>JAYMDG010000011.1:0-1200000 GCA_036872995.1 Hymenopellis raphanipes
CGTCCACGGCTTGCACTCCGACGATTCTCAAGCACCCGCAGCAGTGTCGAATGTGTCATGCTCACCTGGAGACACCCAAGTACATGCTGCTTAACGCGGAGACGGCTCAGATACAACAAAAGTTTGTGGATCGCTTCGCTACACTCGGGCGACTAAGGTTCTGGCCATCAACATTTACAAATCGTGCCGCGCTCTTTTGATTGAGGTCTGTTGACTATCGATACTCTTGTGGGAGCCGGTTCCAAGCGTCGCATGCTGGGCTTTTCATAGCATGCGAGTGTTGTCTTTATTGGCATGTGAAGTCATGGTCGCAGACGATGAGGCTGCTAGAGACGATGAGGCTGCTACAGACGATGAGGCTGCTACAGACGTCGATGGGCTAGGAGTTATTCAAATCTTTTACCATTCTGCTTTCATTTCCCCTTGCCGGCTCTTGGGGTGACCTGGTCTGTAAAACTACACCTACTATCATGCTTAAATCGAGATTTTCCGATGCTTATTTACGATTCCTCCGCCTTCTGTTCCCCATCAGAGAACGCGCCTGCCTGTATTTTATACAGCTTCGCATACTCCCCATCAAGTGCCAAGAGTTCGGAATGTGTTCCAGACTCCGCAAGAGTACCGTCTTTCAAGCATCTAGGAGTACGTGCTGTCAGTGCGACATGTATATCACGAAGACCACACTCACAAAATCAGATCAGCGCGCTTCGTCAAGTGTCCAAACCTGTGAGTGACAAAGACCAATGTCTTTCCCTCTCGCGCCTTGATCAGGTTCTCGAACAACGCCGCCTCTCCTTCGGCATCCAGAGCAGAGGTGGGCTCGTCAACTGCCACGAACTTCACCCGTCCAGATTCGAATCGCATGAATGTACGGGATCTGCACAAAAAGGTAAGTTGACTTTACAGGTCAAGCTTGCTTCCCTCACGCGACCATACGTTGCTGTTCTCCGCCAGACAGTGAGATGGGTTTTGGAAGCTTCGCAAATTCGACATTGAGCGGATGGGCCTTATCTGCTGGGACATTATGGGTCCCAGCCTTGGATTTTGGATCCAGCGTAGTCTGTAACCCATCCTTAAGCTTCTCCAAGCAGTGCTTTGCGCCACCTTGGTCTGCGGCACGAGTGATAGCTTCCAAGTCGCCTACTTTATCAACATATCCCATACCAATGTTCTCTCCAAGAGAGAGCGGGAAAAGTATGTGCTCTTGGGTGAGAACGGCGGTAGCTTGTCGGAGATCAGCTAGACGATATTCGGAAATGGGGCGTCCGTCTACAATAACGGAATCTGGGGATGAACAATCGTGCAGACGGGTCAGTAGCTTGATGAGAGTCGATTTTCCGCTCCCATTTGCACCCACAACCACAATCAGCTGCCCGGAAGATATAACAAACGAGATGTCGCGTAGCGTGGGGACTTCGTTCTGGCTGCCTGGGTAAGAGAAAGAAAGGTTCCTGTTGAGAGAGTGAGCAGCGCAACCTGGATGCGCTACTCCACCTGCCTGAGTTCGAAAGACATTCCTCTGCTTTTCTCGGTCTCTGACAGCGGATAAGCAATCTCACCATCCTTCATCGCACTCTCAGTAGCGTCGGAAGCATACAGAGTTCGAACCTCTTCATATTTTCGTTTGATCCTATGGACGCTAAACATGAGGTGACTGATCGCGCGGTCTAGCGCATTAGAGGCTTGTTGCCAGGTTGCAAACTGTGACACTGTCATGGAAGACGGGTTTGTGATGGCAATGAATGCGCAAAATATCTTGACAAGATTATGAGAATAGGTGATACGGAAAGCGCAGGAAAAGTAGTTACTGCTGGGAAATCGCTAACAACTCGCATCGCCATGTCCCGCACAGAGGTTTCAGAGAGTAATTCTTGAAACATGGGAGGTTCATCTGAAAGATCGCCACGTAAATCTGCTGCCTTCTGGTACTCTGATACATGTCACGTCAGCACAGGTCATAGCATATAGCATGAATGAATGTCACCATCAACGACGTAGTCGGCGAGGTTCCCAGCTATGATCTCTGAGCGAAAGGCGGGAAGGACTAATTCGCTAAATGATGACATGCGCTTGTAAGCAACGTTCTCTGTGTGATATATATGAGCTGCACGCGTTTAGTTCGTGAAAACCATAGTAGGGATTGCACATACGAATATCCCACAGCGAACTGGACGTGTACAGCGTTATCATTGGACGTAGAATGCACATCAAGAGGAACAGAGGGTTTTCGCGGGATGCGCGAAAGACGAGTAGCAGCTGACTGGTTGTTGTGGTCGAAGATTCCAAGAAGGTCACAAGTGTTTCGAAAGAGCTCCATGCCTCGACCTGTCTGTTGTAGGAACCAGTGGAGGCTACGCGGCGTGAGAACGAGTATGAGCTACGATTATGTAAAACCTGACCAGCCGTGACATTCATGCGCAAATTGGCTGAAGCAGAAGTCACGGAAGAGTTAAGGATACTAAGGAGGCAACCCACCTCTCATCGTTTTAAGATTGAAATGGTTGTTCACTCCAATCTCTAAACGAGGCACGATCATCCTAGAAGCCAAATTAAAAGCAGCAGAGGCCAACACGAATCCCAATCGTGTGCACAGTGCATTCACAATATATCTCGTATTGGGCTGTCCGGATATTATAGCGGTTTCAATCTATGACTCGTCGCATGAGAATGTACACGAAATACTTAGAAGTAAGGACAAGACCTACATGTTTCAACAGACGTGTCGATGTGTAAAGGAGAACCGTCGTATGGAGGGAATTCCAGATGTTGGAGAGGATGTACAACGTCGTCAGAGTTGGATAAAGAGTGAAGACGTCGACGATCAGACGGCGGAAGAGAGGGATCGCGGAAACAACACTGGAGACCCGTTCACCGATGTTCCAAGAAGACGATTTGACATAGGCGACATCGTAGATACCCATCTTCATCCTCTGGATCTCAGGCGTGTGTTTCCGGAAGAGCACTCGTCCCAAGCGACTGAAAGTCGATCGAAGCCATCCTTGGGATTCGGAAGATTGAGGATCCACTAGAGCTCGATGAACACCGCAGAGCAACATGGTGGATGCTGTAAAGCTCCAGGTCGGGTGCTAACAGGCGCTAATATACATGATTGCTGCGAGCGATTCGTATCATTTTGCTGATTGAGTTTGTTCCCTGTAGAGTCATGTGTGAAGGTTCACAAATGAGATGCCAATGTAATATACATACATAGGACCGTATTACTGCCTCGCTTGTTACATACTGGAGGCAAACCTGTACGAGGTGGTCAGGAAAACCTGACTAAATCAGTAAGTATCTAAATTAGGCTCCGGTCTTTCAAAGAGTTCGATCACCTAAGATCACGTCATCCTCTCCTAACATCTGCTCGCCACGACGATGACTGACCGATTCTTGACAGCCAACCACAATGACCATAGAAAGCGCAAAACCCATCGCGCCTGATTGCCTCCGTCGGGAGCTGTCTGCGAGACAAGTTCAAATGATTGCCATCGCTGGCACTATCGGCACCGGCCTCTTCCTAGGCGAGTTCCGTCCGGCAAACATCGCTTTGGCTTACCTCCTGCAGGTACTGGACGTTCCTTGGCACAAGGAGGGCCAGCAAGTGTCCTGATATGCTATGGTCTCGTTGGATTCATTGTCTACGTCACTCTTCTTCTGTTGGGTGAAATGGCCACACAATACCCTGTCGCGGGCTCCTTCAATGCTTACACGACGCGTTTTTTCTCCCCTGCCTACGGATTTGCATTATCTTGGAACTACTGGTTTAATGACGCGGTGTCTGTTGCCTCTGACTTGACAGCCGCACAACTAGTTCTGCAGTATTGGACCGTCTGGCACCCATGGGTTATTAGTCTTGTCTTCTGGGTCTTTCTGGTCAGTGTAAATGCCGTCCACGTAAGGGCCTACGGAGAACTTGGTGTGTATCCTTGTCGTCCGTTTCCTCTCATCTCTAAGCTATGGACTTGTCAGAGTACTGGCTGTCGTCCTTGAAAGTCGTGACGGTGGTCGCGTTCATAATCGTCGGGATATTTGTCAACCTCGGCGTTAATACAGAACATCGCGTCATTGGGTTCAGCAATTGGTCTATCGAAGGCGCTCCTTTCGTCGGCGGTTTTGGCGGCTTTGCGCGGGTATTCGTTACGGCTAGCTTCGCTTGTGAGAAACATGTACTTCGGCGAGACATGAGCTAATCGCTTTGTTAAGATGGCGGCACCGAAAGTTTAGGCATAGCTGCTGGTGAAACTAAGAATCCATCTTCTAACATGCCAAAAGTAGTCAAGTTTGTATTCTGGAGGTGAGTTGCGTACCAATATTACCTCTTTCACACTGATAAAAACCCCATGTTCAAGGATCCTCCTGTTCTATATCCTGAGTATACTTTTGATCGGCTTGAACGGTCAGTCTGCTCAATTTTCCATGACCTATGAATGAACTCGCCTTCAGTACCTTGGGATTATCCAAACCTTTCCAATCGGAGTACGACCACTTCGCCATTTACTATTGTATTCCAATATGCTGGTTCTAGTAGGTTTCTTTCTATTCAAACTTCTCTGATGCTGATCATCGCAGGCACCGCGGCGTCGTTTATAAACACTGTTATCCTCAGTTCTGTCCTCTCGGCTGGAAACCATGCTCTCTTCGCTGGTACCCGCGTGTTATACGGTTAGCAACACGTTGCCTTGAAACTATCACCTGTTGAGAATATCCGATAGGTTTATCGGTGACTTCTCCCGCACAGGCGCCCAAGGCATTCTCATGGACGAGTTCGCAAGGAGTTCCTTTACCTGCATTGGCACTCACGAGTAGCGTGAGCGCTTTATGCTTTGGCTCCAGCTTCATCGGGAGTGGTCAACTCTGGGGTTGGCTACAAAATATTGTTGGCGTCTCAAACCAGGTTCGCTCTGACCTCCTCCCTGCCTCGTCATAACTCATCGGCATGCCATAGATTGCTTGGTTGTCGATAGGCCTTGCCAGCTGGAGATTCAGAACGGCATGGGTTCGGCAAGGACGTCCGATAAGTGAATTGAAGTTCCATGCTTCCTGGACTTGGCCATGGGGACCACTCTTCGTCGTGCGTTTTTCTCATCGAATCGCGCATAGTCTGCATTGAATGACGTGAATCATACAGGTCTGCACAGTGGCAATGCTTATCCTAATCCAGGGTTGGTCCTCCGTCATCCCGCATTTCTCAGCAATCGATTTCGTCTCGTTCTACATCGAAATTCCCGTTATGGTGATTATGTATTTTACCTGGCTTTCCTCGAAGAGAAGGCGAAAGCGCGTCCACGTATCAGCCATATC
Source organism: Hymenopellis raphanipes (assembly GCA_036872995.1). Lineage (NCBI taxonomy): Eukaryota > Fungi > Basidiomycota > Agaricomycetes > Agaricales > Physalacriaceae > Hymenopellis > Hymenopellis raphanipes. The sequence continues at coordinate 5,302 of JAYMDG010000011.1, forward strand.
GGAAAATACGCCACTTCTTGGGACAGAGCATACGTCGACAAGTCCATGGTTTCATGACATCGTTGATGTCAACGCCGTGGATCTTAAGGTGGACGAGTACGAGGAAGAACGGCAGGATAACGCTCAGATTCGGACTCGGGAGTCTTTCTTACGCTCGTTGTATGATTGGGTTGCATAATCTCAAAAGTATAAAGTCATAGAAACTGACGGTCCGGATGGAGCGCCCGGGCCTCCGGTGCGAGCAAGCCGCGTGTTGAACGTATTTCATTCCACTTACCAATTGGCGATGCGTTGTACCCCGCACCCCTCGCAGCACCCCGCGGGGATGCAGCTCCAGCAACACGATTTCAAATGACGCGAACAACACCGGTTGGTTCTTTGGAACCTCTAAAGCTTTTCAACTTGAAGCCAGCTCTTACCGAAGCGCAAGAAAATCACGAACTATGATCTTTCTATCTAAAGCTTCTAGTTTGTTGAGTACAGTCGTGGTGAGTGTATAATCCGGTGAAATGTTAAAGAGTTACTGCGGCCAGTGCACAAAGATCGCTCCCAGGTCCGCCCGTTGTTGTGCAATATTTTTATCAATTATAAGACCCAAGCATGCAAGAATCTGACTGAACCAGGCGTCTATTGCGCAACGAAGTGAACGAACATTTGAGATGACGTGAATAGGGACATCAGTATCTAAATTTAGAACACGTTGCATCTTCCTCTTGACCTTCTTGAACCAAAACTTGGAATGAGGGTATAGATTTCCGGCTCAACATTTTGTGATCTTTCTCATGCTCTCCACGACCTTTCTTTCGAAGCTGGTCCTGGCCCCCAGAGAACCAAAAACAGTTGGCCAGCGAATTTCCTTTGTAGCCTCGGCCTCACGGTTCGAACAGAATCCGATCTACCCGAGGGCCACTGCAGTCTGCAGGGCACCGTCAAGACGGTTTATCCATATTCCGAATCCCCACAGCATGGAGATATCCCCGCAATTCGCATTGTATTTTGCGGAGGAAAAAAAGCAAAACACCAGAAAACACCCTCGGGCCGCCGAAACCGTCATCTGTAATGGTTCCTTATTGGAAACGCCTTAAATACCCGTAAGTTTGCATCCAGCATCCTTTGAAGGTGATTCCTGCCCCACCACCATCCTTCCCCACCCATCATGAACGATACTCCCCTCCACACAACGCAATCTGACAAGCCTCAGATCGAGGAGATAGAGGACCAGAGGAAGACAGATCTCTCTTGGACGACACAGAATGACCAAGAAGACACGACGCGCGCTTCGGGGCGTTTTGGTTTCCTCCTCAAGAGGAATCCCTCCCCGGCCTTTCTCGCCGACATTGCCAAACTGAACTCTATGGACCTCGATCCGAAAGAGGTCAAACGTTTGGAACGCAAGATTGACCTTCTTATCATCCCGGCGCTGTCTGTCTGCTACATGGTCGGTCTATCCTCTTCGTCACTCTATTTTGTTCCCCGAGTTCTGACTCTTGTGCCTAGTTCTACTATGTGTGAGCTCTCATCACTGTTGCGGACAAGAACATCGTCTGAACGTGCGCGTAGAGATAAGACAACTCTTTCATATGCCGCGATCTTCGGTAGTATGTTACTGGGTTCCCTTAGAGTGATTGACCTTTAAGACTTACGTTGTTCTAGTCAAGGAAGATCTGAACCTCAAACCTTCTGAATACGTGAGTCCCAAGCTTCTCATTCGCACGTCTAGACTCATATTGGTCGTACAGAGCTGGCTTTCCAGTATCTTCTACTGTTCGTACCTCCGGTTTCGGCTCTCGTCCCCTCGTTAGGCTAACACGAGAGTCTTCAGTCGGGTGGCTAGCCTGGGCGCTCCCGACCAACCTTCTGATGCAAAAAACGCCGCTTAGCAAATACCTTGCCTTCAATGTACGTGAAGGGCCTCAGCAAGTCATCGACGCTTGTATTGACTGAAATGACTTGAAGATCTTCATGTGGGGTGTTCTCCTCATGGCGCAAGCGGCCAGTCGAAACTTCACCGAGCTGGCCATTCTGCGTATTCTTTCCGGAGCGTTCGAAGCCACCGCCGACCCGGCCTTTGTGCTCATCACTGGCATGTGGTATACGCGAGGTCAAGTACCGGCGCGCATCGGATACTGGTACCTGTAAGTGGCCTCTTGTGTCGGCGAACCTTTTCTCATGGTTGTGTATGATAGCGCCAATGGCCTAGGCATTGCAATGGGTGGTTTACTTGGGTACGGCATCGGACATGTAAGTTTCTCCTTTCTTGAAGTGTGCATTCTTACGCCCGTTTAGATCAAAGGTGCCCTTGCTTCGTGGAAATACGAGTTCATAATCATCGGTGCTCTGTGTTCTGCCTGGGCGATTATAATGGCAATTTTCATTCCCGACTCGCCGTACCATACTCACTGGTTCAACCGTACGGAGCGACTTATGATCATTAGTCGCAAACGCGACGATCAGAATTTGACCGACAACAGAGAGTGAGCCCACTTGAAACTCTTCGCTCTGAGTACACATCCTCACGGTCCTCTGTCTAGATGGAAGCCCAATCAGGTCTTGGAAGCATTCATGGATGTCAAGATCTATCTATTCTTCTTGTTTGGCTTTACTGCCAACGTACCTAACGGTGGGACGTCTAACTTTGGTACAATCATCGTCAAAGGGTATGCTTGGCCTTTTCGTTTGCGCCTCGATGTTGATTTCCACTGCTACAGATTCGGCTTCAACACATTCCAGACTACACTGATGTATGTCAGAAGGTTAATAACAGTGGACATCGTCTAACACTGTTATAGGCAGATCCCTTACGGCGTGATTATTGCATTGATGTATGTTCGAATGTTACCAGCAGTGGACATCGTCTAACACTGTTATAGCATTCTACTTGCCATCTACGTCAACACGAAATTGCCCAAGGGTAATAGGACATACCTCATGGCGGCTACTAACCTTCCGACGGTTGCTGGCTTCGGGATGATTGCATGGGCCAAGCCACAGGCTGCGCGGCTTATCGGATACTGTACGCACTAGTTGGACCTCATCCGAATCTCTGTTTGACTTGTTTGTAGGGATGACTGGCGCTTCGAATGCTACTTTCGTACTGGGATTGTCCATCGTCTCCGGTAATGTCGGCGGCCAGACGAAGAAGGCCATTGCCAGCGCTGCTGTTTTCCTGGGTGTTGCTGCCGGGTAAGCTGTCTTCATGTTTGTTCCTATCCCTCGCCATCTGACTCCTCTGTTTGTAGGAATATTGTTGGCCCATTCTTGTTCAAAGATTCTGAGGCGCCTGGGTATCAGACAGGTGTCATTGGTTGCATGGTATCGCGCGCAGCGGAAGTAAGTGTTTAACGGCCCCAGCATTGGATACCATACTCATGTGCCGACAAGATCATCATCATCCTTATTCTACGCGTCATTTTCGTCACTGCCAACCGTAAGCGTGACCGTGCCGTCGCCGAAGGCACCGTCGAATACGACCCGAACCAGACAGGGTTGGAGGATATCACGGACTGGAACAATCCTGCATTCCGCTACATCACAGTGAGTTCCATGCTATATATCGTACTTCGTTGTCTGAATGAATGTAACAGTAAAACGGCTGCTCTCTTACTTACTGGCCGCTTTTGGTTTCCCGAATGTTCCGTCGTTGAGTCGTCAGGCTTGCTAGCAATGTATTATAGACCAGTGTTCAATGTACAACATCTTCATCGTTACACGGAACGATCTACGTGAAGTAAGTTATTGCGTCCATGTAACGATCTACGTGAAGTAAGTTATTGCGTAAGTACTAAATGATACAGTGAGTGGTGCTCTGATCCTCTAAACATGAGTGATAATATACAGATGTGATAAAATCCATCCACAGCTAAGTACTAGTAGTTTCCTACTGCAGGCTTTCGGACACTTCAGCATTCGTTTTCACGGCGCTGGAATCGGCCGGATGATTGTCTTTGATATCGAGTGACGTTCCGTCTTGGCTTGAGCGAATAACCACAACGTCGCCGTCCCTGTATTGCCGGTGTCAGTAACATCCCAACAGTTTCTGCAAACAGTCGGACAAACCTAATAGTGCCCTTCAACAGCTTTTGGGCCAAAGGGAATAGTACATCGGTGCGGACGACGCGAGCAATGGCGCGCGCTCCGTACACTTGGGAGTACCCCTGCTTTGCGAGTAGATTGCGAGCAGTATCGTCAACGTCCATGACAATCCTGCGTCCCTTCAATCGCTCCGCGACGTCCTTCAACCGGAGATCGACGACTTGGAGTATGGATTCCCTCGAGAGCTTATTGAAGACGAGCATCGTATCGAGTCGGTTGAGAAGTTCCGGTGGGAAGTAGGACGACGTACGCTCGAGAACCTCGTCTCTAGCTTCCGGTGTGACCACGCCGTCTTCGTTACAGGCAGTCGGGTGTGCGAGGATGTCGCTGCCTGAGATCTCTTGTTAGCCTCATTCGTGTTAGCGGAATGACGGCTACTCACCAAGGTTGCTTGTAAGGCAGATAATGGTGTTCTGAGTAAAGAGCTTTAGATTCATGGGCTGACACTTGACAACTACTTACCTTGAAGTCTACTTTCCGCCCTTGGCTGTCTGTAATGCTACCTTCATCAAGGATCTGAAGTAATATCATGGCGACGTCCTAAAAGAGGCGTCAGCAGTGATCTCAAGCTAGAGACAGGCACGAATGTACCTTGTGAGCCTTCTCCAGTTCGTCCAGTAAGATAACAGCTGAGAAACAGTCAAGCATGGAAACGCGAGAACTACTAGCAACTTACCGTATGGCTTTCTGCGAACGGCTTCAGTCAACTGACCGCCCTCTTCGAATCCGACGTAGCCAGGTGCTGCTCCAATGAGCCGCGAAATGGTATGCCGATCGTGGTACTCCGACATGTTGATATTGATGCTACAAGACCATCGAACAAAGCTGAAGACAAGTGATTGAATCGCTTACAGTCCACGTTGTTCGTCGTTGAAGAGGAACCCAGCCAAAGTTTTGCATAACTCGGTCTGAAAATTATCAGTTAGGATTTCTCGTGGACTTGTGATAGACGTCGGTCTACCTTGCCGACACCAGTGGGACCCAGAAACAAGAACGAGGCAACAGGTCTGTTGGGGGCTTGAAGACCAGCGCGCGAGATGCGGACTGCGTCGCTAACGGCGGCGATAACGTGATCTTGACCGACGACTCGTTGTCTTAAGACCTCGTCCATCTAAGAAAAATGGTTAAATCACAGGAATGTGGATGGTATACAAAAATCGTTTACATGGACGAGCTTATCCCGCTCTCCTTTGAGAAGGTTCTGAACGGGAATGCCAGTGGCCTTGGCGACAACTCTTGAAATGTCGTCTGAGGTGACACGTTCATGCAGCATCGAGGACTCGCTTCGTAGCGTCTCAGCATTGTCATCCGGTAATTGCCGCTCTAGCTCTGGAATAGTCGAGAATCGCAATCGGCTAGCCAATTCGAAGTGGCCTTGACGCTGAGCAACTTCCAATTGGTGTTTTGCTTCCTCCAAACGTTCCTTGAGATCCTTGATGCGGTCCAAGCGCGTCCTTTCTACACGGAAGGTCAATCTTCCCGTCAAGCGGACAACACATCGGGCTCCTTACCTTCTTGCCATATCTCCGTTAACCGCGAAGCCTCATCGCGCTTTGAAGCGAGGTCAGATTCGACCTTCTGCCGGCGCTCGACGCTGAAGATATCCGACTCGTTCTTCAGACTTTCCAGCTCGATCTGAAGAGTCATAATTTCCCGATCAAGTGCTTCGAGCTCGTCGGGCTTGGACTCTTGGGCGAGTCGCAAAGCAGACGCTGCTTCGTCAATCAGATCAATTGCTTTGTCGGGCAGAAAACGGTCAGCGATATAGCGCGCAGAATACACGGCAGCTGTAACGAGGGCGGCGTCCGAAATCTCGACACCATGATGCACCTCGTAACGACCTTTGAGACCGCGTAGAATTGAGATGGTAGCCTCCACAGTTGGTTCGTCTATTTGAACGGGTTGAAATCGGCGCTCCAGAGCAGTGTCCTTGCTAATGGTTTTCCGGTATTCGTCCCGCGTCGTGGCCCCAACGAGCTGAAGCCCTCTGGCAAGAGCGGGCTTAATCATTTGACCAGCGTCGATACTCCCTTCAGCCTTGCCGAGGTTGAAGAGAGTGTCTACATGTTGGTTAAACCAGTCCACTGACATTACATATCTGGCGATACGCACGAACTTCGTCGATGAAACAAATAACATTCCTTGCCTCGGCCTCTATGTCGCGAATCAGGGCCTTGAATTTCTCCTCGAATTGACCGCGAATGCCAGAACCAGCCATTATGGCAGAAAGATCGATAGAAAGCACTCGTTTGTCTTGCAAAGACTGGCGGAAAGACGTGAATTATAAAGAAGCGCATAGTACTAATAGAACACGTACCTCGGGAACCTCTTTGGCAATGATTCGCGCGGCAAGACCTTCCAAAATCGCGGTCTTGCCGACTCCAGGAGCACCGATGAGCTGAAAGACTTGAGATTTCATGGAACGCAGATTTGACGCGTCGGACATACCACAGGATTGGACTTTGTTCGGCGAGACAGAACTATAGTCCTTCAGAGGTCTCGCTTGACCTGCATACTAATGGACTCACTTTGTATAGTCCTTCTAATCTCTTCGTCTCGGCCTATGACCGGATCGAGTTTGCCGTTCCTCGCCATCTCCGTCAAGTCTACACTCTGCAAACAATATGAGAAAAACAAGTGATAGATACCGCTGAAGACTTGCTCACGTATTCCTTCAGGGCATCTCCTTGCTTCTGCTGTCCACCCATATTAAATGAAGGAAATCCACCGGGGAACCCTGACCCTCCCGAAGGAGGCTTCGAGTAATGCCTCGCGATATTCACCGGGCGTGCATTCAGAAATGCGCTTGGGACGAGTATCCGACGGGGGTTCGGAACTAGATACGCTCTTCGCGTACCCTTGGAGAGGAAAGATTTCGAGATGGTCCTTGAGCTTAGCATAGTGGGAGCAAGACTCTGGACACGATTCCCATTCCTCTTAAAAAGTGCTCGTCAAGACTTCCGGAAAAGGGCCGAACAGTCGAGAATTTTAGTCTTCATTCCACGTGACATCCACGTGGGTGGAACTGTAGTGAAAGTCGGACCAGAGATTCGAGAACACGACTCTATTCTGTCCGCCATTCACTCTGCACTGACCGACGGCGTAATTTGTGAATATACGAGGCCAGATCGATATCAGCGCCCACCGGTGCCGATCACCCCGCCTTCTGACAACATGGTTGTCATATTGCAGCGCTTTGACGCAGCCAATATAATTCAGGCGCTTAAAACGTAAAACTTGGTACTGGCGCAACTTGCCTTTACCTGCCATGCTCCTATGTGGTATCCACTCTATTCTGAAAGATCCTCTTTCCCTACAGGCCCCCAGCCATTCTCCGGCATGGATTAGTCGCGCTTGTCACAACTTGGTCTCATTCTTCTTTGCTCAACGAGAGACGATCGAGCGACATCAACTGGGCGTTTGGAAGTTGTCTTTCGCGCGTTCATCTGGTTGGGACCTGCGCAAACTCCTGGGCAATGTTGCCACAATCTTTTCAAGTTTTCCGCTGTTCCGTCGACTGGCGACTGAAGTGTACGCGCTAAGACCAGGTCTATCGGTTCTTTATGTCGCCTCATCTCTCTGGAATGGAATAGAGCCTGCCGTGTTATTATACTTGTCCAGTCGTCTTTTAGAACAGGTGAACCCTTAACGACGTGCAAGGTCTTGCTAACAATGCTAATTTTCGCAAGATAGAAACAGTGATCACAACCGGGCGGCCCAATACCTCCGCGATCTTGAATGCTTTAGTAGCGCGCGTGCTTTGTGTTGTCGCCACAACTTATCTTGGAGACTTGGGTGAGAGGTTATTGCCTCAACTGACATCCGCTGTGAAGAAACACTTTGGGCTGTTTTTACTGCGAGGTACGTTTGTGAGTTTTCGAAAATGGCTCACACTTAACTTCGGCCTGTACAGCACAGCTGAGGCTTGACATTCCTACCGTAAATGGTAGCTAATAGGTATTCATCACTGTGGTTCGCACTCATAGACCATTGCAGACCCGAAAGGCAATATCGAGGCCACTTCAGAGGTTGCCTGGGAGTCATTCGAATTCATTGTACAGTTCTTCGGCGACCTGCTGAACACATGTAGTCAACTGGTTCTCATTGCACATTCGGCGCGGAGAACGGGATCTCCGACATTCCTCATTCTTTGTTTGGCTAGACCGCTGCTCTCCATGGGTGGTATATATCTCTGGGAGCTTCGTACGTTGGGGAATTTCACTCCCTTTTATATACTCTAATATGTCAACAGCCTACGTATTCTACACCAATAACGCGTCGTACAAGCGCATCCAAGCCTTGGAGGAGATGGCTTCCACCGAATATCGATCGGAAGTCCTCAGCGGTGACCTTGTTGAATACATACTAGACGGCAAGTTTGGTAGCGCCTGAAGTAGACCTCTCTCACCGGTTCGCTTAGAACATCAAAAGGCAACATCGAACCTTGGCTCTCTATCCGCCGATTACCCTGGACATCAGCTGTCCATTAACGAACACCCCATACACAGTATCATACCTAAACTATTTAGTGACCTGCCCATGGTAGGTCCTTGAGTTTTTGATTGCATTGGTTAACGCTTCATCATGTGTCCTAGATGTATTGTGCATTCGTGGCCATCACTCAGCCAAGGACTCTCTCGGTATCTCAAATCGCTATTTGGTCAGAGTCTTCGCAGAACCTGAGCTGGTCGATTCAAACCGTTTTGGATAACGTGCAAAGATTTCGACGATCCTGTCAATCTTTGCATGATTTGTATGATGCCGAGAACATCAAGACTATGATTGTCGACGGTGAAACTTCATATTCCTCATCTCAACAGGAGAAATCAAAGGGCATGTCATTTGATGTTAGGTATGAATAGTTGATGCCTATGTGTTCCTCCGTTCACCCTGTTGCAGGCATCTATCATTCGCGTATCCTGGCAGCCAAAGTTCGGAAGGTGCTATCAATGATATTTCTTTCAGTATCAAGGCTGGGCAACTTGTCGTCATCGTCGGCTCCAATGGAAGTGGAAAGTCAACTATCATCAAGCTTCTAACTCGCGTCTACGACCCGACATCTGACCGCGACTCGATTCTTGTAGACGGGCTGCCCATTTCGAAGTATCGCATCGCTGACCTGCGTCGGTCGACTGCTGTACTCACTCAAGAGCATTCTCTCTTCCCGCTCTCACTGGGGGAAAACATTGGTCTCGGCCATGTGAACATGATGGATGACTTGACCGCCCTCCAACATGCTGCAGAGATGGGCGGGGCCTCGCATTGTTTGAGTAAAGTTAAAGACGGCTTCGAAACGGTATTAGATCCTCGAAACCAGTCATCGTCCGGTAATCTCCCTGACGATGAGGATCATCCTCTCAATGTTGAACTGTCACAGTTACCGAAAGCTATCGAGCTTTCTGGTGGCGAGGAACAACGTATTGTTGCGTGCGTAGACTCTTGCTCCATCTAGCCTCCGTAGAGATTCATTTATGTTTCAGTGCCCGAACGTTCATGCGGTTCAACTCTGGCCTGGTCAGATTTGTGGCTGTCGACGAGCCCAGTTCCGCTTTGGATCCCGAAGGAGAAGCTGCTTTGTTCGAGAACCTGATCAAAGCTAGGGAAGGAAAAACCTTGGTGTTCGTGACTCATAGGTTTGGGCATTTGACGAAGCACGCGGACTTGATTTTGTGGGTGTCACTTCTCCCCGACCAGTAGCACAATCTGAAACAAGCTACCGAATACAGGTGTATGAAAGATGGCAAGCTCGTAGAGTCTGGAACACATGCGGAACTTCTTGGACTCAATGGCGTGTATGCCAACCTTTACAACGTTCAAGCGAGTGCCTTTATAGACCAAATAGAGCCGAAGGACTAGAAACCTGTGCGTCAGATTGACGGCCTAATTGTAATATATGTATTTTATGGACTTGTACATTCCACTGCCCAGCATGCAGCTCCCGTTCGCGTGGCAGGCTTCGAGGCTCTGGGAATCAGGGAATCGCATCCTGTCGCCTTCTTTCATCACAACCGTTCTGTCTCGATCTATTCCTCTGATGCGCGCTTGTGACACACAGAACGACGGAGTTCCAAGGGTAAATTCAAGCATGTTACGATCCAAAGCTGATGGCCGGCAGCACTTCGTATCTCTGCTATGACGCATACGTTGACGTCTTCAAGGACGCGTCTCGAAAAGGAAAGTAAGTTAATTCACCTATTGCATCGCACTTTCGGCTGCAGCTGTAGATCTTCTTTTATGTTCGCTTTCCAAACACGACTGCTACATTCCTATATGTACGCACAGGTTAGGCTGATGACATGTCTGCTCTCGCGAGACATATTCAGCGTTCTACTCCCGCCACCGGATGTCTGATCCTTTCCATTTCATCGCGCCCGCGACACCGGTACCGACGACCCCGTCAACAACGCCTCTCAGCGCGCTTCATGCATGCGCTATGGTTGAAACACGAAAAAGGCGTCAAACGTGGACTCATGAATTTGAAGAAGCCATATTCACACCAGAAGAGATGTTCGTGAAGAACCCTAGTTCCTTGCTCCGTTAACTCCAGTTTTTCTTTGACAGTGCTCAACAGGCGGCTCCTCAGCGCCGCAAGGTCTATCTGTCCAGTTTGGAAGCCCATATCGATGCACTTCATGCGCAATTACTATCGTACGTTGTTTTGCGATTGTATGGGCTCCGAACCATGCCGAACCACTTCAGTTTGGGCTTTTATCCGATCGTGTACGCCGACCTTGAGAGGTATAAAGAGCTCAACCTCAAAACAGCCAAGGTACTCAACAGTTTGACAAGCACGGAACGCCACTCATGACCATTTCAGAGTATGATTGCCACTCTGGATCACAGGGCGACATCGATGAAGAGGAAGATAGAGTATTTCGAGACAGAGGTGCGAAACATTGAGTTTATCTGAAGAGCCAGGTGGTCATTCGGTTCTAGTGCAAACGTTACACGATGTAGTGTATGTATAGAAAAGATCAGAATAACGGTTTGTTCTACTGAGTACGCAGCGTCGGTTGGCCCGGTAAGAATTCTGCGACGGCTTTCGACGGCTTTCATGGCGGTCCGTCGGTCTTCCTCACTCAGAGTTGGGTCGGACTGTTTCCATGAAGTACTTCGGTATACGGGCCGGTTTTCGTACCTATGACAAATAATCTTATCGGCCGATCGCCAGCATCGTCCTGGTAGTTCAACTTGCTCTTGACCCTCACTTTGAACGGCTGAGAGCTGGAATACTTGCAGTAGCGTTACTGCTATCAGATCTATAATCTTTTCCTACTCAAAGGTCGGCTCTGTTACTTCTTTGGATCCCTCTCGTCATCCCTGTTTTATTCGATAAGACGCACACCATCCAATAGACGCTCGGCTGTCTCGTTCATATTGTTGCCAATGTCAAGCAAAGAATTAAAAACTAGAGTTATTTTCGTAGGGGTTGGGTAAGCCTGAATTCACGTAACTCTCACACCGTTGTATTGATTGGGCCGATATACTAGAGGTGCTACTTGCTCGGGCAAGACGACGCTTGCGAAACACTTGAGAAGTATATTACCGGGTAGCGTTATAATACATCAAGACGTAGGTTTATCTATACTCTCATGACTCGTAGCAGAATGCTGAGCGATTCAATAGGACTTTGCCCCGGTAAGTAATCACATCCGTTCTTGTTGTAACATCCCTAACGCGCCGATAAGCCTCAAGAACTAGTTCCTTACCACCCGATATACAAAGTACAGGATTGGGATGCTGCACCGGGCGCGATTAATTGGCCTCGCATGATCGAGTTCTTGCGCCAAGTGAAGGTTACGGGTGTTATACCCGAAGAGCACTACAGCCACGACCACCTAAACGAACAGAAAGCGGTCCCAGTTGATTCGGCCGTTAAGGATAAATGGAGGACTGAGTTTCAACGAATTAAAGAGGATAACTTGAAGGCAGGTAGACGCGTGATCTGGGGACTGGTCGACGGATTTCTACTTTATTGGCATCCTGTAGGTCTCGGACTCGTTTGTGAGTCAGGCTTATAGACCATATGACAGGAGGTAATAAAGGAACTGGACGTCAAGATATTTCTGCGCGTCCCACACGATGTGCTGAAAGAACGGCGACATCAGCGACACGGATACCATACAGCAGGTTAGTTTAGAATCACCGTCGCGTTATCTGTTTCCCAGTCTAACTCTCCTCCTTACTTGTTCCCGCACCATCTACCTCTCGTCTCCGTGATGCACTTTGAATTTACTCCTCCCCCTTCCACGCATCCCTCGGCTGCCCCTTACGGAGTCCAATCCGATCCAGAGGGATCGCTATGGCGAGATCCGCCCCACTACTGGGAGCAAATCGTATGGCCCGCATTCGTCGATGCGCATCGGGACATGTTTGTAGGCGGGGATATTGAGCATGGGGCTCTGACAGAGAAAGTCAAGGATGCATTAGTAGTCGATGCATTGGCGCAAGGCATGGCAGAAGTCATAGAACAGTGCTGTAGGGCTATAATACGGGCTCCCGCTGATGCCTAGAGGATCTGGTGACTATGAATTCGTAGACGAGCCTCTGAATAGAATTTTTTGAGGCTCGTCCGGTCCGAAATGGTGAAATTCTATTTCGGTAATCACATGTCTCGGCCTAAACGAGGAGAACGTGATTGGCTGTGCGGGGAATATATAGAGACTCCCCCGCATCTGGCGCTCACCAGCTCTCCATTCGACCACCACCTTCTTCATATTTTTGATCATGTCTGTCATCGTTGTTGGCGGCGGTCTCGCCGGTCTCTCTGCGGCCCACACTCTTCTCGAGCGCGGTGCCAGCGTGCTTATGCTCGACAAACAAGGGTATGCGTTCCGCCTACGCTGAGCTACGCCCCGTTACTGATCTCGCTCAAGTTTTATGGGCGGTAACTCAACCAAGGCAACTTCTGGGATCAACGGCGCGGGCACTCTGACCCAGCAGGAAAATAACATTCCTGATAACGCAAAGATATTCTTTGACGACACCAAGAAATCGGTATATTACTCCTAACGTGTATTTTACACCGGGGCTCATTGGCTGCAGGCTCGAGAACTCGCTCGTGATGATCTGATTCGCGTACTCACTGGTCGTTCTGGTGATGCAGTCAACTGGCTGCAGGACAAGTTCCAGCTTGACCTGTCCAAGGTTGCTCGTCTTGGAGGGCACAGCCAGCCGCGTACGCATCGTGGAGGCGCTCAATTCCCTGGAATGGTATGTTTCGATTACCGGGTGCTCTCGCATACGCTTACCTCGTCCTCCTAGGTCATAACTTATGCTCAGATGGAACGTCTTGAAGATCTAGCCGTGTCAGACCCTGCGCGGGTCAAGATCCTCAAGAAGGCCCGAGTGACCAAGCTCATCAAGGAGGGTGAAACCGTCGTTGGCGTCGAGTACACCCATGGTGGCAAAACTCACACTGCTTATGGCCCCGTCATCCTTGCCACCGGCGGTTACGCCGCTGATTTCAGCGAGGACTCCCTGCTCAAGAAGCACCGACCCGAATACTACAACCTACCCACCACCAATGGTGATCACTGTACAGGCGACGGGCACAAGATGGCCATGAACATTGGCGCCGCCGGCATTGACATGGAAAAGGTCCAGGTACATCCAACCGGCTTGGTCGATCCGAATGAGCCGGAGGCCAAGGTCAAATTCCTGGCTGCGGAGGCTCTGCGTGGAGTAGGAGGTTTACTGCTGGATAAGGAGGGGAAGCGATTTGTCGATGAACTCCAGCACAGGGACTATGTCACTGGAAAGATGTGGGAGAATGGCAAAGTATGTTTATCATCTCATTCACGAAACAGTTGATTGACTTTCGCCCAGTTCCCCATTCGGTTGGTCTTGAACGGTCGCGCATCCAAGGACATTGAATGGCATTGCAAGCATTACGTTGGACGCGGCCTGATGAAGAGGTTCGACTCCGGTGACGCTCTCGCCAAAGAGTTCGGACTTTCTCCTAGCGTCTTGAAAAAGACCTTTGAAGATTACAACACCAGCGTCCGGAGCAAGAAGGATCCCTTTGGCAAGAAGTTCTTCTCTGGCGAATGGTCCTACGATGACTTCTTCCATGTCGCCGTCATGACGCCCGTGCTTCATTACACCATGGGTGGTCTTGAAATCGACGACGAGTCGCGAGTCGTGTCATCTTCCGGCAAGCCTATACCTGGTCTCTTTGCTGCTGGTGAAGTCGCTGGTGGAGTGCACGGTGCCAATCGATTGGGAGGCAGCTCGCTCTTGGGATGTGTCGTCTTTGGCCGTGTTTCTGGTGACTCTGCCGCCAAGTACTTGTTATTGCAGGCGAGCGAAACCATCGCGAAGGCTGGTGGACGTGTCAGTCAACTCGCTGGACAACTCGGTGGATCCTCATCATCACCCACCACATCCGCCGCTCCTTCTGCACCATCGTCGTCGGAGATCAAGTCGGACACAAGTTCGAAGGGAGGTGCCTATTCCGCAGAAGAAGTTGCGAAGCACAAGACGAAGGATGACTGCTGGGTCATTGTTGATGGTCAGGTTCTGGATGTTACGAGCGTATGTTCTCCTTGTTTTCTTTCTTGGAATGGCACCTGACTTTACTTCAGTTCCTGCCCGACCATCCTGGAGGTGAAAAAGCTATTCTGCTCTACGGTGGCCGTGATGCTACTGAGGAATTCAACATGTTGCACGACCCGAAGGTGATCCCTCGATACGCTCCTGACTCTGTGATTGGCACGCTCAAGAAGTAATTTATGATATTTGGATGTTGTATCGCCTGCACTTGACATTTTCTGTCTTCTTTAATCTGCAATATTATCTATTCTCAGGACATGATTTAGCGCTGAATCGACCGAGGCTTGAAGCTTGAAGGACATCGCTGAAGAAATAGGGTGAGTGACGTCATAGACTGATCATTGCCGTATGACTTCACGTTTTGTGCACGGTCATAGAAGCGTGTCAGGCGCACTGTCTCTCACCATCCACCATGTTCAGACAAGCACCCAATGCTGCACGCCTGGCGACGAGATACCGTGCCATTCCAACGATACCCAAGGCATGTCTATATCAGGTCCTAGATCCTCCACCGTCATTAACGGTGTTTACAGGCCACGAAACCATATACTACCGGCAAATCCGAGACGCCTGGAACAACACCACCACCACCCAATAGGACCGGTGTTACTCTGACAGTGACGGCAGTGGCAGCAGCAATTGGCGCATACTGGTACTTCAGCAACCCCGATGAGGCTGCCGCTGTTCGTGCCAAAGTAACTCAAGAAGAGGAGGAGATCAGACGCAAGGCAGGCGAATTCGGCGATGCGGGAAGAGCTCGTGCTGAGGCCACGAAGAAGCAAGTTCAGGTAGGTCTTTGTTGCCTACACCGATTCTATGATGTTCATTGAATTCGCAGATGACGGCGGATTCCACGATTCAGTCGGCAGAGGCTAGGGCTCGGCAAGCAGCGGCTGACGCTCAGGACAAGTTTGATTCGGCCAAGTCGTCTGCACAGAAGGCAGCTACAGAGGCCCGGGATTCAGCAGAGGCCAAATACGCAGGCTACAAGAATTCCGCACAAAAGTCGCTTGACGATGCCCGGAATTCCACCGAGCACTTGTACAAGGAAGCACGTGATGCTGTTGAAGGCAAGGCTGAGGAGGCCAAAGCTGGTTGGTTTAGCTGGCTTGGCTGGGGAAAGAGTAAAGCAGCAGATGCTGAGAAGGAGGCAAAGACTTTAAAGGCGGAAATTGATAAGAAGACTTCGTAGATTCAAGTTGAAATTTGTAACATTATCCTGTACTTTCTTCAAACACTAGCAAAGAAGGATTAAGACCTGCAAATGTTTGCACAGTACGTGAACTACCTGACACTTGAAAGCGGAGGAAGCCAAGACGCGTGAATAAATCATAGGTACCGATCGCGTTCCGAGCACGCGATAGTCGGGACCGACACGCTTGTTGAGCGTGTCAGTATGATCCACACCAGCTCACGTTCACAAAGAACCAGTTCCAACCAACCCAGATTGATGCACACGTATATGTCGGCGGACAGGACGACATCAGATTGTCATCTAAAATGAAAACGAGTCATTGTCGTTCCAGTTTTCGGAGTCCGTTGCATCTTTATAAGTCATCGAGATCCGACTGTAAATATTTCATTAGGCCATGACAGCATCCAGAGAATCTCTGAACATACATACAATCATTCCATTGATATTGTAGCGGGTGGCGCACGCCATCATTTGTTCTTTGCTCCCATCACGTCGGGCGGTGAAGGGAAGGCCTACGGATCTCGCCCCGACAGTCAGAGGAAGCGGCGTATTATCGCAAAGAGAGCGGACTAGAGGAGGGTCTTTAGTTCAGCCTGGGAAGCACCGTAGTGATAGGACACCAGCCTAAGCAGTGGCGTGATGGTATAGCAAGTCGCAGGCCTCCGTTTCCCGAAAAGACCAGATCCAGGCAGCAGTACAATATCAAGCATTGTGCAGGTAAGGCGACGGAGAAGGAAATGAAGTCCCGGACATTAGATTTCTCCCGGTGGAGTAACTCGTCATCGGAGTGGACTAGTACGCCCTTGACAGAACGAGAAGTCGTAGAGCCGATGAACTTACAGCGGCGGTGGACATTGCCTCGAATGTTCCAGCTAAATGCATAGTACGAATCAGGGGATGGCTGAGCTGACTTGGGTGGATGACAGCAGCCGCCGTTGGGAAAGAAGCTTCGATCGCGCACCTGGGAAAATTATGGCATGCCAAATGCTGTCGATTCGCTGGCCCTGTTTGATACCGACTGCCCCGTTCGTTCGTTGCTAGTCTACTTATTTTTATGTCACCGAGGCCTCTCTCCAGCAGCCACTCTATATCGGCATCGCCTCGACTCTCCCCCCGGCTGAATATGCCAACAAAGTCGCCCTACAAATCGGAAACCTTTTATTATCCTACTGACAAAGACCCATTCGTACTCGTTCCACCCGAGCATGAGACCGTCGAGCAGCGCGAGGCCCGCGTCTCCGCCGACAAGGCTGCCCAAAAAGTCTCCGACGCTATAGACGACGACATTGATCGACAACGCATGGCCGAAAGAAAGGCGCCCAAGGCAGTCAAAGTGTTGTTGTTAGGTGAGTAGCACGATCTGCTCAATTCCTACGCAACTTGAACATAAGAGTGCAGGTCAAAGCGAATCAGGTATATTTCGATCACTTCTCATTCAGTCGCGGGTGTTGACATTTACACGGAGGGAAATCCACGACACTGAAGAGTATGTCACCGCATTTCTTGTGAAGCGCTTATGTTCAAATCAAATATCCGCAGACTTTCAGCTCATCAATTCGCCAAAGGCGCGTCTATTCGTTTTGTCGGGAGCGCGATCTGACATTCGGCCAGGCCTTTAGAGAGGAACGCGCATCTTGGCGTGCGGTCATTCAACTGAACCTCGCCCGCTCGATTTTATGCATCCTCAAAGTCATTGACAAGGCGAAAAAGTTGCAGGACGCCTCTCCGGGGTCCGAAGTGCAATCCTCCGACGACGAGGAGCAGGAGCAGGATTACCCTAAAATGACCGCCGAACATCTGAAGCTCAAGATGCGTCTAACGCCCTTGACGGCGGTGCAAGAGGCTTTAATGCGCAAGCTCTTCCCAACCAGTCTTGACTACGAAATGACTTCGCAGGCTGATCTTGCGTCGTTCCCATTCCGTGATCCCTGTGTGCACACCACTTGGCAGTGGAAGGGCAAGTTCGGCCGCATGGTGGCGCCTGACCGAAGCAGTTTCGATAGCGCACAGGCGATTGACTTTGACGACCCCCAAGATCCTGGTGTCATTTTGCATAACTGCTCCAGCGACATGGTTCGCCTCTGGACTGACCCCGTCATCCAAGAGCTCTTGAGAGTCAGCCGGCTACGGTTGTATGATACATCTGGATTGTCCGTCTGTTTGTCTTCGCTGCTACTCGCACGCTGATGTTTATTCGCCTCAGCTTCCTTGACTCCATCGAACGGGTCACTGCCTTGAAGTATGTGCCCACAGATGGTCGGTGGTCTATTTTTGGTATGGAGAACAATAACTTACATATCAGTCGACAGACGATATTCTTCGAGCTCGGATAAAGACGATGGGTACGCTTCTTTCACACCTTCATACCAGCTAATTACCAACCTAAAAATTTGTGCTAGGTGTCTCTGAGCACCGGTTCAGACTCAAAGCTGGTAAGTATGACTCCTGGTGCGTGGTAGGTACCTGAACTTGTTTGCAGGGAACATGGTAAGCCACGACTGGAGGATATTCGACGTCGGTGGCGCTCGTTCACAGGTATGTAACTCTTTCCCGACGTTCTGGAAACCTCAGCTCACGACTGACAGCGAGGTAATATGTCTTGTGGAACTCGCGCTTGGCCTGTCCAACTGAATTACTTTTACGTTAGCCGCCTGGGTTCCGTATTTCGACCATATGGACGCTATCATCTTTTTGGCACCTCTCAATGTCTTTGATCAGACGCTAGAAGAAGCCCCATTAGTCAATCGCCTAGTACGTACCATCCCATCGTTTGCATTACGCCTTGATTTGAACCCCGCGATATTTGTAGGAGGATAGTATGGGAATCTTCAAGCACATAGTCTCTAGTCCGCTGTTGAAGAACACGGACATCATCTTATTCCTCAATAAATGCGATCTTCTGCGGAAGAAGTTAGAGGCTGGAATCCGGTTCAACAAGTACGTCGTGTCGTATGGTGAGAAGCCTAATACATTCGACGGCACTTCTACCTGTGAGTGAGAGTTATATTTGTGCCGCCATGTTATCTAACACGTCGTTGTGGAGACCTGCGGAAGAAATTTTGTACGTCGCCTTTGCTTCTCAATCCTCTGAATATTACTGAACGAACTCTCCATTGTAGTGGGCATTTTCAAGGCGCACAGCGTGGCACAGCGCCCTTTTTATTGTCATTTCACTTCTGTCACTGTAAGCGGGATGTTCGTATTCTCAAAATCACTTTTTCTGATCCTTGCTCTAGGACATGAAGTCGACAACCCATATCCTAGAAAATGGTGTGTCTGTCGCGGTTCGCTCGGTCGTCATACTGAATCTGTTCACAGTCAAGGATACCATTGTAAGGAAAAACTTGATCAGTAGTAATATGGTCTAGATCTGTTACACATATACGTATCATCTACGGCTTGATATTTTTGAATCTCTTTTCTTGCGTGTGTTCGGATGTGATGTATTATTATATTCTGTATATCTAGTAGTACGACTATTATCGCGACGTTAATGTACTTGATGACGACCTGTTGAGAGGCAAACATGCTATTTCCGAAGCTCAAACAATCTCTGTTAGCGAGAACCTGGCGCAAGTACAAATCTTACTCAGTACTGTATGTTTCTGTCACCGAGGTCCTAATCAAAGGATGGCAGACATCCACTTAACTCCAAGATACCAGGGGCACCATCAACGTTAGGCGAGATATCATGTTTGATGCGTTCAATCTCTACATTGAGCCTGCAGCGGGTGCGGGGGGCAACAACGCTGTCCAACGCGGCCCACCTGCCCTGGTCCTCGTGAAGATGGCTTCGTTCGTGCTTATCGGGTTTGTATTGCCATGTCACGGTAAGGGTTACCTCCTCCATGCTGTATGCTTCAGCGGTCTCGAACGCGTCCAGTCATCAGTTTAACCAGGCCGCCACATAAAGGATTTCCTGGTCGACGAGATTGAATAACGATGTTGTATTCCTTTACTTAGTAGTCAAGAAAGCCTCGTGAAGAAAAGAGCCTACTGTGAAGACACGTCAAGACATTTGAGAAGCTTGGGACCTTGCTGAACGAAGCGTTCCGTTGATTGGAACGTTTCGGTACGTCAGTTTACGAAGGTCCATATGTCCCAGTACGTCTGGGAAGTCAAGAGCATACGTGGCATTCAGACTCAGTCGATGCTCCAGATGCAAAGGTCTCTTTAAACGTCGACAAGCTGTGTCTGTTTTAGTGTCCATGAAGTCGATGTTACTATTAGACACACCAGTTCAGAGAAGTAGAGGAACTTGATGGGTCATGCGGTGAAACATAGAACGAGTGATTCCCATGTAAAACAACTGGTCCCAACGACAAAATCCAAACAGAAGGGAAATCCGGTGGAGGTTAAGCAATTACTCTCAAGGACGACGGGTACTAGATGAGTTCGGCGACCTATGCGCGAGCGCAGAATTTGAGACTAATCAAGAATAAAATCTACAAGCTCTTGCTGCAATACGACGGAGACTTCCTTCATGTTGGCCTGGAGGGGAGGTGAAGGAAGACTTAGGCCGAAAGGTCGCGTCGTGGATGAAATAGGGGCCAGGGACCACATCACGGGATCTGGGAACGAATTTCTTGGCGGTGGCGGTGCACGGCGCCTTCCAACTCTCCCATGAACATGTCTGTCTTTTCGAATTTTGCTGCACTCGACGAACTTATTCAGGTCATCTACCAAAACATCGAGAAATATGTGGTGCTGTCTAATGTTTCTGATGACCACTGGACAATCCACGTCGGGCAAGCCGAACATGGTCGTTGGTGGCTTGGCCAGTGGACTGAAGACGACGTGACGAAGCTTGTTGTTCGTATGCCATGACGCGTATCCCATGTGCCAACTGGATTACTGAGCTTCTCGTGAAGGGTTCCAATGCTTCCGATATCTTGCTCGAAACTTTCGCCGAAAAATTGGCCGATTCGATTGTCAAAGGCGACCTTTATGTGCAAAATCCAGACTCTTCAGACATAACTGTACTGTGTTCTCCTCCTCATAATGGCTGTGACAAACTTGTTCCAGCTAGTCCTAGCTCCATCGTCCAAGAAGCCCATGAATGTTCCCCTAGCTGAGATGAACGTCGAGCAAGCAGCAGTTTATACGACACGAACGCTTATAGAGGTACGATTTTCCATGGCTATTTCGGTGTAGTGACGATCAAGTATGACTTAGATTGCATTGAATGCTCAAAAGCGTAAATGTCAACTGAATCCGATGGATTTCGCAATGGATCCCCTGCCGACCTCATCATATTCTTCAAGACCAACAGCAGGTAGACATGATCTTGCTGTCGTCCCAGCAACCTTGTCCCGATTATCCTTAGGTCCCAGTAAGAAACCAAACCCGTCGAAGAATGATGCCGAATCTTCCGCATCTGAAGTCGCACCTTTGGAAAGAAAGCGAAAGGACCTCACAGTCACGCAGAAGGAAACACCTGGATCAAACAGCAGTGAGAATTTGTCCCTAGGTTTGTTGACTCGCTGAACTAGGGTGCTTTCAGAACCAGTAGCGAAGCCACCGCGAGCCATTAAAGGCGCTTCTCTAGCTAATCCTAACAAGAAGGCGCGCAAGTATCAAGCCATCGAATTTGGAAGCGACGATGAATGACACTCTTGTTCTACGTCCTTTATTCGTCAAGATTACGGTCTATTCTGTACGTAGTAAATAGGTAGCTGTGCGCAAGCTGTGTGAAAGTGGTGAAACTGTATTACGTCAGGATCTCAGGCGCCTACTTGAACGCTACGGTCAAGTTGCTGTACCATTTCCTGAGAACGTCGCCTCCCAGTGATGACTGTACTACAAGAAGACCGTCCTAGGTAACGCAAAAGGCAATACTGAAGTTTCAAGCTCAAAGTTACTAGTCAGGACGATCGTTTGGACCCTGCGACGTCTGTTATTCACATCAGTACGTTGTTGCTTGGTGGACTCAGCCTACTCATTATATCTATTTAATTTCTAGTTCATGACCTTAGGCCCGCTGTTCGTGATTCTGGACAATCACCGCGCGCAGTCGATCCGGTAGACAACTTTGCTATTGGACGGTGTCCTATCGAAATCCTTGAGACTGCACTGCTTCTTTCATCCTCAGGTGAGGATGTACAATCGGTCTACCTCGAATACTACGAACTTTGGAGAACCATTCTCCGACACTTCTTCCCTGCATCCCAGAGATACATCATCCATGAAGACTGGGAGATCCCTCATTCGTCTCAGCCCCCTCATTCGCCCGCTCGGACGGTCTCCTTCGCAGTTTTCCCACCCGCACAGGCGCAGCCTTTTGTTCTGATTCAAGTGTCCTCGCAGACGGAGTTTCAAAGCGAAATGCTGCGAGATACTGCTGCCCAGGAAGCATCTCATATATTTGATCTCGTGGCACCGTACAGCTTGTTCAACGAAGTCCTAGTAATATCAGCTATGGGACAGAGTTGGAAGGGTTTTCGAAGAGAAACGGCGTTAACTAGTGCTGAAGCAGATAGCTGGTGGATTGGACCTTCCAGGCGGCAACAATTTGATCGCTGTGATTGGTTTGACAATGTTGTCTCTCAGTCCAGCTGGGACTTCCTGGATGGAATGATGGATATCATGAAGCAGTCACTTCCAGGTGAGTTAACGCGTGTCGATGGATATGCAATCTAACATGACCTTCACTAGCAGTCAGGCGAAACTCCTTTAGTAGGCCTAGGCATATATGAATCTGACAGTTATTTGGCAAGGATCTGTATCATATCTGTAAATGTATAACGAGAATGTATGCTGTACTAAGTACTACCAGCGATTGACCAGCGACCAAGAGAGCCAGATCTAGCCGATGAGCCGACGGCATTTAGATTGCTTATGTAACAGGTTGTTATCGCTGATAAGGCGCGTGGCTTGCTAAGTCGGAATGCAGTCGCGGTTGAGAGTCATCCTTTTTCAGCGGGCACTACGCTGTCACTATTGCAAGCTCGTGTCCCGGTTTCACGTATAACTACTTCGTGGGTCCCTCGCCATCCCGCCATGTCCAGCGCTTTAGAATCGACGGGATTACTCGGTACGAGGAAGGAATATCGGGATGAAAACTCCAAGGCGCACCGCACGGTCTGGTCTGCGCTAACGGCAACTGTTTTGGTTGCGTTACTGGTCCTTCTTTTCTTCAAGGACAGCCTCCCAGAAGCTCTAATTCCATGGGTTGGAGGACTCCCGAAAGACCCCAGGCTCGCTGCTTTGCACATCATGGAGAAGGCGCCTGTCATTGTATGAATTGATCTTTATATGCTCTCTATTCATCCTCATGTTCAGTAGGACGGACACATCGGTTCGTTATCATTGAATAACCCGCGACTCAATTAAGTGAACTTTCAAGATCTGCCAATTCTCGTACGAGAATTGTACGCAAATAATATATCGGCTTTTGACCTCAGGTCTCCAATGCCGGCACATGTGGATATTCCTAGATTGAGGGAAGGTCGAGTCGGCGGTTTCTTCTGGTACGGCCTCGCGCCATGATGCATGTGACTATTAAGCTGTGGTTTGACAATGACAGGTCGGTCTACGTGGGCTGCCCGAACCCTGAAGAGGAAGGCGAGTGCTTTCGCCCTTGTGTGAGCGGAGAATCTTACCATTGCTTGTGACTATAGGTCCGGATTTTGTGGGACCAACATGGAGAGTTAGGCAAGTTATTCTTACAGAGACAAGTTATCCGGGAACTACTAAAGCCTCTTAGGGATACCCTGGAACAAATCGACTCAGCCAGGCTGATGATTGACCAATATTCTGATGTATTTCTTTATTCAATTATCCTGCCTGGGAAACTCAACATCACCAGACGTTCCAGTTCGCGCTTGGATCAGCTGACATCAAACACGCCATTGCACATGGGAAGATTGCCAGTCTTCTCGGAGTCGAAGGGTAATAACTAGCGATTGCCACGCGTCTCATCTCGAGTCAAAGATAGCCTGACTGATTCATTGAGTTCCTTAGTGGCCACCAACTAGGCAATTCGATCGGTGTTCTTCGCCAGTACCATGCTCTTGGTGTTCGATACGTTACTCTGACACATACGTGCCATAACGCGTTTGCTGATTCGTGTGGATTCTTCCCTGGAAAGGAACCTCTTCATGGTGGTCTCAGGTAGGAATATTCTCGACGATTTTTTTGCAATGGTTCAAACTATACTGTTAGCAAACTGGGCTATTCTTTGATCGACGAAATGAATCGTCTAGGTGTTCTAGTCGACATTTCTCACACCTCAGATGCTACGGCTTCCCAAGTCCTCAGGTATTCAAAGGCGCCAGTCATCTGGTCGCACTCTTCGGCGCGAGAAGTCCATGATCACGTACGCAACGTTCCGGATGATGTTCTGAAGCTCGTGGGTACTGGTGAAGGGAAGAAGGATGCCGTCATTATGGTACGTGCCACTGATTCCACGAGCCCGCATGCCCCCGGCGCTTATGATCCCGGTTTGCTATTCAATAGGTGAATTTTGCGCCGACCTTTGTTGCTGACCCTGGTGCGGCGACATTGGAGGTCGTAGCTGACCATGTCGATCATATCGCCGGAGTTATTGGCAAGCAACAGTGGGTATTCTGCGTTCGGTGTTGCTATGTTTCATTAAAGCTATCCAGCATTGGTATCGGAAGCGACTTCGATGGCATCGCGGACACCCCCGTTGGTCTTGAGGACGTATCAAAATATCCAGCCCTGGTAAGGCTAACGATGCTTTATCTGTTACGAGATTTTGATCCATTGTGATCAGATAGCCGAGCTATATAGACGAGGATGGAATAAATACGAACTTGCCGGACTCACAGGAGGAAACCTTTTACGCGTTTTCGAAGGAGCCGAGAAAACCGCGAAGCACTTGCAGGCTAAAGGTACACTCCCTGTGTATGATTTATACGACAAACGAGAGGATCTTCCTCGTCGACAGTAATTGTACCGAGGGTAACAATGAAACAATATGCCATTCTCCCATTCGGCCTGGATCTTGGATCGCGGAGATATCCTTCTCTTTCTTCTCAGTCTCGCCCTCGTCCAAACCGTCCTGAATTCAGGGTGAATCGGTTCGCTTTTCATTTAGCGCCCTTGTCTTGTGCAGTGGAATATTCGACGTCTTCTGTCACCAGATACATTGCCCAAATGGGCCCCATGGCGGAGTACGGTCATCTGTGGCCATCAAGCATCACTGATCCTAACGATACAGAACAGTCAACTTTGATGTCCATGACACAGTGTTAGTTTCCCGCCTACACCGTTACAACAGCACCCCACTTTCTGATGCTTCATGCTTTTTAACGGTTGTCTTAGGAGAAGCATGTGGATTCAGTGGATATTCCCGCCCACCCCCCCTTCTTTCTTTCTTTGGCCAGGTGCCCTGCTTTCTTTTTGTGACTGGTACGTACTGCGAGTCTCCTCACGAACGTTCTATGACATGTTGCGACCACTCTTCTCCCAGGTTCATTTCCCACGACGGTGTCGCACGTCTGTA
This sequence comes from Hymenopellis raphanipes, assembly GCA_036872995.1. Lineage (NCBI taxonomy): Eukaryota > Fungi > Basidiomycota > Agaricomycetes > Agaricales > Physalacriaceae > Hymenopellis > Hymenopellis raphanipes. The sequence continues at coordinate 30,612 of JAYMDG010000011.1, forward strand.
CCATTTAAACCGTCTCGATTCCTGATTATCATCTGAACTGAACTGTATGTCATTTCATAAAATCTTGGATCCAACTGACGACAAATGACTACCAAAGACTCCAGTCATGTCTTCCGGATCCAGTAATTCTTCGACTTCGACTTCGATTGGCACCTTCCCACTCGTCGCGGCAATAGTTGGCGGTGTGGCGACTTGTTGTGTACTCGCCATGACTATCTATCTTCTCATTCAACGACGAAGAAGACGACGTGACGAGGAGAAGTTCGTCACTGAAGACATCCATTACGATGTCGAGAAAGCCCGAAGTATTACCCCACCACCAGCAATTTATCACAACAAAGGACGACCCCTTATCTCTGCACCACAGGACTTTCAGGTTCTTGAGCGGCCAACCACAGCGGTGATCCCCACGCTTAACATATCATCGACGTCTTCGATTTCACCACCAACAAGGAAGGACCCTCAGGTTTCCCAGCGGCCAACTATTACGGTGGTCACTGATATCCCAACGGTCTCCGCCACAATGACGCCTCAGATGACCACTCTCAAGACTCCAAAGACTCCGAAGTGGAAACTGAAGCGCGTACCCGTACCACGCTTTTCCAGGCTGCCTCCAACACCGGTCGCGATCACGCGCTCTCGCTCCTGGCTGCGTTCTCCGCGTCAGTTCAGGAAGTCGTTTGATAGGAAGAGAGAAGCCAAGGGATTGCCTGCCAGCGTGCGTCCACCTGTACCGGAATCACAACCGACTCCTCCGTCTTTGCTTGCCGTTCCCATTCATTCTTATACTCCTTCGCCACCTTTCAACGCGTCGCGTTCGTGACGTATCTTTGCACCCGGGTTGGATTTTAATTATGGAACTGTTGTTAGCTGCATTTGGAGCGCGTATGACCTGCAGGGCGAAAGGACCAATATTTACAGTTATGTGTAGCGATAGTGAATGAAAGACAGGTATACTTATCGTTGTCGCGTCCTTACGACGCGTCTCACGTTCGAGCGGAACTGTCAGGTCAAGAGACTGGTAGTAGGACCAGACTGTACGCCCGCGGATTCCACTCGCTTAGGGGGGATAGCCCCGCGGAAGTAGATGATAGAATGTATTCAGAGCCGTGCCCTGTGCCGCGGGATGAATGACACAGGATCAGATAAACCGGTTTATGTGGCGGACGAACGCCATTGATCACCCTGATCGACAAGAAGGCGCGAAACTATAAAGCACAAACTTCGTGTTCAGAATGCCGACGCGAGCAAGTTCAACGAAAGACCACGAATTGTTTTAAGCAACACAAGTGCATTTGGAAACGGCTGAAAACCGGCTAATCTTCGTCCATTGTCTGTCCCTTCGCTCTTGCTTTCTCGACGCGTTCTTTCATGATACTCTTAGCTGACTCCTTCACACCCTCCAATTTGCCAGCTCTGGCGAGAGCGAGAACCAGGGCATGGACTAGACCGACATGGTTATGCCGCCGCACACTGCTTTCAAACTGTATTATGATCATTAGCCCAGAGAATGCAATTGTAGACATAATGAAAAGGACGACTTACAGCCCATTGTTCACGTTTCGAGTTTTCCTGGGAAATTTTGACAACGAGTTCCGCTGCCTCCGACTGCATTCCAGCCAGTTGGAGCTGGTTCAGTTGAGCTTGGAGAGTCGGAAGTGGATCATCTCTCAGCGCAAGTAAACTGAACTCCAACTGGACGGTGATAACGAAATTAAGTCTTCTACGACATAAAAAGTATGTGGCTGACACATACCGAGCCGGGCGGATATGTAGAGATTCTTTTCTCGATTGTTTCTCTAATGGAAGTTCAGTTAACATATATGTATAGATCGAAGAGCAGGTACAAGCCTTGCAACCTTCAACCAGCCTTCACCGGATTCCTCAAAGTGTCCATGTCGAACAGCGTGAGGCTTTAGACCGTCCAGTTCGTACAGCGAGCCCATTGCCGGAAGGTAAACGACGAAATGGTACGCCTCTTCTGTCTTCTTCGGCAGACCCAGGCCATCAAGTGAAATGGCATTTGGCGGGGACAGTGAGTTGTGGGCTTCTCTAAGCCAATCTGAGCTTGTAATTGCAAGGCCGCGCGTTTGAGGGTCCAAGGCGCTCGAAAAAAACATTAACTCTGATAATTTGGGCCCAAATGGTAATGAAGGGATGTTCCCGAGTCCGTTAAGGACAGCTAGTGTGGCGCAGGCATTGTTTACGACTTGATGAGCGAAAAATCCGGGGAAAGAGGGATCGTATTCGCCGGCTATAGAAGAGCTTTCGGCCGACGAGAGCGTCGGAACCCATTTGAAGAGGAAAATGAAGGCTCGGATGGGCTGCATCTGAGCGAGAGAGTCTGGATCAAGCGAATACAAGTCGTCGACAACCAGCGGGACACCCAGAGTTTTCAGGAGTTCTCTGCAAATGTGATGTGAGTGAAATGCTACGAAGGGCGGCGCGTCATACATACGTGAAGACGCCAGGGTCTGATTCCATAAGCTGCCATCCATTCGAGTCTTCTCCTTCTGACATTTTGGTGCTATTCTACGCGTCAAAAGACCAAGTTTAGTAGGGTCGATGAAATAAGAGAAGTGGAGAGGAGTGACGCGTACGCCCCACGTGGGCTTGTTGATCACTGGCGTCTAAGGCTAACAGTTGCGGTCTTCTCCAAAACACCCATGTCCAGCGGCGAGGGTGCATCTACAGCCGACGCCAGGGCGGCAAATCGTGCAAGATTCGAGCTGGAACTTGAATTCGTGCAGTCTTTGGCGAACCCATTTTATCTGCACTCTTTGGCGCAGCAGAATATCCTTGAGCAACCGGCATTCATAAATTACCTTGAATATCTTCAATATTGGCGAGAGAAGGACTATGCACGCTTTTTACAGTTTGTGTACTTATGCACTTAAGATGGCACCACTTGACGCGGTTCTACAAGTTATCCCCATGCTCTTCATCATCTCGAATTGCTTCAGCATCCCCAGTTCAGAGCTGCGATGAAGAAGGACCAATATTTCCGGGAGTATCTTGAACAGAAACAGTACGAACACTGGAGAACCTGGTGAGCAGCCCATTTGTGTCTTCCAAAGGTGTATCTGAAAAACTATTATAGGCGCGACCCGACAAAGGTCAAGCTGCCTGCGGCTGAGCCTTCAGCAGGAGATGTAGATGTCAAACTGGAGGAAAAGGCTACTTGACTTGTTTCTGTATTCTGTACTAGAAATAGAAAGTGTGGTGATTCGAAATAAGATGGTCAGTATACGAAGGCCCCTAACTTATGTGAGCGGGCGGACGTTAGCGTTTCCGAAGCCTGAGCCTTTTTGGGCGGTAGCGGGGCATGGCGTTTGACCCTTCCCCCCTTTCCTTTATGCATCCATGAGCCAGTCAATTCCGAACGGGCACTACTCCCGCGACGATAGCGCATCACAGTCGCAACCGTTCTTACCGCAGGACAATGTTGAAGAGGACGTTTTCATGCCTCCGGGCGAGTCGGTACATATAGCAACCAAGGACGAAAAGAAACGACTTTGGATACATAACGCGTCTTTAAATTTGCTCTTCATTGCTTCCTGGTGAATTGCTCGTTTCCGTTTCTGTTTGCTTTCGTTACTCTGCTGACACGCTATCCAGGTTCCTATTTGCCACTACTTTGTCTGTCTACAACAAGTGGATGTTCTCCGACGATCACCTGAACTTTCCTTACCCGCTCTTTGTAACAACGCTTCACATGGTTGTGCAGTTTATCTTAGCTGCTATGCTGCGCATGTTCTGGCCCCAACATTTCCGTCCGGAGAGGAGCCCGCCGCGCGTCGAGTATGGGTAAGTGATCCCACAAACATCGAATACGTGTCGTACAGCTCGGTCATGAGTTGTCCCGCATGAACGATCGCTATTTAACAGCCATCAAGCAACGAGTGAACAGTAATACCATTCTTCGTGAAAACGGACACTCTTCGCGAAAACGGCTTGTTGTTCCTAGAACTTCCTTTAACTGCTTTCCCCCCGTTTATGGTTATCATCTCAATGTTTTAACAGAAAAAAAGTGGTCCCAACTGCTGTTGCGACTAGTTTGGATATTGGTCTGTCAAATCTTTCCCTCAAGACGATATCACTCTCCTTCTACAGTGAGTGACCATCCTCGCATTATAGCCTATCTAATAGCTTAAAGCCATGTGCAAATCATCGTCGCTTATTTTCGTTCTCTTGTTCGCCTTCCTCTTCCGCTTGGAGAAATTCTCTTGGCGTTTAATTGGTGTGATCGTGTTGATATTCTCGGGCGTTCTGCTTATGGTCGCGACGGAAACACACTTCATTCTCCATGGGTTTCTACTCGTCATTACTGCTAGTGCCCTCGGTGGACTTCGTTGGGGTCTAACTCAAATTCTACTACAAAATAAGAAACTAGGACTGGACAATCCGGCTGCGACGGTCTTTTGGCTATCCCCAGCGATGGGTGTAACCTTAATGATGATAAGTCTAATTGTTGAAGGCTGGTCGGGCATCTTTGGGGGCGCCTTTTTCTCCGGACTTTGGAAATCCCTTGAAACCTTGCTATACTTGATCGCCCCAGGTGTCCTTGCGTTCTGTATGGTGATGAGTGAATTCTAGTAAGTTTCAGGTCTCGGTGGCTGTTCTAATTCCTTAGCGTCCATCTAGCATTATTCAGCGAACAGGAATGGTGCCCATGTCCATCGCCGGCATCGCCAAGGAAGTGACCACAATCATCATCTCTTCCTGGTTTTTTGGAGACGAGCTTACGCCGCTCAACATTACTGGCGTCGCCATCACCGTGTGCGGTAAGTCGAGAGGCCCCTCGAACGTGTACAAATACTTAAAAGGTGCACCCTTTTAGGAATCATTCTATTCACGTACCACAAGTACCGCAAGTCGATTGACTCACCGCTTCCGCTGGATGCTCACGGAAATCCTATAATACCTGATGAAGACGATTCGGACACTCATCTCGGACAATACGTCCGGTTGGATGAAACTCTGCCTCTCGCATCTCGCACAAGCGCTGACCTGCACGGAGTATGCCTGTTTTTCTGTTACGTCTATGTTCATATGTCGCCGTTGCTAATGTGGCACCCAGGAGGGACCCCCCGCAGTTTTATTCTCTGCCGACGGTGACGAACTCGAGAGCGAGCGCGTCTCCCAATCGACCGCAATGTCGCATCCCGAGTCTCGGCAGTTTCATGGGGATGCGTTGAACGCGCCTCCAACATCGTCGGAAGAGGTCAAGGCCTGGACGTCATAGAGGGATATGTTGTAACGTAAGCTGATAGGTATGGCGCCTCGCGCCCCACCCTATCCACAAATTACAAAGAACTGATGAACATCCAGAGGAATGGTCTCGCGACGGGGTCTATGATGCCAGCCCGCTGTCCAACGGTATCGTACATGCGCGCCACGGCGTGTTGTTTCGTGATTTGTTCCTGGGATATACATTGCGCAGGAGGAGTGATGAGCCGCGAAGGTTCCACTAGCGCAGGATAATGTACACGTGGGGGGGGCGAATCAGTTGTATTTAGAAGAACATGCATGGCCACGGAGTATGGAGGTGGATTTGAAGATCGCCTCGAGGAATAGGCGACGGCAGGAATTTGAGCCAAACAGCGCAGAGTAATCGAAGACAGACACGAACCGGGCTGCATGGAGCGGTTCAGAAATCGGGAGGGTCGGAAGGCACAAAGGACAATCTGGACCTATAACATGAGTTGAGAACCACACGGAAAATCAAGCACCACGCGTCAAACAGAGTTACGAAATGGCAATGAAGATGCGAAAATGAAATCTATCCATTCGCAGCAGGGTGGATTGCTAGAGACCGCACTGTGTGGGCCTCTGATTGAATGTTTTCCGAAAACATCGATGCATGGGTGACAGATGTTGACGTAAAAATGGGTACTGTAAGCGACTGACGCCCACTGGACGGACAAGCAAAAGTTCCGAAACCCATCACACGCAATCAGCACCAGATTCGTGATCTCTGAAGATCCGAGTCTCGGATTGCGAGCCAACGAGCCACTGCCAAACCAATCTCCATTTTTCACCGAGATTTGGATATTTGCGGTATTTCTTTTTTTGATCCTTTAGTTATTTCGCAGAAATGAATTATATTTCTCCTTTTGATACAATCGGCTTGTCCTCAGGTACTCGATACATAAAAGCCATCTTTGCCCGGCCACCAGTCTTTTGACTTTCCCAATGGACGACTCCTTGCAATTCATCATCGAATCTCCTCAAAATGCTCAGGGTCATAAGAAACGGCCCCGGCTTGTAACGTCCTGTGATAACTGGTGAGCGTTGCCTACCACTTTGACTGACGAGCGCGCTTCATTCCCACCCAGTCGCCTCAAGAAAATTAAATGTTTGCAACCGACTCCAGAATCTAAATGTGAAGCGTGTAGGACTGCTAAAATCGCATGTCGATTTCGCGACAGAGAGCGATACTTTGCAGAAAGAAGCCGCGCTATTGCGGGACCGACCAGCTACGATTCCAATGAACGGTGAGTGGCGGTCCGGTCTGTGCGCGAGCCGCATTGACATGATGCAGTTCCGATTCCTCTTTGGATAACTTTGCGGGCTCCCATGGCTCGGGTATGCGTGCAAGTGGGGCGGTACGGCCCGACGAGGACATCCGACCGCGCTACCCATCCTATCCATCCGAGTCGCGCTCTCATCAGTAAGTGGTCAATAGCAGTCCGACCCCATTTAACACGCTTTCCGCAGTTCTCCATCCTCGTCCTACTCTTCTTCGCGCCATAATTCCATGTCCTACAACTACATGCCGCCACACGGCTCGCCACTGTACAGCTCGCGCTCTCAGTCCCCTCCTCAACAGACCGGCCCGTTATCACTCTTTGACGCAGAACAGCAACACCCCCATCCAAACTTGATGCAAAACTTCATCACGGTCCTGTTTGACCAGATGGCAGCCGAGTTCACTTTTTTCACGTATCATGAAGTCATGAACAACTTTCTGGAACGGAGGATCACTCCAATCCTCTCCAATTCCATCGCGGCATTTGCTGCGCAGTGCGTCAGCTTCTTCCCGTTGTTCTTCCACGCCTGACATGCGTCCATCAGGTATTCTACACTGCCTGAGCTCTCGGTCCGCGGCTTACACAACGTCGCGAATGCCTACGCAGACCATGCCAAGGTATATCATTCGCTTGTGGTTCATTTGGAAAATCATAGCGGCTAAATTCCTTACTCAGCAACTTCTTTTACATCTCATGGGCCACCCAGCACTGGACACGCTGCACGCCCTCGTCCTGTTGTCATGGTATGAAATAAACAACAACAGAATGTCCGGTACGTGAAATGGAATTCCGAGAGCGAACCCTCGCACTTACTTACCTTCTGCTACCTAGCGTTCCGCTCTTACTATCAAATGCTCATGAATATGGCGGTGGACCTGGGCTTGAACAGCAACACCGCAATGGCTATAACTATGGAGGACCAGAAGAAGAAGGCGACGTGGAACGCTGTTCTGAGACTTCACAACTTTGTACGTGTCTGGGCTTTCTGTCATGTGTGTATTCACACCTTCTCCAGTACTCGGATAGACATCTTTCGCATGGTTCGACATGACACGCGCGCGCCGAGCGCCATGATGAAGGGCTTAATCATGATTTCGATCGGTAACCCATGGTCTAAATATTGGTGCATGTTCTTAATCCACAGTATTAACGGGGAGCACCGCTCCTGTGTAATCTGCCAACTATAATTGTGTATCACTGGTCCTACCGGTCCACCGACTCAGCTCCGATGAGGCGATTTACGATTTCTGCTCCGTTGCTGGTTCATAGTTGTCGGGGTGTAGTCTTAAAGCCGTGACGCGTAGTAGATTGTTGGTATAGAATGCCTATTTCTTCAGGGCTGAGCGCTGGCAGTTCAGCACTATTTCTCCACACTTTGCCCACTATGAAGCCTACTACGACGTTGAAGATCGATTCGGATCACAACCTGCCAAGTCGGATGAAGAGGCTGTGAATGTATAGCACATCAGTCACAGCAGGCAACAATGACCGTGATAGGACTCTGCGGGCAACGTGTTCAAGTCCGCGTCCTCAGGAAGAACGAGTGTTCTATGTATACATAGGGCGGCGCGTCTGTAAGAATTGAGATCTTCAAAGATCGAGGATTTTGCTTCCGCTTCAGGGCAATCTCAGGGGAGTTTGCCGAAAGACGCGGTTTACCTAGTTAGGGCACGACCTGTCGAGGTCACAATATTCACACATCTGTCAACAAAATGTGTCCCTTCAGACATATATTCATCAGTCAAACAGGCCATCACTGGTTCTGACAGCTGGTGCTTAGCGCTTGACCACCATGGCCGACGAGCTAGGCCTAGAGGTCAGCGTCGCGATACCATCCTCCTCCTCTGCGCAAAATGTGGCCGCCTACCTGCGAATTGCGTCTATAGCAATCGCCTTGTACGAGTAAAAACAGATTTCCGTTTCTCCGCGGAAGGTCAGCTGACGTACACCCAGCTGCATCGAAACGCTTCCTTCTACCATCCGGTTTTACAGAGAGCAATGGGACGTTCCGCGGTTCATGTTGGTATCTTATTGATTCCGAAAAAGATGAGACTCCTAAAGCGATCGCCATCTTCTATAGGCTGTCTACGTTCCTTTTTGGCTTGCTACAGTAAGTGTAGCCCTCGCTTGCCAGGCCGATTCACTACATTGATCATTATCAGAGCAACGAGCATCATCGTGCTGGCCGTCTCAAACGCCGGTTTTTTCTACTCCCACTTCACCGATGAGTCCTGCGCGAGGTTCTATCGAGTGCCGCCGATCTTTAAAGGTATTTTTAAGTCAGCGCGAACAAGAACGATCTAAGCGCCCGTCCTCAGTACTGCAAGCTATGACTTCGCAGGCAATTCTAGGTGTCAGGTGAGCATCGGCGCGTCTATTTCCGTGAAGCACGATCCGAATGCCCACTTAGGACCTTTAATCTCTCTCGGCGGTCGAACCTGATCATGAAACTCTTACTGTTATCCTATGGCATCGCGTGTACGGTGCGCTATTCATCCATCCCTCTTACATTCCGAGCTTAGCGGTACACGCAGCTTGAATGGTTCACCACGATGTGGAAAAGAATACGTCCGTGTTGTTTGATTGCCCCTCCCGTTATTGCTTGTCTGATTAATCCAACTTGTTGCAGCGGTTACAGATCCTAAGCACGTACGTTATTCATCTCTCTTTGCGTACGCCGGACTGATTTTTCTTTCATTCCAGGGCAGGTAAAAATTTTCGCGTCTCTAGTACCGTGCCGCTGCTCAATGTTCTCAGCTGTCGTGCGTACTCTTCGGATGCCACTATTGGAGCCTGGATGTACTACGCTGTCGCCATGACGTATGACTTGATTACAACAACTGTGTCTGTCGTCTTCCTTCTCAGGTTCCGGCTCTCCTCCGGGAATTCACTGTGAGTTCTTTTCCATATTGTTTCGAACCTAACTAACTCGAGTTCAGTATAACTAGGCTCGTCAAAATGTAGGCCGAATATCTTGTAGCGACGACTTTTGCTCATTCAAGATTTGGAGAATGCTCTACGACGGACTTATTTATTTTGCGGTACTGACAGGTACAGTCTTAAAGTCGCCTTCGTTGCTCCCGCTCATGATGTCGTTGAGCCGTCAATGTCGTTAACTTAATCCTATATCGACAAAACCAGGAGATCCAGGTACGAGGCGCTCTTTCAACGCACTTGACTTGTCTCTAAGTAGCCCTTCTAGACTGCGGCGTAAGACTTAGCACTTGATCTTCACTCGTCGTTCATACGGTTCCTGTAGGACGTCGATGGCATACAGCGTGACGTGGATCATGTCCCAACGGCTCCTCATCCACCTACACAGTTGGTTTGATCCACATGGTTTTTGGCAGCGGAGTTTTGAGTATGTTTACAGACGCGTCAAGAGAGCGAAGAAACGAGTCAATTTCCACGTCAGTTACAATCACCAAGGAACTTGGCCACTCTCGGCATATTCAACATGCCATGCGATCGCAATTTGAGTCTAAGCCTGGCGTTGCTGTCGAGCTCACAGTACCAGAGTTCGAGATGTCTTACGACGGCGGACCGGAGGAGCCAGAAGTTCACGTTAGGATCGAGAAAACCGTGTCTTTCCAGGAAGGTGCAACAACCACAAGTGTTCGCGAGCTGGAGGATTATTCACGGAGGACTTATAGTCACCAGCATTCATATTCTTCTCGGATTGTACGGTAACATTGTTTGATAATTCTTCTGTCTTTTCTGTAATGTAAATTGTACCACTGTACACGCTTATTATTTTATATCCCCTTATCTGTTCTGCCTATGTCGCGTGATTACTGACGCGTTCCTTGTTCTTTAGCGACCACCATCACAGGATTCATGATTGAAATAGCGCGCACTGCCTCCAAGTGGTCTGCTACGGTGAGCGGCAACCGGTGGAGACATCGGCGAACTGGTCGTCCTTGACAATGATAATTGTCTGGCGGACGGGCACTACCTAGCATGAAGGCCGAAGGTTGGGAGGTCTCTCATCTTCGACGTTGACCGTCAAGAAACAAGCAGCTGGAGCAGGCCTCTATCTCCCTCCCAAGCTCAAACGCGTCAATAAACGGCAGGATCCGACTATGTTCAAGACATTACATCCTCTGCCTGCGAATGGCTCTCGTCATCTCTCGGTCCTACTGGAGCTTCCTTATACTACACGAGAAGGCCAAGGCGTCACTGTCAGTGCACGTTCTTGGTCACTGTAACCTTACTTCACTCTGAACTCCTAGGTACTGGTTGTGGTCTCTTCTATATCCCTCGTCGCCATCGTAGGCCTCCTCGTTGCGATATCGGCAAGTCTTAACAAATTCCCCAATAAACCTTGTCCTTAACCCGGGCAGCTCTCGGCATTCAACACACGCTCATCAGGAGGCGAACACCTATTTGTGCGGACTCATGTCGCTGCTTATTTCATCTGTCTTTTGGTCTCGGATTTGTGCCAAGGTTTGCCATTCTTCCAACCCGAACCACAGCCCGCTGAATTTTGCAGCTATCGGTTCACTTATGAACGCCACCTGGGTTCGCGAGTCAATGGTCTACGTCGGCGACATCTGCACAGCGCAAGGTACGCGCCTCCCCATTGTATGTCGGACTCGGACGTCTGAACATCGTCAAATGTATGCAAGGAGTGCTCAAGCAGATCTCTGATGTTTCAATTGCGTTCTGGACTCTCGTATGTTACCTTGTTTGCCTCCTACCAACGAAGCGGTGACTGACATCGGAACCCAGGTGATCGCGATCCATACATTCTGCCTCCTCGTACTCGAGCTTCACCTGCGGCAGTTTGTATTGTGGGTCACGCTCATAGCTGGCTGGTGTAGTATTGCGACTATCGTCGTCGCGGGTCCAGCTGCACTGGACCCGGCTATTCGCGGACCCTTTTGTGAGTTGCTGCTAAGTATAATCGTCGGGATTAATGCGCTCAAGCGCGCAATAGATGGCATATCTGGATACTGGTGCTGGATTTCTCCAGGCTACGAATCGGAAAGAATTACGTGCGTCTGTGCGTTCCCATTCAGCTGCCACCTTCTCACTACGGTGTAGATTGGACTACATGTTCGTGAGTCCAAAATAGCACAACCTTTTTCGCCGCCCTACTAAAATTGACGTGTAGATGTTTATATCCGCCATTGTTAGCTTTGTTCTGTACACACTCATCTTCTTGAGGTTGCGTGGGAACTTGTACTTCAATGAGTGGAGACCAAGTTTCCGTTGGAAGGCTATAACTCGAGTTGGAAGCTGGAGGGCCACTGACAGTGATAATCAAGCCGCCGTGATTGCGAAGCATATGCTGCTGTAGGTCTGATTCGCATCAGTATTCAGCAGTCACTGAAGTTCTTTTGACAGCTATCCCGTGAGTTAAGCACCAAGGTTCATGGACGGATGGTCCGTCTGACGGCGTTCTGTAGATTGCATACACCGTCGTGTTCCTTCCGGTGGCCGTTACCAGACTATCGGCGTTCTCAGGACATATCGTGTCACTGGAGATTACTATCTTCAGGTGAGGCAATGCGCCACATGGGGGTCCTTTTACTTATTCGTAACCGTCAGCGCAACGTTATATTTGCTCTCCGGAACAGTCAACGTGGTTCTGTTCGCCAGCGCACGCAACATCCTGCCACCCAGCTCCATGGTAATCAAGAAATGGACCATCTCTCTACCAAGAATGCTCCAGCCCGGTCCCCGAGATTCGACGGGCATTGATCCATATTATGTCGAATCAGAAAGTAGCTATCACAGGACCCCAACCGATGAGAAGTACGTCGACAAAGGCTCGACTTTGGATGTACCAGGCTGGCCAGGGAATTCTGGGTCGGTGCCCCAGATCTCACCCTTGTGGATTCAACAAGAACGCGCTTCGTATGCCGAACCACCTCTGGATGAACGCGATCTAACATCGCGAGGCCCTGACGATATTGAAATTCCACATGGGTATACTACCCAAAGCACGCCTGGCTCCAGTGACTACTACGAGGATGAAATCCTGAATACGTATGAAGATGTAGACCTTGGCTCCGACGACTCCATGGTACTGGCCCCCATTTCTGACCCCAGTTCTGGGAGCGAGTACTCTACAAATTAATGTGCCATCGTATTAGAGTATGTCACATAATTTGGATACCGAAATGTCCATTCAGTTTCCCTCAAGTCCACGGAAGAGGACCTTGGAACAGCATCGTGCTCTCTGACGGACAATACTCAAATATCTCCGTAAGCTCGGGCGAAGAGGTGAAGTATGAATGGAAACGTGCAAAAGGATTGCGCGATCTCCGCTTGCTTAATAGGTCGGAGTGGCAGCCGTAAAGGTCCTTTGAGTAAGGGATATAGCCATTTTGGCGCTAAGGCATGTCATAACGGGAGAACGAATATGGAGCTGGAAGTGGCGCACCTCTCCTTGATGTGCAAGTATACTTGTTTCTGCTGGGGGATCGATACCAATATAGTGGAATGCCTTTTCGGGCCAACGAATGGCAACTCTATGCAAGTCTGTAAAGCGTGCGCGTTTCATTTCATAACCGACGACGGTGATCTTGGACGGATATCGCCCAGTGTATTCGTGGAAGCGTGCGACGGAGAAGAGGAGGTTCTGGAATGAATCGAGGGCATAGTTTTCGGTGGTCGCGCGAGGAAATGGAGTGGAAGCGGCATTGAGGAAAAGATTAGCCTTCAAACCCAGCCGCAAAAATGAGTCTCCCTCGGTCATGGTCGAACTGGCTCGAGTCTGACCCCTGCGCTATATTGAGTCTAACAGGACTCGAATAAGGTAAAGGACTCGAAGACACACCCGCTGAAGACTAGCAGCGCGTGTTCGTCTGTTCTCGCGATTTCTGCGCTGTGTCCATTCAATTTTTTTTCAAGTCGGACGTAAACAAGATGAGAGCCTCCTTACCCGCGAGCTATATGCTGATAAAATGTGTCGACACGTCCGCTGCCCTTTTGGTATGGCTCCAGAACCCAATCCTCCTCATCGAGACGTGACTGGGGGTCGGTTCCTTGCCATATAGAGTGACAGGGTACGATGACAAGGTGATTCACATTCCGCAGTCCTCTATCCCTCCCTATTGTCGACAATATACTTGACGGGTATACGGGGTGTAGACCTCGCGGACTTGAAAAGTAATATGAAAGGTTGAAAATGAACGACAGACAAGCGAATGAGCCCAAGAGAAGGACAGCAAGGTTGGTTACGCGCGCCCGGGTGCGGAGGATGTCGATTGTGCGCTGGCGCGTATGCAGCGTGCCTCCATTTCTACGAAAAGGTCGGCGGGTGGCGAATGAAACGGGTGTCGGTAACATACAACCAGTGCAAGAAGTAGATCACTGACGTGGTTCAAGGGACACGTCCTCCATACATTTTGACGGCATTCACCGCCGCTCTGCTTTGGTAGATATCAGGTGGGCTACAGCGCTTCAACGTCCATCAACTTCTGATATCAGCTCAGTGTTATTATAGCGGGAACACGGAAACAAGTGGGACACCGTACCAGTCCCTAAAAAATGGAGGGTGCAACCCACCCAACACCGCAGTATAAGTTACATCTATAATACAGCAATACAACAATGATACTATAAGCACTATAGTGTCCACTCTCAGCTCTCAAAAAACGACAACACTCCCTCCGAATCATCGAGATTGTTCTCTCGATCCACTTGCCATGACTGCAGACGAATCTTGATCAGCTCATCCCAAAACATGGTCGCGCCCTGGTCACTGGAGGTGAGGAAGCTCCGAATATGTCGAAACCACTGCTTAGCCAGTTTGTATCGGGACTCTGCGTCGTTGTTGGGCGACCCGGGCTCAAACGGCGCCAAATTTTCCTGGTACGCCAGCAAAGCCACTTGCCCAAACCAATAGAACGGCAGGGCTGAAGAAACGTCAGCTGCTGCGACTAACACTAAACATAGATAGTCGTACCATTGTCAACAAACGGTGGTTCGTTATTGGGATCGCCTGTCTTTGGGAGATCTGGAGAGGCAAGCCAGCTCTGCAGCCAATTATGCAGGCCAAACTGGATCTTGTATATCTCCTTGTCGACCGACGCCTGCTCACTCGTATTTCCTGACGTCGGCAATCTGCTCTCCACACATACATCGAACAGTATCCGAAGCAAGGCGTGCGCAAGGACGAAATGTCCGAACGGCGATACTGGCGTCGGTTGCGTCAATAGTTGCGGATCTAACATGGCATCCAAGCAGCGGCGCATATTAGGGCCCACAAGTCGTGCTTCCATTGATCCGTATGGTGAGTTGGGATTCTGAAGTAACATGTGTCCCCACTCTTGTGCTGTTTGTGCTCGCCACAGCGCCGTTTCTCCGGGCAAACCGGCCAGATACTCCCCCATGCGATACGAAGGAGCCGTACTCAAGTGAATCGCGTGGCATGCATCTTGCAGAAATGACTGCGACAAGAGTCTAAAGCGTGGCCATCAGTATTGGCTTCAACACGCCACTATCATGGCGAACCTCTTGGTCATCTCAAATCGAGCCCAATCTTTCCAAGCCTCATCCAGACGAGAAGGATCTATTGTTGCGGGATGCCAAGAAGCATTTCTTGGGATGAGACCAGAGCGACGGATCATCTATCATTCAATGAATTGACTTGACAAAGGCATCTTTTTGATCTATACCTGGACGAGCATCCCATGAAATATCGTGGATGTAGCCCGTTGCTCTGCCTTCTGGTGAAAAAGACCGATCGTCTGCAGGAGGATAACAGCCATAATTAAGTGAAGCTGTTCTGTTGAATCTCTAGGGTTGCTCTGCATTGGGGATCGACATAAGTAAACGTTTTTCAAGGTTTACGTCCGTGCACTCACAAATTCTTGAACTAGGGTTTCGCGTGTATTTGTCAAGGTCTGCTCGATGAACAGCGTTGCCTTGCGCGTCTTGACGTACAACGCGCCACAAGCCTGCATGGCACTCAGTAATAGAGGCGGTTTACCTTCAATATTGAAGGTAGGGGCGTGAACAATGGGCATCTGGGGCAGGAATGCCGAAAAAAAGAAATAAACTAACGTTCGGGTTAGGAATGTCAGCCCAAAGAAGAGGTATGAGTGATGCGTACGATAGTGCTGACATTCTGCTGACAGAGGTTCTGTTGAGCCGCTGTTAGGAACGTCCGGAGTAGAGTTTGACGACCTTATGTCACTCAGCGCGGGCTGCACACCTGAAGCGTCAGTCGAGAAATGCTGAGATGCATCGGGAATGTAGCCAAAACTTGAGAAGAATGACTGGACCCCGCTAAAGTCTGTGAACATGGACTGCTCAGGACTGTTAGAGTCCGAAGAGTTCGAGTTGCTGGGCGAATGGCTAGAAAATATCCCGTCAAGGAACGGCTGGAATAGATCGCTGTTGTACGCCGACGCGAAGCTATTCTGCGCCACTTCGTCTGGGTGTGGGGCTATCATCAAATTGGGGAACGCGTTGAAGCCATTCAAGAACGGGGTGGGCGCGAAGTCGTGCACGAGGACGTCTGAATGCGTATTGCCCGAAGAAGAATCCGGGATATTAGGCATGTGTCCATTCGCTGCAGCAAACCCGTCGGGATCAAGCGTGGATGGCGACGAGTTGCTGTTGGACGTAGTCTCGGATGCTGAACCGGTGGTTGAGGCTTTTTGTGTGGGCCTGTCAGCGGGGGCGAATACGCATTCCTTTCCACGTGCCCGACACTTTGAACACGGATTTTGTCTATCACATTTTATTTTGGACTCCGTGCAGGCGACGCACGACTTTCGGCGCGTCGTGTCTTGACTGAAAGGACGTGTATTAGCGATCTAATTAGTAAAGGGAACAACTACGCACTCTGAGCTGCAGCGTTTCTTGTGTCGGGCCAACAGATCACTGCGAGTGAATTGAGAACTGCACGTCTATAAAGCGGGTTAGATATAGAGCTATGATCATGTAAGTTTTTACATCGCAGCAATGCAGTCTCTCTCCGGTGTCTAAGGAATGAATCAGCAACCAACAGCCGAACGAGGACTGAATACGACTTGCGAGTGCGTAAATGTCGATTCAGGTGTGTTGTGCGGGTGAACTTTGCCGGACAGTGTGGGCAGAGTTTGGTCTGGGGAAGCACGGGAACATTGCCTCTGTGCGACCGCATTTTGGAGATTGAGCCATCCTTCTTCCTAAACTCTGCGGGCTGCTCCTCGGCATCCTGATCCATTTCAGCTGGTGCCCTGTCTGGTGGCATAGTGGTCGATGAACAAGTCGCGAAAGCACTGCGCGGGGGGCCGATTTAGATAGACCAACACCGCCCTAATCTAAGTGCCGACGATTGAGTTGTAAGTAAAGCAGGGGGAAAGCCGTTGCAGCAGGTTATTACATGATCGAGTGTCGACAACTGGCTATAACGGGCGACCCATAACAGGAAACAACTCTAAACAGTCTCGTCTCGAAGTGACAGCTCTGTCCCTGAGGAAACAACTACCAATACGTTATTCTACTTTGCATTCATGCAAGATTGCTTGTACCACAGCTTTCTCAACATCTGGCGCTTGATAGCTTGGTTCATGAGGTGGATTCCCTTTCGCCGGGTCGTATACACCCGTATGAACGAGGACGGACTCCCATCCCGCGCCGTTCGCGCCCGCAATATCTACAGGTTAACCTCACTTGAGTTACAACAAATCGGATGGTGGCGCTGGCTCCTACCTGACTCGGGATTGTCTATCATATGGCCATGTAGTTAACAATCAGTTGTACGTTGAAAGGTCGGCGAAGACGTACCGCCAATCATATAACTATTATCGTCGTTTCGAATGAGCACTGATACATATCCACTGCGCAAAGAGACCACGTACACTTTCGGCATCGTCTGAATAGGCCCATAGATACTTTCAAGCCTTGCCTTAAGCACTCCTTCAGCGAACTTGTACGTTGGTTCCGTGGGCTTTCCATATTGTACGTGAGGAAAGTAGGCGCCAGTTAGTGCCTAGGTAACGTTTATTCATTGTCAGTGTCAGTACGGATCGGGGACCTTCAAACACCCGCCGTGCCTTGTAAACAGCCTGAAAAGCTTCTTTGAAAGCGCCCTGTCCCAGTCTCGGTCTGGGAAAGTCCGACCTCCATATCAAGTCGGGATTACAGAACACCAACTCTACTGGTTCATTGATCTGCTGTTGTAGAGGTACGTAGGGGCCACCGATGATGCCTCCAGATTGAATTACATCGCATATTACCTGTACTGTCAATGCGAAGAAACATTTAAGTGTTTGAAAGCATAAAAGGGCAAAGAGCCGCACGCACTGTCAAGAACCCAGTTGCGGGGATCATGGAAGACGAAAATAGCGGATATAGGCGTTTTCGAAAAGTCCATGGCCTCGAGGTATTCAGTTTCTCGTAAACTAGCATGCCAGAATGAAACACACCCTGGTGCTGTCCTTTTCCGCAGGACTTAGCTTGTGGAAAGGCCACACACTGTTGACTAATTAGTAGACATTGCCTGATGTTTGTTTGACGTACGCGGGGTCCCAGGAAAGGACGTTCAGCGTGGTATGGGCATTCTGGAAACCATAATGTTCCGCCACCTTGCGTATCTCATCGTTTCTACCCCCCAGAACCAAAACGTGCTTATCGCCATATCTACTAGCCTTTCTCTGCAAAATGGTGTGTGCTTGAATACACTGTTCCGGTTTTATCTTTAAGAGCCGTAAGCGGCCCATCGCGACGTTATGCAAATGTCAATACCTCGACACCTAGCTTGTTCGAGAGTTTCATAGCACGTTCCTGTTCGACCGCGCCACCGCCGTTTGTAAGCTATCGGAGTTTATGACAACGGGCGCGTTTCAACATAGCAAGGACTTGCGAGAATATACGGTATTATCCTGTACATTACTGCTTAGTTGACCGGAGGCGAAGAGTGTGAACAAACCCACATTCCCAGAGGGTTATCGCCTTCAAGAATTTGAAGCGCCCTACGACCAGTAGGAAGAGAGTTCGGGCCACGAATCAAGACACCATCCTAGCCAACGTTCACTGTCAGGCAAGAATCTTGCGTATCAGCACGACGCGGATCATACAATGTCGAATACAAAAGCCAAAGGTGGACTCTGCCAAGAAGAACCTAGGATGGTTAGAGCAGTCAATTTCGCGTAGCGCAGGGTCTTTACGTTGGATAGATCGGCGGTGAAGACGCGTAGAGCGAAAGACACTATGCGCCAACTTGGTGGAAGAAAACATCGAGGGGCCGGTCCGGTATCCCGAGTTATGTATCCTTAAGTATTTATTGGTTTATTTTACATTTTCTTGGCGGCCTCTGCAAATTCCTTCAGAACCTGGACATCCGCGTTGTCTTCCTTCAACGACTTCTCTACGCGCGCATATAACTTTGCTATGCCCTTGTAAATCTCTCCCTCACCGTCCCCGACGAATCCCGCGATTTCCTCCATCTCCCCGACCCACCGATAAGCCTTTGGCACCATGCCTGGAATAGCTCCTCCTAATCGATTCAATAACACGGGCTGTGACTGGTGAAGTTCATTCAATAACGCAGTTGAGGTGGCGGGAGATGATCTATGTGCCGCCAAGACCATGGTGGCCAAAAGCGCGGTTGTCCCCTTCGTAATACCCTGTCAAACTCGCGTTCAGAATCGGTCTCCCGTTTTTCGGAATTCATTAACAGATAAAAATCTCTTACAGCATATGACATCTTCAATGCACTGGCATCCCCAACCCCAACGCCTTCTCCCTCGAGAAGGGAAATCTTCAGCCCACATTTCGACAGGCCGTGAAACTCATGCAGCTGGTCCGCATCATCGGCGGACGCGTAGAACACAGGATCATATCCGTCCTGCGGAGGCCCCCCGATAATCCCCGCATCCACGAAGCCCATCCCAGAGCCGTGAAAGATCTCCGAGATCCTCTTGACCGTCGCCGGGTTTACTGCGTTGCAGTCCGCGAACAGCAGTGATGCTCCAACTGAGCGGGCTACTAGGGCGAATTTCTGTGCAAAAGATACGGCATCGCTCGGAGGTAAGATGCTCAGTACGAATTTGGCTTCTTTGGCAATGGAGGTGTAGGGGGCGTCGACCATACCGGCGGCAATGGCCCTTTGACGCGTCGCCTCCGACCGCCCCTCGAGATTTGTGAGGACTCGAACAGTGCCGCTTCCGACCAGCTTGCGTGCAACCGCAGACCCCATCGCACCAGCAGCAATCACGGCTATCGTTGTGACCATGATTTGAGGAGGAGTGCTGACTGAACCTGATAACGGCAAATTCACGCCTTATCTGCTTTCCCAGCTCTCAGCCTGAAGTTGATTTTCTATTTCCTCAAGTGAATGATTGGTGATGTAGTGATTACAGAATAACACGTAGAGATGATAAATGAGAGTACAGTAGACAACATAGTGGAAATTTGAATAATAGTGGCAGCTCCGTTCAACCGTTTGAAGTTCATCGAGTCCCAAGATGTTCGTTCATAGGCACCAAATGCCCGTCAAGGTGCCGCACTATGCGGCACAGCCGGAAGGGGAACACTAGAAAGGCCACTCGATGCGACAGTAGCGCTCGCCGGGACCAAAGAGGAGGAAGGTATCCCCATCTTCAACTTCACAGCCTCAAAGGTCTTCGTCAATCTCCGTCTAGCGCCTAATGCAACAACGCCCATCTTCTCCATCGTAGGCTCATCAAGATCGACCATCTGTCTCCATGTCATGCCCTCGAAACACGCAGTGTACTTGTGTAACCGCAAACTCTTGAGCCACGCCGGAACGTCTTCCAGCAGCTCAGGATCGATATCTTCCTCTTTGGGTGTTGTGCCACTTCCCGTAGATCCAGCGCTCTTGAGACCCGCGCTCTTAATCCCTGCGCTCTTGGGTCCAGCGCTCTTAGGTCCAGAACTCTTCGCGCTTCGTAACGCGCTAGATGGATAACGGGTCGGGTTACGCCAGTTCGAAGCAGTGGTAGCTGGCGAATGCGCGCGACGAGGTTTCTCCGCCTTTGGCTGCTTGGCAACAGGAGGCTCGGATTCCTCGGGCGGAGCGCTGGATGTGCTCGGCGGTTTCACTAAACCACTCATCACGAGCTGGATCGCCATCATCTGTGTCTCCGTAGAGAAGCCCATACTGGTCAACTTCGCTGTCGACATGTTCAACGGAGATGCGCCATTCAGCATCGTCTGTACGTTCGGCGTATTCGGTTTATCGGAGGATTTCTTGAACATCAGATCAAGGGGAGTGTTGACCATGCTCGCCCAGCTAGTGGGTTCTTCGGAAGGCTTCAAGATGATTTCTTGAGCATGGGGTGCAGGTGTCGCAGGCGTGACGGGATTGAAATGAGCGGTTTTGGGCGTGGACAGGTTGAGGCTCGGGGGACGCGGGCTACGAGATCGTGGTCGCGCCGAATTATCACCTACACATGCACTGCATGAGTTGATGTTAGCAACAGACGTCCATGGCGACTGACCGACAACGGCATCAACCATTTGTTGCAGAACAGCCATCAGGAATTTGACTTGACCATAGTTCAGAGTTTGGAGCAGAGTGTACATCGTAGCGGTCTGCTCGCTTTCAGATAGAAGGCGGAACCCTAAATAAATGTCAGACTGGAGCGTCTGCCAAGTACTCCTGAACATCATACATTGTTCGATGGTGCCCAATTCTTCCTTGAATTTGGGCTCTTCCGAGGCCACTGCCATCTCAGCCTATAGACGTGGCGTTGAAACTTGCGTCGATGAAAGATACTAACGTTACCAACCAACGTGTCTTCAAACTTCTGGAAATCGGCAAACCATTTGTCTAAACCTTCGCCTGGAGACATGGAACTTTGAGCTAAACAATACACGATGTTAAGGATCAAACCCACCTGCTCTGGCGTCAACCGGTCGTGGAGAGGGAGTAGGCATCGGCCTGGGAGACGGTAACGCAAAACCAGTTGCTCGACGAGGCGATCCCAGTGAGAGCGCGGCCGGATATGCGCGCGTGGGCTTCGAGTCGGAAACGCTCAGCATTTGAAGAAGCTGTGAGACTGACAAAGGTAGACAAGGAAATAGTTGCCAGAGCCAGCTGAGCCACTATAAGTATCTGGATCAACCACGACCGAGAATAGAACAACACCAGCAACACCGCTGATGGGACATGATCATGATTTTATAAACTCTGATGCCATCCATCACGACAACCAAACACGAAACAAAGGAACGGCTGTTGTTCTTTATCCATTTATGTACCGTTCTGCCACCGTGAGCAGAAATGAAGGAGGTCGTGCCATAAGATTCGGTCAACAGTTGTCGCCTCGAGGGTACTCTTCGACCACAGTCCACCCTATCGTCTACCCGGCCTCAGTGATACAATAGCCATTATCCCCGTTGGACGACTGGCTCTCCATGATACGTAGTCCATAGGACGTCTTCGACAAAGCGACTAAATGTACTTCCTTCGGTGCCAACAACCCTCCAAGCTTTAGCCGCTACCATAGAATCCATGAATGGCAGTAAAAACGGCTTCAAACGCACTCCATCGTAACCATTGCGGAGCGAGTCGAGCATGCCGGTCTGATGCGGAAAATCCCCTAGAAAGAAAATACAAGGAAAGGTTTTCGAAAATAACGAGAACAGAGGGTCGTTAAAAGGATCTTTGGCGTCGGTCGATATGTATAATGGAGTGTTCAAAAGCGAAAGATGCACTGCGGTATGGCGAGGATGACGGCAAGGCAGACGTGAGAATACCAAGGGATTGTAATCCGACGGTAGCTGTGAAGAAATGTGTTCGTCCGGTGC
This sequence comes from Hymenopellis raphanipes, assembly GCA_036872995.1. Taxonomy (NCBI): domain Eukaryota; kingdom Fungi; phylum Basidiomycota; class Agaricomycetes; order Agaricales; family Physalacriaceae; genus Hymenopellis; species Hymenopellis raphanipes. The sequence continues at coordinate 52,865 of JAYMDG010000011.1, forward strand.
CAGACGAGGGGTTTCCCGGAGATCTACTGCTTCATCCTCGTGCGGATCCATTAGACGCTCCAGAGTCATGGTCTCAGTGACGCTATAGTGCAACACTTGATGCACGAGTCTCCACCATACCAGGCGCACGTTCTCTTCTCCACTGTTCCTAAACCATCCGTCTCCAATTCGGACGTGTGCACCAAGAAATATCGACGGTAATTCATCCAAAATGGCTTGAACGGCATTGTTAAGCTGAGTCGGTGCGAAAACCATGCTTTGTCTGATTTTGGCACGGAAGAGATCGTTATTTTCGTGGACGAGGCGTAGTCGAGATGTCCCGAAGAGGGTACCGACTTGAATGAGTCGCTGCGTCTTCTGAGCTAGATCGTCGATGTGAATGATCCCGTCGAACTTCTCGTTAGGCGGGGCTGGATCAGAAGCATTGTCAATGAAACGATATTGGTATGGTTTCATATCTTTGAGATGGTAGACGTCGCTTGGTGATAGCTGGAGATAACTGTGAACCCACTGAGGTGTAAGATCCCATCGATGAAGAAGCTTCTGGTATGTTGCGATGTCAGTGAGATTGACAAGCCAATCCCAGGACAGGAGCGTGTAATTGAAGTAATTGCCGCATTCCGGGGGAGCGAAGGTGAGGTTAGGAACGAGGGCACAGTGCTTAAGACCCTCTTTGCCTGACAAGGCAAGGTAGCGAGATAAAGTGTCAAAGTTGTAGTAGCGGATAGGCTGACTTCCAAGGCGGATTGGGGGTACAATGAGAGTTCTGTTCAACAAATGCGCCAGGGTAAGAGCGTTTTCGAAAGCAATGCGTTGATTATGGTACCCGCTGTGGGGAAGATATGACAAGTATTTCTCGTGAGGACTAGGGGTTTCGACGGACAGGTATGGGGGCTCGATGACTTGAATGGCATCAGTGGATTGGCGAAGAGCGTGGTCACGAAGATCCCACCTCGTTGAGAACAGATAGTAGGCGATTCCAAAGCTTACTAGACAGCCGAGCAACAAGAGCGAGATAAGGATTATCCAACCACAGCTGATGGCGCTGGGATGGCGAGATGAAGGTCGTGCGGTTGGCGTGTTCTTTCCAGAAAAATCGAGAGGTCCTGCCACTGGTCGGTTCGAAGGAGCACGCATTCTATATGCGCCCTTTTCCAGCGTCACTGACGGGGATGACTCCCCCGACCGCGGCCCAGAAAAGAGCCGTCGAGGAATCATCGTCTAGCTCGCGTCAAGAACAATCAGTTACGAGAAATAGACAGCTTACAACACGCTAACGTTGTTCAATAACGCCTTTCGGAACACGACTTCAACACGACCTAATGATGGTTGAGTTTGAAGGGGGTTGACGTAACGTGATGCAGAGCAGCAATAACAATCCACTACAACGTAATGTACAAATTTCTATCGATACACACTCCTTAGTCGAGAGTCTACCTCCTCTACGGAAAGTCTGATATATTTGGTTGGGTCTGCAATTGATCAGCCAGACGCCCAGCCCAGATAAACATAACACTCACTCTTGCTGAATTCTCGCTCCCGGTGCTTCGAAATGAATCGCTCCAAACTTGGAACGACCAACTTGACCACCTCGTCGGCAAGTTCACGTCGACCCATATCATCATCCTCTAGTACTCCCAAGCCACGATGTCGTTCAATGACTTCGTCCAAAGAGTCGTAAAACCGAGCTGCTCTTTCCTTCACGGCGGCCTTGCCCGTCCCCTGCTCACGCAGGCTGTTAAGGAGCGCTGAATAACTGGCATCAAAGTATGTCGCTTTGGCCATGCGAAAGTTGCTCTGTAGAACTTCTTGAGTCGGTTTACTGAGCAGTCCAGAAGAGCCAATCAAGTGCGATCGAAGATAAGAAATGTTATTTAGCACAAACGTGCTCGTCAGGAGGGGGTTTTGAATCCGCTTAGGCAAGCGAGCGAGATTGTTCAGAGTGCCAACAGCGGTGGTCACGACATCGTGGGCATAATGCTCTAAAAGTGTCCGCTCGCTAGCGTTAGCGTCGACCTTCTTGCCGACCTGTTTTCCATCTCCCATCTTCCAGTTACCATCACCGAGCGTGGCTAAAGCGAGGCCAGCCGCGCTCTGCACTTCAGGAAGGGTCTCCAAGTATTTAGCGGTTGAAAGAATGCACTCTGCAAGAACAGTGCCACCAGGGTCCTTTGGTATCTTGAGATCCACCAGAAATTCGGGAAAACTTCGCAGGCAGACATTACGCAGAGATTGCAGGCCGTCCTTGAATTCAGACCGGCCAGCAAAGACGACCTCGCACTTTGACTGCAATGATATCATGTACTCGTACGCGGATAACGCCATGAAAGCGTGGGTATGAAGAGCGCGCTTGATGAAATTAACAAGAGACAAGAAGTTGTCGCTGAGAAGGGAGAGGAGAGGATTGTGAAGGAACGAGCTGATCTGTGTGGTGGGCAATGGGCTCAGATCATCCAAGAGTCGTCCCTCATCTTCAGCAACAGCTACGAGCTCTTCCACCCACTGTCCAAACTCAATGCCCGCGGGAACTGGATCGCTACTGTCCTGTAGTAACGGCGCCTTTGCTTCGAGACCCTTGCGGCTCCACTGACCCCGCATGTCGGCGTAGCCTCGTGCTGCGTCTTTCAGAGCGCTTTGGATGGAAGGGGCGGCGGGATGTGAGGGATGTGTAGCGGGTAAGGGCAGTGTACGGAGGAATGCAACCAGCTCAAGCAAAAGCGGACTCGGGAATGTAGAGACCACGCTTCCCGACGAGCCTTCAGCAACTAACTTTGTGTAAAGCTGAGCCAGCTTCTTCGCACCGGTCTCTACCAGCCTAGCCGTATCTTGCGATCCGCTCTGGAACGCAATTGTGGCATTCAAACGCTCCAGCACGTCTTTATAAACATCCAGTTGGCCGGGTTGGGGGCCACGGAGAATGATCCCCTCTTCTACGGCGGAGCCCTCTTGGTTGCTAGCAAGCTCATCGATCTTGAGTAGAGCCTTGTCAATATCTACAGGAATGAGGATAAAGTAGATGGAGGTAAAAGTGTACGCACTGCTTGCTCGTTTGTTTAGTCTCTGAGTGCTGGTGTAGAGGGGAAGAATTGACTTTTCTAGCTTAACCAGACGGGTGTCAAAGCTGTTGAGAATAGCTGGATCGCGTCAGTTGCCACGCACTCCGGTGAAGGATAAAGCGCACATGTCATGCGCTGGGATATTTGGCGCGTCTTGTTGAGATTCTGCTCAAGCTGCACTACATATTCAGTAATTCTTCTTTGCGGACACAGATTAAAAGCTGACCAGCTCAATCTCTGCGGTCTCGTCGTCCATCGTCAAGGTGCGGATGCCGGGCCGTATTGCCGATCCATGCCTAACGGCAAACAGATCGAGTAAACCCCTAATGCTCAGCGTTCCGCTTTGCTTTTGACCACCGTGTGTTTGGGATATGGACAGCATTCCCCTTTTGCCTGTCCTGAGCGGCCTCCCGGAAGACCATCCCGCCGCTATTTACAACGCAGCTGAGTCCGACGAGCTACCCCTCCCCGTGTGGACCAACGGAGCCTACGATTGCCTCTTGAAGGACGGGCGTCTTCCCTTGACCACGGACAGCCAATGTTCACTGTTACACAAGATCCTACTATACTCCCATTCGTCTTCGGTTACAGCCACATCCCTAAAACTGTCCCTAGTGGATGGAGTAGTCGTCCATGCCTCTATTCAGCTGCATGACTCGCGATGGATCGTTCTTATTGGCGTTACGATGTGTCGGGTACGTGTATTGTCAACCACTCAACTTTTAGCTTTCTTAATACTTCTCACTCACAGCCGGCTATCCTGAAGAACATCAAGATAGAAGGTCTCACACCTGTTGGTCAACTTCTTTTCAAGTACGACTGGGCCTCTACCCCTCTCGGGCCCATGTTAACATGGCCTCAATCGCTCAAATCCATTGTATCCATCATGTTATCCAATCCTACTCAATGGTGAGTGTATTCCAGACGACTGTTATGGACCCTAGACAATGATGCATTTGTATAGCTGCGTTCTCTGGGGCCCCGACCGAACCTTATTATACAGTAACTCGCATTTTTCGTCTTCTCGTGTTCGCTCTGACCTCGTCGTAGATGATGCGTGGGCAAAAGGATCTGCTTCTAAACATCCGCAGCTTTTCGGACAGCCTGGACGAATTGCATTTAAAGAAATATGGGATACATTTTCCAAACATTGTGATCTGGTGTATTCAGGACAGGCGAAAAGCAAGGACGATGATCTATTGTTTTTCGACACCGAAGGCCAGGCTGACTACGAGCGTTTGACGTCAGGGCACCTCGAGACATACTATTCGTAAGATCTCGGTGATCCATAGCCCTCTGACTAACAAACGCACTTTCAGGTGGTCCTACATTCCTGTACGCGTCGAAGATGGTTCTATTGGCGGCATTGTGAACAAGTTTGCTGTCAAGCTGTCCCTGTTGAACACTTTCTAACTTGTCTGTTTGTAGCTGCATAGAGACGACCCAGAAAGTCTTGTCTGAACGTCGCATGCGTATGGTCAGAATGCTCGGAGAACGCACAGGCACTGTTAAAACCACAGTCGCTTTCTGGGATGCTGTTTTTGATGTACTGAGGACTGATGAGCGCGACTTACCTTATGTCTTGTGCTATACTTGTGCCTGCAGGCCATTGGGCACTGAATCTGGGTCCAACGAGGGAGGTGATACGAACTCGGATTTTGGTGGAAGCGAAGGCTCATCGTGTCTCAGTCGAGGAGGCCATCGGAATCAACTAACTTTGGTTGGAACCATTGGTGTTCAAATAGGTCATCCGCGCGCTTCCCCAAAACTTGTCGACTTGAACGATACGGGAGCTTCCGAGGATTATTGGCCATTCGCTGCGGCTTGTGCGCAGACAGAGCCTCTTCTAGCAGAAAATCCATGTCCTGAGGTCTTCGAGTCTCGAGGATGGGGTGATGCCGTAGGTGGCGCAGTTTGTATTCCCCTGACAAATTCAGATGGTGCTTTAACTGGGCTAATCATCTTTGGTCTTAATACACGTCGCCTGGTAGGGTGTTTTGTCATTATGAATATATCTTGCTGACCATCATTTAGTATGACGACGATTATTCTGGGTTTCACAGCACACTTGTGCGCAACTTGAGCTCATCCCTATCAGCTGTACAAGGGTTTGAACAAGAACTGGCCCGTGCCGACGAACTCCGCACGCTTGATCGCGCCAAAACTGCGTTTTTCCAAAATGTATCTCATGAGTTGCGAACGTGAGTATCTGCGATTCTGTGGGTCATAACTAACCTAACGGGCTGTAGGCCTCTTACGCTAATCCGTGGGCCCTGCGACGATGCCCTCCGTGATAAACATGGGACTTTGGACCCTGTCAATAAGACACGCTTTAAACTTATATACCGAGCTAGTGGTAGGCTTCTTCGATTGGTGAACTCCCTGATGCTCTTCTCGAGTGCAGAGGCAAGGAGACTCCAGGTTCGTTCACCAAGATCGGCTCTGAGCTATCACTTACACATTGATTTAGGCGCATTTCTGTCCAGTGAGGCTAGGTCCTGTCACGGCCGATTTGGCCTCTCTGTTTCGTTCCGCTACCGAAAGGGCAGGACTCGGTAGGATCTCGCCATCACTAGCTGTTCTATTTTAGGCTGAAGTTGTCTCTAGACTTCAACGTCACGTGTGGAGATCCATTCGATGAGCGTGTGGCGTACGTTGACATCGGCATGTGGGAGAAAATAGTATTCAATCTCCTCTCGAATGCGATCAAGTATACCAAATCTGGGTTACTATATTTTATCTTTATCGATGATCACGGACTGATTTTGTCTAGGTTCATCAACCTCAACGTCTTGTTTACATGTTCGGAAGTTATCCTTAGAGTACAGGATAGTGGGTGTGGTATACCCGAGGATCAAATCGAATTAGTCTTTTCGCGGTTTCATCGCGTTGACGTTGCTGATGGTCGGAGTCACGAAGGTGTGGTTTCATTCAACTTCTGGCTTCTGCCTCTGACGGTCTCCTATATCACAGGTACTGGAATCGGCTTAGCTCTAACAAACGAGCTCGTGAAATTGCATGGTGGTACAATTCGGATTCAAAGTACTCTTGGGCGTGGAAGTATCTTCACCGTCAAGCTACCTCTAGGGTATACTCATCTCCTGCAACGCGACGTTCACCACGAAGTCAAGACGCGCTATGATGATGTAGGACTTTATGCGGCAACTCTCGTAGAAGAAGCGGCAAGTTGGCTAGGAGAGGACTCCGACACAGCGTCGACGCTGAGCCAAGGATCGTCATTAGAGTCTGTCACTGCGCCGGAACACTTTTCAGTGCTTTTGGCGGAGGACAACGCTGTAAGATTTCACTAATTGACAGGGTGAACGGATTTTGATGATTTCAGGATGCTCGCGCTTACATCAAATCAATACTACTTACCGTGGTGTCCGACGTTATTGTTTGTCCAGATGGTCAGGCAGCCTTGGACCATATTCACGAGCACGGACGGCCCGATCTCATAGTCACAGACGTCATGAGTAAGCGACGTCGCGCGTTGACTTCAGAGTCCTCTGAACTCATTTTCAGTGCCGCGAATGAACGGAATCCAACTGCTTGCCGCATTAGAGGGTGACGATGATCCGAATGTGCAGGCTATTCCTGTTATCGTTCTCAGCGCTCGAGGTACCTCAGAGCCCGGAAATCCCTCCGAAGATAATCTGTTTCAAAGAGCTGTTGATGTCCTGTCGAAGGTATGTGAGTATCCCATATACAGAATAATGATTGACTCACATGCGCAACAGCCCTTCACCTCGACAGAGCTCATCAGTCGAGTGCAGACGCGGCTTCGAGCGGTACGACAGCAGCAAGTACTGGAACGGCAGGTTCAAGAGAGGACTAAAGAGCTCGAGGTCACCAAACAACGATACCAGCGCATGAGTGAATTATCACCTGTGGCGATCTTTGAAACCGAAGAAGCTGATCGCGACGTTATAACATATGCTGTCTGTCAGAGTCTCCGATTTGGGACAGTTCGTGGCTGATTTTCTGACAGAATGAACGATTCTTCATACTTGTGGGTCTGCCCCGCTGTTTGCCGCTGGATTTTAGCGATGTTTTGAGACGGTATATATGTTTAACTTTCGACGAGATTAGTATTCTTAAACTCGTCCTTAGCGTTGCGCCTAACAATCACGAAGCAGCCCAAAGGGCTTGGGCGGAGGCTGTCCATGAAGGGAAACCGGTTCACTTCGATTTTGTGTAAGGCTGGGTCCCTCGTAGTGTCTCGACAAACCGACTCAGACCCTTTTCAGCTTTGCTAATGGAAAGAACACTTTCGTAGAGATCATTTCGCTCAATGATGGGCGCCTGCGTCAGCATTCATTTCTTTCGAATCAGCTCTGGTATTCATTCTTTTCGTAGTTGGTACGTTGACGGATCAGACAGAACAACGTCGTTTTGCTGCCGAACAGCTCAACTCAGAACGCGCAAAGGCGGATGAGGCCGTTCATCAACGTCGTCTTCAAGTAAGTCCTTAGGCCCGGCAATCTTCGTCTTGCTGATTATTTACAGGAAGCATTCATCGACATCGTATCGCATGAATTGCGGAATCCCCTCAGTGCTATTATCCAGAGTGCAGATGTTCTAGCGTTAGTGCTACCCTGATCTTGCTGAACAACACTGACATGGATGATGTAGTGGCTCTGTTTCACGACTTAATGATATCTTGCAATCTTTCAAGAGCATGGTCGACAGTGTGGAAGCGCGCAGACTGGTCAGTAGTTGTGAACGAGCCTATTGCATGATTACTCATGGTTACCCAGTTCTCTGAGAGTGAAGTCGAGCTTGAAGATGCCAGTCACGCCGTGTCTTCAGTGACACTGTGTGCTCGCCATCAGAGTATCATCGCCGCTGACATCCTAACTATATCACGATTAGACAACCATTTATTGAACGTGAATGCCCTCGCGTTTTATTTGATAGATGAGCTCGAAGTATGATGTCTCCTTTGCTCGGTTCACATGTGTATCTCATGTTCGACAGGCTATTATTGCTATGTACTCCATACAAGCGGCTGCACAAGACATCAAACTCAATCTGACGACTGGCCCTGGCATCGAACGGGACACTTGCGTCTTGGCGGATCCGACACGGTTCGTACTCGCTTGTTCATGAGAGATCGAAGAGCCAAAATGCTCACTGCTATCTCGTTAGGTTCTGCCAGATACTGGTCAATTTGATGTATGTACAGTTCCCGTCTCTCGCCCCACTAGTTATTGATCTTGTCAAGTTCAAATTCATGCCGAATCCTAGAGTGAGGCCATCTTGTTTGTGTACATTCACTATACTGAACGTGTCTTCAGAACGTGGGATGATGAACGACTCATCAATATAGAAGTGTCATTGTCTACGACGCGTCCGTTCGGTTCCACGTACGCTCAGACTACCGAAGATGGCAGTCGGGTTTGGTTAGTCGTTCGGCTGTCTGATAGTGGCCCTGGGATTCCGCTAGATGACCAGGCCCGTCTGTTTACACGATTCAATGATGTGAACTCTGGCAATGGCGTGCGACGGTCGTCCAGCCTTGGAGGAACTGGTCTTGGTGCGACTCAACGCGCTGTCTTTTCTTTTTCGATGACTTACATATTTGTAGGTTTATATTTGTGCAAGAAGTTAGCAGAGCTACAAGGTGGACAGATTCGGCATATCAGTGCTCCAGGCCAGGGCGCAGCATTTTGTTTTTTCATAGAAGCACGCAGAGCTGCCCAGGGAGGTGTCCGTCGACCGTTGTCTGTTCGCTCCGGCTCTCCTCTTCTCCGGTCAAACACATCGACGCCACCGCAGAAACCGTTGAACGACAATCTTCATTCCTTGGAATGTACGAACGGCAATGGCGATCAGCACGTGCCACTAATGTCTCCCTCCTTCGAAGTGCCGCGTTCGACGATGGTGATCTTGATAGTTGAAGACAATGTCAGTCTCGATTAATCGCCGCTCTCTCTAGTTACTAATGCGGCTCTAGGTCATTAATCAGAGACTTCTTCGACGACAGCTAGAAAAGGCGCAATATCAGACAATCACGGCCAACAACGGAATGGAAGGTTAGTGATCTGCAGCGCTGACTTTGGACAGTCGACTCACCAGATTCATTAGCACTCCAAGTTCTCGAATCTGCCCTAGAGGATGAGAGCAAGATCTATCCGTCGGTGATCCTGATGGACCTCGAGATGCCCATCCTGTAAAGATTGTTCTCCACTCGTCAATCCTTTTGTCTCATGTTTTGCGCTCTAGGGACGGTCTTGAAGCCACTCGGCGCATTCGAGAGTGGGAGAAGGAAGGTAAACTTCCGGCATCGCGACTGCCTATCTTCGCAATCACAGGAAATGCGCGACAAGGTCAGATCGATGCTGCCTTGGGAGCGGGGATGGACAAAGTTTACATTAAACGTGCGAAGTTCTTCCTTCTACAAGAGCGTGACTGACCTTGTTGAACAGCGTACAAGGTGGCTGAGATCATTGAGCAGATAGATTTAGATGGGTTTCCGAGATGATTTTTCTTTGCTGGGTTTTATTGTGGGATGCACTGTATTTCTATCATATACACACGGACATTATTGAAACGATGTATCACTGAACACAGCTTATTATATAGCACACTGCGAGAGTGTGGCAACGCAAAGCTGAGGGACTTCTGGGGTTCATCAACTAAAGGTCGTCTGGCAGCTCATTCATATGAAAGTTGGCAACGAATGGTGCTTCTGCAATAGGAGGAGTCTCAACGCGGGTACTGATGCTGGAAGCTCCTATTGACGAAGTACGTTTGTGGCCATGGCGGCAATGGCATCAAAGTTCCTGGTAGTAGTACACGGCGGCAGAGTCTTCAATCGAACTCCGCTCAGCCTGGGCGTTGCCTCCAAGCCATCAGTTCGCTCAGTTTCTCATCGTGCTAAGCAGGTTCTGGCTCCTTGATTTCTTGTCGTATTGCTGCTATCATGATGAACACTCTGATTTCCAAGTCCAGCCTCAGCCTTGGTGACAATTCAGTGGCGCTGGGGCCACTGCACTCGCGCACACACTGAGACCCATGGAGACGTTCACTGGATATCCTTGCATATAATAGCTGGATCTCAATGGCGAGCGTTTTAATACGCTGCTTTTTATCGGTTTTCGATGTTCCATTTCGCGACGCGTACATAATCGCTGTGGAAGAATGCAACGGCCCAAGGCAATGGGCCAACATAAAGGTCTATTGTCTTCAAGCTCAGTCCATTCATTTGCTTCTGGCATTCATGTATTCAGGCTGCAGCATCACAGATGAAACGGAGTGAGGATGCAGCATGAAGGCGCCCGCTTGTTTTCCGGCGGATTGAAAGAACCGAAACTTCTCCGCGTTCTCGTCGCGCTTTCTAAGCCAAGGTGACCGCGTAGGCGGCACCGTGTGCTTCGTGGAAGCGCATCAAGGTATCCCAGTCAACCAACTGCCCTTAATATGCGCAGTGGTCAGCACCGTCGTTACATACTTGAGAGCCGTTCCGCCGCATGTCACGCTAATCTGCCAAGACTTTTTTTTCGATCCGAGATATATAGACCGCGTTCAACCTGAGGGATGCCCCATCCCGGGTTTGGTCTGGTGGTGTGTCTGTGTCGCACCCAAGCGCATTTCTCTCTTTTTACTTTCTTTTTCTTTTTCCTTGCGCATAATGGTCGCATTTAACAACGTTCTCTCTTCTATCCTCTTGGTCATCGTCTACGCCTCGTCCTCCATCGCTGCGCCATGGCCGACGGACTCGAAGCACACTACCCACCGTGTCCGGCACGTTTCGAGGCAGTTAAAACTTAATACTTATCACCCTCGTTCAACTTTCACGGTCTGTGGCTCTCTTTAGAACCCTCCCGAATTTTTGATGAATATCTTAGTCCTTTGGTACTGGTATCGATCACCCGCTCTCCAAGCGTGCCGACGCGACTTTGGGAGAGATGTCCACCACTTTCCTCGCCACTCAACTTGGTGTCGATGTTCAGAAGGTCGCGTACCGCGCCGGATTTACGGGAGAAATGGCAAGCCATGCGTATCTGAGGCAAAGTCACGTAAGGAATGTTTCTCCGCTTCTATTCCGGCGCTCAACGCATGTTATCGTTTAGGATGGCATTCCGTTTGCCAACGCAGTCGCGAATGTTGCTATGCAGAACAACAAGGTCAATCTGATCGATTGTATGTGTAACCAAGTCTAACGCTTACCCGGTAGGTCGTATCATATGGATCTTCGTTCGTAACCTGCTGTGTGTTCTCGTCGCCGCTGTCTTAGTGTTTAACGCCACTGACTCCTGTATCAGCTTCCATCGCCTCATCAACGCCGTCCGTCGCCGTCGAGGATGCTATCACTATGGCCGAAAACATGCTAAACGGATCCTACAACCAGTGGAACTCAACCTTGGAGTATCTCGTCAAGGAAGACAACACCGCCGCCCTTACTCACGTCGTGCAAATTCAGAACCAGGATACTGGTGCTTGGTTTGAGGCTTTTGTTGATGCTCATTCCGGGGAACTTTTGTCAGTGACAGACTTTGTCGCCAAGGCTTCGGTGGGTAATCATTTGCATGCGTGATACCCGCAGTCTGATGCCGTCCAGTATCTTGTTGTTCCCTTTGAAGACGAGACCCTTGACGAGGGAGGTCAGGTGCTGCTCAAAGACCCCGAGAATCTCAACGCGTCGCCGCTGGGATGGCACTCTAATGGACAGAATCAATTCACGTTAGTAACTTGGAGTTTTTGACAATGTGCTCCTTTGACTGACAGGCTTCACAGGACAACACAGTGAATCTTCCCCTTGACTCTACAACGCGTGCTATCCTAACCTCATGTTTCAGGGGAAACAACGCCTTTGCCTTCAAAGGCCGCCAGTTGACGGCGCAATCGGCCGCCGGACAGACCTTCAACTTCCCTGTTGATCTGACTACTGAGCCAAATGTGGGTGCTAATGTCGACGCCGCACGGACGAACGCTTTCTTTGTCGTCAACACCGTGCACGACGTTACCTATCTGTACGTGTCTTTGGTCGTGGTTTGATTTCGAGTTTTCTGATATCTTTTGCGTGTAGGTATGGATTCACTGAGGTAGTTTCACTTTTGACATAAATGATATTGTGAGGCTCATCTCCTCCTCCAGGCCGCTTTCAACTTTCAGACCAACAATTTTGGCAATGGTGGTCGCGGCAATGATCCCGTCAGCATATCCGTCCAGGATGCTGCTGGTGTCGACAACGCCGACTTCTCGACCCCCGCAGAGTGAGTTGTGCTCTGCTCATGATAAACCCAAGCTAACTCGTACATTCTAGTGGGCAGTCTGGTCGAATGCGTAAGTTTACATTGAGTCTCATATAGCGCCGAGTCTGACCATTCGCGTATAGGGATGTTCTTATGGGATTTCACTAGTGTGAGTACCTTTTATCTTTACATTCTTCCCTACGGAGGGTTAAATGTCTATTCAGCCTGGCCGTGATGGCGCTCTCGAGAACGACGTAATCATTCACGAAAACACTCATGGTGTCACGAACCGCATGACCGGCGGTGGAACTGGACGTTGTCTTCAAACTTTGGAAGCTGGTGGAATGGGTGAGGGTTGGTCAGATGCCATGGCAGAGTAAGCAACACCAGTTACATGACGCGGCCTTTGGCTCATGTTCTGGACAGTTGGTCCGCAAACTCGGCAGCAATTGCGGATTTCGCTGTTGGCGCATTCGTCTTCGATAACCCTGCTGGTCTTCGTTCTTTCCTTTACTCCACGAATGCGTGAGTGGTTGTTACATTCTCCAGACAACGCTAAACATTCGTCTATAGTGCCGTCAATCCTCTCCGCTACTCCGACCTCCAAACTCTGAACGAAGTTCATGGTAAGTTGAGTTCAGTTGCAACGCCTCCATCGTCCTCTTATATTATGCAGCAATCGGTGAAGTCTGGGCGAACATTATGCACAATGTGCTCGCTGCTCTTGTAGCTGATCTCGGATTCTCTCAAACCGCTAAAACGGATCCTACTGGTACTGAAGGCAACGTCGTTTTCCTGCACCTCATGCTCGACGCGTTACAGCTTCAGCCATGTAATCCAGACTGTGAGTACCACTGGGTCCTTTCTTGAGACGACGCTCACTATCTCATTCAGTCATCTCCGCTCGTGATGCATGGTACCAAGCTGACCAGATCCGCTTCAACGGTGCAAATACCTGTACACTCCAAGTCGCGTTTGCCAGCCGCGGCCTTGGTTTGAACGCGAAGAACCACGTAGACGATGCGACTGTCGACCGGGCCTGTCGATGACACTAATCACTGTTGTATCTAGTGACTTATTACTAACTTGCTGACACGCGCACTACACACCCTACCGGGAGCCTTTCATTAAATTAATACTAATTGGTCTTTTCATCGGGATTGGAAACTGTGTATTACTACGGGAAAATTGAACTGCTCGTTGAGTGACCGTTGCTGCCGAGGTTGTGCCTTTGCCGTCGGGCGGTGATGCCCATATACAGTAGCCGGCAAAACCGGCAATTCTACATGGTGGGTTCTCTGTCAGCTGTCAACTGGTCATGTCCCACGTTCGTGTACTCGTTCCCGCTTGTTAGCTATCATCATGCATGGAAGATATTTAGAATTACGATACTGTCCCGGTTAACGTGCTTTCCTTGAAATGTACATGTTCTCCAGGCTCACACGACTCTAAATCAGACGCTAGCGTTGTACTGACCTCCAGATAACGAACAGTTGTCGTTGAATGCTTTTCCCCAGTCCGCTGTTAGTTCTCAGACTTCCTCATCCCCAGCTCGGGCAGGCCAGGGCCCGTGCCTTTCGTCTTCTTCATAGAAGTGCGCTCAGTTACTTATTTAAATGGTCAGGTCTCGCCGCCCTGTCGTTCCTTGCACCCCCCAGGAGTCCCCAGGCCGCCTCCTCTAATTCTGATCGTTAGACGACAAGTGGATTTCTTTTTACGGGTACCGTTTGGCTGGATATCCAGATTGACGCGTTCACAGGACACCCATACACATCAGTCACCATCAATCAGAGACTGAAAGACAACTGATTCTGACGATCACGCCACAGGTAAGTAACGACGGATCATGTTAGATGTATAGGCGAAGTCTGTTGATCTGACAGATTCTACCAAGGATTCTACTACTAGGGTGACAACCTATTTACCTGATGAGGAGTCTTGATTTAGAACGCGCGCACGAGATTGCTAACTTTGACTGGTTGGTCATCGGAGTACGTTGTACTCCAGCCCGCCAACGGTGGGCTTTACACCACCCGGCGCACTCGGGAGTGGGGGAGAAGGAAGGGAAGCACCACACATCGTGACTTCGCGAATACGGGGAAGCACGTTAAGACAGGTGGATTGAGTCTCAACAGTGACTTCGCGAAGCTCGTTCCTCGTGTTTGGAGCATGTTACTGACTTGTTGAGCGGCGAATAAGGTGGCTTAAACCGGTGTATGTAGACGAAATCCCGCGGTGAATCTTCTGTAAGAGTGTGTAGGTATACGTCTTCAAAAATCATTATACACCTATAGTAGATGGTAGGCATGATGTACTGCTATTTGACTTGTTGCTCACATGTATGGCAAGCTTAGACATTTGTTAGCGCCAGCTTGGTTCGTGAGACTGAGGAACATCGCTTATCGGAAGGTCGGCCTGTAAAAGGCACCCTGCATTCTTCCCTCAAACACTCACCTGAGGGTGCCCACTCTCGTCCATTCTTTTGCGCTGTTCTCCTTGCATTCCGAGTGCTTTTCTGCTGGGCCGCATTGCATTTTCTGTGCGTTATAGCCTTCAAGAAACCCCAAAGTCTACCCCCGGTTCCGCCAGAGATCGGTTGAATATAGACAGTGGTGGACGGACCTAAACGAGGGCTTTAGAACTTGACTCTGCATACTACGCGCCAAAGCAATGTCCGTTGTAGCCCCGCTGCCTGCATCGCTGTCACCGTCCCCCCCGTCCAAGGCGGTATCGCGCCAGTCGTCGACCGTGTCGGCAAAGGGAAAACCGACGGAAAAGGGCTCGACAACCACGCCAAAGTCGAGTCTGAAGCGTCCAAAGTCATCTCGCAGCAATACATCAGCGCAGGAGGGCGACGAGGCAGCGTGGGGGTCCAACTTTTGGGTGACCCTTGTTGATCCACAGGTGTGTACCAATACACCCGCCAACATTGCCCGGAACTGATGATGGGCATGTTATAGACGGAAAACCAATTCTATGCCTGTCCTGCAACTGGCCAGGTCAGCTGGGATCCACCGGTTGGGAATTTCGTGTAAGCACCCTCCTCAAGTTCTTGTCGCCGTTCCTGGATGCATTTCGTGTGTAGATTGCCCCCAAGTACAGAGGGCGAATGGTGGGAACTCAGTGACGAGAGTCGAGGCGGTCTTCCCTATTATTATCAGACAAAGACAGGCGAAACCGTTTGGGAACGCCCCCAAGGTTTCGTAATTCCTCTGGGTATCATTCAAGTAAGTAAACCATTGTCCCTGTCACCCAGATCCTCAATCTAACTATGTTCAGAATACCGCGCTAGGAAGACGCTTATCCAATCGCGTTTCCAAGTCTATTCCCGCAGATGCCGCCCCGAATACCACGCCGGACCGACCATCTTACAAGCGTTCACAATCATACGCTAACGGTCAGGACACAAAGCCAAACGGACACCGCTCTCAGTCTGGTAATCCAAGTCCCTCCGGCTCTGTCAAGAAGCAATCCCCATCAGCCAGACGATCATTTTCTAACGACCAATACAATAATAATGTTAATTCTAATGGAACATCCAGACTTCACACCCTTGCGCAACATCTTCCTCCAATACCCGCCTCGCCTTACTCCTCTGAGCACTCATCTCCCCCAACACCCACCTCTCAAAAGTCCCGGAAACTTAACGTGTCTACTAGCTCTCCCAAACTGCAGTCCTATAATCAGGCTTCCCTTGGAAAGCGTTCTGGAACGCCCGACTCTCAACTTGCACGATCCAAGTCCTCTTCTTACATCCCTCATCGACCACTTCAACCCCAAAGCTTAAACGCCGCTGTCGAAATGCTCACCAGTTCGCCGTCGGAAAGCAGTCATTCCGTATATCAGAGTGGGTCTAGTAGCATTCGCGGCGCGCCAGCTACCGTCGATATCACGCCCGCAGAAACAGCACCACCCAAGCCCAGTCGTCCCATCCCACCTGTTCCCGGTAAAGCTGCAACGATCTCCGGAAAGACGATTAGTGCACCGATACTAAACCAAGGTATGTGTGGGCTCCATGACGACGCGACATCGACTCTAATGCCATAATCCACGTCTAGCCGCTACAATAGAGATGAGTCCTGTGAAGAATCGAGCTACGGGCGAGCCTATACTCGTCCAACCTCGTGTTGTAACGGTGGATGCTCCAACTGCTACTCTGAGTTCGGGGTACGTGAGAGCAATATAAAGGAAGGCCGCGATACTAAATTTACAACAGTAGAACTTATCCTGTTCTTCCACACGACCTGGCTTCCGACATCCTGCAGTTTTCGGAATCCGATTATGCCAAACAGTACTTTTCGACCCATAGAGTTGGATTCCTGTTCCGCCGACGTGTTCCAGTGGCGCAAATGATGTCCTGGCAGAAGGTAGCTGACTTTTCAATAAATCAGTGTGGCGCATCAGACACTTACCGCCACACTCAAGACTCCGCTAACAACGCCGCTACTCGCGCTAAACCGTGATCTGAGCAAACATGCGGTCAAGGTATTCAAGGTCATACAGTACATCATGGGTGATAGAGATCGCCTCAATGGCAAATTGCCGTCTGAACATTTGTCGCAACCCTCGTCGGTCAATTCCTCGACTGCGTCTTTGTCGTCGTCTACGTCTTCAAATATGCTGGAGCAGGAACGATGGCTTTTGGGCGAAGGGTTAACACATGGAGAACTGCGCGACGAAATATATTGTCAAGTCATGAAACAGCTAACCACAAACCCGAACACGTGAGTGCACTTTACAGTCTGTTGAAAGCCTTGGTCTGACCAAATTCGTAGGGAGAGTGTTTTCAAGGGATGGCAACTGTTATGTGTCCTTCTGATAACATTCCCACCTTCCAAGAACTTTGAGGCGTCGCTGAGCGGGTTCATTCAACAACACACCGCGAAGCAGGAGGGTCGGGTGGACGTCATGGCCAAGTACTGTTTGCGGCGTTTAAGCTTCATCGCAATGAAGGGACCCCGAGGAAAGCCGCCAACGACGGCAGAGATTGAAACGGCCTCGGTCAGCTCTATTCTTTCAGGTTTGTCTTTGTTAATGCATCTAATATTATTTGCGTCAGGATGCCGCTTTCAACCCTTCGACGTTTGGGGAATCATTGGACGCCATCATCCGTCTACAAGAACGTAACTATCCTCACCAGAAGGTTCCCATCATCTTACCCTTCCTGGCGGATGGGATCTTAGCTTTGGGCGGAACCAAAGCGGAGGGCATATTCCGCGTGCCGGGCGATGGCGATTCGGTGTCAGACCTGAAGCTGCGTATCGATAAAGGGTATTACACTCTAGATGGCGTGGACGATCCCCACACTCTTGCGTCTCTGATGAAGTTGTGGCTCCGCGAGTTGTGCGATCCTCTGGTTCCGGAGGAGATGTACAACGAGTGTATATCGAGCTCCAAGGACCCGGAAGCGTGCGTGCATATCGTCGAGCGGCTGCCCACGATCAACCGGCGGGTGGTGTTGTTTGTCGTCAGTTTTCTGCAGCTTTTCTTGGACGATCGAACGCAGACGCTGACGAAAATGACGCCCGCGAATTTGGCGCTCGTCATGGCCCCCAATCTTCTTCGTTGCAATTCCGACTCGATGGCCGTCGTGTTCACCAATGCCCAGTATGTGCTGATTCTATGCTGTTCATGATTTTGATTCTGATTGCGATTGTAGATACGAGCAAATCTTCGTGTACAACCTTCTTCTTCATCTGAAATGCGGGGAAGTCGACATGGACTACACACCAGCGCACGGGCTGGGTGCGGTTCCTGCGATATCCATTTCAAGGACATCCAAATCCCGAAGTCGGCGTAATCCTTACTGAGCGGACAGTTTTTCTTGCTTCATCAATCGCCGCCTCGAGTTTCTTACATTCCTTAATATACTTTCGGATTTCATTGCTCTAGTCTTGAGGTAACTATGTTGTTGTTTTTTAGTCTTCCACTCTGTATGTATAGCACTTACCGGCCTCTCTCTTATCATACTTCCTCTCTCACCCAAGCATCATACCCGCAATTTGAATTGATTGAAATAATATTTCTTTTCTATCGGATTAATGGGAGTGAAATATTAGGATGTAGAGACACCTCTGTCACGGCCAGGTAATGTGTCCCACTTGTCAAAACCGAAGATATCTTCATCTACGTCTTTCAAGTCGGAAGCTTTCCAATCGTCCCATTTCGCTTTGGGCTTGGTGGCGTGTTTGGCATGGTCTTTCGCGCGCTGACGGGCTGCGAGCCTCTCCATTTTGTTGATCAAGTTCCAGACCTCGTCACTATTGCCAAATGGATCCTCCTCTGTCCAAAGATTGCGATTCCCGACATCCCGCACGATATCATCGACAAGTTTGCATGTGTTCTTGTCCAGGATAACTCCATTGGTTGACATCTCTTGGAGAGCGTCATGGACGCCCTTGAGGTCGCGGAAACAGTTCCAACGCGTCTTGATGAGCTCGTTGTACGCCATGGTCGAGCATCCAAAGACGTAAGAGACGATGGAGAGATTGCGTGCGTGGTCGAACATGGCGAGCGCGAGATGGGGGTCCTTGTAGCGGTCGCGGAACGTCCGCATAAGGAGGGCCAAAAGATGGGGATACGCGGGAGACTGCAGCCGCGGCAGGTTCTGCACCTCCGCGCCGCTCTCCTCCGCCTCTTGGATAGCCTTGCGCGACTCGGCCTCTTGGCGCACCGACTCGTCAAACATCTCCCGCATGGCCCACTCCAGGAGCTGCTGGTCCGTGTCGCAGCGCTCCATTTCCTCCTTTTTGCGATCGAGGTCGCTCTCCTCCTCCGTGGTCCACTTTCGCCGGGAGTGGCGCCGCAGTTTGGAGAAGAGCTGCCCAATGTCGTCCTGCTGGAGCTCGACGTTGTCGACCGCTTTTGTGTGCTCGGAGACGGCGGCGAAGATCATGTTGAACATCTCGTTGAACGTATTGATCTCCTGGTTCGTCATGGCCTGGCGGCGGCGACGCGGGGTGGGTATGGTTCTCAAGGCGTCATTGCCTTGTAATTCGGGCGGAACGGAGATGGACTGCAGAGGTTTGAGGGTGGGGTAGCTGTGACAAAGTTTTAAGTATCGTATGTCGCGCAAAGATAATGGTGCGTACTTTTTTGCAGGAGGTGCACGATTAGCGTAGGCAAAATATCGACAACTCGGAAACCATGCCAGAGCCTGGATTTCGCTAGCTGAACGCGTCCGGCCTGCAAGAACATGTTTAAAGAGACGCTGCAAAATGGAATAAATGAACTGACCTGTCTTTATTCTCTGCGCGACCTGCGAGAGTGACTGGCATGACCGATGCATGGCAAGTTTTGTTCAAGTCGCCGGAGAAAATTGCCGCATCCGGCAGTTCCCTTCGACACCCATTGCACGTCCCGACTCCCCTCTTAATATTCCATCTTACATTTGTTTACTTCTGCTATCACTATTACACTTCTTCTCTTGGCGCAATACTGATGCGTAGAGGGAGATTTTCTCCTTCCCCAACCTCGCCTTCCAACGTTGGTATCATCACCAGACACGCCTCCCTCCTCAAACGCTTCAAGTCCTCCGAAGGCGATAGGACGAAATTGTTGACAATCTCAATAAGCAATGCTTGGACCTCATAAATCGCGAATCGCCATCCAACGCAGGTCCTAACACCCCCTGCGAATGTCAATCTAGTGTGGAAGTCAAATGACTGCAGAAAAGTTACAGTGACCTTCTTACAAGTTTCCATAAACACCAAGAGTAGGTCCTTTCTTTTCGCTGGTCTTATTCAACCAACGATCTGGCTTGAATTCGTCTGCATCTTCACCCCAGACGGCCTTGTTTCTATTAGGAACCGGTGAGTTTTCGTTGATGCTTCCCCCACCTACTCACCTGTTGTATCCAGCAATCGAAGCAAAGACCTTCGTTCCCTTCAGGACTGGCAAGTGATCAAGAACCTTCCCGTCTGTTGTCCGGATCGGAGTCGACAAGGGCAGGACCTCGTCTCGCTCGGCTTGTCGGTAATTATGATATACCGCCGGATGCAAACGCATCGCTTCCTAACGTCCCGATCGGTCAAGCACGTCCGGCCAGTTATGGTGTAACTCACTTTCATAACAGCTGTGGTGTAAGTCATGTTATCGAAATCTTTCGCGTCGAATTCCGAGTCTCCGCGATTGATCATGCTCGCCTCGACTGCCCGTATTTCTTGTCGAAGCTTGTCCTGCACATCTGGATGCCGTGCCACCTCGAGGAGAACCCAACACAAGGATGTGGCGCTTGTTTCGTGACCGGCGAGCAGTAATGTCCTGGGCAACTGATCAACATCCTAAGTGCGGCGAGTGAGGCACGTCTTACCGCATCTGGGCCAGCATCTCTTCATGAGTAAGCATTGTAGCAGCGTTCTCCGACGCGTTGGCCTTCACTTTTAGGAAACAAATGGATGAACAGGAGATCAGAGCGTTCATTGAATCCTTACCGAGTAAACTCAGCACGTCTTGTTTTCCCATTCCCCGCGCTAACTCTTCGGCCTTCATATCTAGCAAACTCTGCGCCACATCCTCTGCGAGTTTCGCCGTGTATCGAGCATGAGCCATCATCTTACTGTTGGAATATTTCGCCCTCAATCGCAGCGCCCAAACCGGTAAAATCGTTTGAAGGAATATTGTTTTTCTTGACGGGGATCCTAGAGTATCGTTCCTATATTGACATGAATCAAACGATGCCAATTACACTCAGTCCACTTACATGAGCCCAAAGTAAGCCTTCATTAGTTCATTGTCGCGTTGTGCTAGTGCGCCGAACTGGTAGTCAAAGGCAGCTGAGGTATGGTTTGATGTCTCTCTACAACTAGATCAATTAAGAACTGACCTTCTCCCAAGGAATCCATAGTCGCTCGAGAAAGCCATGTCGCTACGTTCAAGTCGGCGGCGTGACCGGGCATTCCAAGGAGGATGTCATTCCATTTCACTGTCAGCTACGGAAGGGGATTTGAGTTAACAATACCAGCCCGTCGTATCTACACACCTGGGATGCAGTCCGGTGAAAGATTGGTATGAATGACTTTGACTCTGGCCCTATACGTATGCTCAGTTTTGTTGAGCTTTGAATGGATGGATAGACGTGCCTCCAAACCCAGGAAGCATAACCTTTCTCTGTCGTTTATGGATGTCTCCTATGTAAACAAGTTGCATTCGAATCCTTATCGCGAACGCGCGCGTGGCCGAAGAGACTCACCGTCAGCCCACAATAGCCCACGTCCCATCAGAACGCGGCTGATCTCGGTTCTCTGGGGCCATTTCTGAAATCCATAACCTTGAATATGTGTAGCTCAGTCAACACACCAAACAAAACAGGTCTTGATGACACGCATACCCGAAGTGTGAAAGATGTACTGGAGTGCTTTGGCGTCCGAAATGATGAGTCTGTCTTCCTGCGCCACCGCTGAGTAAACAAGAAAACCAATCGAACGGTAAGCTTACTCCGAATACGCCTTTCACGCGCACAACGTCCCCGTACTCGCGCTGCCATTTGAAGTCGCATTCCCCGACTTGGCTCTGGAATATCTCGGGGAGGTTGCCTGTCGTGGATTTTGTCACGGTGTTAGTAATAGTATTGGGCATGAAGAAGGCCGGGCTACTCGCCGAGAACGAAGGAGTCGGCGGGGGGTCCTGGGATTCGCGCAAGTGCTGATCGGATGGTGAGGCGGCGGTATAGTGCGAGGACGGTTAAGACGCTGAGACATCCAGCGCCTAGAACAAGGGAGAAGTAGAAGTACTGTGTCGGAGGGACAAGACATGACATTGAGGTCTCCTCCCATAGGTTACTACTGCGACGCTCACCTGGCTGAGAAAGCCCGATTCCTTATCCGCCATGACAGTTATCATAGTCGTAGCGTGTTATTCGTGTTAGATGATAGTTCGCGCTCAACGTGCGTAATCGCCAGACGCTCTGGGAGCGAACCGAATACTGTATGCGAACAATCGCTTTAAATGTCCTTCACCCAACGCATGTGCCCACTCCCATGATTCTGTCACAAGACGTGGCTTATCCCATGGATATTTGCAGCATCGCAGATAGCGGTGCGGCAAAAACGTCCAACCACTGATTCCCACTGCGCGAGTCGAGCGGAGAGTGCGGGGTAAACTCGATCATCAGTGTCGCATGACTAGATTTTCAAATCAGCGCGTCAGGATACGCACGGTCATCGCGCCTCGAATCAACATTGTCATTTCACACGGGAAACGAGGTGCGTATGTAATTTTGGGATGGGGGCCCCGACTGAAATAGATATATAGCATTGCTCTGCCCATTACAAGCCCACGCATGATTAAATCACTTTCCTCTACAGCAACTTTCAGTCAATCATCCACCATTATCACGTCTCCGTTCGGCGCTGGCTCTGAGAAGGACTTTTTGACAAACTTCTGGATCTCGGGGAGTGCTTTCATTATCAGCTGTATCGGCTTCGTCTCCTCTATATGGAAGTGAAGAGCGTTCATTGATATAGAAGAAGAAAGCGACTTACGCATCACCTTGACCCGCCCATGTCGTTTCTTAACCTTGTTGTCAAGCACCACAGGATGATTCGCAGACACCACAACGAATGAATGCTACAAACCTCAGTCTAGAGGCTTAAGTAGAGGAGATCAGCCCTCACCTTTGCGTACCACTCTTGAAGCTCTTCCCCGTCACTTGATGATATCGAAGGTAAGGTTGAACGACTAACAACTTGCACGATGCCTTTCAAGGTTGATAGCGCTGGTGTCCCTGCAGCAGAATAAGGTGTGATTTCTCGTCTGGTGTTGTTACTTACACCTCTGCTTCAACAGCCCAATCATTGTCAGACACCCAGCACCATGCCCCATGAGAATGATCTTTCTTGGAGCAGCCAGTCTAGTGGAGTTCATTACAAGACAAGGAACTCAAACGAAGGACTTACTGTACAAAGTTGTCCCATAAGTACACAACTATCTCCTTGGTGAGTAGACTATTAAGTTTAGCTGGCTGAAACCAGTCAGGTAAAGTCGTATTGGATAGCGAAAGCCTCTCACTTTCATCACAACATCGTCTAGACTCAAAGGTCTTGGGTATAAATTAACATCGAGTAAACCATAACCTTGGCTGGTCACCCAGGACATTATGTCCCTCGAAAAGTCTATCTGTCGAATCGAGTTAAACAGGTTTGATTATCGAGAATGAAGCAAGTCAACACACCAGATAGGTCCTCTCGACGTCCAGAGAACAGTTCGCGGCAGATTCCAGCTC
Organism: Hymenopellis raphanipes; assembly: GCA_036872995.1. NCBI lineage: Eukaryota > Fungi > Basidiomycota > Agaricomycetes > Agaricales > Physalacriaceae > Hymenopellis > Hymenopellis raphanipes. Next base: position 76,342 of record JAYMDG010000011.1, read on the forward strand.
GGCCTGGATATTACCACTACAAGATGTTCAAGGAGATCGACAATGCGCTCAAGAAGTGACATACAATTCGTGCATGAAGAACACTAAAGTATCCTTCTCTAGGACGTTCGCTCTGAAAACAAGTCAATACCAAAGGCAGAGGAGAGACCAACAGTTGACCTACGTGCACATTACTTGTGCGCCGAACCGATCTTGCATGTCTCCATCGAGCAACGGGACTTGCATCATCCCGCGATCCGAGAGATAATTCTGTCTATAAATCTTCAAGATTTCTACTCACTAGTGAGGTGCTGGCTATAAGGAAGCGTTACGGACACTCACCTGGTATTGATACCGTGTCGTCCTCGCGGAAGTCTGGGAGATGTGATAACAAAGTTGTACTAGGACTCTCTTGTGCCACTTACCTGCTCGCGGCGTGCAAGCTTGCGGGCTGACGGACTTCCAATAGCGACTCTGTTGCTTAGCTACAAGCCACACTGTTTCCGTCCCTATCTCGTTGACTCGCAGTGGAGGGAGTTCGGGAGGTGATTCCATCACCAGAATCTTCGCAACAGCGAGGGCTGACTGGGCGACGGATTCGACATTGTAGCCACCCTGGTAAATGCGTCAATGGATGAAAAGTAAGGCATTCGAGAGACTCGGAGACCTCGAGAGCCACAACTAGTCTACCGCCTGCTAAGCCTGACAGCATATGCGTCATATGGGCATATCCCGTAGGAGTTACTTTACAACCACCTAATGGGTCACCTTCAGCAGCATCAAACCCAGCAGAAACTGGCGAAATGTCAGGATTATGCAAAGACAACTGAAGGAGACATACTGATGACGAGTTGAGGCCCAAATTCCATCGCGATCGGCAAAACGATCGACTGAAAAGCATGTATATACTCTGCGTCACCCATTCCTGCCTGTGGCCATGGTATGTTGACAGAGCTAGGGTAAAATCAGACGCGCCTCAAAAACTCAAAAACATTTCTGGCGCGTACTAGCCAAGCCCATCTCCTTCGCCACACGAGTGCATCCCCCCGTATGTGCCACCGGGGTAAAATTGGCCACCGTCATATCGATGCAATGAGATATATAGTATATCCGCATCGTCTTCAAAGGCTTTCTGCGTGCCGTTACCTGGAGTCGAATTTGAACCTGCCTTGGGAAAGCACGGAGCAACTGTAGATTACCATGATGTACATCCCTTGAAAGTCTGGTATTAGAAAGTTACATCCATTAGCTGCACAAAAACCATACCAATCAACGATAAGTATGCGTTTGACGCGTGTTTCTTGCTGGACAACTCTGCACGCGACAGCAACGTTGTTGAAAAAGCAAAAGCCCATGGGCTGACTAGGTTCGGAGTGATGCCCAGGTGGACGGACAATAGCAAATGCTTTACGGATTTCCGATTCATCATTTGCTACGGCAAGGCATGCCTCTATAACGCCGCCACAGCTGAGGAGGGCTGCTTTTGTAGTGGCATTATTGACGTAAAGAGACAAAGACTCGTAGTACACTCTTGAGTTAGTTAATTGCTCTTCGCTTAGGTCTGTTTAATAGGCGTCAAGGACGCGTTAGGGTGATCTGAAAACTCATAGTACCCACTTTCCATCTCTTGTATAGTATTCCACTGTTCCTCGGTATGTACGAGCATGGCCTCTTTCTTATGAACGGGCCTTATGGGGAGCATCTTCATGCGTTTATCGACGCCGTCCTGAGTTATGAGAGTCCAGGTCCTCAAGATACGATCAGGGCACTCGTAGTGGTCTTCGAAGAGGTTAAAGTGGTCGTTTACTTTGGTGGAATATACGACTCCAGTTGTTGGTGGATAATAGTAGGCGAGCGGGGAAGGGGGGCTGGCATCCATTTCATTTTGGGATGGATGATCGTCCTGGTCCATGGTGGTTAACTTGATGATCGAAATTCCAGCGTGAATGTTACGCGGGTCACAGTCACGAAACTTGGCTCACAAAAAATCGGGTGGCGAGTCAGCGAACTTAACCTCGATCTCTGTCTATCTGCTGTTCGCCTATCACGGACCTCGACTATTCCACATATACCTACCCGAAACGCCTTATTACGCGGCGTACGACTGAATCAACATGCGGTACTACGAGCAAAAGTATCCCGAGGTCGATGAACTCGTCATGGTCCAGGTCAGACAGATTGCCGAGATGGGGGCATATGTCAAGCTGGTAAGTCTTGTACTGCCCGCTGAGAAAATTCCAGATACTCAGCGAGTACCCGATTTTGGCGTAGCTAGAGTACGACAACACTGAGGGAATGATTCTGCTTTCCGAGCTGTCGCGGAGACGTATACGATCTGTACAAAAGCTTATCCGGGTGGGCAGGAACGAAGTTGTCGTCGTACTAAGGGTTGATAAGGAAAAGGGTGAGTCACTCCGAACCTATCTTTCTCGCTTTTCTTCTAAGCGCCGCCAAAGGATACATTGATCTCTCAAAACGCCGCGTTTCGCCAGAGGATATTACAAAATGTGAAGAGCGCTACATGAAATCAAAAACCGTGGCAGGTATTCTACGACACGTCGCCTCGCGGATCACCAGTGTTGATGGCGAAGGCGAACCGGCCGTTGCACCACCCAAAGATACTGAAGCAGAGCCAGACGCCGATGCTGAGGTAGTGGAGGCCGAGGTCGAAAGCCCAGAACCAAAAAGTAGGCGCACAGGCAAAAGAGAGGGCGGCGCAGGCATCGGCGGACCAGGGGAAGAGGAACGACTCGAAAAGCTGTACGAGGCGATTGCATGGCCTCTGGGAAAGACATTTGGACACCCATATGACGCCTTCAAACTGGCTCTGAGGTGATCCAGCTATGCGCTCTGGCGACGCGGTGCTTATATTCATTACAGTGAACCCGCCACACTCACTAATGCGCTTCCTAAACCCATCTCACAAGCTACACTGACCGTTCTCATGGCTACCATCGCTCGCCGACTTACCCCCCAGCCTATTAAACTTCGTGCAGACATCGAGTTGACGTGTTATACGCCTCAGGGTATCGATGCCATCAAGAAGGCTTTGAGGAAGGGCGAGAAAGAAAGCACAGAGCAAGTCCCCATCAAGGCTAAGCTTGTCGCTCCTCCGCTATACGTTCTCAGTACTAGTGCGGGTGATAAGGTTAGTCTCATCCTTCGTTTACTCGGCGAATCGCTAAATCCTTCATAGTACGCCGCTGTGGAACGACTGGAACGCGCCATCGAAAGCATCCAGCACACGATCGAGAGTCAAGGTGGAACGCTAGTTGTCAAGATGAAAGTACGTGCATTCTGCCTTTCACTTTCCACACGTCGCTCATGACTTTGCAGCCTAAAGCCGTTTCGGAGACCGACGAGCAGGATCTCGCCCAACTCATGGCAAAGGCTGGGCAAGAAAACGCGGAAGTTTCTGGAGATGAGGAGGAAGAGGAATAAATACAAAATAAATTTCTACCCGTGTATCTCTGCTCCTCCTCTGTAAACCCTATCCAGTCCTTATGTACAATACATGCGCATTGACCTCAACACAAATTAAATTCTGCCCGAAGTCCACTCAAGTGATGATTCTTCTTCCCGCCACACTGTGTCTTCCTTCACATGAGGATCAGACAAGTCCTCCCAATCCAATCCGAAGCATTCAGGCAATGAATCGAAATTCGAGACGATTTGTTTGTTGCGCCGCTTGTATATCTTGTTGTTACATGGGCTGCAGAGTGTATGCTCGAACAAAGTGAGCTGGGGGCGCAAAAGAGCGTCAGGACGCTCATAGTAGCCTAGCCGCTTCAACCTTCGATCGCACTCTCGAAGAACGTCACAGCAAAGTGGTTTGTCGCAGGAGTGCGTGTCCGAGTCTAGCCAACTCTGCTTCATGCTCTTCAACTGGACGCGACCATCTTTGATGGTTTTTATGTCCTCGCTGTCCAAAGACACGGATACACTAGGAGCATGACAGTACGGGACGGGGTTTTCCAACGTGGCGTCGTCGAGTTGCGCCGCAAAATAGTAGGCCAAGGGGAGGAAGAGGTGGAGGTTGCACTCTTTGAATACCTGTATAGCGCGAATGGCGTATGTTTTCCGAGTAAACTCCCGTTCTTCTGCGGACGAGGGGCCCGTGAAGAGCGGTTCGGGGTCGTTGTATTCGGCGGCGTTGTACGGGAATACGTGCCGAGCCATGATGGCGGCCTCATTCCGAATGCTGCCCAGCGAAAGCGTTCGACCGATGAGCGTGAGTGACAACGCCATGTCTACGTTGACCATAAAACGCTGCTCCTGGCGGCCGTGAGGCCATTCGCACTCCACTGTCCGGCCTATGATTCTGTCGAATTAGATCAGCCAAGGAACATGTAGATACAAAGAGTGAAGATACTCACGTTTCATGGTAAATGTATTTCAAGAGCTGGATGATGTCGAATGAAGATACAAAGTCGAATGGCAAAGCAAGGATCTGGCAGTCGTCGTAAAGGTCGTCGTCCTCATACTGAGACTGAGTCACTTGCAAAACGTCCGCGAAAAAGCCGCCAAGGGCCCTTAGTTTGTGTCGATGGACGCGAAATATGGTATTGTCCAACGCGTTGTTGGCACGGAGGATGATATCCCCGTCATCGAAATAAAATTCCTCGTAGGGCTTCCACGACGAGCGTGCATCACCTGGAGGCGGCGATTCGGCGTCCGGTGCGTCATTGGGTTTCGGGTCTGTGGGCCCATTACTCGAGGACGTGGCCTCTGTAGTTTCAGCATGATGAGAGTCGGCGCTGCACATTGGTTCATATTGTGTAAAGGAAGCGCAGTGTGAAGACTTACGATGTTTTGGGTACTGAAGGTCCTGCAGCTGCGCTGCTCGCCTCAGCTTCACGGCTCGCAGGCTGTGACGCCACAATATCCTTGGAATTTTCTGAATCATCCAGGGGTGGTGGTGGTGGTGAAGTCCTTTGTCGCTTTCTAGATCTAGTACTTCTGTCCCCGTTGGCAACTCTGGATCGTTTGCTGCGAGTATTCCCTGAATGAGCATCTTGGGACGACTCCGTTGGAGGGGCGAAGTCGAACTTCATTACGGGATGGTGATGGTATGGAGACAAAAGCGCAGTGGGCATGCGACATATAAGCAGCAATTTGATAAGACCATCCGCCCTTGTTCTCTGTTGCTTGCTTTATCATTGTGGCTCGCCATGAAGTTATTGTTCGCTGTTTATGGAAGGAAGGCCCTGGAATCCCATTAGGAAACCCGATCGTCGATCACCTGAAGAAGGCAGCACAGCCACATTAGACGGACTGCACACCAACGTCACCGAAAATTTGTTGACTCCGATGCCTTCTTCCATGATGGACACATCAAGTCCTATACAAACATACCAGTATAACGATTGCCTATCGTGTCGGCTCATTGGCACAGGCGCGCTAAGTGGACTGGGCGGATATGCGTTATGGCAGTCAAGAGCTGCTGCCCCTGGTTCATTAATGGGCAAACGAGCACTAGTGGGTGTTGGTCTTGGTGAGAACAGCCTTCGAGTTTTACAAAACTCAATCTAATACAATGAACCAGTTCTTCTTGGCGCCGGCGCAATGCGATGGACTCAGTGCGTTTATTACGATCTTCCACTTGCATTCTGACATTCAATCAAGGAAACCTATGACTTCGACACCAACTGAACGAAATTGATATTGGAATTCAGACTACCTCTGTTTTGTACATTATACATACTCCTCCACTCTCAGAATCTACTCATTGGTAAACTGGGCATTTCGCTTTTCAATAAATGCTGCCATTCCTAGGGACGGATGTGTGAGCACTAGCAGAGATAGACAACGGCATCAAATACCTTCCTTCTGATCCTTCGTGGCGAACAAGCCATGGAACGTCCTCCTCTCGAATCTCAGACCCTCTGCCAATGTCATTTCGTATGCTGGACAAGGTCGAGTCAGCGCATGGACATGTATCCATAGAATCAATCCTCACCAGCATTGACAACCTCCTTCCCAGCTTGAACGGAAATCTGGCCCTTGCTTGCGATGAGTTTGGCCATGGCAAGGGCCTCCTGTACAACATCCCCTTCCACAACGCGACTGATCATACCCCATTGTGCAGCCTCCTCCGCAGACACATTCCTTCCCGTCAACACCATTTCCATGGCGCGAGACTTCCCGACCGCGCGCGCAAGACGCTGGCTGCCGCCCGCTCCGGGAATAACGCCAATATTGATTTCTGGCTGACCAAACTTTGCGGTCTTGGAGGCAAGGATGATGTCGCACATGAGCGCAAGTTCACATCCACCGCCCAACTACACGGAAGAACATGATCAATTGGTCAAAACAACGTGATGAATATACGAACTGCAAAGCCGCTGACAGCTGCTATAACTGGTTTGCGAAGCTTACACATGAGAGTCCAGTTCTCGAGGAAGTTGTTCTTGTACACGTCGGAATCTATATATAACGTTGAAGCATTGACTGAGCGATGACGACGAGATACTCACATTCTTTATCTTTCATTTCCTTAATGTCAGCGCCAGCTAGTACGCGCTATCTTGAGCAACGAGTCCACCAGACAGTTGTAATGAACATACCTGCGAACGCTCTCTCGGAACCTGTGAGGACTATAGCACCGACAGAATCATCCGAGTCGGCTTGCTTCATGGCATCGTTCAACTCGAGAAAGAGCGGCGAGCTGAGTGCATTCAAGGCCTTTGGCCGGTTGAGTGTGATGAGTGCAACGCCGGGCAAGGGGCGTGCTGCGATGATGTTTTCGTACGAGGTCGACATGAGACGGACGCTACCGAGATATCGATGTGCTGCTGTGGGTCTGAAGGAGAAACGTATAACGGAGCGAGAGATCAGATGGGACATTCGTATAACGCGACTGTTACAACTGGTCGTATTTATCAAGAGGAGACCGGTCACCGGATCCGTCCCCATACCCCGCTCTTCTCGGGATCGTGCCGAATGCTGCCTCTGCTTCCACTTTATTCCATCTTATCCATCCCGTCAATCCAACTTATTCAGTGGTTCTATTAAGGCCAATTTGAGCGGTGTGATGGTTATTGCGTCCTTGTCCCACTACAAACCATTAGTTGAAGCAAGGTCGACTATGGAGTGGGTACTTACAACCCCAGATGTATAGTAAATATCCTTCATCACCATCTCTCGTACGCTTTCCAAGTTTTCCGCCTCTAGAATGATAATCGAGCCGTGCGGTTCTATCTTTGAGGCACCGTGATCTGTCTCAGGCTTCAACATCATGCCACCGATACCTTTAACATTGACCCGTTAGTGTCACGAGTACGAACAGATACTAAGAACACTTACGAACGACTCCTCTTTCAACTGCAGGTTGTGCTTCCCGCAAATGTTGTTCCCGTACCGCGAAGCGGTCTCCATCCTTGCTATCCGGGGCGTAAACAAAGTAGTGATGCTTTGCAGGACTGCTTCCTGGAGTCGAACTCATGCGTCGGACGACCTGGGGAGCTCGTCTGAGCGAGCGGACTACAGGAAAAGAGCGAAACATGTACAGCGCGTGTGGGTAACTAAAAGACACGATTTCGTTCGCGATGGCAGGAATCAAGTTGTCAACGTGGTCCGATAACGGTAGACGCGCCTGATCAACCGCGCGACCCTTTCTATTTTGGGAAATGCGGGCGTTCACGCTGACGAGGACAGCAAGGATCTCAAAGTGATAGCATTTCATGGTACATTTTCAACTACAACAGCGTTCAAGGGATGGGAGTCCCTGCCGCAAACGGACTGATGACGAGCTTCTCTGGATCCCACTGGCAATCGTAATTGTTCGCGTCAGAAAGGACCAATGATCAAGGAGTAGAGCAGCGCGTACCACTCCAGAGGTATAGTAGATGTCCGATTCTATGATATTCTGGACTCTGGAAACGCAACGCTGTTCAGCATTTCCACAGAGCACAAGATGTTTCCACGTACTCATCGATCGACTTCGCTTCAAAGATAAACGTGGATCCTATCATCTTCTTGCTGCCATCCGGCGGCGGAGGGCCCTTATCAATGAGAGCTCCAGCGATTCCTGGTTTACGAGCCTCAGCATTGGACGGGAGTTCATGATCCCAATGCAAATGGTGACTCACTTATTAACCCCGACGCAATTGATGCTCTCGCACCCTCCAAGTGCTTAGATCGAACGGATAAGCGTCTCTCCAACGCGCCTTCATCCGTTTTATCGGGCGCATACACGAAGAAGAGTGATCGAGGAGCTGGCTCCGAAGACATGGTGGTACAACTCAGGAAGAACTCCTTGTTGAACTCCCACGCTCACTTGGAGGTCAGGTTTCTTTATAGTCGAACGGACTCAGTATACTGTACAAGATTCGGTGTGTAAACACATCTGTAAAGTGCTCTGATTGATAATTATCTGTCGACGCGATTTCGTGGCACATTCACGAGGTACCTTAAAAACAATCCGGGGGGCCGCCCGGCCCGGGTCTGTGGCGCACAACATAACCGAAAATACATGCTACGACAATGCCCTTAGGTTCTAAATCCACGTAAGCGCCAGCACCTGACGGTGCAAGCGAAGAAATGAGTCAGTCTCTGCGAACGTCCTCGGGCATCTCGACCGATGGTTTGTAAAGCGGCGAAGAAATGTGACAATCCCTGTGAACACCCTCGGGCATCTGTACTAATGGTTTGTAAAGCCGGGGGGTAAAAACTGCACGTTAGTACTGAAGGAACATCTCTATTGGTATGTGCACTAACTTAAGGAGAATCTCTATTCGCATGTGAACTAATTTCGCCATCTTCTTCCGCATACCAGCCGCCAATTCAATCTTGTGTCTCATCAAATCAACCAAGAAGCATTTAGATCTACAAAATACACAATGGTAAGGTATATACAGCAAGGTTTGAACCCATTTTACGTGTACTGCGGTGGAGGCTCATATTGAGTCCTCGCACGCATCTCCTCCATCTCCCGCCTGAGATTCTCCACCTCACTCCTTAGCTGTGTCGATTGGTGGTCCGTATCAGGATTCGAAGCACCGCTGGAAGACGAGGTTGTGGGCGCCGGGGTGCCATATGTAAGATGCACCAGACCGGCTTTGCCCGACTGTGGCGCAGGCGTCATGTTCGAGACAACTGGCACTGGAGGCGGGGGAGGGGGCGCATGTGCAGATGCAGCAGAATATGTCGTTGAAGAGATGCTGTGGGAGAGAGCATGACCCGGAGATCCATGGGGATGGTTCTCATACGTGTTGTATATCTGCTGTTGAGGAGAATAGTCTGGTATTATTTGCTGCGTTGTCGGTTTTGAGCTCCACGCAGACTCATCCCAGTCAGAGCGTTCATGCTTCTGGCGCTGACGTCGCCTCCACAACAAGAGTCCGACAATGGCAAGTGCAACCACGGCCAAACCGCCAACAACACCCCCTACGATTGCACCGATATTAGTCTTTTTCGATTTCCCACCTAAAGATGCAGACACAGATTTGGCGTTGAGACTACGAGTCAAAGAGCGTCAGCACATCTAGGATGTTATGATTAAATAGATGTGGGACTTACTTCAACGCCAGAACAGAGAACATAGCGCCTTGGGCAGGACTGATTCGTATGTCAGCTCCATTCTGTGGTGACCCAAAAGCAGGACAAACCTAGCTTGCCCTGAAATCGCCGTGCCATTATTCGCGTTGTAAGTTGTCGGGAATACCCCAGCAGATTCATTTGAAGCAGCTTGTGTGTGCACCATGGATATCAGTGTATTTCGGACAGATGAGTCTGACGCGGCGGCGGCGGTGAACATCGTCCAATCTGGTTTTGCTTGAGAAAGAGCCCGGCGCAATGAACATAAAACCTACGAGATTTCACTTCATCGGGAACGGTGCTGTCATACAGAAGTCCATGTGATCCAGCAACAACGGCTTGACTGGCATAGAAAGAGTCTTGTTGAGTATAAATCTATAGCAGTTTGGTTATTATGGCATCCCGTTTTTGACGACAAGGTAACCCACACTATTGTCCACGAGTTTGGTACCGAGAAGTTTATCGGCATATAAGTTATAAATCAAGGCCCACGACGAGAGTTCGTTGTAAGTGGACACGAGATGACCTTGAGAATCCGCTAAACTCTTCCATTGGTCGTAGAAACTGGAAGCCTGGGCCTGGGAAAGAATGTGAGCACACGTAGCACTGCATCACTAACGTAGAGCAAGCCTTACTGAATACGTGCTAGCGTCGTCATCTTGCCCCAAAGCAGAGCTGATCTCCGACATGGCCTTTATGCCCAAGATGCCTTTGATGGCAAGATTCGTCATGTTAGCATTATCGACACCATCAGCGTCGGTACTGAAACGTATTAGGACGAGCGCCGCAGTTTGAAGGGATAATCGGCTTACTATCCGCTAGGTTTGACGACGTTGTTAGAGATCATGTAGCCCGCGAAACTCTTGTAGAGATTATACTGCGAATGACTATTAGTCGAAGCGCCAAAGCAAGACATGAACAACAAACATATTCACTGAGCATTGACCCGTCTCCGCTAAACCGAGCATGAGCCCATCCCATTATGAGCATGTCCGCAGAATCTAGGAGATGTTTACCATACAAAAGACCATCAAAGCAATGCGCGTACCTTCGAGGGCTCCGAAGATATTTGGGTTACTATTGCCAGCCGCATATGGGTAAGAAGCACCTTAGGTAGTTCAGATTTGTGAGGAAAGGGTTCCACATCGAAGGCGTACCAAGATCAGGCGCAGCGTATGATCGAGAGTATAGAGAGGATGCCTGGTACTTCAGTAAAGGCGCCAGTAGTGAGCCCGCCCAAGTAGTATTGAAGTACAGAAAAGCTGGGAACGCGGCATAGATTACTTCGACAGGGTTGGTGCGTCTGAGAGGAATCAGAATCTTTGAAACAAAGGGCGTAGAGGAGTTACCGAGAGTCGCCCGTGTCGCGCATAAACGTCATAACATCTGAGGTGTTGAACGTTCCATCACTGCTCTGGGAAACTGTGATATCCACCGCCAATGCTTGCCGGGCGGCCAGTGAAACAAGGTCGGCGTAATCAGTAGATACAGCATTCGCGTCAGAAAGTAACTTGTCATCCAGATCATTGGCGCGCTGTTGGGCGCTGTTGAAGTCGCCCAAGAAGAAATCAATCTAGATAGTGATGAGATATACGATGAAATCAACACAATTCATTAAACTCACTGCATCCCCAACTGTCCTATACTCACTAAAGAAGTAAGAACTGCGGGTTTGGTTGCCAGATGGAGTGTTCATGATGATAGCCGGGTCGCGGACAAGCCCGATTGCGAACACGACTGGGGACGATGTACTGGAGATGCTCCCCAATTCCATGGCATGGCCAAGGACCACAAAGTTTCTGTAGATTTTAATCAGTGGATGTGGGTATTCGGGACCGCGAACATACTTATTGATGGCCCGGAAGTTGGTATCCACGCTGTTGAAGAGCGCTCCATTAGTGCGGAAGTCGCCTCGGACAACGGTATCGTTCCCGGTTTGATAAGATGCATCATTACTCTGACGGCACGGTTAGAGCTGTAAACGGGAAAAGTTGACACACATACATTCAACACTCCGTAGTATACAAACGCATCCTCCACCATGTTACCAATTTCGGCGGCCGTTTGTGGTGACTGTCGAGTACACATATGATACGTGGTGGAATCCGATTTCGTAGTGTTCCATCGAGCGAGGTTATTTGAATCACCAGAAATCCATTCTAAGAAAATGGAATAAGAGATGGACGGAGAAATATGACAATCACGGACCACAACTGATGTCAGAGTAAAACTCGATGGTATGCGCAGCGCCGTCGTTTGAAGAGGCTTCGAGATACATATACGAGAATGGTAGAGACTGTAACGCGAGATTGGCCGGCTTTTTGATTGGTGTTAGTGTATTGCAGCTCCCGGAACAATGACGACGCACCTCGATGGGACTGAGCCAAGTAACATTCACGTCCATGGTATTCGCTGTAATGCTCAGCTTAGTCCGTGTCGGTGTGATTTCTACATTGGTCAAGTTGGTCGAAGTACCACTCTGTCCCCACAACTCGTATGTTGTCCCATCTACTCGAATCCATCCACTCCAACCTAATATCTAGAGAATTGTTCGTGTGAACAATAGATTCCAGAGGAGAACTTAGATACGCGCCCTGTTTTCCGTCCAAAGAGTCGGCCACTGGTTAGGCAGGGCAGTGCCCGCCACGGAATTAAAGTAGGAGTTAAGGTAAGGCGAACGAACGGCGAGCGGAAGGGCGGCTGGCCAGAGTGAGCCCTGTGCGATAACGAACGCGGGGAGACCAAGACAAATAAGAAGAACGCCGAATAACATGGCCAGCAAATCCGTAGAAGAAAGAGAAGAGCAAGACTTGCTCGTGGAGCAAGTGTAAGAGATGAATCCAGGCCACTTGTAGATCAAACACGAAGGGAATTGGAATATGGAACGTGGAACGTGGCTGTGTCGATTTTTACCAGCACAACCCCCCCTGAAATCCAGAACTGATTCGAATCAGGTAAACGAAGGAGAGAGGCAGCAAAAAGGATAGCGCCTGCGCGAAGAAATGAAAGACGGAAAGAAAGAGAGGTAAGAGTTGGCTTAGGCTTTCTCGGGGGCATTCCTCGATTCGATCAGATTGTTGATCGCGGCAGGATTGCCGTTTCTCCGAATAGTAATTGACAACTGAACAGTCGACTACCACGCAACGACGCGCCACAACTTATCTCAAAAGCTCTGTCTTCATGACTCTAACAAGTAGATGGATAACTACTTGCCTTGATGTTCACTATTCTACTATAATTCGGAGTCGGATGCGGACCTGGGTCCTAGTACGTCTCCATGACTGCTGATTGTTAGGCACGACGAGGTGAATCTGAATCCTTTTATAGTGCGGCGCCAGTTACCGTTACGGTGGGTTTACACGGGTACGAATTCATACCTGCCTCTTCGAGGATAGAGGAATGCAGGACTAGGTGAGCGTGGCGTCGTCTATGACCAAATTAGGCACCGGATCAAAGCATGTTATTTGTCATTGCCACGCGCCACTTTTGAACACGCTCCGTTTTGGGACGTCACTAGCCAGCGACTTGACCATCATCTCCACCATTATCCACAGGCAGAGCGCTGCTCAGCTCGATCAGCAAACTCGGTTCGCTCTCCAAATGTCTAATACACTTCAATTCCACTTACCCCCCTGCTTTCAGCGATCCATGTTCAACTCGACCTCTAAATCTGTCAGTACTTTGGATATGCAGATCGTGAAGCGCGCGCCATCCCAAGAAATGACGGAATACAAACCCGACCCCCTCCTTTATCATCCACTCTTTTCTGAGGGCGATACTGTTTTATCTCCCAAAGGAGGCGAGATTCTCTTTCGCGTCTATAGCCATACTCTCAAGATGACTTCCGGTTTCTTTCGCTCAATGTTCAGTCTCCCGCAAAGCTCTCCATCGTCATCGTCCTCGAATTCGACCAGTTCACCGCCCAATGGTATATTCTACCTAGAAGAAGACACAGAAATTCTGGAATATCTCCTCCGGATGATGTGCGGCTTGCCTTTGCCCAACATCGAGACGACCGAACAGCTAGAGGCGCTCCTCGAAGCCGTTGAGAAATACGATACCCCCGGGCCTCTATCGATCATCCGTTTACTTGTCATGACCCCATCCTTCAATATCCACCCATTCAAATTGTATGGCGTAGCCTGTAGGTTTGGCTGGGAGGCAGAAGCAAAGCATGCTTCCACTCAGACCTTAGCGTACAATCTTCTTGATGCCGAAGTGCGACCACTGTTGCAGCGTCTCTCGACTGACTCGCTGCTAAAACTCTTAGATTTGCATAGATCGCGGCGCGAAGGGTGCGTAGTCATCATGATCATCATATACACGGCTACATTTCTCACGGAAGTCTTCAAGGCTGCGACAAAGGCTGAATGACACTCCATTCGTCTCCGGGGCGACCGCGACATGTATCAACTGCAGTTCTCTTATTGATTACCATACGTGGCGAGAACTCAAGTACAAGATCATCCTTGAGATTGATGTCCGGCCACTGGGAGACACCGTCGTAGATGTCGGGCTGCGGGACTGGCCCGAGGCGACGGCATGCTGGAATGCAAAGTGCCCTCTAGCGAACTGCAGTCGGAATTTGTACGACAAGAACGAGACGCTGCGTGTTATTCGCGACTGCGTTGAGAAGCTTCCCAAGACGATCTAATGCTAATAGGCAAGTTATTGTCCTCCTTCCAACGTGAAAGCTTATCGACTGAGTTCTGCGCAGTTTCTTGTCTTATTGTTGTATGTAGTCTGTACTTAGAATTCGTGTACACGTATAATTCACCGATGTACATCAGTCAGAGGCCCGAGTGTGATGGACGCGCGGCGATGATGATGGAATCTAAAATTCTTGGCGCTAACGCATGCCAGCCAAGCCTACGCGAATGCAAAACCTGCATTCGACCATGACGCGAGCTGCGTTGCTGTTCCATTCTACGACTTATGAATTGTGAGGGAGCAATGGGTGTGGGAGTTTTGAAGCGTGAGGTTACTAATGGCTTCGGCTTCCCTGGGCTTGCTTTACACCTTGACCTTGAATGGCACCAACTCGAATATTGGCACCCAACATATCTGCAGGAGTAGGATCCCAACCAACGCGCCTTATCTATGCTTTGCTTTCGCTCGCCAGCCATGGTGTATTCCAGCTCACAAAGTCCCACGGCACACTTGCTCGCCGCGATGAGGGCTTCGATCCGCACCAACCTAGAGATGTCGTTTTCGCCATTCTCATCCCCGTTCTCGTCCTGCTCTCAGGTCTATTCGCCGGGCTAACATTGGGTTACATGAGTTTGGACCAGACGCAGCTCACTGTGCTGAGCATCAGCGGAACACCGTGCGTTGTTCTTTGTCTACAGCCTCTCAACTAACTCGTCTTTTCACAGTGAACAACGCAAGTATGCAAAGCAGATTATGCCTATTCGAAAGAACGGTCATCTCTTGCTCGTTACACTCCTTCTGGCCAACATGGTCGTCAATGAGTCTCTCCCAATCATCGCAGACCCAGTCCTCGGTGGCGGAGTCCAAAGTGTGGCGGTCAGCACGGTCCTTATTGTGATGTATGTGCAACGTGTCTGCTACCCGCTATGCATCTCATTTCCATCATAGATTCTCGGAAATTATTCCCCAATCCCTCTTTACCCGCTACGGTCTTTATCTCGGCGCTAAAGCTGCAGGCTTTACCAAATGCCTCATTTACTCCATTGTAGGTTTACCTTGTTCTCTGTTAAACTGCTCGTAACTTGACACGCTATTCAGGGCATAGTATCTTGGCCAGTCGCCAAATTGTTGGACTGGATTCTCGGTTCTAATCATGGCATCATCTATCGCAGAGTTGGTGAGTCTCAACGCGCTCTAATTAGGCGCCACAAGTAATATTTCCTCTAGAATTGAAGGAACTTATCGCTATGCACGCTTCGGACTCTACGCACGGTGGTGACCTGAAGCACGACACGGTCACTATTATTGGTGCGACCCTGGATCTTCAAGAAAAGGTGGTTTCTCAGGCAATGACCTCAATTGAGAATGTCTTTATGCTCCATATCGATGCCAAACTCGATTATGAGACACTCTCCAGAATTGTGGCTACAGGGCACAGTCGAGTGCCGGTCTATGAAGAGGTCGAGCTCCCCGCTCCCGTCAAGCCTGGGTCTTACGTGAACCCCGTACCACAGAAAGTCAAAAAGATTGTTGGCATCTTTCTCGTGAAACAGTGTGTTTTGCTTGATCCCAAAGACGCGACTCCGTTGAGAACACTGCAACTCAATCGCGTCCCATTCGTTCCCAAGAATGAATCTCTTCTTGGCATCTTGGACAAATTCCAAGAGGGACGCTCTCACATTGCAATCGTTAGCCGCTTCAGTGCCGAAAAGGCGCACAGCGTGAAGAAGGCTGTGACTGGGAAGAGAGGTCTCACGCGTCGATTCTTGGACAAGGTTGGAATGGGTGATACGAGCAGCGAGGAAAGTGAATCTGACTCTGAGGAACAACGGGGACGGTCTATGGGAGATACTAATGGTGAAGACACGCTGAGAGGCGATGGAGTATGGGAGAAGGATTTCGCTGTAGATGAAGACCGAAGCTCCAAGAAGAAGCGGAACCGCAGACGGAAACCCAAGAAGGCGGGGGACGCGGTAGAGATGCAAAATGTGGGCACCGGCGATTCTACGACTTTGGGAAGCTTTACCGGCGGTATG
The DNA here is from genome assembly GCA_036872995.1 of Hymenopellis raphanipes. Taxonomy (NCBI): domain Eukaryota; kingdom Fungi; phylum Basidiomycota; class Agaricomycetes; order Agaricales; family Physalacriaceae; genus Hymenopellis; species Hymenopellis raphanipes. The sequence goes on from JAYMDG010000011.1 coordinate 92,544, forward strand.
ACCAGTATGTATGCACTCGAGCAGAGTATGCCAGCCGATGCGGTATTGGCTCCGGAAGGTGCGGATGAGGTTAGTATCTTATTCGTCACCCCGATTGTCGTTTCTCATGAATCTCTTCACAGTTCTTGCAAAACTTTGACCAAGCTGTAATGCCTCTTGGAATTATCACTTTGGAAGACGTACTGGAAGGTAAGTTTTGTGATTTCATTTAACCAGCACATACTAACCCCGCCGCAGAACTTATTGGTGAAGAAATCTATGACGAGTTCGACCTTGAGGGTGCCCATGGAGAGCCCTATATTCACGGCAGTACCTCTGGCACTGATCCTGGCCCTCCGGAACTCGTACACCCTACTCCGATCCCTGCGAACAAGTCTCTGGCTTCCATGAAAGGCTTCAGCTTCTTGCGCTCTCGAAGTGCGCCTCCTCGTGACCGCCCCACGCAACCAGCGATTGCCAAGGCCGAGGATGAGAAGCAAGACGGCGAGGTTGTCGCCCCGGTTGTCGTTCCCCTGGCTGACGAGAAGGCTGCGGAAGAGAAAGCCAATCCCGCTTTAGAAGCTGTTCTTCTTGATAGGAAGCGTCGTCTTGCTCGTGAAAGTACTGGATCGTCGCCTCGCTCGGCTGTCGTGGGAGCCAAGGGCAAATTCAAGAGCGCCCCGATTGGATCCTCCAACCTCAACCCGGCTACGTCTGTGTCGAATGCAAACGACAACTCAAATGGCAATATCGGGAAGACCGTTCCTGCAGAAGAACTGAACCCACATGGAGGTGATACGGACGTCGAAGACGATTAATGGGTTTTTGCGTTGTGCTTGTACAGTAAGAAAGTTACCGTTGTAGTTTTAGTCTTTGACCGATTCCCCTTTGTATATATACCGAAGTTTAGCTTGACATAATCGTAGTCTGAACATTATAATGCTACATCTTAATACATGAGGATGGTAAATGTAAGTGATACATAGGCAAGGGGGGTATGTAGGCAGGATGTCTATTCAGATGGGGCGTTCATTTGCACAAGGTCTGAATCGTTGTCCATGAGCAGTGTCCGAAGTAGAAGGGAGACTTGTTCGTGCAATTTTTCTGATACGCGATCAGCACGAGGTGAGGATATGGAAAGCGTGGCGACGCAACTTGTACGATCTAGAGCCTGAATGTAGGCGGTGTTTGCTTCAGCCATCTCCAGTTCGAGAGCCTCCAGCCGTTTCGCCTAAAGAAGGATGTTATTTAGATATTAGACGCGACCTAGGCACTCGCCTGCTCCTCTTCGGGCTCTGGGACTGGCAGCGACTGGATGAGGAATTCGACTTGTTTCGCCTTCATAACCAGATCGGTTACAAGCTCCTTCTTCGTCTCTACAATACAGGCCGTTGTCAATACGAGACTTGGATGCGTGGGTGCAAGGGGACGCGCCTTCAGAGGTATCCAGCTTGTCTGCTGCTCTCGTTTTCGTGACTGGGATTTGTGGACTGACTTGGAGGAAATTCGCCTTGGACGTGAGGTATTCGATGCTGCGCGCCATGATCAAGAGAAGCTGGCCACAAATGGACATATGTTATTGAGGATAGCGTGCGGGAGACAACGGGCGGGAAGCAGACCTGCTGGATTTCATCTTGGAGCTGAGTTATACGATCCATATGGGTCAATTCCTGCAGCATTGCGCATATGCGCAGACGAACAACGTAGTTGTGGGGAGCAAACACGGTCTTACCAAATCGGGCACCAGAGTTCGTCGGGAGACGTGCCGATTCGGACCCGACTTCCATCGCGAGAGACCTCGCCTCTATTACTACAAACACACAAAACACTATTTAAACAAGTCCATCACCATTCTTGGCCAGTTCTTTGCTTCGGTCTCGGAGGACGTGCTTCATAACCTTGCCGCTCGCAGTCTTCGGTAACTCGTCAGAAAACCACACCCACGAGGGCGCATTCTGTCCAACAGCTTGGTTCAACGTAACAGAAGCCAACTAGTGGTGACCGTACCTGTGGATTCATTCGCGTGGACACGGTCTCCCTCACTTCCTGCCTCGATAGATCTTCGTATCCCGCTGCCTTCACTATCCACACACCCACGACCTCGCCGTATTTCTCGTCTGGAACGGATACAGCGGCGGCCTCGTGAATTCCAGGATTCATCGTCAACGCATTCTCGATTTGCACCGGGAAAAGATTCTAAGGCTGTATTAGGTGGAATCTAAGCGCATCAAACAAGCGTACCTCGCCTCCCCGGATGATCACGTCCTTTATTCTGCCGACGACTAGTCATTCCCATCAGTAGCTACCTTTATCAGAAGAACGTCTATTGACCCACTTTTGAGATACCCTTCCTCATCTATGACTCCTTGGTCCCCGGTATGCATCCATAAATCCTTTTCTGGATGATGCACTTTCATGACTTTGCGTGTCTGGTGCTCATCTTCCCAGTATCTTCCGGTCAAGATAAGCAAACTTTACAGTCATTGCCCAGTCAGATCGGACACCATACCCTTTTTGCACTAGATATCCCGAGACACAGAGCTCGCCAGGTGTATTTACAGGGACGGTGTTTCCCTCAGTGTCGATGATTTTGGCCTTGACGTGAGGTTGGACCTTCCCTACCGTCTCGACACGTCTTTCGATCGCGTCATCTACAGTCGTCTGGAATGAAACAGGACTCGTCTCCGCTACGCGTCGAAATCAGCAGGTCGTTATTGGAGGTTACAAGACTTTGATCCTCACTCATTCCATAGGCGATCGTAAGACCCCCGAGATTCATTTCTGCAATAAGTTTTCTCATCAATTGGATAGGAATCGGCGAGCCCGCTGCGATTCCGGTCCTGAGAAGAAGCTGAGGACGCGATACTTTACTATGGGCGATATAGTTACCTTAACCTACTCGTGTCGATCTCTTCTCCTCGATCGCGACGCGCTTGGATCTCCTTCAGTACACCGAGAAAGTGCGTTGGTACACCATGCAAAGCGGTGCACTTCTCAGCTGTTACAGTGTCCACGATCGACGGTGCATCGTAAATCTGGGAGGGATAGACAATGCATGCGCCATACACCCACGCAGCGAGGTTTCCTAACACAAGGCGTGTTATGCAGGTAAGATAATGTCAGATTAGAGATAAATTTGATCGACTTATCAAAGCAGTGGAAGAGCGGTGGAACGTTGCCTATGTAAGTGAATGGTCGGAAATGAATATAGAAAGAGCAGAAGGGCCTTACAAACAACGTCCTGGTCAGTCAAACGCATACAACGACCGATAGAAAGTCCGTTATTGAGAATATTCCTATGTGTTAGCTTATAATTCACATCTCAGCAACTTACTTCCGCGTCTTCAGATAGAATCCTCACCGAAACTGCCTTTGGCTGTCCTGTTGTACCACTGCCACGAGGTTCCAGGTTGAGATAAATGTTTGGAAATCATAGGAAGAAAGCAATAACCTCGTAAACTGAATATTGATCACGTCGTCGTTCGAAAGAGACTGCGACACATCATCCAGTCTCTTGTTCAACGATATGTCGTCTTCCCTCCAGGCAAAGATTTCGCGCCAGTCAATAAGCGATTTGACCTTTAGCGAATGCAGCTCTGTCTGAAAGACGTCCTCGTTATCCACGACTACCAAGTTTCGAAGCTGGGGAAGGGCGTCTTCGTGAATCTGTCCTGGTAGGCTATGTTTTATCGAAGGACACGTCTCGGCAAGCAGCTGAACATAGGCCGTAGTTCTGATTCTGGGCACCACGAAGAGGTGTTGTACACCGACCAAGTTGAGGACGTTGATCTACAGAGAGACATCATTACGAGGAGCAATGGACAAGGAACAACTCCTACCATTTCGCCGATACGATAAGCAGGATTCACTGTCGTAAGTATCGCGCCAATCGACGCGCACGCCCATTGTAAGATGGCATAAGCACTGCGAGCTCTATAATCAATATCTCTTACCACTAAACCACCAATCCTACCTGTTATTGCCCATCACAACACCGACGCGGTCGCCCTTGACCACGCCCATCTCCAAAAGCCCGCGCGCACACGCCTTGATGCAGCGATCGAATTCAGAGAAGTCCAGCGACAGGTGAGAGGCGACGCCGAGATTTCTACGTGTAGGGCCCCCCATCGCATGGGCTCCCTCGCTCCGGCACGTCAGCGCTGGTCGGGAGCCATAGGACCGCAGGATCTCGGACGCGAAGTAGTCTGGCAAGGTTCTCTCAGACAGTTCCGGCTGTCGGGGGCCCTCCACCGCAGACATGGAGATGCCCCTCGCATGAGCGCGAGCTACACCAGCCAATCTCAGCCGAGTTGAAGCAGAGATGCGATTCATCGTCGTGGCTCCAGCGAGAATGATGATCGGGACCACATGAGCTTAAATAACCCACGTACCCCGTGGGGCAGTAAAAGCACCGAATCGCACGCAAATTTGGATCCAGGATATCGCGGCAGTCGTGAGGAATTCAGCAATAACATTGAACACACAGAAATGAGTACAAACAATGTTCCCAAGGTAGAATGACAGTAAAAACACATAATGCACAGGAGGTGTACAACAAAAATATAATGAGCCGATAACAATGCAGTGTTAAGTATACAGAAGGAATGTGGTACAACAAGGAGGAGGAGAAACCATATAATATCAGTAAGCAAAACATATCAGTCGTAGGCCTGCTTAGCCTTGAATGTCTGCATCAACGACTTTAGCCCTCCAAAACGCTTGGGCGGAGGGGGTCGCGTGACTGTAGTCGCAGGCGCTGTGAATCCCATTCGAGATAGTTTGTTAGCACTGGCCATGTTCCGCGCCTGCTCGCGCCTTCCTTTAATGGTGGCGGAAGTGTGAGGGGCAGTCGATACACGGAACAATGGTGGACCGAGTTCAGTATCGGTGTCAGGACCGTCCAAGGAGCTCACTCGACTGAGCTGCTCTGGAGTGATCTTAGTAGGTTGAGCACGCATGTATAGTGATCCTGCGGGAAGACGGGGTATAGAGTTGTCGAATGACTCCATAGCTGAAGCAGATCGCGACACATGGTGATGGGCGCGCGACGTTTCGGCGCTGAGAGTGGAAGTTGCGACAATGCCTTGAGAAAGCTTTAAGAATCGTGTGAATAACAGGAACCACATGAAAACTCACTTTCGCTAGAAGAGGTGCCGTTACTAGTATGTGGACGTCTGGGCTGTTTGAATTTCGTCGACGGCGCCACTAGGCGGTCCTCCATGCTCCGTTGACGGTTGCACGTCCGATTTATGTTATCAGTTGATTGAGAAACTGTCAACTGATTATTGGCGAATCCCTCCGCCTGTTGTTGCAATTCCCTTAGCTTCGCCAGACTTTCTCCGTAGGCAGCTAGCCGTGCACTGAGAGGAGTCTTGGATGATGGAGTCTGTTCATCGTCATGGGCCATCTCCAAAATGTCCTGTTGAGCGCGCTGCACGAGTGCTTCAGCTTGTGCATGTTTGATGTCGATGTCTAATGGGACGCGCGACTTGCCAATAGTGGCAACGTTCAAATCAGCCGCAGAAAGCTCGGGAGAAAGTCCATCCTCGTTTGCCTCTTCGATGTAGACCATGGGACCGTTTTCTGTAGAGAGATCCAAGGAAAAACGCAGCGAAGTTTGAGGAGGAGTGGCACTGGCACTGGCGCTAGTGTTGGTCGTCTCGCTGCTTGCACTCAGATTGGGATTAGTGCTCGTGGTGCTACTGACAGAGTCGCCTCTGTCCCGACCGTCATAAGAACCACGTCGAATATCTTCCGCAGGGACAGGTGGTGGGTCATGTATGCTGAAGGGAAAGTCTGAGGGACACAGCATGTCTGACGCCGTAGAACTGGCAGAAGGTCCACGACTTCGCCGAGGATGAGCACACAAACCCTGCGGTACATGCTCACAAGGGCTTCCGTAATACTCCTCTTCGTCCTCCTCGTCCTCCTCCTCATCGCCAACCAGCTCCTGTAAATCTTCGTGCGGTTTCGAAGACCGGAAGTCAGATATTGTAGGTGGCGCAGACTTTGGCGGACGCTTGTCATCGCGCGGCCCCATAGCAGGACTTCCAGATCTGCTGCGGTCATCCCGTGTATCGACAAACCTGACAAGAGAATTGACGCTATTACTGGCGCGTAACGCAGGACCGTCTAAACTTGGCTTCCCCGAGTCAAATCTCAGAGCCCTTAAACTCGCCTGCAGTACGCTGCCATGTCCCGATGAAGAAGAACTGCGGTTATGAGTGCGCAGGATACTGGGACGCACGCTACTCCCTTGAGCACTGCCAGCGCGCTCTTCGGGAACGACCACAACGTCATCATCGAAAACTGTGGCATTACGATGCGTAGAACCAGAGCGATGACGGCTGTGCCCAAGTTGGGACGGAGTTCTCGCACGCAGTGCGCTCCTGGACGCGGGGCTCGAAGATGGATCCATGGAGCTGTTACTATCGAAGGTGAGTCCTAAACCGGACGGTTCGAAGCGGCTGCTAGAAGACCCAGACCGGTCACGTCGGCTTTGCTGCTGCTGAGCCATTATATTGTGCAAATCAACGGCAGAAGGAGGTGACGCTTGTGCTGCGTCACTGCCCATACGATGGCGCAAATTGGATACTGAATACGGCGAGCTGGAAATAGGCAGCCCCAGAGAATCAGACGTGGGTGGAGAGGAAGGTAATGGAATCGATTTCGCTTTCGGAGATGAGACGGGGAGTGACGGTGCCAGACTAGTCACTGATCCAGTGGAAGGAGTATGGGAGGGTATTCTTTCAAGAGAGTTTGTTTCGTTCTTCTTGAAAATGTTCATCAAAGAATATTTGGTGGCCAACTTTTTTGAACTACCCTTGGGGGAGTTGGATTCGGCATCCCTATCTGCTCCCGTACCAGCTGAACGTGGGCGTCGCGGACTGGACGGGGGTTTACTGAGAACGGCAGGTTTCTGGGGCCGAGGGGAACCCGAAGAGGGAATGTAAGGCAATGATGGCCGTCGTGCGCAAGGACTCTTACTGGGGCTCGCACGGCCGTTCTCCAAGGAATCCTCCCCGGAGTATGCTATAGGAGAAGCGGGTGGCGTCGGGGAAGAGCCAGGTTTGATATAGGCATCAGAAAGTGCCGAAGAGGAAGCCTTCAACATGCTGAGAGCGGTATCAACAGAGCGCTTCATTTTGAGGCGCTTACGGGATGATTCGCCTTCGGGTCCAACAACAGAGCCCTGTCTGCTCCGCCCCGGAAGGGGTGAATCGTCCACGACAGGTGCCTCTCGCTCTCGCAGATCTTTGTCCTTGTTTTCCAGCCAATTTCGTAAGACATCCGCACATTCCAACCAGCCATTTTGTCGGGCTAGTTGCTCGGGGGTGATGCCATGCTTGTCGGCGCGGTCGGCGTGGGCACCTTTGAGGAGGAGAGTGGTCACGATGTTGGTGTTGCCGTTGGCAGCCGCAAAATGAAGTGGCGTGGAACCAGATGTACCAACGATGGGAGCGGAGGCATCTCGGTTCTTCTCATTTGAATATCGACGAGGCAATCTGCAGATCGTGTAAAGGGGGTCAACGGATACTGTTGGTGAAAAAATATGCGCACCTCGGAGCATTCACATCAGCGCCGTGCTCAATGAGAAGCTTTACGACCTGTTCGTTTCCGCCCGCACACGCAGCGTGGAGGGGTAAGACACCATCCAGTACAGAATTGATGGGTTGCCCGCGGTTCAGTGCATATTCCACGAGTCCCATGTTACCCGTCGCGGCGGCAGAATGCAGGTCGAAGCTAGGGACTGATACAGAGCCATAAGCCCCGTGAAAGAGAAGGAGGATAAAGAGTACGCACACTCGGTTCTAACATTGTACTTTGCCTCTAGCCGCATATTCGCGTTCGCGCGCAGCGGGACCGGGATTGGTACAGGCATGACCACTGGAGATGGTGATGGGGGTGAACGATGTGAAGAGTCCCTGTATAGGCCGCTGTGAAGTTCTGGTGGAGTTGCGTGGCGCAGAGACCACCTGAGAACAACGGACAGACAGAGTGGACAAAGACGGCAACGATGAGAAAGAGGGAAAGGAAGAGAAGAACTGTTGGCAGTGTTGGCAGGAGATGATATTACATCCTCCGTGGTGGTCGAGCGCAATTGATAAGATATCTGATTCTGGGGTCCATTCAAACCATGTGACCTGCCGCGAGACATCAACTCATTCACTCTTCGCTTGGTCCGCAATTGTTAATTTCTCTTGAAAATCCTATTCGCTCGGCTCTACAGTCTCCCTCGATAACCTCCAGATAACCTCAAAGTTTCCTCTACCTTAAGCTTCATATCTCGGCACTCTTTTCCGTCCGACTTGACACTCTTGTTTCCCTACGCGCGCCCTTTCATCACTGCATGTATCAGCTGCATACACATGTCTACCTTGATCCATTGATACTCGATCCCTATTATTGGCGCCTGTTTCCTTTCCCTATTTCTGCATTCTTGTCTCGTTGAACCTGTCCAAACGCACTATTTTCGGCTGCTTCGAGATGTTTTGAATCATACGGTCTACCCGCATGGCTTGTTGGGCGCCTTTTCTTCTCGTTCACGAAACATGATGATCCACATGGTGATCCCATCCATGTTGACGTGATGTTTCCATTCCAAGTCTATGTGGATTCTGAATCTGTGGCGATGTTCTTCGCCACTGCCATCTTACCTCGGACTTGATAAAATCTGGCTAGTTGCAAGTAACCATCGCCCTCCCTGGTGACCGACGCACATCGCATTCACTCGGATTTAGCCATCTCTCCAACTTTGACCACGATTGAACCGGGGAAACTGACGGAATGATCCCATGCCATATGTTGGCTTTGCTTGCGTTCCTTACTGATTTCCTCGATTCCCCGCCATGCTCCCCATGCTTGTCCCATGTTCCTCAAGGTACAATCGTTGTAGAACATCCGGTGTTCCTGGTTTACCTGTTTATTGCGCGGGAACAAGACGGCGATAATTGTCTTTGAATGTAGTCGCCGAGAACGCCTGTCGATCCTACTGGAGTATGCAGCATACAAACCACTGTCATGTGTGACGTTTTCTCGTCCTAGCAGTATCTCTGATAGACATCCCAAGAACTAGGGCACCTCCGAGATGGACTGCGAGCTGTCCAACACGCTTGCTATTCCGGAGCGATGTGTTTAATTTAACTGAGTGAAAAATAGACTTGTTTAAAGATAGATAGCGCGTCGGCCCGATCGCTGGTGCGGCCCGATATACCCGATAAACTTTTTCACCAAACGCGGGTTGACTTTACATGTTCAGAGTGTTATCTCGGACGCGCTGTCGGCGTGTCGTTTGTCCAGATATCTTCCGAAGGTTCACCGTCCTAGCTTTCGAATCTTCTGCCGATGACACATGTGCAGCGGTTGTCACGTCCGACCGCAAAATTCTGGCAAACGTTGTCATCAAACAGGATGAAGTGTACGCGGTCGCATCTATGTATCACTGTCAACGAAAAGGAACCCATCCTGTAGACACTCGAATTATGGTGGGATACAGCCCGCATCAGCCGTCTTGGCCCACCAGCGAAACATGGTCTCTTCCGTCATACTCCATTCGTTGTGTCTGCTCTAAACACAACCCTAGCCCGTAGCTGCCAAGCGAGCACTCAACGACGCCGGTCTTGACATTTCAGGCATAGATGGCATAGCATTCACTCGAGGCCCTGGTGCGTACTCGTCTTATTGCTCTAATGTGACAGCTTAGCCTCTCCTAGGAATGGGCGTCTGTCTCGGCGTAGCCTGTAATGCTGCTAAAACACTGGCAGCAGTCACCAACAAGCCTCTTGTCGGCGTGCATCATATGGTATACACCCGCGTTTGAATATATCAGTCAGTCTGACTCAAATGTAGCAAGCCCATGCACTGACCCCACTCCTCACCTCGTATCCGGACATTCCCACATTTCCCTTCCTGACCCTCCTCGTTTCCGGGGGACATACCCTCCTTCTCCTCGCAACCTCCGTGGACTCTTTCCGCATAATCGCCACCACTAGAGATGAGAGTATCGGGAGGACAATAGACAAAGTCACTCGCCTACTTGGGCTAGGCTGGAACGGCATCGCGCTCGAGCAATTCTGTAACACTGCAACGGAAGAGGCGGAGATACCGCAAGACTGGATACCCTTCGCCACCCACACAATGGCGGGACAAATGGGCTATTCGTTTTCCGGTTTCCATTCACATGTTGAACGGTATGTACATAAACACGGTATAGAGTCCCTCACAACGGGTCAGAAACTGGGTGTGGCGAAGGAGTTTATGAAAGCTGTGATAGATCATCTCGAGGCCAAGCTCCTTGTCGGAATTAAACAGTGTCGGAAGCTCAACTTGCCTGTTCGACACCTTGTCATTAGTGGTGGCGTCGCGAGCAATCAATACCTGCGATCTAGACTATCACAGTTACTCTTGCGGTCTCCCGTCAACGGTCGGATAGCGTTACAGTATCCACCTGTTGCGCTGTGTACAGGTAAAGACAAGTATACAGCTCACTAAAACACTAACTCTCTGTGTTACAGATAACGCCGTCATGGTTGCTTGGGCGTCTATGCACCGTTTCCTTGCAGGCGACGTTGATGATCTTTCCCTGGCACCGGTCACAAAATGGAGTATCGAGGACATACAGACGCAGATGAGTTGAGAAAGGGGTTGCAAAAGTATCATACATAATTAGCAATAGCAAGCGCTCTTTCAATGCATATGCGATTCTCACCGCTGTGGCATAGCGTGTAGCTCGGCGAATTCGAGTCTAAACAAGGTGACCGGAAATAGTATGACGTTTTCAGGCACCGGCACTCTTTCCTCTTGACATTGATGTCGTTTGCAAGTGCGTCCCGCTGCCTACAGCAAACCTCACGAACGTTTGCACGAACAAAGCAATACAAGTTGTCGCACTCGGCAGTATTACCGACGCGATACTTTTCGTCATCTGCACGGCGATGGCTTCAAGTACAACAACCAACCGCACGGCCCACACACCCGCTCTCGCTGCCGTCCAAGGAATACCTCGAGGAAGAGGAAATCGACGCCGAAGTACTAGCCCCCGAGGACGTCTCATTAACAATAACAGACCGCGCCGCAGAGGTTCGTTTTCATCCGCCATCATATCCCAAATTGACGGGCAACCTTTTATTTAAATTAGCAATTACGCGCGATAGCGAAGCGGGAAGGGAACCCCGACGCTGCTCTCCGAATAGCGGTCGATTCCGGGGGATGCCACGGGTATCAGTACAAGATGGAACTCGCAAAGAGTCGGTCAGGCGACGATTAGTAAGTCCCGCGAGGAAGCCCTCTACTGCACTTAAGCTGACCTTTGCCTATTCAGTCAGTTCACCCATCCGACTATACAGCCTTCGAATATCCTCGTAGACGCCATTTCACTCGGGCTTCTCAACGGATCCACCGTAGACTTTGCTACGGAACTCATTGGAAGCAGTTTTCGCGTAACTGAAAATCCTCATGCCAAAGGAAGCGGTTGCGGATGTGGCGTCAGTTGGGAACTCAAGACATAATAAGAACCACAATACAAAGAGAAGGAAGCTAATAGAGGTTCGTAAAGAATAATGTGAATATATTCATTCACAGATAATCAAAGCAAGTTAGCAATGTGTGGTCATGAAATAGGTGTCTAACAAAGAGCGTACTATATATATCAAAGTAAAGCAAGAGGGATAAAGAGAAAACATCCAGCTTGTCCATGGCAATATCAACTAACATACGACGCAGCATTTCCAGCCTCCACCGGTAGAGTCCTTCTCGATAGGTTTAGCACTGCTCCTACGTCGATGATGCCGTCCTTCTGCGGCAGCGCCGTTTGAAGGGACGCCGTCGCGCATCAACATGCTAGCGCGGGTAGCAGTTTCGAAAACTTCATCGACACCTTCGATCTTGAGTGCGGAGCATTCCTTGTACGCACGGGCGCCAATAGTCTGTGCCATCCTTTCGCCTTGCTCTTGAGTCACCCAGTTGCCGGCAGCACCTGTTCGCAGATCGGCCTTGCAACCGACGAGGATGACAGGGATTGTAGGACCACATATAGACCGGACTTCCTCTATCCACTGTCATCGAATATTAGTAAAAAAGTCAGGGCGAAACGAGATGAGATGTCTTGTCTGACCTTTGTTTCGACGTTCTCCAACGAATCCGGGGTGTCAATAGCAAAGGCGATCAGAATAACGTGAGATTTTGAATAGGACATGGGCCGTAAGCGCTAGAGAAGGCTTAGTGTGGCGGTGGGAGGTGGAATGATGATGGACGTACTTCATACTCTTCCTGGCCGCTGGAAACAAAAGGTGAGTGACGATAATTGAAACTAGGGAGACAAGGTACGCACGCCGTATCCCAGAGGGCCAGCTGGATGGGCTTCTCATCAAGACGAATTTCTGCAACATAATTATCGAACACGGCTGGAGGGAAACATCAAGCACATGCAGGACAATGATGTCAGAGTACCCACTCGGTTGCTAGATAGAAACCAGTCGTGAGTGGGTGGAGTAATTGCAGTGAAGCGATAACATACATATTCTTTGGGGAACTCTCCCAGGGCAAAAGAGCAGAGCAGTGATGTCTTTCCGCAGGCACCTAGGTAACAACGGGTGAGCGTATGAATGGTGCACAGCAACTGCGAGTACGTGCCGTCGCCGACGATAACGAGTTTTCTACGTATCTGCAGAGACGAGGGGGTCAGAATGGGTATGCAAGCAAAGGATGAATGGAAAATAAGGCGATAATGAAGACGACAATTCATAGCCGAATTAGCGGGAATACCTACAGGATTTTGGGAGGTCATTATGGAATAGAACGAGGGGATGTAGGAACCAAGTCAGATCCAAGGACGGTGAGCAAATAGCGCCCTTTTCAGGTGGAGAGCGCAATTTGTTTGAGGCTGCGAAAGTCAAGAGGCTGTGACGGTCGGCGACAATAGTAGTCCTTGTTGTTTGGCAACAGCGTATACAATCAACACGTTTGAATGAATTATGCAGTGTCATGAACCGCCTTGTTTTTCAATTTCAGGTAGCACATCCGGGCACCGTGTATTCACAATATTGACAGCATGAATGATAATAATGGTACAAAAGCAATTCTTGTTCTATGCTATGTGCAAACTGGAAGGTACACAAAAGATATAAAGCAAGCAAAGTAAGGATACACACAGAGACAGCAAGCAGACAGATACAAAGCAGCAGAGTAGACAATAGCCAAGCAGATCCAGATTTAACGCTTCCTCTTTAGCGGGTTCGAACAGAAAGATTGACACAGGGAGCTTCGTTCCAACACCGCGTGCTCAGTCGCGTCTAGTTCAATACCGAGATCGTCACCAAGATCTACCGCCTCTTGAGGGCTAAGAGAGTCCGAAATCAAGCCCCACAGTCTGCGGGAAAGAATGACCGTTTTCCGTCAGAATATCGGGGGGTGCGACAGGTAACACACACGTACACGCTGAAAATTTTCTTTCGGCTAAGCCATTCCGTTCGCCATTTAGTCCATTCTGCGTCGACTTTGGCCAGGTCCTCGGCGGAAACGAGGCAATTAGCAGAGCGTAAAGGCTCAAGAAGGGCCGTCTTCTTTTCGACCTAACACGCAAACGATTAGCACGACACCCGCATGCTCGTCATTTTCCTACTTACTGCTTCTGTCAGCTCAGCGATATGCTTGCTCAGTTCGACATCAGAGGGCGTTGCGCGTATCTTTGCGAGCTCTAGCGGCGTAGAGTGAGAAGGAGATATCCAGGGCATATATACACCACCACAAGCGCGCGCACCACTATTAGCAGATTTGAGTTCGGCGACAAGAAGCTTGTTCTCCTCTTCGATTTGCTTTTGCTCCTCTTCCAGAATCGCGAGCTTCTCTGCCGGAACCGTATCGAGTTTAGCTTGATTGGCAACGAAAAACGTCGTTTTCCCTATCGGCAAACGTCAGTGGGACAACGACGTCGGCGTCGGCGTCGGAGGACGAGATAGATAGACGCACCGTATGTCTTCTGCACGAGCTCACCCTTTTCTGCCAGACTCAGCAGAATCTTCTGGGTCGTGGCTTTCGGGACAGCGCCCTTCAGATTAGCTGCGACGTCGACAGCGCCGTACGGGCGGTTCATCTACGACAGATCAGTAAGTGACAACGACTCAGCATCGGTAATAGCATCGCCTTACCCTCTTGACATATTCCAGTACCTTGTCCTCCGCTGGAGCGATCATGAGCATGAATCTATAGCATAAAAAATAGGAAAAATCCCCGCACCTTCCTGCCCTTTGAGCACCTTTACATCCGATTTTGCCTTGGACATGGTTTGAGAAAAAGAGACGCGGTATCACATGACGGTGACACTGAGCCGATTCGGCCATCGGAAGTGCTTTGAATTTCGTCTCCTTCCACCATGTTGCGCCAGTCCGTCGCTCCCAACCGCGCCTCCCAAGCACCAAATGTCAACTCTGCCGCTGCAATCGCAAAACAAAGGGAGAAGAAGAAGGAATTCGAGGCCGTCAGTGCCCTTGAACGCGCCAGCGCTCAATACCTCGAACGTATCAACAGTCTTGCAGGCGATTTTGACGTGATGGCAGATGGCGGTGAAGGTTCGCACTCGGAATGTGTAATGGACATCCACAATACTCAGCTGGGCTCTATCTAGTCTTTGGTCAAGTCCTCGAACAGTGGCCCAAAATGTTCCAAATCCTCAGTCTATTCTGTACGTGATATCTTTAACGTCCCAAGCTCTCTCTGAAACTGTTAGCAGTGAAATCAAGAGAGGGTGAAGAGAATCCCCAAGACCCGGCCAACACGGAACTAGCGCGCGATATGCTTGTCCGGATCCCGATCGATGATTTACAAGAAATGCAATCCACAGAAGCAGAAGGTACATAGGTATAGGTACTCAAGGCAAGTACAATGTAAAAAGTGACAGTCCATTCCATGCTAACGTCGTACTAGTGTCATGACTTGCTCGCAGCAGTCTTCTTTTGTTCCTTCAACATGGCAATCCGCTAGACGACGCAATGAGAACGGCGAAAGGTCAGGTATATCCGCAATCGTACCTGTTTCCTTTCCTCCTTGCGGCGCGCCATCTCGGCTGCTCTCTCCTCTTTTGTTAGAGGTGCGGATGGCGTTGGCGGGGACGCGGCATCGCTATCCCATTGGTCGGCGGATGAACTTGTTTGTGAGTGCACAGATGTTGCAACGAGAGGACTACGCGATCTTGCCATTGGGGGAGATTTGGTTTTGTGGGACGCTGCGAGGTCGTACATAATTAATAATTAATTCGAACTCAGCGCTACACTCACAAAGTGTGCTTCCTCCATTCGTAAACGCAGGAGTAGGTTTCGGCTGAACCACCGGTGTTGGCGCGGGTGGTGGTGCGACTTCAAACGCGCCTGAGTGGAAAGCATTAGACGAACACTATGAGCAAGCAGATCTGACTGACTCCAATCATCATCGTCGGCGTTGACGTCCATCAGATCATCGCCTCCCCAGGGATTGTCATTCTCTGCCGCAACCTCCTCAGTCAATTGATCAATCAGTGCTGCAGTCGACGACTTGTGTGCTCCCAACTGTAACCCTTTGCCTTTTGAAGTAGGTTTGATAGAGAACCCTGGAATAGCAGGACTCGACACAGTCGAGTTCGCGGCTGACAAGGAAGTCAGCAAAGGGCTTGGGCGAAGGTTACCAATGCGCGAATCTTCCGGAGGAGGTGCAGATGTTGGGCGTTCAATCGCGGCTCCGCCGATCGTGCTTTGCATGTCTGTAGCAGCGAGCTATGGAACTGGAATCAGAAGGGTGTGGGGGGTAAAAGGAGAAGACGTACTCGTCTACCGATAGAGGAGATTGCCCATCCCGCAAGTGCACCGGCGGCGCCTGCTGCTGAATTGACAAGCGTTGCATCTTGGGGCGCTGCCCCGGTGATGGCAGCGAGCTTGTCGTTGACATCGGAGATGGCAGTCTCAGGCTATCTAGACGTCAATATGGCTGACAGAAAAAGACGATCAGTAACATACCATCGTAGAAGCATGGCTCTCTAGCTTCTTGACGAACAAGTCTACAGCCTTGAAGGCTTGATCCCGAACAAGTCTAGCAAAACCTTTAGCGCATCAACACAGCAACTTCAATATGGACTTACTTCTCTTTATCAATCATTGCAGAAGAAAGATTCGGTATGACTTTCGTGGCCAAGTCTTCCGCGTCAAAGCAGTCTATAGTCGCCATGAAAGCCATAAGACCTGCCACCCGAGCGTGTACAAAGTTATCCTTAATAGCACGAGTAAACGCCGGTACGAGGACTTTCTTCTTGGTGTTGTATCCCAGTGTAGGGCCCAGGCGGCCTATGAGAATACATGTGTTGGTTCGTATTGAAGCCTCTGGGTCAGTCTGCATCTTTGCAAGATGCCGGAGCAAGTCGTTGTTCAGGACACGGTCACTAAACTATGAAAGGGATTAGCCATGTAAGGTACAGCGCGTCAATCAAGTGCCAAACCTTTGGCGCTAATAAGATGATGGACTTGACAGTCGCTTCACGAATCACAGCGACAGTATCGGAAAATCCGGTTTGCTGTAGAAAACACGGTGTTAATCTGATGGATATACAAAGATTGAATGAAGAATCACTAGATGTGGGAAAATCTTATCCACAGTCTTCTTGTCCAGCTTCTCCACATACTCTGGTAACTGATCTAACAACGCCATACGCGTTCCACGGTCAGGGCTTCCGAAAAGCTTCACTAGCGGCGCGACAAGAGTGTTTTGATACTCATCCGAAGATACATTCTTCCCGAATTTGATCACCAGAGGAAGCATCGTAGCAGCAGAAGCCCCTCCGAATTCAAGAGCCTTTAGAAGTGATGGCAGAATACGATGGGTTGCAAACTCGGGAGGGAAGGAATCCGGCGATTCGTTCAGATTTCTCAGAAGCGCGTTTTTCTCGGATTCGCTGCCTAGTGTGAAGTTGTCCAGCGCAGAGCAGACTTGAACGAGTCTATTGCTCGAAAAGAAGCCTGAATCGGCCATTCCGGCATCTAAGAATCGTTTTGGTGACCATCGAGCTTTGTTTGAGGGATTCAGCAGATTCTTGACGAGGGGGAAGACTGCTGTGGGTATTTCCCCACGAGATGCTGCTGTTGGGGGTGGATGAGGAGGATGTGCTGTCGGCGGAGGGTGGTTTGTTGGGTTGAAGACGGCATTGATGAGAAGCCCAAGAGCGTACGCGTCTGCGGCTGAAGGGTCCCCTCTCGAACAAAGATTAGACGATAGAAATGAAAAGATAGTGCGCGTCTTACTGTTTCAATGGAAACCATCCGTTCTTCTTTACTTCAGGTGCGGCCCATGTCATCGCGTTTGGCAGGAGTCCTCCGAGGGTCTTGGGGGATGCATTTCAGTATGAAGAGAGGGTACCCTCATGAAGATGGTGCGCACGTAAAGGACAGCGGCATCATCGTTTGGATTACTGAGAACTTCGAGACCGCCAAGTTTCCATTCACCAGATGGTGATATAAAGACGGATGTAGTGCGAACATTTCCATGGGTTGAGGCGCAAGGATCATTGAGAAAGGCCAACGCGACCTGAATGACATTATTAGCGCGATCAACAGTTGATGACAGTATAAACGTACTGAGACCCGATGAAGGCCCCAAAGTAACCAGTCTTCCTTTTCTTTGTTTCCTTTCATGGACCATGAATCGAGGACAGCTTGTAATGGACGAACGCGTTCGGTCATTATAAATATTGTGGACTCGGATTCAACAGCATCGAGATACTTGAGAACATCGGGATGGCGCGTCGTTCGAAGCTTTCGGAGTGCGTTTTTTGCGAGCGGCTCAAAGTTCTTTTTCTGGGAGAAATCGTATTCAAAGACGGAGACAGGGCTGCCGTCATCCTACGTGGAAGGTGAATGGTATCGGGGCACTGAATGAGGGATACACGGACCCGTTTGGTGCCATCGTAGAGGGTACATATTCCGTCGAGTGAGGATACGGTTGGACCAAGAGAGAAGGGCAGGTTGAGGCCCGATTTGTTGACCAAGACAGTACCGAGACTACGGAGGTAGTCCATGATGATGGTGGTCGAGAATCAAAACAGGTTGTTGACCAATTAGCGCGCTGCACAGCACAAATGTAATGCCCGCTGTGACAACGAGGAGCTGTAGAGGAGGAGGTAACCGTAAGCCGAGATCAAGAGCGCAACCAAGGCTTAACCGGCGATCAAAAGTTGTGCCATGTGCGGGACCGATTGGCGTTTCTGTCTCTGCCTCTCACCTCCATCACCTATGACTTTCCTGGTCTCTCCTCCCAACTATTCATGATCCCGCCCTCTCATGGATCCAACGAGCACAATGGCTGCTGACACAAAGCCTGTCGAAAATGGCATCATCAACCATGATGGCCCTCACATGAACGGAGACTCTGAATTCACTCTTGAACAGCTCGAACGCGAGCTCCCTTTTGTGGCAAATGATCAGGTTTATCTTGGAGATCTATTGGGACGCGTTATGCAGACCATATATGCAGAACTATCAGAATTGGCAGAAACGTGCGTTCTTAATTTGTGGCTGTTAAGCACATGTTCAAAAAAGTTGTGGTCTCTAGAATGCCAAACATGTCCGATAGCGCGCGGAAACGCACTCTTGCAGATTGGGTAGTCAAAACAAAGAAGCAAATAGTCAAACTATACGCTGTAGCAAAATGGTCGCGCGACGCGGCCACCGTCCAAAAATGCATGGTAGATCATCCTCTCCATTCTAATAAAACATACCTTTCAATTGTTCGCAGAATGTCACCGCGTTCTTGATGAACCAGAATCGTCAATTTGCAGACGCTGTTGGTGGTATCAACTTTGCAAGAGAAGGTTTAGATCCGGCGCGGTACGACCAGTATCACCCGCTCGTTATCCGTCTTATTTATTTTGAACAGATTACGGAACCACGACCTATTAACGTCCCTTGACGTCCTCACCACCGGTTCATATCGAAGACTCCCTACAGTTATCAAGGTCAATCTCCAGCCCAAGTGTGGCCAATCTTTACTAACGTCCGTGCCATAGAAAACCCTGATTCCCTTGACCCCACTAACTGATGCTCAAGTCATCAAGACACTAAGTGACCTTGAAGATGCAATGCGCTATCGTCTGCGGCTATCTGAAATTATTCCCATCGAAATGTCCGAATACAAGATTGCCAACGGGCGCGTTGTATTCACTGTTCCCAAACTTTTCCAGGTCACTTTATGCGCGTCTGGGTCGGAAAAGACGGATGGCTGGTTCTTCGTACACACCGAATTCTTGATCACCGCTGGCGCTACTGGAATTCAAGAATTTCCCCGAATCCCAACTGGAGTAATGAAGCGTTATATAACAGAGGAAGCGGACTCTCGCTTGGGGTATTACGTGCCAATACGCGAAGAACCTCTGCCGCCTGGCGTCGAACGTCCTCCAGGATACGCTCCTCCAACAAAGCCGACCCTTCCGGAAGGTTTTGTGGACGCACCTCTGGTCAGGGTTTTTAATTTCTTGCGTAAAACATTTCGTTTTACCTTCTGGCATGTCTGACGTACATCACAGAGATGATGTCCTTGTCTTACCAGTTGGAGATTCTCCTGTATCAAGCTGAACGGATGCGTTCCCTTGGATGGGCAGAGTACATGCGAGTACAGATGACTGCTGACCGCAAACAGTTGACTGTATCTTATTGGGTGTACGTTTAAATTCTTCGCCTGGGATTGTGTATTTAATATTTTCTTCATCTCAGGCGGAAGCCAAGCGCGGCTGCTAGTAACCGACCGCAACAACAACAGCGGCAAAGCAGAATACCTCTGTTAGCAGGCACAGTGACTATCGCAATCGTCCAAGCTCAGAGTAATGGGAAACCGGATCGGACGCCTCGGAATCGAATATTATCTGAACTTCAGTACAAAGCGAAGCTAGGTAACTTGCGACCTTCGGATGAGGTTGAAGGGCTTCGATTCAAGGTAACATGGGAGCCAGAGCCAAATGCTCTTGGTGTACATATACCACAGGACGCTTTGGTAATGCCTCAGGAGATTCTTGTTGTGGTAGGAATCATTCGCTCTTGTCAGTAAAGCTTTTGGTTGACCAGTTATTCAGAATCCAGATGACCTTGATTTCCAATCACTTCTGACAAACATCATAACCCGACATACACGCGGTATCCTAACGAAAATGCAAGACAATCTTCGATACGGACCATCTCGCAACGTATTTGGAGGGCCTGGGATCGTTAGTTTGGTCGACGAAGGTGAGGAGTTTGTGGCTGCACTTTCTATAGAAATTAACGTATTTTCAGCTTCTTCGTGTGCTCTTCGAATACGCCTGTGCGCGGAAGAAATTGTCATTATCACTCTGGATCCAAGAACTGGACATCTCAATGTACGCGATACTGGGGATCTTGCTTCTGCCGGACGTGGTCCTCGATTCGCGGCGCTCACCGTTCAACTGCTTGAATATCCTGATAGGCTGGTGGACTACTTGATGCGGCTTCGTATATCTGTAAGTCCTCTACTCAGTGTCGTTGTGGCAAAGCTAATAACTACATCAGACCCTTATCGATTTGGCGGAGCAAACTGCACAATATCTGGGATTACAATGCTACCGAACTCGCAACTTTGTCAAAGAAGGTGCGTATTCATACTTTTACGATGACGTATACACTGACGCGAATTGTAGAATTGCGAAAACTTGGTTCACAAGCTCGGGGAACGCTATATATACAACTGGAATACTTTCCTGAGCATTATCTTGTCGTTGTCGTCACCAACGACAAGTACAAGTACGCGCTCATAGAAACCAAGATTATCCCGAACTCCATGTACACCAGCATGGTCATGGATGATGTCGGCTGGTTGGATTATTCACGAATAATGGGCGAGCAGGAGGAGCTGGGGAAGGACGATCCGCGTGCCGGCATGAAGCGTAAACGCAGCGTAGATGTCACTGCCATGGAGGGAAAGGGATACACCCTTGAGACGTCAGTGCTTCGCGAGCTCTACAGCTATTGCTGCGCTCGGGTGGCCTACGTCAACGTGGAGAAGCAATTCAAGATTCGCCACATCCCCTTTACACACGTCAATCCTGCGCCTTCCTCTGTATTGCCAGAACTGCAGTCCTCATTGGCACGCTCGGTTCCTTCATTATGCGTGCAGTCCCAGCACATACTTGCTGGAGCGCCTGCCGCGGAGGCAGCCATGCCCAACATTCGCGTCATACCACTCAATTGGTGGTCGCAGGATCCCAACAAGCGCGCGCAGGTGGTGACGTGTGTCAAATTGAAATACGTCTACATCCGGGGAGGTGGCACTGGGGGGATTATACGGCCTTCCAAGCGGATTATCTATGACACAACGGAGGCCGTGGTGTCTTTCCTCAGCGAGAACGTGAACACGTGTGTGGACGAGTTCTTGGAGGAGTGGGCGCGGGTGAGTAAGATGGTGGTCATTGCGCGCGCGGTTGCGCAGATGGATGGAGGTGTACGGTTACTCGAGTTTGATCTCCGTGAGGTGGTGTTTGCGTACGAGGGTGACTTCACTGTTGCTGTCCGGTGTGTGGAGCAGGGTGGGAGCACGTTTGAACTCAAGTTTGGCCGCATTGGGGGGAGGTGGGACGAAGGTAACCCTCATTCCAAGGCGGAGCCATTCTTGAGGGCAGTCCTTAATGCGGAGCGACTTGCGTTATCGGTCCAGAGGCTCGTTATGCTGCTGAGAAACACGCTTCCGATTGTCGTTGCACTTGAGGAGGAAGGTGCGGATGTCTTTGCGAAGAGTGCTGGATGGTATCGTGTGTTGTATCAGAAGCGGAGTCGCACACATGCCCTGGACTTTCGTCTGATGACGGAGAGGCGTGTAGCGATATTGGATGGGTCGTATTCTTTGTTCTCTACCAAGGCTCTGGGGAAGGAGATTTCCATGGCGGATGTGGTGGGCCTCAAGCCTATTCCCAATTTTTCGTCCATCCTCCGTGACTTGCCTGGACCAGGGCGTCGACTGGACGTGTCGATGGTGTGCAAGGTGGAGGAGATTGGGCCGCTGGCGAAGGAGTTGCACCAGCAGGTGGTCAAGGACCTCGCTTCGGAGATGGAGCTGTGATTTACTGTGTGTTTTTATAGTATAATAGTAATCGAGGCCGATTGTTCGGCGCAGTAGGATCTGGCGGGGCCTGTAGTGCCAAACATATGCATAAACAGTGACGCCCCTCAAATAAGCTACCATCTTCCTTTCGGTTCCCCCCTCATTCTCTCTTTTTCAAGTGGGACCCTTTTCTGTGCAGAAAACGGAAAGGCGCGACTGTCGGCGCCGCGCCCCAGTATTTTGGGCTCGTCTTTCCCAAGATCGTTCCGAAATCTGCTCCAGGACAAGGTTTTGGCCAAGTATGAATGCGCCTCGTGTATTCTCGTGTACGCCAATTAACTTGAGGATCCATTCTGATGTACTGAAGGTCTAGACTCGCGCGGAGCTTTAGCGGAGCGCGATTAACATCGTTACACGCTGCCGGTATGGCTCTCGTGCCGTGGCTCGTCAGCCTGCTTTCCAAGTCTGGCATATTCAGTTGATCATGCTGTCAAGATGTGCAGCGTCTGTTAGCGTCGGAAGGTGGCCACGGTAAATATATATACGGTGCGACTTTTTTTGTTGAATGCCGTGTCAGCTCGATTGCATTTGACCGTTCTGAATATTGAGACAGGTCTGGCGGCACCCTCAACCGGGAGATGACTGGTCGATGTCATTGGGGATTGGACCCCGCGCCTGCAACGCCATACCACGCCTCCAACGCGAGGGTCAAATGTGTATACTCCAACTTAAGGGGCGACGACGAAGCAATGACCTATGCGTCGAAGATGACATCATCTGGAGCACCTATACATAAACCCCACAGAAACATAACTCTTTCACTCTCTTCCTCCTATTAGGACGTTGATATCGTCGACTGCGAACGACGAGCGACATTGTATGTTTCTTGATTAGTTAGGCAAGCCACAATCATACCGCCTACTCCCTCTTGGATGGGATGTCCCAAGGTTGATTTGCGGTTGCTGACGTGCGTTATGTCTAGGATCTGACAACAACATGGTAGAACCCGCCCCGGACATGCGCATGACACCGCGCCCGAACAGAAAGGAAATCCGTCAAGAAATCGCGACGGTCGACGCGATTCCAAGAAGTGAGTGACATCATACCTGGTCGCTGCCAAATACCCTTAAATATCGGTGCCCTCGGCATCCAACAATTTTGCCTCCATTCAACTGGACGGCTCGTCCGCTTACGCTCGCTCGTTTTATTATTTCATGTTCTCACGTCTTATTTTGTCCAGATAAACCTACCGATACGCGTTCCCGAGGTACTTTTGGTATGGTTCTCTCTGGTGCTGGTAATATACAAGTCTAACACGATTATGTCTCTCTAGCGCAACATAATAATTTCCTTGCTCTCACACTTTCATTGCAAGATCCCGACGCTGAATCGCAGCATGCTCTAGACAGTCCATCGGAATCTATGCAGAGTGGTCATCCTCGCGACGCTTCTGACCAAGGACGCAATCCCAGGCGCGGTATGCATCCAAACCTTGTTTGATTCGATCCTCTTATCGATCAAGTTCAGGTTACGAAAACAGCCAGCCCTCACACACAAACTACCCCATTCCTGGGCCCAATGCACACTTCAACGCGAATGCGCCACCTTATGGACAGTCGCCGTTCTCGACTGGCCAATACAGTGGCCCCATGGCTCCCCAGCCCCAATTTTCGTACGTACAGGCATACGATAACCATATACCGCCGAATGCACAACATGGTTATCAGCCTCCCATGTTCCCCTCCATTTATCCGACGCCGGCCCCGACAGACTCTGGCTCCCATTCGTTTCCTGTGATCTACAGTTCGCCTCCACACCCTGCAGCGGCGCCACAGCCTCAGCATGCCAATGGCCCTCCATTTCAGGTTTTTCGGTACTCAAGCTCGCCGCCGTCTGCGGGCCAGTACCCGTATCCCCCGAATGCGTATCCGCAAACATATCCCCCGTCTCCAGTATACCAGCCTCCGTACAGTTATGTTCCACCGGGAGGGAGTTTTTCTTCATACAGTCCTTCCGCCGAAATGGACGCCGCGTCGCCTTGGTGGTTTGTCCAGCCTCCCGTGTCGCCGCGCCCATACGATGGCTCTCCGCCTCCGTTCCGTGGACCTTATCCTGTGGCATTTTCACCAGTTCAAGCCGCGGGAGCAGATAATTTTCCCTCTCCTCAACGTCCTCCTATGTCTCGGACAAGTTCATTTGCAATAACGCCATCTCCTCTGGCACCTTCTCCTTCTGGCCGCGTTCCACCCGAGACGGTTCCCCCATCATCTGCGTCATCCAATGAACCTGAGCCTGTCACCAGACCTCAGCAAGAAAAGCCTCTAGTTCGTCGTCCGTACCATCCCAATCCGCCTTCGCATCGGTCAGAATGGGTGATGTGGGTTGGCAACGTCCCGAGTGATGCCAGTCACGACGAACTGTGGCGTTTCTTCAACCAGAGCGACGGCGACACTCGAATAGGCGTCATGTCAATCTTTCTGATTTCGCGCTCCAGTTGCGCGTTCGTCAACTACGAGTCTGAAGCAAATTTACAAAAGGCAATCGGTCAGTTCAACGCCAAAGCACTTCGCCCTAACGATCCGCGGTGTCCCAAACTGGTTTGTCGCGTCAGGCAAAAAGATGATGATCTCAAAGCTGGAGTTGGGGGGCAACGCGGTATAGGGCTTCACATGAAGTGGGTCAAGCAGCAAAAGGAGAAAGGGAAGGCTGAAGAGACGGATGCAGCGAACTTGAATGCCTCAGACGATTCGCCTTCTGCAAGTTCTTCGCGGCTGTCGGGACCTTCGGCTGTACCCAGCGATGACGACTCACCCGCCAGACCAACTCTGCAATCGAGTAGTTCCGGCTCGTTTGGGTCAACGACATCAAGCGTTCTCACCAAATACTTTCCAAAACGCTTCTTCATTCTGAAGTCGTTGACGCAGGTCCGTGTCTTTGCGAGTTGCTATGCATCAGCTAAACTTTCCGGCAGTACGATTTGGACCTGAGTGTTCAGAAGGGATTGTGGGCTACGCAGAAGCACAACGAGGGGATCCTCGATCAGGCGTACCGCACGAGTAAAGAGGTGTATTTGATTTTTGGGGTGAATAAAAGCGGCGAATTCTATGGGTACGCAAAGTAAGTAGGATTATGCAGACGTCGTTTCAGTATTCTAACCACCTGTGCTACTTAGAATGGCAGGACCTGTGTTGCAAGGCGAGCACAGGGTGTCTTGGGCATCACGCGGTGATTCAGCTTCATCCAACGTGTCCGCGGTTACCGGTCGTCATTCAGTGCAAAGCGAAACGATACCCGAGGAGACTAGCGTCGAATCCGCAAAATCGTTCTTCCCTGCGGTGGAGCATCGCTTGGTCGAAGAGTCGCCACAGCCGTTAACGACTCCCGAACAGAGGATCGTCGTGGACTCCATGCAAGTCAAGTCTGCCCCAGCAGAGACTGGGCCAGGACATGGCAAAATCACTCCTCTGCCTGCAGCACTAAAGTACAGCCTCGACACGCGCTTGTTCAAGCCTGAAGTAGTCGCTGCCAAAAGCGATCCGGCTCTCGTCGAACCGGTGACGGAGGACGAGTTTCACTTGGACGAGAAGGCTCCGCTCCGAGCGATGAAGCAGCCCAGCGACGAGGACCTTCACGCGTTGGAGGAGGATCACGAGAACGAGCGCTTGGAGCACAAGGAAAGTCGGGCGGAAGGAGAGACTTGGGGAGAGTCGTTCAAGGTGGAGTGGATCTGCACGGAACGCTTACCGTTCTTCCGGACGAGGCATTTGCGGAATCCTTGGAATAAGGATCGGGAGGTGAAAGTATCGAGGGACGGCACAGAGCTTGAGCCGGGCGTAGGACAGCAGTTGATCGATGAGTGGCAGAAGCTGGCGGCGGAGGCCAAGGCTGGCCAGATACAGGTAGTCAAAGCTCCTGCGGGACGAAAAAAGCAGCAAAATTCCATTGCAACGACTTCACGATCATGATTAACATCCGACTCGGTCGTATTTTTGCACACATTTTACAGCACATACAGTGATACACGGAATTAAAACTTGACGCTTACTATCTAACTTCACTCTGAGAGACATCAAGTCAAATTCATTGCAATCATTATCGAATTCGATACAGTCATTGTAAGTATAAGTATGTATGCTTGGTGTGTGTGTGTAAAGTACAAATGGGACGTAGTCTTCGTCTTCAGACGTAAAAAGTCAATGCCAAATAATGGATACAACAGATAAAAAAAATGAGAAATGAATGAATGAGAGTCATCACTCGCTGACAATGCCTCCGCCGGTCACGAGAGACGCAAAGGTTCCTTTGCGCTCCATCAGGTACTGGAAGGTGCCCTGTTCGACCACATTGCCGCCATCGACGACAAGTATCCGGTCGCAGGTCTGCATGACGGGGAGTTTGTGCGTGACCATGATAGTCGTGCGGCCAACTTTGGCATGGCGGATCGTCTCGAGGACAGCGGCTTGGTTGGCAGGGTCCAGCGAGGAAGTGCACTCGTCCAAGATGAGGATCTTGGAGGGACGAGCGAGCGCACGCGCGATCTGTAGCCGCTGCGCCTGTCCGCCTGAGATCAGAGAAGCATTCTCGCCGACCATCGTCTCATAGCCGTGAGGGAGCGACATGATGAAGTCGTGAACATGAGCCGCCTTGGCTGCCATATGGATGTCTTGTGCCGATAGAGACTTGTTGCCATATGCGATGTTCTCGGCAATGGTAGCATCGAAGAGATTCGGGTTCTGGCTGACCACGGAGACATGCTTGCGAAGATGCGTGACGTCCGTGGAGCGAAGTTCGTTCAACCCCACCCAGATGGTTCCCGATGTCGGCTCGTACAACCGTTGTAAAAGTGCAGCGATAGTCGACTTGCCACAACCAGAGGCACCAACGATGGCGACACATTCCCCATCGCGGATATCCAGGTTCAGGCTTCGCAGCACTGGTACATCCGGGCGTTCAGGGTACGAGAAGTCGACATTTCGGAAAGTGACAGTTCCGTCAATCTCAGGGCACAGAATGCCGCGGGATTCGTCGGTCTTGGTTGAGAGCTTAAGAAGCTTGTTGAAATCCCGAGTAGCGTTAGAGGCCTTTGAAATCTTTTCAGCTAAAGAGAATGTTAAATTTTAAACACAATGCAAGAGTCTAAACGACTTACTGAAAGCCATTAGCTGTGAACCGATTGAGACTGTGAATACCACCATATTCAACACTTCCAGCAACTGCAGGTAGTCGTAGGTTCCCTTCGACATCAAGACAGCGCCAACATAAAACAGAAGCGCCTCGGCGAAATAGATGAGTCCGCTGGATAGACCCAATGTGCAACCCTCGACAAAAGCGCCTTTGATACCAGTCTTGAGTGCGTGTTCGGTAGCGGCTTCGAAGTCTTTCCGGAATACGGGCTCAAAGGACATCGAACGAATGCCTCGAATATTCGTAATGGCCTTGGAGAACATGGTTAGCTCGACGATGGCAAAAAACGCAATGTGAAGCTTACATCATAATACCCTTTGGCAACGTCCTCGCGCGCACGCTTGTTGCGGATATCACAATTGGAAACCAATCGAGCTTGGAGCGCCATGGCTCCAGCAAAAACCGGACCAATAGCGAAACCAGCAAGAGTAAGCTGCCAACCCCGTACGAGTGCCCAAATCAAGCCTAGAGAGAACATTGCCGTGACGACAACGAATTGTCCTACGACTGTCGCAATTAGGTTGCGCGCATCGTCACCGTCCTTCATAAGGACTTGCACCATCCGCGCCGCAGTGTTGTCCGAATTATCGAACCACTTCTTGTCCTGAGCCAACACCTTACTGTAGGCGAGTCGGCGAACGCTGGTAATCCACCTCATCGCAGACGTCTCCATGATGCAGTACTTGCTACCCATGAGGATACCATCCATGATGGCGATGCTTAGTATGATAGCGCCGAACTGGTTGATGACAGGAGTGTTCTGTGCACCGTTCGATACCTCGAAAAATAAGCGGGATAAGACGAAGGAGAAGATGGGAGTGATGGATCCACTGAGAAGACACACGACTAGGCCGAAGATAACAAGAGGTTTGTTCGGGAGATAAGGATAAACTTCCCGCAGAAGTCCAATCATCGACTTGTTGGACGTCGACCGGCTTGTCGAGTCGGCGTCGCTAACGGAGACAGATGGTGGGTAATCCTGAGATTTCTCGATCTTGACTTCAAGCGAAGAGAAGGACGACCGCTTCATTTCATCGAAGGTTGCTCGAGAACGAGTAAAGCGCTTGGATCGCCTCTTCCCCGCACGGGTACTGGCGCCAGTTGGGAAAGAAGTCGACGTCGCATGGTTGAAGGTGAACGAAGGGCTAGTCGGTGTGATCTGTAGGCTGTATCTCCTCGTGTGCGTCGTTAAAGTGCTGGTGGGCGTCGCAGGGATAATATGAATGCTCGATGGCCGGCGTTGCCTGGCTTGCGGGGCCTCGGCAGTGAAAGCGTCGAGAGGAATGAAGCGACTGAGGCGCTGAGTTTCGCGGTTCAGGGTGACAGCCGGGCGCGGGGCAGCGGCTTTAGACGTGAGATCGGCGACGGCATCGAACATCCAGTTGCCCAGGACGGTGTTACCGTGCAGAGTTGGCATCAACGTGTGGCGCACATTAGGTAAATTGTCATCCGTGCTTTCACTAGCCTCGTCGATCGGAGCTACGTCGTCGTCGTCAATGACTTTGGTAGGAAGACCAGAGGAGCCTTGGGTATCCATCATTGAGCGGAATTCGCCCCCGGTTTTCTCAAGATCAGCGCGATATCCTTGCTCGATAACTTCACCAGAGCGTAAAACATAAACGAAATCCTTGGAAGTAATTTGGGACAAGTCGTGGGTAATGACGACGGTTGTCTTGTTTGCGCGCCACTGTTTGATCGACTCGAACACAAGAACGCGAGAGGTAGGGTCAAGAGCAGACGTGGCCTCATCTGAAATAACAAAAATCAGCGTTATACTCCAACAAATACTCAAACAATATAGCGTACCAAGAATCAAGACCGAGGGATTCCTCAAATATGCACGAGCTAATGCCAGGCGCTGCTTTTGTCCACCGCTGAGGTTGGCGCCACCGTTGCCGAGTTTGGTGTCATAACCATCAGGAAGATCACGAATGAAGTCGTGAACTAAAGCCACTTTACAAGCCTCCTCAACCTCCTGTCGAGACACGCTTTCGGGAGTTCTTTCTACACCACCAGCCAAACCCATGGCGACATTCTCGTGTACAGTCATGTCGAATAAGATGCAGTTCTGTGAGACCACAGAAATATGCTTCTTGGTCCAGTCCTCGTCGATGAATGAAATATCCTGGTCGTCAAGCTCGATTTCGCCATGCTGGGCCTTGTACAGACGAAGCAGAAGGAGAGCGATCGTCGACTTGCCAGAGCCTGAGCCACCTACAATGAAAGTAGTCTCACTTGCAGGCAGGTAGATGGAAACGTCTTGAAGAACGGGAAGGGTAGGACGAGAAGGGTAGGCGAAGGTGATGTTGTGCAGAGCGAGTTCACCGTGACACTTGGTTGGGATGACCCCACGGAGATGTTGAGAGCGATGTACACGCGCTTGAAATGCGGCAAGACGCGAAGCAGAGTTGGCGAAGACGGGCGAAAGGGTACCAGTCCCTTCCGCATGAGATTCCGCAAGGGTTAACAAGGCCACCATGGAGAACTTGCCTCTCGTAAGAGTGATGAACTGGGGGATGCACATCTGCAAGTTGCTTGTAGCAATCAAGCAGGCCCAGAACACCGCCATGACGTCTCCGGGCTCGAGTCGACCTTCCTTGACGAGTTTCGAGCCGAACCAGAATGCCTGTACGAACATGGACATCATGACAAACTGAGAGACACCGGAGGTAATGCCCCATGTGGTGACGATCCCTCTATCAATCACCCGAAGGCGGTCGAAGATGGCGTCCAGTGCAGACGCTTCGTGGCCGGCGGCATTGAAGGCCTTGACTGTGGATATGGCCGAGACGGCACGGTCAATGAGCGTCCCAGCGATAGACGTTTGCGATCGCTCGGCAGCTAGAAGGGGGCCGGCAACAGAAGAAGAAATGGCCTGAACGATCATGAGTGCGGGGACGGACGCCAGGATGACAAGGGTAAGCGCCCAAGAATTGGAGAAGGCCAAGCCCAAGCACGTTAAACACGTCGCCATGTACTGAATCAATCTCCCGGAAGCGAGGGAGGAAGCCATTCGGACTTCATCAGTTTCTCTGCAAAATACTGATAGTCAGAATTATGTTGATCGGAGTACGAGAGACCTGCCTTGAAAACTTGGCCATAAGACCGCCTGCACCAACCGGACCG
This sequence comes from Hymenopellis raphanipes, assembly GCA_036872995.1. Classification (NCBI taxonomy): domain Eukaryota; kingdom Fungi; phylum Basidiomycota; class Agaricomycetes; order Agaricales; family Physalacriaceae; genus Hymenopellis; species Hymenopellis raphanipes. Next base: position 122,883 of record JAYMDG010000011.1, read on the forward strand.
TCGCTATCGGGATCCGCAGACTGCACATTTCCCTCCGCGCCCATCTTGGTGTCGAACCAATCCATCTCCTTGGACGTGACGGCGGCGTAGACATATTTGCGCAAGTTCATGACATTGTGCTCGCCGGCGGAAATCCAGAGGCCCGAAGTTATGCTTCCGAGGCCTATAGATCCGATGGCTAAAGCAATGAGTTGAAGTGAGCCGATACCGACGTCGTGCATTATTTTTTGCTTGTCGGTGTCAGTACGCTGAGAGTTGGAGAATGTCGCGAAAGCATTGAAGACCTGGCCAATGGCCACTGTCATAAATGGTGCAACGCCACCCGATACGAGTGATGCCAAGATAGCGGGGAGTAGGAGGAAGAAACGACGGTGCGGGGGAATGAGCGAGAACAAGAGGCGGATTGATGGTACTGGGGAGGTCGGGAGTGGACGCTGGTGAGGGGGGAGGGAGGGGGGGAGTCGTGCTTCTCATCGTAAGAGATGGGAATGTCGTGAAGATCGTGCTTTACATCGTCGTCAGAGTAGAGCGACGCGGGGGGAGAGTTGTCGAGCTCATAAGCCAGCTCATGGGACGCGACGGCGTCAACGGTGAGCGACGTCGGACGACGCATTGGAAGATGGTAAGAGGCAAGTGCCAAATGGCGCTCCCGGTTTTGCCATTTCTTTTGTTCTCTTGGACAATGGCATTGTCACGGTATGACAATGAGTAGAGCGCATTCAGGGTCCACCTTCCATAAAGAACCCGAACAACAATAAGAGGTACGGGACCCGGGTAACAATAGCTGCTCAAAGTTTATTGTTCGTCTTGCCTTTGGTTCTCCGTCATTCCCGTGCCATGTGCGAAAGATTGATGGTATGATTCATGCATCTCTTCAGGTGCTGAGTTGACCTTTACTGGACTACAAAGTGAGTCGACAATCTTCGTAGTGCCTAGGATTTAATCCGGATCCAGATTCTGACAGCGTCATACTTAATCAGTCACAGCAACGTTTATTTTTCAAAATGTAATCCGGCGCGCGCGCTAGTTATTCATTGTCTGTAGATGTCCTCCTCATGCAAAGACCTGGTCTGTACATTTGGTCAGTCAGAGTTGTTTGCATCATCCGAGCTGTACAAACTCTAGCACAGCCACTTGATCGATATGATCGGATGATCGGTCCTCGGGTTAGGGTTAAGCAGCAGAGTTGAAGATTTAGCTTTTACGACAACCCACAGACACACATACTGTTTTTCATGACCTGCTACAGTATTAAGTATATATATGTATGTGCATAGTTATTTACTTATTCAGAATCATTGTTTGTGAAACTTTATGGATGATGGGTTGCATGAGGATGTGCCGGGATGGAGAAACAACTGAAGGAACATGGGCGGCGTGCTCCAGCTTCAATTAAGAGGGGAATCATGATGATGATGATGTTTTGCAGTAAGCAGACGCTGGATTAGCATCAGCGCGAGGCAACGAGAGGATTCCAATAACAGAATCGGCAACAAGAAAGTATGAAATAGTAAAGAACCGATGTTGTGTCCGTGGAGGCCGCTTGACTGGTACTGTACAGCATAGGGTTGCGCAGGATACCTGTAATATCGCAGGTTATTAACACCCCCGCCGTTGAGGTAAGTTCAGGGAAGTTATTAACCAATCACATGGCTGCAGCATGTGGGCAGGGATCGTTGCGGAGGCGGGTGCTTGTGAGCAAGAGGGGCTGCTAACAAGATACAAGAACAGATATATGTATAAGAATATCAGTAAAGCTTCTCAAGCCTGAGAAGAAAATTTCACTTCGGACCGGGAAAATGCGCCACATTGCATCATGTGCATGGTTATTAACGTTATTAACAGTTAATAACATACCCCAAACTGGGGGTATATCCCGCTGATGATACTACTGGTAACTGCGCAACTCTAGTACAGCAAGAGCGTGTAACTGTTACGCCACGCCACACGTTCTACAACCACAAAAAGGGATTTATAGAATTGCGAATGCATTAAGGGGGAATCGAACCCCCGGCGGGTCGAACTACGATGACGGCTATCGAACACATGGCAACGACCCAGGTTACCACTACCCCATTAATGCAATGCGAGTTCAGCATGTACGCCACACTACTTGCCGATCCGTCTTTCCAAACTTTCTGACTCTCGCCTCGAGGCTATACTCAGAGTCAACCCATCCCACCATGACACCTTCGAATACAGGACAGAATCTCGCTAGAGACAACTGCTTATGACATAAAAGACAAATCAAAAATATGAAAATCATCTTTCTCGTGTACATACATCATGCATACAACTTCTGAAGTGAGATAAATAGTACAACAACAACAACGAGGAGCATCAACGCCTCATGAGTAATATAGACGTCGTCAAAACACCCAAGAGACCTCCAAGGACACCAACGACCGTCCAACTGGTATACTCCTGGAACCGATGCTCAAGAACAGCGGTATTCGTGACGGTAACTCCCCGGAAAGAATACAGGACTAGACCAGCTATGAATCCGATGATAGCATATGACAGAAAAACAAGTGGCAATGAAAACACAACATGCCGGCGCTGTAAAGGCCAACATCATATCAGAACAATACTTGCCGACTGAAACGATTCAGCTTACCGATACCATTAAAAACCCTTCAGCGCCTACCACAGATACAGCCCGCTCCGCGTCCGCCTTGTACTTGAATAGCGCAACGACTGTGGACGCCATAGAAAAGGCAGAAAAGAGGACAGCGATGAGCCCCGCAACGCGCGCGATATTATCCAGCCCTGGTAAGGAAAGGAACGTCACCGATGCGCTCAATACGATGGCGGCCTTTCACAAAGGGTCCTAAGGACGACGCGCAAATGTACAAAGGAACTAGGGGGACTTACCACAAGGCAGGTGCAGGCACCTATGATGAGCATCGGGCCGGCGGTGCGGATACCGCCCTCTTCGTCCATGCGATGGAAATGCGAGCGTGTATAGAATAGATATGGGATTCCGAGACAGAGACAGGAGATGAAGAAGTCGACCATGACCTTGCGTATGGGGTTCCGGCGAGCAGGCAGGGGCGGAGTGTTTGACGAAACCTTTGGCAGCGGTTTGTTGGGACGGAAGTTCATTTGACGCCAGTGCACTGAGGAAGAATGAACGTCAGACCAAACGACACAAATGGTCATAATATACGTACGGACACGAAGGAGAATGCGAGCGATGATCCGGGTCTGAATCACGCCTTGCATTCCAGCGTTTCCTTGATTATCTAAAGTGACAGATTAGACACGACGTCTGGGAGTTCGATAGCGAGACGCACCGCCGAAAGACCGAATGATGGTCATAAGCTCTTGGCATTCGTCTTGAGAGAACGGAGCCGGGATAGTACGCTGTGATGGTAGCAAGCGTTCTGAACAAATATAATTTAGTCCAAGTGAGTTCAATTACAATAGAACGCACCGGTCCATGCCCATGTCAAGACATCCATTGCCTCCGCCTTGACGTGCGCCGGAATCGTTTCATGCGCAGGATGCGACTCCATGAACGACCAATACCGATACTCCATATCCATAGCTAAAATCCAACATTAGCATAAAACATTCCTTCACTACCAGTCAACTCACCATCATCACCACCTTTGACCTTCAGCCTCTCGCCGGGACGCTCGCTCGACACCCTCCTCTTTCCGTGATCAACCCACCATTCGACTAAGGCGGTATCCCTCTTCCTTTTCTTGTCCTGCTTCTCGCACAACCACAATTCCAAGCCGACGGGAGCCCCATCCTTGTACCTCTCGAAGTAGCCTGAGACAGCTGTTAGCTTATTGGCGTTGCGCAAGTCAATGTCAGTCGTGACGCGGAGCGTGGGGTGGACATAATAGAACGACGCGTCAGGGAGCAGGTATTCAAGCCACCCAAGCTCGTGCAGACGGGGCGATGATGGTGCTGCCCCATCCGTGGGGGACTGACCAGTGGCAGGGGAAACGTTGACACGGGTTGGGTGAGGAGTGTCGAGGTATGACCCGTTTCCGGTAACTGGAGCCTTGGGGAGTAGAGGCCGTCTTTCGCTGAAAAAAAATGAGTAACTTGAACTATAGTCACGAGAATACTCATACTCTGTGAGAACTTGGGTCCGGGTATTGGCAATGGGACCCAAGCTCTGCATAGACGGGACGGTCCGAATAGACCTGTGATAGATTTTAGAAATGAACGATAGTTCTACGGAAATATTAACATACCGTTGAGCAATAACGTCTTGTATTTCAGGGAAAGGCATCACGACAACAGGCGTTTCCTCTGCTTGCGGAGCTTCCCTGTGGACTTGAGGCCTTCAAACGGAATTGCTGTTAATAAAGAATAAGATCCATAGTTGAGAACGCACTCTGGCATCGACGGCTGGAAAACATCTTCAGCAGCGATAGTGATAGGCGGTACTGGATCAGCGAAGGGGTCTTCGGCAGGCATCCTATTGATCTTCAGATAACATCTCAAGGGAATGAGTGATACACGTACCGAGCGGAGGGAGTCGGCTCGTGAGCAAGCGCATCGCCATGCGAACTGACAGCCTTGCCGTAGTCGGAGGACGAGTCGGTAGAATGGCCCCAAACCGACTGTGTTTGGTCAAGGTCATACGACGGCATTCTGACCGGTACCTCGTGTGGCTGAGGCACGGGCATCGCAGAAAAGGTCTGCGACTCCTTGCGTGTCACATTGGGTCGCGAGGTGGTCTGGTTGGACAAATGCTCATCCTCCTCCCCGACCTTGACCGGCCGACTCTCGGGCTTGATGTCGAAGTAGGAGTTTTCGCTGGTCGCGTACTCGGCAGCAGGTGGTGGAGGAGGGGACAAGATAGATTCGTTGTCGGGCATGACTGCTGCGTGGATGATTTCGGTGTGAACGGAGGCCTTGTCTGCTGCTGGAGCGCCACCATTCGCCTTTTGAGCGTCGCTATTAGCCCCGGAGGAGACTGCAGGTGTTTCATTGACTGCGGGTTGTGCTTCGTCGACTTGGGGGGCCTCCACGACGCGCGCATCCTTGACTGCTGCCTCCGCGGTAGGTGGGGCTTGGTCAACTTTCGGTACTTTGATCGGTGCCTCCTCTACTTTGGGTGCTTCATCTGGCTTTACTACCTCCTCAACGACCGACGGTGGGCGAGCCTCGTGTGGATGCATGTCATCTGGCTCGTCATGAACGATCGTCCGGGCAAGGGGAGATGGGCCAGTAGGCACGGGGGCGGGAGCGGCAGACTCGGCAGCTTCTCGAGCAGGCGACTCTGGTATGGGACTAGGGGCGGCATGTACAGCAGGGGGAGCAGGCGGAAGGACAAGTTGGGATGGAGCGTCAAGGTGCTTTACCGAGCCCGAATCAGAATGCAGCGACGGCGTGGCCGGGCGCGTGACGGAAAGTATGGAAGACGTCTTGCGGACGGCATTGCCCATACGGGAACGAAAGGATCTTGGACTTGGAGAACTCATCGCGCTTCACCAATGAGAGGGGATACTGACTGAACAACTTGAAACGAGCGGATGAGTAGATGGAAGTGGAGGTTCCAAGCGCAGCGATGGCTTTAATATCACAGAAACAAAGTTTGCCTGGCGGTAACATCGAGGCAGAGTTAAAGCAGATGCAGCGTGTTCTTCGTGGGCGATGATAAGACCGGATGTCGTAAATGAAGCGAACACGTTTTCGACATACGATGAGCTGCAGCTTGGTGGCCAGTTAATCGTACATTTTATCCGTATGATACAGATAGACGTGTATCAGTGTTGGTATGCCTGTTTCATTGACCGGTAAAGTGCTTTCCATGACACGATCGTCGAGGGTTGTCATAAGCGTAAGAACGTGTCTTCGCCTGCGGAGGCGTAGATGTCAGTCCGAGTCATGATTGTCGTCTGTTTCAATTTCTCCAACATGGTTGACCTGGCAGATTGGTCGTCGAGGAAGGAGGAAAAAGTCTCGATCAAAATTGGTAATTCACCTTTTCTCCCTTCATCCAGTCTGCCAGAAATTTCGAGTCTTAGCCGCACGCTTCGTTGCTTCAACGCAGCTACACAGATCTATTTCTCCTGGACAAAAATGTAGCCAAAGTCAACAAGAACCAGGGGGAGGAAAATACCTTGACGTCTTTCAGGATTTTCGCGTATGTTCCAAATCCTTGAAGAGTGCCCTGGACCATCAGAAAGTGGGATTAGAGAGAACACCAAGCCGATGGCTGCGACATAGAAAAGGACTCGGAGGTGTTACATACGGAATACACCGCCGACCGCTTTCGCCATCGAGGCGTAGCTCAAGTGCGACTGGCGACAACGAAAAGGATGTGTACATCTTCTCGTCCAGAGGGTGTTCTTGACAGGAGACTATGGGTGGGAGGCCCGCGTGCATTCTAGAGGAGGACGAGTATTGAAAAGCTACACGGTGAGATTGGGATTGCTTCCATCCGTGCGGACTTGACAATACATCCTCTTCGGACCCAGAACGTTCATAGGATCAACTCGAGCCCTCCCCTTTTCACGACTTCTGGGAAATGCCTGCACGAACTGAACTTGGCTTGTCTTTCCTGCTGAATCCTCCTCCGAGTCCTACTTAACCGTTCTTGTCGTCCCTGGCACCCGTCTCCAATACGATTTTCATTGCTCGCCTTACTTGTCTGTCCCGCTGAAATCATCAAGACTTCAACCTTCAAGATTGCAAGTCGTTCATCTCCTGACGCCACATCACGTGATTCAGTCCCAAGGAAAACTTGAAGGTTCAACCCTGGCCAACCATTGAAATGGTGGAAGGAGATTGCTGTGAGCAGAGGTTCTAGGAATGGGATGCTATGACTTTCTTTGTGCGCGTTCCTTGCTCGCTCGCCTCCTCGGTGCAGATGGGCTATCCCGGCTTTGTGCCAGATGTAGGATAGGCGTGCAGCTCGTCGATGATTTGCTGTCGTCAGAGCGCCCAGGGCGGAGGTCGAGGCCGATTGTTCCTGTTTTCTGACACGAAAGAAGCTACCGTTGCACTTTCGTAACCAAAACTGGATCCTCCGTTCCCGTTGAATTTAAAAGTTTAAAAAACACGATGGTAATAAGTACTCGCCTCCTTCCCACTACTCATAAAGATACGCCATGGTCCAGCGACATCCGCCCCGCGCCTCGTCGCTTCGTCAACCGATTCTCAAGAGCTATAGGCGGACGCGGCGGTACCACCCCTACGCCGGACTACGCCCCCCATTCGACAAGGAGATGCCGCTTGTATGTCATTGGCATTCTCGTTCGTTCTGGCGAGACGGTCGCTGATGCTTTTCTGTAGATCATAGCGGCTGTTGAGACGGACATCGAGCACCTGGCGGTACCTGCTTTAGACTTGAACCCTTTACTGAGATGCTTACGCAGACTTACAGATGCTTGAAGAGCTTGATGATGCTTCAGATACAGGTGTTGAACTCGTCCCAGAAGAGGCGCCGTTGTTACCTAGCTTGACGTGGTGGAGACTGCTTTGGGCCGCCATCGTAGGTCGTCTTCACATGTGCTGTATTTGGAGTGAATCCTCTTCCAGGGTGCTGCTATCGTTTGGCGCGTCGTCGAGTATGTGTGTGGCTGGTGCGCCAAAGATTGAATGTAGAATGAGAAGAAGAAGTAAAAAAAAGGTAGGTTGAGGCATCTTCGTCTTGTGGAATTCTCCGTATTCAAGTCGCCTTGATATAGTCTTGAAGACCGCGCTTTTGCCGACTCCCACGTCAAGAGCATAACAGCTGTCGATGTTCTGCTTGTTTTATTCTTTGATTGCATCTTGTTTTCTTGTTGTTCGTTGATTTGCTTGCGTCATCTTGTCATCGTCGTTGTTCTTGAATAATCACTCTATCCCGACCCAAAACAAATAGCCAGCATTATTATGGTGTCAATGGCGCATAAACGAGTCAAAGCCAGTTACTGCTTTCTGTACTGTCGGCTCCGACATCGTATACACCTTTTCTTTCTCCTCGTAAACGCGGTGATCGCCTTGCTCAAGTACTGTATGTATCTGGCGGTGCGTTACAGGCAGGTGCAATTTCCTTGCCAGGAATTTTCACGATAGGGATGCGATGGGACCACACGGGAAAGCGGGCATAGTGGGAGTGGGAGAAATAGAGGCATATGTTACCCCAGTCACTTACCACTTATGCAAGTTTTGAGTCAATTCTAGGCGCGGTACCGACAAGTAATTGGCGCGTCCCTTTCGGCAGCACCGCTTGCCGTGACACTCTGTACTCAGACGGCGGCCAACGACGCACGAGGCGCGTCTTGGTTGGCGCGCTAAGGGACAAAGGGTGCGATCGGCCGGCAACTTGATCCGTAAAGGCACTTCGAGTCTTCGACGTTTCAAGTTGCCATATCTCTCCTGAGGACTTGACATCACCAAGCCTGCTGAGGCCTGCTGCGCCTACAAGTCTGTCAGTCAAGCGACGACTCCCCGGTTCCGACGACGACCTCAGCAGTGCTCTCGACGACGACCAGAATCCCTCTTACACGACATTGACGACAAGAATATCACGATTTTACGACACCATAGAGGGATACCATAATGTCCAATTCTTCAGTATGCCCTAAGCATACAGCGGAGGACGGGCCTTCGCTTCTTCAGAACGGGAATCTGGTTTTTCAAGGTGTGTTTTGCTTTATGTTTATCTCAGAATGTCGTGCTGAAGTCTTGTGAAGCGCACCATGTATGCCCGAATATTCTCTTGCAAAAAGGGAGACTCAAATTATATAGGTTGGATGGATTGTTGCCTCCTTCTTCACTATAATCGCCGTGGTGACCTCTGCCTGGCTCATGGGCAAACATCTGCAATGGTATACAAATGTGAGTCCATCTTACATGGTCAGAAAGCCATTCATTGACTGTCCACCTCAGAAACGAGAGCAACGATGTAAGGCTTCTTCAAAGTATAGAGAAGATTTTCTCATACTCCTCCAGATATTGTGCGGATCCTGCTCCTTGTTCCTATCTACGCCATCATTAGTTTAATGTCGTACTTCTTTTGGGTGCGTTCACCGATTCCCACTCTGTTAACCACCCTCATATTGTAAGCAGAACCATTCCACACCGTTACTTCTAATCCGAGACGGCTACGAATCGACCGTCTTGACTGCCTTTTTCTATCTTCTCCTCTGTTATCTCTCCCCCGATGAGACAGAACAGAGGGCTATTTTCTTAAAAAATGGCTTGTCCCTGGAAGCCGATTCCAAGGCGCGCTTGAACGGGGAAAAGGTAAAAACATGGGTGTTCCCACTGGGATGGGTCAAATGGAAGCCAAGCGACGGTCTATACTTTCTGCAATGGATGAAGTGGGGTGTGCTACAATACTGTGTTATACGACCTCTGTGAGTGTTGATACCTTATTGATTTCGGATCTAACCCTCTCTTAGATCAACTCTTGTTGCGGTTATTCTCGAGTACGCTGGCTTGTATTGTGAAGCTTCCTGGGGACCCGGATGGGGTCACGTCTATGTAGGATATCGCGGCCTCTATCCGATGCTCTTCTGACATTCATAAAAGCTCACCGTCCTCGTCTCCATTTCTGTCACTGTAGCCATGTACTGTCTGATTCAACTCTACGTGGTCGTATCCGAAGAGTTGGCACCTCAAAGGCCTTTACTGAAGCTCTTCGCTATCAAGGCTGTCGGTAGGTTATTCACTTGACCAAACGATCAGTCTGACTGACTGAGACATCGTTCTTTTAGTCTTCTTGACCTTCTGGCAGGCTTCCGTACTTTCCTTGCTTTCCATGCTTTCTGTCATCAAAGATGTAGGCGCCCCTCCTTTACTTCACATTTTCGCGGACGAGACTTACATTTTGGCAGACGAAATACATGACCGCCGAAGATATTAACATTGGGATTGGCGCTCTGCTCGAGACGTTCGAGATGATGTATGTGGCACCCCTTAGAATTCGACGTTTGATTGACTTGTAGCAGGCTCTTCGCATTTCTCCACGTTAGCGCTTTCACGTACAAGGTGTACCGTCCCCATCATCACCATCGTCATCGAAAATCATCTGAGCCGCACCCGCAACGTACACCAATGTTACGCTCATTTTTGCATGCCATGGATTTTCGGGAAACGTTCCGAGAAATTTGGCAAGGATGGAAGTACATGTGGGCAAAGATCCGCGGCAGGGAGCCTCCAGTTGACCAGAATGTCAAGCGCCTTGCTTATTACGAAGGTGCCTTTGGCAAGTCTCGCACTAACCTTGACGGGAAAAGCTCCATTCTGGTCACGAAGCATACGACTGTTGAAACCTCGGAGAAGGAATTTGCGACGTTACCCGATGTACATTTGGATGTAGCTGCAGAAGAGCGAGTTGAACGACAATGGCTAGGACTTGGCGACGAGTTTGTGTACGGTCTTCATCGCGAAGATAGCGACAATCTTGAGGTACAGATTGAAAGGGAACTAGAGCGACGGGGTTATGGTTCTCGTAAGTTTCGCATACTCGTGCCTTATCTGCTGCCAACTCGCCATTCTTTGACAGACATCCCGGGACGAGGGCCCATCAAGGTGGCGCCAAGCTCCCAGGAGCAGGCATTGTATGACCATCGACCACAGCGTTCTTGGTGGCGGAACGTATACAACAGGATATCTCAGTCTGGTCAAGATGCTAATGACGAAGGTGACCGATATTCTCCAGCACGGCAGCCTTCGAATCGCCGGAGACACTCAAAGAAGCGCCATCCGCGTCGTCATTCCAAGGATGAAGATGGACAGCGCCGACTTCTCGGAGATCATAACCAACGTTATGAATTCGATGATCCTCCCCCTCCCAGTCTCATCCGCCAAAGCCGTGGTCAACCGCAACGTCCAAGCAACTATCATCAGGATGAAAATGGTATCATTGTTCGTGATGATATACTTTCCCCACTTTCAGTGTATACCGATCATAGAAGCTCTCACGTTCATCGGCAGCAACCAACAAACCTTCCATCGCCTCCCCCTTCCTCTTCACGGCATGGCTCTAAACAGCATCGGTCTTCCCGCCGACGAGATTCCGACAACAGACTTCATTCACCTCCGCCCAGACACGATCTTAACCCGAACACATCCCATCAGATGTCTTCATCTATGGTCCATATGGTCCGGTCCGCAGACAGTTTGTTCGGACGCGTCTTTCCCCCAAGTACAGAGCATGGTACGTCTCTTGGACATGGTCAAAATACGCCAACGCAGGAATCGCACGGTCACACCATCGGCCTGGCTGGCGAGCGAAGCGCAATACAGACTCATGTAGATGCTGCCTCTACCGCCGGAATTACTGTGGAAATAGTTGGCGAAGTGGGGGCACCTGAAATGTCAGGTACCCAGAGGTCGCATAAGCGCGAGTCTGCTTTCCACAGGCCCGAACTTCATGTTAATACGGCCTCCGAAGTCCCTGGGTCCGTCGGAATCGAGGGTGAAGTATACGCCACTCCTCCGTCTGATCGTCAATCGCCACCTAAACGCTCGAATGGCCTCCGCCGGAATTCCGCGCAGGTGTATTCACCGGCTGATATCGCCCGTCGCCGTCAAAGTAGACAGAATTCCATACCGTCACCTCAACAAATGCTTCTGCCGTCACCCCACCCCTTCTACGCCCAACCAGGCCGCTATCCCGACCTCAGAGTTACTTCACCGACACCGACACCATCCTCATCTACTCAAGATGACCACCATCGCCCGCGATTGCCCGTCCCTGCTGCAAGTTATTCCAGAGATAACCTTGACAGTAGCATCACACCACCTTTATTCTCTGGAACGCCTCATCCCAATGATCCTTACATGAGTTCAGAGGATCTTTCCCGATACCCTGGTCTTCCCTCTCCTCGTTCTCCGCGTTCGCCTGACCGGCGCGAGAGTGGCCAGCCTTCTCGCGCCTATCAGCCTCCTGGACAATTCTCTCCTGGTCCTAACGATCGCCGCCAGCGGCCATAGTCATGATTTAATGTTTTACGACTGGGTTCACGATCTCACATCTTTCCGGATTGCACATCTATATTTTTATTAACTCAATATACTTTACATGTAGTGTTATTTCCATCATACATTTTTCCTGTAGCTCAATGCGACGAATCTGTGGGCCGAATGAATGACAAACATCAAGGTGATCAACCGTCGGTACCGTAGACTGTGGAATCCATATGACTCTATTCCTCTGCCCAACAACCACCATCATGCCTACACTTCCCATCGTCAAAGCTGCCAATGAGACGTTCAAACCGTCGTACATACCTGTTGCTGTATTTGTCGGTGGCACTTCCGGCATTGGAGAGGCCATGGTCAAAGCCGTCGCTTCCTACATGGGTGGAAATGTCCATCTCGTTATTATTGGCAGGAATCGCGCCGCCGCCGAAAAGACGTTCGCTTCGCTGCCAGCCCCGCCTCTTGGTGAAGACGGAGATCCAGTCTTACGCGAATTCATGTCCTGCGACGCGTCTTTGATGAAGAATGTTAGCGCCACATGCACCGAGCTCGGCCAGAAAGTCTCAAAAATCAACTTTCTCGTACTCTCCGCTGGTTTCGTTCAACTCTCGGGACGCGAAGAAACCGAAGAAGGTCTCGACAAGATGCTCGCTTTGCGATACTACCATCGTTTCAAGGTCATCCAGTCGCTGTTGCCCTTGTTGCAGAAAGCTAGCGATGCAGGGGAGCAAGCTAGCGTCCTTTCCATTCTCGGCTCGAAGAGTTCTCCGCCTCTCGAACTGGACAATCTCGACATGAAGAATCGGTACAGCGCTTTCAAAGCCGCAGCCTGGTCGGGTGCCTATAACAACATCATGATCGAGGTAAGCTTCCCACCTTATTCGCACCACGACAAACACAACACATGCACCGTAGGGCTTCTCGAAGCGTAATCCCGACATTGGGTTTACACACATCTTCCCCGGTTTCGTCAACACGCCCCAGCTGTCCAACATATATAAGCGCTGGCCCGCCCGCCTGTTGGCTCCGTTGATTATCCTTTTGGCGTACATTCTCGCTATCACTCCGGAAGAAAGCGCAGAGTATATGTTGTACGCCCTGCTTGATGGCAAGAAAGGTTGGTTCCTGCGCGACGAGAAAGGTAACGACGCGGGAACTGCACAATACACTTACTCCGATGAGGAGAAGGAAGCCGTGTGGCAACATTCGTTGCAGATGACAGCAACGGCCTGAAGGTAGGGACGACAGTACTGGTCGTCTTGATTTCTATTTATTCGCTATCAACACTAGAATACCCACACATTGTTTCGGGGGAGAGAAGGAGTTGTACTTCAAATGGAAAAAAAGTTGTCTGATGGAGCGATGTGTGGCATTGATCATTTTGAATTCAATTTGAGAACAAGAACAAAAGCAATATCACAACAGTACAAGCAAAGAACAAGAAACAGTATTACTATCAAAGACAAGTAGCTACCAAAGCGGGACGTATCAAGATGAACCGGAGAATTGTTTTGTGCTCCCTTGACTGCGTGGGAGTCGGCGGGTGGGGGGAATAAGGAAGTGCGGGAAGGCATCAAGTCACCTTGTGAACATAAGCATTGCTGCAAAAAGAAGAAGGCCCGACTCACTTGTCTTGCGTTTTCACATCTGGTTCCGCCTTCAACAGCGTTCGTAACTGTCCCGGAAGCGACGATGCCCTGAAAAGCGATTTAGGTCCAGAGGGAGATATACAACAGACACAAAGAGTTAAAACTTACCGAAGCGACCAAGAACAAGTGTCACCATCGGACTGTGGCTCACTCTCGGGAGCTGGGACTGGAACTGTAGAACTCGTGCTAGGACTAGTGTCTGTGGGCTTATCCTCGACATCGAACATCTATAGGTCAGTGTAGACGCTTCGGCAATTCGAGAGACACTAAATTAAGTACCTTCGCAGCGCGCTCGAATGTCATCGTGGGGTCAATCGCCTATAGAAGCGTCAACAAAAGCACAAGCGATGAGGAGGACTCACTAACCGGGGGCTTGACCGTCAGCGGAGGCCCGTAGCGAGGATATGGATGAAACCTTCGCCCATGGCTCTCCCGGTAGGTTGGCAGGCGGAAATAAGATGCAGGCGGAATGGGATGGTTTTCCATGGTCGATGAGAGGCAGTGGCAAGCAGGTAAGCGCAGGCATTATGTTTTTAAGGTTTTTAACGGCCTGGTGGCGACGGCGTATCCAGTTTTAGGCAAGAACATTCGTGAAACTGGCTTCTTTTCGAGTCACAAAACAGGAACGGTGCGCTGCCTCGTTCCCTCAGTAGGCGCCCTAGCCACGCCGGTATTCAGCACGTTGAGAGCGGCGGGCCCGACAAATGCTCGATATCTGGCCTACTAGACGCCCATGCCGTCTGTCGGGGAACGCGCGACCGAGAAACGTTGCCGGGGAACGCGTAGCTTACGCCTCAGGATCTTTCGATCCACGTCGATCAAGCAAAAACCACCCATAGTGTGCGTTTGTCCCCGCCGATAGCTTGATTTACTAGATCTCAATCGTTCTTCTTGAGGCGGGATCACGTGACTAACATCCAGGAGCACAGCGACTAGAAAATCTTGTTACAGGCATGCCGATAGAAGGATCGAATTTGGAGGGAGGCAAACAGCAGGAATACGAGGATCCGGGCGATAACAGCAGAGAAGCCAAAAGTCGCGAATGCCCGTACCAGATCGCGTCAAGCAAGCGTTCGTAAAGCTGGAAAAATGGCGGCGGTTTCGCCAAGTTCATAAACGAAACTGTATATTCTGAGGGGTATGTCGAATCAAGTCTACGCTTATCAAAGACCCGTCAAACTTACTGGGATGATCCCAAAATCCAAGACCGAGCGACTTCTGCAAGGATACACACTCCTGGCCCCAAGAACTAGCGCCAGCATGTCCTAAGAGATTCGCAAGGCATGAGGATTGAAGTTGAAACTGAATGCGAGTGAGTTTGAAAGACTGAAGTTCTTGTTTACTGGCGCTGAAAGTCATCTTGAGCCTGAACTCTCCATGAGTCAACGTTACTTCTGTGATATCCCGACCATTAGCGTAAGCAGAGATCCCGCCATCTACTTTTCCATAATTCACGTCTCCCTGAAGCTGACGGCCACCGCGAACGAGGTGGAGGAAATTCCGGAATGTGGTAAAGGCCTATCTTTGCCGTATTGTTAACGATATCAGGTAGTTTGACCAATTCAAGAAAGAAGTCTCGCCACCCGAGATTCTTAGGAACAGATAGTCCCAATGCAGACCGGATCCGTCCTCTGGGCGAGTGGAAAGCGGTAAAAGCGAGTTCTTCACGAGGTAGCAAGTAGCAAAGTTGCAGGACTGAGTGATCTGATTTTATTTGCCCTAATTATTTTTCCATGGGTCAGCTCTCTGGCCCTGACTGGTTCACTGTCATTGACCAGGACTACTACCGCCTCACTGTCGACGCATTATAGATATCTATGCAAACGCTTCAAACTTCTATTGGACCTGTCTATTCGAATCAATCGTTTCACGGTAGACTTGACACCGGCCCTTCACCAGTTTCAAGGACATCTGCGCACGATGTTGACAGTGAACTGGCTTCAACAGACTCTCTTGAATATTTCCCATCTTTTCGTACTTTCACGTCGCGTTGATCATGCCCGTTCGCGGTTTTTCAGTCGTCATAAACCTCTCCGTGACATCGGCAGAGACAGATATCCGGTATGCCTTTCACTCTGTGTCCGAATGCGTACTGAAGATTATACAGCTGAGAGGGTACTCCAGTCCCTTGAACAAACCAGTACTTGGTCAATGATTAGCAGTCTCGAATCAGCCGCTCGAGCTTTGGTGAAGCGACTGTGAAGCTCTACTTGATCGAGCTCGCATCTTGAATTCGACATGTACAAGTTGTCCTAATGCTATGGGAGTTTACCAATCTTAGCTCGAAATTCAATTGGCAGAGTATTGGTGTAAGATTCGCGCACTCCAAGAATCAAAAACGGTTTGTACAGTCATATCGCTTCACTTTAGGATGGCGTGGCGTCCAATCGCCATCTCACTTCCGACGCCAAAGCTGGACCAACGCAATGGAATGGAATGCTCGCGGGAGCACCATCAAAGTCCTGTGTCGGGATGCCGTAGCTGGATATGGACGGTATTTTGCAAGTTGCTTCATGTTCCTTGATGTACATGTTTATTCCATTGGAGAAAGGTGACTACTCTCGTACAATTGAAAAGACCCCCGATTCTAATCAATTCTGTGAAGCATTATTTCAGAACTTGATCAGCTCTTCTCGTCACTAGAACGACTTTGCGATTGGTTGTATGCCCCCAGCTCCGGCTGACTTTGATAATCCGGGGGCTCGTGTTGTTTCATAGCATCCGGTTCATTCGACATGGCGTCCTGCTTTGGGTACTGGTCGGACGTGTATGTGCCGCTAGGCATCGCTTCACTGGGCATTGAATGCTTTTCCGTGCCCGCGGCACCATTGGAACCGAGTGGATACGCACTGGTGCCGTCAACTGCAATGCTCTCAATTGAATGGTTCAGATCTGCTTCAGCTTCGCGAACGCACCTTGATTCGTGTTGCCAGGAACCGTTGGTGCTCGTGTGTCGGTGTTAGGTTGACTTGCCGCAGGTGCTCGATATCCCATGTTTGCCATTCCTTTGTCCATCTCCTCGCGGCCTCTCTGGGCAATCGCATCTCCCTTGATCTCCCCCTCCGTGCGCGCAACTTTATCGACTGCTCCCAGAATCGTGCCGCGTATGTTTTCGCCTACGCCTAATCATAAGAGTGAGCACCGCAATCCTTGACAGATCACACTTTAGCACATGCCGTGGACAACCTGGGTCGCGCCTCTGGGCTCCTGTCAGTAACGTGCTAGTACGAATGTACGAAGTACAACTCACTTGAGCTTGTCTCCGATGGAGCTCATCGCTACGGTACGAATGTCTCAAGGGATGTGTGGCACTTTGGGCACTCGGTTTTCTTCAATTTATACTGTCTTAGGCGCGCCACTTGGAACTCGGAGCGTGACCTCTGACGTCGCCGGAACCGTGCCGAAAAAGCCAATCGGCACGTCCCGATTTATAGCGCGTTTGACACGCATTCTCGCGTGATAACGAACAATAAATAATCGCCATAAGGTATAAAAGAGGAGCGAGCACCGGTGACTGTCCATCAGTTTCTCTTCCCTTCCTTATCGTTCATGCCTAGTATCCAGTCTAGCGCTGCGGTCAGCTTCAACGGTCCTCTCTTCGGTCGCCACAACTCTTGTTCTTGATTTCTCGTGCACATTTACGCGAGAGGCAATGCAAAAGTCGTGGCGGCCGCAAGGGTTGCCGTTCATGTCTTTCTCGTTGTGTCTAGTCTGAGCTCGCCAAGTGATTATCTCGTCGACACCCTCAAGCTCGTGGCACGAACGCAGTAGTGTCCTTCTGAAACCCTCGGCACTAAGACGCTAGGCGTATCGTGCTGAAGGGCGCTGCCGATGTTCCGTGCTACTCCCATTCAATTGCTTATCTACCAGTCATGGACGCATACGGTGTCAATATGGCGCTACAGGATAGCAAGTTCCGGTAAGGGCACGAACTCTCCGATGCATGCATCTTCGAGGCTTATATCACCGATCGTCAGCTAGGTTTTTTCTTTACGTCTGTAAGACGTGCTATTCTCACGCCGTGCAGTGCCGAGTTATCTCGATTGTGTTCGCATTGACAACAGCGTAGCGTGGCGTGTTCAGGGACTTCGCATTTATCATGTTCTTGTAGAACGGGTGTATAATCTATGACCGAGTACATCGTATCTTCACTCAAAGTTGTACGACAATATCATTGAATGGAGGTTACTCTCATTCTCCGGACCACCCAATCCGCTCGAGTTACCTCTCTCTTTGATCAAAATACCTCGGCGGTTGGCTGCGTTACCATGATGTTCATCTGCTCACAGTCTTCCTGACCTTTGCACGCCGATATCAAGCTGAATTAATCAATGTCCACCGTGAAAAAAAAAGACTTTCTGATAGTAGGCTAGACAAGAGGCGGGCCCGATTCAGATCTCTGATACTGATGAGGCCACGCGAGCACGGAGTCGATCACCTGCCGTCTCCTGCCGTATTCTCACGGCATCTCGGAAGTCGCCCTCTCGAGCTCGAGCATCAGTCACTGTACCCACTGAGAGATTCGAAAAACAGCTCTCAATGTGTTTGGCTAGGCCGTATAAGATGCCAGCTCAAGAATAAATACGTAGTAGACCAATAGACATTTTTTGTAGGAAATATTCTGGGTGTTGTTATCTAACTGTCGTGTTGATGCTCAGTGAACGTCAAAAGTCGACAATCCAGCATTAATGTTGATGGTATAAGAGTGGCCACATCCGGCCGGCAAGCGTGGCGCAAAAGGAAGGTCGTTGGATTTGAAAGGAGAAAAGGACGTGTTGGTGTGCAGTATTATTCACAAAGTTGGAGTGTAACATATTGGGGCAGCTGTACTCTAGGCAAACTTGAGGCAAACACACAGAAGGTTGCGGGTTCGCGTTGCAGTTTGGCAATGAGAGGGTGAGTCGACGATTCACGCAGTGATGCCGTATCATGATGCCGACAGCCTTGATCGAGGCCGCTTCCTAAAAAGGAGTGCACCTAGCGTGGGAACGATATCAGAGATCTGAATCGGGCCCGCCTCTTGAGGCTAGAGAAGCAACGAGTTCGTACGGCTGCGGCTATCATCTAGGGCCTAGGCTACGGCTACGAGTCTTCAGAAATCCTTCCCTTGCATCGTCCTTTCATACTTTGCAAGTCAGAACCCACACTGTGGCACTGACCTTCCGTTGTTCTTGAGCTTAATGCGGAACACTCACGGTCATTTCCGAGGCAAGATCCAGGCACTTGATTGACTTAGGTCATCAACTTGCTTCTTGCTTGTCTTCTTTCACAGGTGTCTTTCGACACGCTCTATCTTTTATGTAGTTATTGAGCACGCCATTCGCGGTGCGCGCTGCAGTGATACCCTCCGGCTATTCGATGTCCCATGACTGGTCATCCTACACTGTACCGTGACTGTTCCGTGATTTTGACGCCGGCGCCAGCGCGCATACTAGACCGGAAACACCGCCACAACACTTCTTTCTAGTTGACTTTCACGATGCGTATTGACGAGGGCTTTCAGATTGTGAGTACTTGACGTGGTATTGTCCTTATCCGTACAACTGATCGTTTATAGCCTTCGTTTGAGGAAGGCCATCCTCTGCTGTCCGATCCAGTCCTACCGGCGTTATTGAGGAGGACCTTCCCCGAAGAGTGTGTATCTATATACATTTCCAAGCATGAAGTTGACGGGCCTCTCAGCTTTCTCAATGAGATCGAGCCTGACTTGGTAAGGTTTGGGAACGCGGTCCAAAATGGTAGGCGAGCAGCAACTTCTGTGTCAGTCGTATGAATGTTTATCAAAGATATACGGGCGCTTGGCGAGCGTGTCGCCTCCCCCACGCTCACTCAATACGACCAGTGGGGTAAGCGCGTCGATGACCTTCGTTCAAGCGAAGGTTTCCGCCTCATCAAAGCCCGCGCGCAGGAAGAAGGTCTCCCAGGAATCTTTTACGAACGTAAATATGGCCAACATAGCCGGCCGTATGGCTTTACCAAAGTCTTAATGATGACTGGAGACTGCCATATGGTACCTTGCGATAGATGAGCTGTCAAGGACAATCACTGACTATTGGCTGAGCCAGGTTTTCTGCCCACTCAGTATGACAGATGGTGCCGCCAGGGTTATTGAGCTCGTGGGTTCTACTGCTATGAAAGAGAATATCTACCCACGTTTAATTAGGTCTGTTCACCTTTTCTGGGTATGGTGGCTTACTTCTGACCAAACGCTTTACAATATGCAGTCGCGATCCCTCCCGAGCATACGTTTCTGGGCAATGGATGACTGAGGTAGATGTGTTGAATATATTGACTATGGCTTGACCTTACTATATCCGTTTCAGCGTCCTGGTGGCTCCGATGTTTCCATGACCGAGACCACGGCCACTTCGGATGGCAAGGCACATCTATTCGGGGAGCAATACACTCTTAATGGTTTCAAGTGGTTCTCTAGCGCCACGGAAAGTGACATTGCCATAGCTCTCGCGCGCACTGGTTCCGTGGCGGCAGGTTCTCGGGGCCTTTCTCTTTTCCTCATCCCTCTTCGGACGCCTTTGCTTCGCGATTCGACGGCTCCTGTACCTTCTGCCAACAGTAACAAAATCTTCGTTCATCGCCTCAAGAACAAATTTGGAACCCACCCTGTTCCCACTGCCGAGCTTTCTCTTGAAGGCTCTGAGGCGTATTTGATTGGTCAACTCAACCAAGGTGTGAAGAACATTACCCCAGTTCTCAATATTACACGTGTCTGGTCTGCGATATCGTCGGTCGGTTACATACGCCGATGCCTTGCCATAGCTAGCTCTTACGCTAATGTACGTGCTATACAAGGCGGACAGCGGCTGTTGCGCGATACACCTGTCCACGTTGCGCAATTAGCAGGGATCAATCTCACGTATAGAGCTCTAGCGCACCTAGTTTTCGGTACTATCAGATTACTCGGCAAGTCGGAATGCGGTCGGGCTACGCGGGAAGAGGAGGGAATGTTGAGAGCACTGACGCCTGTGGCGAAGGCATTTGCCGCTGAGAAGGCCTCTGGCGCGATTGAGGAGGCCATGGCTTCTTTGGGTGGGCAAGGATATATGGAGGAAACTCAGATCGGCCGCCTATTACGGGATAGTCTTGTTGAGAAGTCGGTCTTCTTCCTCTTTCTTTTTGCATGTGCTCACTGCTGTCTTTGTTTATAGAATCTGGGAAGGGACCGTGACAGTCTTATCCCTAGATCTCTTGCGCGCGTTCAAGGAGTCCTGGGTGCTTCAAGCTTTCGTGGCAGTAAGAACCTTATACCTTGACTCAGTTTCTATTGAATCGAGCGGTGATTTTAGTGGGCCAAGACCGTAATCAGCTCATGTTCCCAAACTCTTGCCGAAACGATCAAAGAACCTCTTCGTGTTCTCAACACGGCACTCGGTATTTTGGAATCGGCTTATCGACCACCTGTTCCGACGCTACTTCCTCGCCCGGCATTGATGCTCATGGGCTATGTGGCTTCTGCCTTGTTCTTGCTGGAACAAGCTATATGGTCCCATGGAACGGGTTCGGCGGACAGCTTGCTTGATATCGAAGTCCTCAGACGATGGATCATGGAAGCAGGCTTGCTCCCGGCAATTGAAGACGTTAGACGAGCTCAAGCAGCATCGAAGCAGAGAGAGGCTACCGATGTTGCATTGGTATTTGGCAGTAACGGAGAAGTGGCGCGAGGTAAGCTTTGACAATGTAACAGCGTTCAGTGAGTATGCATACTTCTGGTGATGATTGCGAGGCTCACACGGGTTTCTAGCGTCCGTGTATTCGATAGTCAATGTTTATTCATGGAACTAAATGAAAAGAACATCTGAGATCGTGATCCGATGAAAGAGACGCGATGCCAGCCCGTAGAGATGACGTTCATGTGCATAACGATGACCTTCCTCACCTCCCGCGCTCGAGTGTGCGTCTTCCATTCAAAGTGCCACTGATGAGCACATCGTGTCATACATACATTCTATCTCCAGATGGCATGAACGTAAGTTTCTTTCAATGACGCGCTTCGCGGGCTTCCATTCTCGCACACCAACACTATCGTTCCAAAAGCATTGCGATAAACGTGCGAGGACGCCTTTTTTCGCGTCAGCTTTCCCAGTGGCCCTTGGTACCCCATTTAATTCCCCGAGAATTTTTCGTCCTAATGACCTATGTCTTTGATACGTATTCGTCTTACGCTATCCAGGACAAAGAGTACTGCATCTAGGAAGTTGACCCATTGCAGCCTGCCGTATCAAACTCTGTCTGGTGTAAACACTGTCCCGATGTCTTTGTCGCTGATTGCGCTCGGACCGTCGAGGTCTTGTCTACTTGGCAGAACAATGCGTTCCTCCCATGACCAGACCGACCGGTCCGCTCGCTGAGTAGTCGCTGTTATATAAACCAGGTCAAGACTCCATCTACTAGCGCAAGATGAAATTCTCATGTATCTCTCTCCTCCTCGCCCTGAGCGCGCTACAAGGTATGTTAGTGTCACGTCCTCAAGAGTTCAAACACTTACTCTAAACGCTTAGAGAGCGTACACGGTCTCATCAATCCCATCATCCCTGGATGGAACCCAGACCCTACGATCGTGCGAGTGGGGGAAGACTTTTTCATCGCGACGTCGACGTTTGAGACGTGGCCCGGGAATCCGATATACCACAGCAGAGATCTCGTGGATTGGGAGTTGATTGGGCATGCGCTGAATAGGCCTTCGCAGTTGGCGTTGTTTGGGACGCCTTTTAATGGAGGTGGGTTTGACCCTTTTGGCTGCGTTGTAAGATTAACATGTGGTTGCGCAAGGTATTTGGGCACCTACGTTGAGGTATCACGATGGTGTCTTTTATCTTACGACGACGACGAGATATGTGTACACTGGTAAGTATGCTTTAACTCTGAGTCGACAGCTAAACAGCTCTTTATTGATACGGCGTTTCTAGCGGAACTGAAGCTCTTTCCTCGATCCTTCTATGTCACGACGACGGACATCTTTTCGAATAACTGGAGTGACCCCATCTATGTCGGTAAGTGGAAACCAGCGTGTACAAAGTGCTAGAGCGATTATTATGATGATTCTCAGATTCTTTGGGCTACGATCCCGACTTGTTCTGGGATACCAATGGCGATGTGAGCTCACTTGAAACTGATTGAACATTAGCACTGAGCATATTAGGTATACTTCACTTGGGCTGGAATCAACAACGCGGCTGAGAACATCTACGGAATATATCAAAACAAAATCGACATGGCCACTGGAAATTCACTCACTCCTGCGGAATTAATCTTCAATGGCACTCTTCCCGTCACAGCTGCAGTCAGGCCCGAAGGTCCCCACGTATATCTGATAAACGGGACATATTATTTGTTGATTGCTGAAGGTCAGTAACCTCCCTTTCCCCACGCAGTTGTTTACTCGGAATCTCTGGTTTGCATAGGCGGTACTGGCATCACGCACCGAGCCACTATCCAACGCGGTCCGTCCCCCTCTGGCCCATGGGAAAACAACCCCAAGAATCCTATCCTATACAACGGCGCGGACCTCTCTCTGCCTGTCCAGAACACAGGTCATTCCGACTTGGTCGAGCTAGAGGATGGAACCTGGTTTGGAACTGCGCTGGCCGTGCGCCCTCAGGCGGGAAGCCAGCTGGGTCGCGAGACCTACCTGTTCCCCGTCACATGGGAGGACGGATGGCCCGTCTTCAACGGCGGCGAGCCTCTGGCTGAGCATCTAGAGGGCGTCCTTGAGGATGTGGATCCCGTGAAGACCTATGACCGCGACTTTTCGGACGTCAGCGAGCTCGACGCGTCATTCATCTATCTGCGCACACCATATAAAGGGTTCCACTCTCTCACCGAGCGCCCGGGGTATCTACGCATTCTGGGGAACTCGTACGCGCCGGGAGATCGAGACAGCCCTGCTTTGCTCTTGCGCAAGCAGACGAGTTATGAACAGACGTTCGAGACACAGTTGGAGTTTAGTCCGACTTCGAATTTGACGGAGGCGGGAATTACTATATATGTTAGCGAGGCGAGACATAACGACATTGCGATAACCAGCGACGGGGGAAAGCGATACATCGTTACGCGCACTCTGACGCGCGCAAAACAAGTCGGTCCGTGGGCGCTCACTCCTGCCAATGACACGGTGGCGACTGTGGTTTACACCGAACTAGAGACTGCCGATGAACCCGTGAGATTGACGATCATCGGCAATTCCACGAAATACACGCTAGGATACGCAGAGGGTGACGCCGACTTTGAGTACACTGTGTCGTTCAACAGTTCTACAATGTTCGTGGTCTTTTCCCTTGAGTTGCTGGACTGATTCTTCATACAGAGGCCCTACATTCATCGGAGCGTCATTTGGTGTATACAATACTGGTCATGGACGACCGACATTAGTGCCAGCAGACTTCAAGTACTGGAAACAGAGCTAACGGCATTATAGTGAAGTCTCTTGATTATTTGGTACAACGTGTCTATAATGTACAAAAAAACTTTCCACAGGTCAGCTTCAGTCAAGAGTGGTGCACGGAAACACGCACAATATTTGTAATCCCTAGTAATCTAATAAACGCTTTCCTCCTTCCCAAACCGCGAAACTGACGGCAGTCATGGGGACGATTTTAAGATATCCGATGCTCAGTCCCACATAGAATCCTCCCAAGCCGCCAGCGCGATATATTGACGTGACAGTTTCTCTCCATCCGAGCCAGCGATCCGGTCGTGTGATACCGCCAACTTGCATGCGCCGCCTGATCACTTCGAATGGATAAGACACCGTCTGTGCCGCCGCACCGGAAACAGCGCCAATTATCAGATCCGCGCCAGGAGAGGCAGGGTTTGACTTGTCTTTCGGAAGAAAGCGAGCATGAAGGTAACCCCAGGAAAGGAACGACATCCCCGCGTACGGGATCATACCAACCATAGTCGCAGTAAAGCCCCGATAGAACTTGAGGAAGGGGAACTGTTCAAATAGAGGTGCAGTTGTCTGGCCGGGGCGTATGGAGGCGGATTCGTTGTATATCTTGCGCCAAGCGGTTAGGAAGGAGGGACGAGGAGCATCAGGCGTTGTAGTTAGAAAGGCCATGCGAACACGGGCGACTTCGAGAGGGTAAGTAAAACAGACTGATGTCATCCCTGTAGAAGGTGAGAAGGATGCGGCTATGCACCAGAGGGGAAGACGCACCGGCTAAAGCTCCGGCTGTGAAGCGGAGAAAGTTGGTTTCGTCGTTTTTTGTTGGCATTAGGATCTACAGAAGGCTGTTATACATCCTCTAGAGCATTACGCGGTAACCGCTCACGTAGTGTATCTCGTCGTATGCCATGAATCTAATAGCGGCGTAAGGGAAAATCCTTAGTAATGTCGCGGAATGTCCTTGGAAGAGTCCGCGCACGCCAGACTCATGGTATATGCGAGTTCCTGCACGATATGCACCACTCCAGGAGCCTTCCGGAAGTTGAGCGACGATGGCGAATGTCGGAAAACCCAGGCTGACGCACCGGCATACTTTGTAAAGTCGGGATTGGATGCCTGGAAGAGAATCTTGACTCTGTCCAGAGGAGCTACAACAGACTTTGCCTGTGAATGATGAGAAGATTATTGTTGGATGGGAATGGATGCGTACCACACAACCCGCTATGCCACCAGCCAATCCCGAGCGAAGAATTCGGTCAAGGTCTTTGGTCTTCCGGTGCTTGGTAACATCTGAACTCATTGGCACAGACGACAAGGCTCATAAGGAGGACCTCGACAGAGGCGGCACAAGACAAACCAATAGCCAGTGACAGTTCAGGAATAGGAAAGGATAGCTTCTCGGGGTTAGCCGCCGGCAAACGGACCATTATTGATACTCGCAATTCCAATTTATCGTTTTACTCATTCACACCGCCATGACCACTCCTTGTTGAATGGCGACCACGCCGACATTGCGCCCATACAGTCGCTGCAATGAGAGGCCACGACAGATCAGCCCCCAGGTCTCCCATTCCATTATACCACCCAAATCCTCCGCCCTGGCTGCCACCAGCTCATATTTCAGCAGAGCTTGGTTTGGTCTTTTTCCCGCCTTTCTCTTTGTCGACACTGACAGTATCGTAGGATATTCCGGATACCACCCCCCGCGTGCGCACCAAGAGGAGGATGTTCTTTCTGACGCAAATGTTAAAAATGGCTTTGCACTCCCGCTCTCTGTATCCGTATGTCCACTTTATATCATCTTTGCTCCTAGCTCACCCGGGACATAGCTGGAGACATCTACTGCACAGCCCGGCGTCTCGGAAGCCCTTCATGGCGCGGATACACTTTCCAAACTGGAAGAATTGATGAATCAGGTGTTTGCCCGCCGATCACAGCAATTGCCACCCATTCCGTACGTGTCTACCTTCCATTTCCTACTCATTGGCTTAATTCTCCATTCAAGATCTTCCTCATTTCGCTTTCCTTCCAGAGTGACGCTCAATGACCCGAAACGGCAAACCTGGTTTGCCGACCTTGCCAATCCAGCCGTGCCACTGAACAAGCTTGGGAAAAGCGTCCCACATGGTGCCAAAGGACACGATCTATTAGATCTCCTGCAGTCTAACAATGTTGCTATCCCAAGAGCAGTATGGTTTCTACGCGTCTTTGGTGCCAACGAAACTGTAAGTCAGCTGCCTTCGCCGCTGTCTGTGTACTCACACGCAGTTAGGCTGGTCTACGTAATAAACCGTCCTACAACCCATCTCAGTATAGCGTGGAATGGACTGGGGTCGTTACAAGCTATATGAAGAAACAGCTAGCCGATATCGCTCTTCCGAGCGCGCCTCGGCCGGGCATGAACATCAAACAGACTTTCAAGGGAGTACTGGCGGACTCTTCCACACGCGAGCGCTGGATCTTGCGATTTTCATACTGGTACGGCTGACTATTTGACACGTACATCAGTTTCATTAACAGCGTATAGCTTAAAACTTCTCCAGTCGTTCTATCTAGAGGGTCTAGTCGATCATCGGACGTTTCTCGTCTGGGTTGTCCATCAGATGAGCACTTGTAATCTGGCCCAGGCTGGCTTTATCGCTCGTATTGCCGATGAGTACCTCGAAGGTATGCTGGCGTGCAGACCGTTAAGTAAACACTTCGTCGACGCATGTGTGGGCAAACTGTCAGAGGTACGTTAAAGCTCATGGTCTTGTCTGCGTTGCTCAACTACCGGTAGATATCCCTTTCGGCATCCAAAGAATTTCTTGTCGATACGGAAGGGCTTTTGAAAGTTATCGTCCAGGTCGGGCCTTCTCGGTCGCTTGAGATTAACGCTGACGCACCTTTAGCGCATTTGTCTTGCACTACCGGACGCTTTTGTCAGCCCGAAGCAATGGCAACTCCATTCGAAATTATTGGATAACGTACTGGCAGAGAACATCATGGACCAAACGTTGGCTTCGCAGAATACACTTGCAATCCGGCAAACATTGGCTCGTCATTGCAGTGACATTCAACGGAGAAATCAGGCGATGTTGTTCATAAACATGCCGCCTCTCGCCACAGCCCGCCTCGGGTCATCGGTACTTGACATCAAAGTAAGAGTCTCTTGTGACCTGACGAGCGATACTTATCTCACTGATAGTTGCTGAATTCTATATCGAGAACGACCAACATCAATTCCATATCCTTCTTTTCTGACGACTTGGAGGACACTAAGCACAAACTTGATTTGTTGCTGACGTGGTGTATAACGCCTCTCCAATTTGGTGATCACCGGCCATTCGCTGCTGTTACTCTGATATATAATTGGAGACAGCGGGCATCTGCTCGCTCTATTCGTCGCGAGTGCACTTCTCCGGATGAGTTCTTGCAGGATGAGCTCTTCACCTGGCTGGACTGCTCTGACGTGGCCGGCGATCCCAAAGTCATTCGGACGGTGTCATTACTATTTGGGAAGTTGGTGCAGCGACAGCTCTTTTCATATGAGAGGTACATCCAGCGGCTTGTGGCGCGATCGGAACCTGGGTTGGCTGTCAGTGATGTACGTATTCAGTTTGATCACATTGACAGTACGTGCTCAGTGTTGTTCAGCCAGGCGAGTCTCGACATCGACACTTCCTCCGCTGGATCACCTTAACGGAGAAGTCCCATATTGCGCAACGCAAGACCGCTCTCTATGGTGTAAGGATCAGAGATATACCCGAAGAACAGAACGAGAGGGAGATGCGCAGAGAAATCCGTGCGGTCCTGCCCATTTTCGAAGGTCTGTTAGTCAGACTGTACGTGAAGCGGTTCTAAATGTCTTTTGGACAGGTTCATCTCCCGACATCTTGCGTTCACCCTCAGCACTAGTTGCGACGTGTCCCAAATTCATGGCGGCGTCTCGGTACGAGCAGGTTAGGACGTTGAAGTCGTGGCTACTTCCGCTTCTTGAGAAACGAATGTCCAAGTAAGACTCTTTCCTTCCAACATCTGACTTTGTTTTCACAACTTCTTAGTGCAGAGTCAAGTGGTGATGAAAGTGTTCTCAAGTCGTATTGTCTGACTGTTGAACTCATGGCAAAGACGAAATGTTTTCAATCGTTGTTGAATGTGAGTTCAAAAATTCTCTTCCATTAATGTTATCTAATCTTTTACGAACAGCTCACTCTCTGCCTACTCGAGCACTCTTCAACGGCAGATAGCCTAAACACTGCGATCGACATCATCCGTCGTTTCGCCACCATTTGGGCATGTATGGATGCAGTAAATACAATACTTGCAACTCTCCAAACAGCGCATCAATCATGGAAAAGTAGAGGTGTTCAGTCTCGCGCTCTGCTTCTCTTGATCGTGGAATTGGACAACAATGCGCTTCTGAGCCGCGAAGCTCGCGACCAGATACAGACGGACGCTTCTATCTATGCATTAGTTGGTCATCTTTTTCTTTTACCTAGCCTACTCACTGAACAGTATACAGGCCCTTCAACCTCTCATGGTCAACCAAGCTCCGGTGGCGGTTCCCGACGTGTTACCTGAGATTTTACTTCTAGCTGGAGATTTCGACCCACAGGCTCCCTCCACGCTTGCCAACGGTCTCTGGATCAAGTATCGAATGTCGTATGACTGGGCATGGAAAGTGTGGGACAACACTATTGCCAGTCTGCGTCAGATCCCCGCTATGACTCCCGAAGAAAGCGGCCGGCGAGACTGTGCGCTTCGTTATGCCCACTTCCTCTGTCACATTGATCAACATCTACCGTCTGGCCTTGACGACGAAGTTTTGCGATGGTTTTTGGGACCAGGAAAACATGAGGTTGCGATGCTGAGTCCGGAGACGTGGGATATCGCGACTGTTCTGCTTTTGTTCCTGGTCGTTCGTGGGGCGTTGAAAACTACGACGATAATGACCGGTCTTGTTTATCCCGCCTGGCAGCTCGGTGCGTCTGCTTCGACGCCGCCGCAGGCCAGTCAGATGGAACTCTTTCTCGCTGCGGCGAACAATCTCGTCAAGGTGCTTTTGCTCTGCGAAGAGGGAACGGCAGCGGCGATGCCTCCGACCGATATCTTTGACATTCAACGATTGAGGACACGAAAGCAGGACGTCTACTGCGATCCACACTTTCCTGTCTTGGTCACTAATATTCCGATCATCGTTTCCTTGGAAAACAACGAACTCATTCCTGAGAGGCTCAGGGCGGAGGTGAAGACAATCCGACATTGCCTCTACGAGGACAATAACTTTCGGCAAGGGACGTTCCGTAACCTGGATGCTCTTCGGACCGCATTCGAACATGCCATGAATTTGCTTGAGAATACCAGTCCGGAGGTTGGCGACCGAACGATGGCTGCGCTGAGGATGATATTCTCGGAGGCTCCTGAAGAAGGTATGATTGATAACACGGTGTACTCACTGACGCTAATGCGCTACTCCAGACATTGAAATCTACAGCTGGCCCGAGAAGTCTTCGTTCTTGAGCCCGTGGATGATTTCGGCCACCACGATTCAGTTACAGTTTTTCCTGAAGCAGATGGAGCATTCGGTCTCGACTGAGTCTCATGCGTACGAGACAGCTTGCATGACGTTGGACAAACTAACGTCCGTCATCTTTGACCATTCGCTTTCCTCGGACGAAGCGAGTTTTGTTACGCAAATGACTCAAGGCGTCGGGTCGGCGGTTGCGGGGAAAATCATCAACAATGGACTTCGCTTCCTCACCGAGATCATTGGCAAGGGTATGACGGATGTGGGAGTAATGGAGGACTGTGCTACTCGTGCCGGAGAATCGTTCCGCATCCTTATCTACGTGGCTGAACCGCTGCGTCAAGAACCATCCCAGCTTCCCTCGCTCAATCCTCAAGTGCAGGACGCCTTCTTTTCGACGTTATGTGCCAAGTTCAACAAAATAGATGCGGAATCGAAGGAGCTCGATGATTCACGTAAAGAGTCGTTCACACGACGAGTCATTCTTCTAGCACGGTTACTGCAGTTTGACCTAGGCTTTGATGGGGCATGGACACCAAGCACGACGAGTCAATGTCGTGGTCTAAGCCAAACCTTGTACCGCCTTGCTTTGGTATGTACATCTCATTTTTTGTAACAAGTGCGAACCACTGAAGAACTCTCAGTTCCACGCCTCTGGGAGTAATTTCGACTCGATTGTGTTCCCTTTACTTTTTGACACGTTGCTCTTCCTCGTTGATGGTACGCTCCCTTTCATGTTATCCGCGAGCTCTATCTGACATTGCTGCAGAAACCCCAGCTGCAAGCAAATTGGCAGCTTTTGACCCGTTTGCCGCATATCCTCCCATGGATGCCTCTACACTGACGACGGACATTCCGCCGGAGTATCTGAGGCAGCTTCGTTCTTTACTACCATCACTACCTACCGTGGCGAGGGTTGCAGATTTAGCGTCGTGTCGTCGTGACCAATCTGGCCAAGTCGTCCAAGAGACTCCTGTGGTGAACCGACCTTGGGAGTGGATCGAGAATCTCGGAGAGCCGTCGAATCTTGATGCCAAAGAAGCTGAACGGGAAAGGGAGGAAAAGCAGCGTCTCAAAGTCAGATACCTCGTCAAAAACACAGGATCGCTGTCTCTCGATACTTTCTGCGCGCGCATGACTGGCGATGGCATACTGGAATCGCGGACGGACGATCCTGCCATTGAAGCGAATCTGAGGACGTTCGAGGATGGGTTATCGTCGGATAGCATCTTCAAACGGGATTGGCGGGAGACGAGGTTGGAGGTTGGCGCTGCGGCCGCGGCACACCAGGGTAGAGCGGCGCCGACGGGCGCTCATGAGCCAAGCTCGTCCACGTCGGCCACCCGTCTGACGTCGCGCGCGTCTCCGGCGTCTTCTCCTCATTCGCGTTCCTCGGCTCGGGTCTCAGGACGACGAGGGAGCCCATCGGTCAACCGTTCGTCGAATTCGAGCGAGATTATTGACGTGGATATGCTCCCGAACACGTCGACTTCATCACGAAGGACAGGTTCTGGCTCGAAAAGAAAAGGACCTCCTAGTGACGACGAGGTGGTCATCATTGAAGGGCCATTGCCTGCTTCCAAATCCAAGAAGCAGAGAACCGCGTCGAAGACCGTAGCCACGAAGGCCAAGCCTCGAAAGCGATAAGATATCCCGCACTGTTTTGTTTGCATGTTTTCACATTAGATTCATCATGACCTTATGTTCTTCTTGCATGTCTGTACACCCACAATCACTCCCACTGTAGCTATTGTATCATGTAATATTGGATAGAGTATGTAGGATATTTACCGATGTAAGAGCAAGGCGCGTATACAGACAGGGCTAATTTAGAGATGCTGCATATAAGTTATACATAAATGCGATGCGAGTCCGTAGACAACCTGATACAGAACAAGAATAACGATAAATGCTCCTCCGGATCATGAGGGAAAGAATGCCGCCCATGGGTCTTTGACGACCGGTGCTCTATGCTTTCCTCGCCCCTTTGGTGGTGCAGGTTTCTTGGGACTGTCTTCGCCCTGTGCGGAACCAACGGCCCTAACCAGACTCTTGATGGCGAAACACTCGACTGGCCGAGCTTTGACAGATTCTCGACAGGTGGGACATGTTAGGGAAGGACCACCAGTATCGAGTTGGTTCACCATGTTGATGAATTGCCGAGGAACGATTTGGCCATAGTACAAGGTGTCTCGCAGGAAATTAGGCATTGGAATGGGCTGATTGGGATTGTATTGGGGATGCGTAGCTTGATGTTGCGTGGTCGTCGTCGTGAACCACCCTTGCAGACAGCCTTCGCAGAATGTGTGTCCACATTTGGGCAATCTAGAAGCGTTGTTGGTGATGAATATGGATTGCGGTGAGGACAGACGCACATGTAGGGGTGCCACATTTTCATGGAGCATATTTCGCAGGTAAGATCATCTTCGAGCTTTGAAATGGCCTGCACAAATGAAATCAGTGAAAGGGAGTTGGTAGCGTGATAGAACGTACTATGGTCTCTCCATCCCCATCGTCTTGAGCTTTTGAGGCTTGTAGCTTCTCAACAGTTTCTTGTAACGCAGACCGTTCTTTCCGAATCCGTTTCTTATCTGCTTCAGATTTGGCTAATTCCTATAACAACATGAGCGACACTTTAAAGGTTCTTGATAAAACGACGTACAGCTTTCAATTTCTTTACTTGTGCCTCCAGAGCATCGGCTCTTGCAGCTTCATAGGCCGGTACAGCAGCTTCGTCGTCGTCAGAGGAGATCTCGATGACTTCGGTGTGACGCGGCTTGCGCTTTGTCGGGGCTGCTGTGCGGGTGGGTAGTTCTATTACATCGCGCGAAGAGCGATTTGAGTGCTTGGGGCTCGTTGCGAGTGGCGACAATCTGTGCTGCCTTGTAGTCCGTGCGGCAGGCATTGCAACAAAGAAAGGGTATCAGAGCAAGTTAAAGGCCTCTTTATTGAGAAAGAGAGAGAATCGAGGCCGACTCGGTCCTCGTCGTTGTAGTTGCAGTTCAAGCTCCAGCGAAGCAAAACAAGGCAACTCACGACACCACGTGACCCGCCGAAAATTCCACGTGCCGGCGCCACTCGGGCCTAGCCCCGCTCAGGGGTGAGCTCTACAGCACCGACGAGATCAGTCCAAAACGCCAGTACTGCTGTACGTTGAAGAAGTTTTGGGCGCTGAGCAATCGCTTCCGGCTGATCCACACCCCAGAGACGAGTCATTTGTCTAGAGTCCAACAACACGTGATCGTGCCACGGTTCTTCGCCGACCATCACCATGAATGTAAGCTTTCGCCCACGCTAACGCGACAGTTTCGGCTGAGTGTCTTAGGCGCATGCATACCCACAGTTTTACGCATGCTATCTCCTCAAATCTATCAAGACCCCGTCTGCAACAGCTACTTATATTGGTAGCACGCCAAATCCTCTGAGACGTATCAGGCAACACAATGGTGAATAACATACATCGATAAAAAAAGGTTATAGCTCGCTAATCGAATAAAGGCGAGATATCTCAAGGAGCCCGGAAGACATCGCACAAACGTCCATGGGTTATGCACATGCTAGTTCACGGATTTCCATCCAAACAAACTGCTCTACAGTTCGAATGGGCCTGGCAACACCCTCATATCTCCCGTCATCTAAAGGGAAAGACTACAAAGGGTCGAAGTCTTGCTCAGCACGTAAAGAACTTGCACACGATGGTCGCGACTCATCCATACGACGTGCAGCCCCTTCGTGTTGTGCTCTTCACCGAAACTGCTGTGAGACTTTGGGGCAAGCTTCCAAAAAGTGTGGCTTCATCTTCGACTCTGCTTGGCGGCCCATCTACTCTCGATATCTCCTCGCAAATTAAAGCACCACTACCACACTCGAGTTGTCACATCTGCGCTTCTAGCCTTCCTCTAGAGCCGCTTTCGATTGCAGTTTGCCCAGATTGTGGGATGTCGGCGCATCTGCCATGCCTCTCCGCACATTTCCTTGATCAAGAAGGGAGCGTGGAACGCATGATTCCACGAGGAGGCAAATGTCCAAGCTGTGTCAAGTACATTCTTTGGGGTGACGTTGTCAAAGGGATGTTCAGTCGCGTTGGTACGACTCAGGTCATGGATGATGATGATGATGATGATCAAGACGATGGGTTGGACATGGAGGACGACGATGTACTTGAAGATGAAACTCAAATAACCCCAACCAAACGGAAGCGACGCACGAGCACTTCACGAAAGCGCACTACTATCGGCGATGACGTACTTTCACCTTCGCCCTCGAAAAAAGGGCACTCCGTAAAGACGTCAAAGAAAGTCGGACAGCCCAAGAAGACAGCAGTTACTAGTTCTGCTTTATCTCCTCCGAAGAGGAGAGGCAGGCCACCAAAGGCCCAAACAGGCCATGAATCGAGCGATGGCGAGGTCTTTGATTTCGGCGGCATCGATTCCAATCCAGAGCTGGATGACACCGATGATGAAGCGCTTCCGCAGCCGTTGAAACCCAAAATTAAACCTCGTCGTGCTGTCAAAACTGCTCCTGCCTCAAAGAAAAGAGGTCGTCCACCTAAAGCCGCTTCTCAGGATAGCAGTGGAGAAGAATTCGATTTTGGCGGAATTGATTCTAATCCGGACTTGGACAATTCTCCATTGCCTTCACCGACGAAAGTCAAGCGAGGCCCTACCAAGCAGGCGGCCAGGAAACTTCATACGCATGCGTCTCCGGACAAGCTGGCAGATCGCATGTCGACTCTTAGCGTCTCTTCACCCGATCCGGCATACATGGAGCTTTCTGATTGAGCTTGTATGAATACATACACGACTCTTATGATAGCATGTCAAGCACTCCCTATCAAGCCCAGGTGCTTCGAATTAAATCGTACTGCGCTTGAGTGACCGGCTTCACGACGCCATGCTTGAGCAGGGATGGGAATGAGCTGGTTGACGCCGTACTGAAGGCGGCGTTATCGACATCGTTCGTCACATAAGGAACATACCCCTAGAAGTGCAATTAAAACAAGTCCTACTTCATAACGACAGGGCACTTACGAAGGCAGTCACATACTCATCGAGGAAAAGGTAGGCTCTGTTTTCCACCTGGTTGTCCCAGAACACCAGGGGACCTTCTGAGACGACGTTGGTGATGTAACTTTGCGAACCGACGCGTTTCCACGTCCCAAAAAGACCCGTGGTAGAGCGCTCCTCCCACACGGTCAACGTGGTCTCATTCTTGATAAACCTAGCATAGGACTTGCCGGTTGTGTCCATGGGTAAGAACGTCAGATCGATCACAGGCGTACCGCTGATAGCAATGTACGGTTGCGCCGTCGTGAACGTTTGGAAATCCGTCGTATACGCGTAAAATATCTGATCCAACGTTGTCGCAGAGCCGGTGTGCTAATGACGATATTCGCTTGTCAACTTGCACATTCCTAAATGAAGACGAGTCCAAAGGGCATACCTGCGTATCCGTTGAAGAATACAAGCGCGAGGACCACACGACGAGGAACTACTGCTTCTCATAATCCCATACCGCCTCCGGGGCCCAAACCATACCAGCCGTTGACGGCATGACTTGGACCAGACGTTCCCCAGTCCATCTAACAAGGTCGGTGCTCTCCCAGACGACGATGCCGCGGCTACCACGACGCGTCGCCGCGTCCCAGTTGGTGGAATCGATATCCAGGTCCGTAGCGATAATCCAGTATTTAGAATTGTCAGGACGCGAGACTAGGTACGGGTCTCGGACGCCTTTAGTTCCAACCGTTGGCACGAGGATAGCGTTGTCTCCGTTAAGCGCGCTGTATGAGAGTGGGTTGTTTCCGTTGCTCAGGTGCGCGAAAATGGATGCTTCGCGATCATCTGGGCTAGGTGAGTTGACGTCGGGGGCGCGCTCGGACCAAGAGACACGCACAGAAGTGAATCATCAGGTAGCCAACGAATGACTGGGTTAGGGTAAGGAAAAGGACACGAACAAAAGTGTAGAGACCACGAACACTGTTGGCTCTTTTGTCGAGACCGTTGGAAACAGGTGTTCCTAAGCCGACTGCGCAGAGCGCAAGCAGAAAAAGTGATCTGTAGAGAAAAGATTGCATGGCTGACCACTAGAGTACCTCGTGTCTTTCTACAAACAATACTCTTATAGTCGTTTCTGTGCGGCCCATCGAGGCGGTCCGACGGAAATACTCGCCACTCGTGACATGCTTTTCCAAGAGAGAGTTATTCCAGCGAAGAAGTACAGTCCGAGTCCGAATGAAGCACTGAGGGAGATTTCCGACTCGTAGCCTCGCAGGTAAGCTAGGAACGCTGTCATTGAAGCTCAAGCAGAGTCGTCGGACCAGACACAAGAGGATGAACGACGAAGAGGACGAAGAGCAGCGGAAACATTCCGGGAAAACAGCAATAGACTCTAAAAGGTGCCGAAGAGGGTCGTCTGATGTCAAGGTTTGTTGTTTATTATACTAATAGTACACTGCAAAATGAAAACATGACAATCTTACTGCGACTGCTTTATCAAGTCAGCAGCACGCTCCGCGACCATGTATATAGGTCCTTGAGTGTGGCAGTTGGGCATAAATGGCTGAAACGTAGTCAACAAGCCGTTCCTTGCGAAAGAGAAATGAAGGCGTACAATCACAGATCCATCAACAACACGTAGTCCCTCCGCACCCTTCACCTTCAGGTCGGGACCTACGACACCCCAGTCGGCGTCTGCGGGAGACATACTCGCGGTACCCAGCATGTGTAAGATGGACTGCGCATTGTTGCGGGCGAACTGCTCGATTTCGGCGTCTGTGGTCGCGTTGGCGAGATCTAGAACGGGGCCAACGATGTAGTCGTCCCATGTACTCGCGGATAAGAAGCGTTTCACGGTCTTCACAGACTCCACCATGGCGAAAATATCGAACTCTGTAGTCAGAGAATTGGGGTTGATACTGGGATGTGTGAACGGATTAGCGGAGGTGAGCTTGAGGTCGCCACCTATACAATACTCGTCAACACTACGAAACGAGAGCGCGCAGTGAACGTACGAGACGTTGGCGATATCACAATCGTAGAGAAACTTGTGTAGTATCCAGTAGATGGAACTGACACGCCGTGAACTAGCCAGAGATTCTGGGGGCTTATTTTAGATGTCGCAGAAGCAGCTTGTACATTCGCCACTCACCGCCATCAGAATCTCGAAATGACTGGACTGAGGCCCCGCACTCGGGTCGGGGACTGTCTCGAAGATGGCCGAGTCATCGGGCAGACGAAGGTAGCCAACATGGTTGCCTACTCCAGCCGTCAAAGGCCCCGTCCTGGTGGTCTGCCATTGTGCTTTCGCAGCAGCCATAAGTGTTGAATTTCGTAGAAGATCGTCATATGTCCCATTACTGGTGACTTCGTATACATTGGCGACGAGAGCGTGATCTGTCATATTCAAACCGACAGACGGGTTGTCGACGTAAACGGGAATATCCAGTGCAGCTAGCTCAGTCGCGTTACCAATCCCAGAGAGTAGCAGGATTGTAGGCGTGCCTATGGTTCCCGCGGATAGGATGACTTCTTTCGTCGCGTAAACGGTGAATACAGGAGCTGGAACTTCATGTCAGTATGAAGGTATTGCACATGTCGTGACACCTACAGTCCTCCGAAGCAGCAAATTGCACCCCGTGGAAGGAAGGAAGACCATCAGAAACGCCGGTATTGACCAGCTTCGTGACTTGAGCATTGATGAGAACATCAAGATTGGGGCGATCCAGTGAGGGGTGAAGGTATGCCGTGGCTGAGCTGCTACGCTCCCCGTTACCGATGGATGATACAAACGAACCTATTCCAGAGTTGGTTCTCATAAACTCAAACCAGCGGTTTTTACATGGACGTACCGATACCAAGGACGCCTTGCGAGCCTCCAGTCATGTCCAGTCTGAAGGGGAATTCAGATGTGAGTTCCTGAGTCGTTGCAAGTACATGTTCATCAAGAGGAATTCCATCATTCCCCGTCAAGCTCGTTAAGAGGGGACCTTGGAACCCGTGCTGCGTTGGATCGAACTGTCCCGTCGTATTGTGTCCATCCGCGGGTGCCACCAACTTCTCGTTCTTGAGAGGAATGTTCAGCTAAGTGGGTGACTACGGGCCAAGGCTCCGTACCTTTCGGGCATACTTCTCCATGTTATCCCATTTCCATCCATCGTCGCCTGTGAGTGCTGCGTATCTGTCCCAATCTTCACCGGAACCATGAGAGTAGCCCATATAATCTGCGGAACGCGTCCTATAAGAACTAAAAAGACCAAAATAAAGCAACGACACGTACTAACTGTACTTGAACCACCGAGGACGCGTCCTCTCGGGTACGGAAAGTCACGGCCATTGAAACCGGGTTGAGGCACCACAGTATAATTCCAGTCATAGATGGTATTGGGCGTGAGTGTAGCGCCCAGTAATGGGATTCTCTGTGCTGGCAGGATATCGTTGTCTCTGGATTGAAATACCGTCAGGATTCGATGAGAAAGAATGCACGAAGACCTCACGCAACACCAGCCTCGAGAACAAGCACAGAAATGGCGGAGTCCTCGGTCAGACGCGCCGCGATGACATTACCAGCGGTACCGGCTATTGTAACGTCTTGAGCAAGCGAGACAGAGAGAAGGAGACACGCGCGGACATACCACCGACGACAACATAATCATACGTGTCGTAAGACAGCTCTGAGAAATCAGTGAAGAGTTTGGCCGTGGATAATAGCCATAGTGTCGAACAGAACACAAGGGCGAGTCCAGACATGGGGAGTGGCTACCGATTCCCAGAGAATACGCAGACTTTAAGGCGCTGGTAGAGGCAGCAATATTACCAATTGTGGACCTGAATGGACGCGCTACTGTCCGGACCTGTCCTGGGCCTGATGCTTGTAGCAACGCTAACGAGATTTGTGGCAACCGACGAGACCGTGTGTGCGGGGCAGAAACAACTTGCGCATGGGATCAACAGGAAAGCTTTGGCGCCGGCATACAGTGTATCTTTAGAACAAGCAAGGACACATCGTGTTCTATCGCAGGCCTATCGTGATCTTCTCTGTATTCAATTCAAGGTGGAGAGGGTTAGGAGAGACCCGAGGGGGCCGGTACGCAACGAAGGGATGATGGTTCGTGAGAGCACATCATGCGCTAAAGTAACACCTGACAATGTGCCTGAGGTCTGCGGAATCCGAGCATCGAAAATCTGTTCTGTGGCACACGATTTTAGAGCTGTTTAGAGGTCCGCTGGTGGTTGAACTTGGCTTGGCTGGATCTGTCAAGAAGCGGCACTTCAAATTTTATGCTTCGCGATCTCCGGTCCGGTCCTCCGAGCGCAACTTTGAACTGAGAGCTTCTTCAACTTGGTCGAAACCGCATCCTTTGAGTTATTCAGGTCCTTCATAACGTTACAGTGCGTTTCAGAATGATGCGGAAAACGTTCACAAAAAAATATTGGTGGCTGTGCCGGCCCGACGACCCCCGAACCCCTGCTTTTGACCACCATCATGGCCCACGACGTGTAAAACTGATGTCAAGCGACGTACAATGACAATTCCCATGTTATACTTTGAATAGTACTGTAGTGTACAGCAAATTAATGGTATTCTTGCTCTCCTACACACATACAATGGTTTTTATTGCATGTTTCTGCAAGGGCCAGGGTGCTTCGGGCCAACTTCCGGGTCTTCGGCAGCCCTTGGGCCGGCACAGCCACCAAGATTTTTCTGTCAACGTTTTCCGCATCATTCTGAAACGCACTGTAACGATACGAAACTGCGGCTCGTGCTACCGCTCATGTGCCTGGCCAACTTACTCAAGGACTGTCATGGTTGACTACGTTGACTAGCGGCGCTGACCGACGAGCTCACAAAACTCCTTCGTGTCTGCATCCCTGCCGCTTAAACTAATCCGACCCGAATCAATTTACACTTCTCATCTTTCATACCCTCAAATTATCCACTCCCTAACTGCTTTGCGGGGCCCTCGTGACGCCGAATCCACTACGTTTTCAACTCTAGAATTTGAAAACCGAGGTTTAAATTGAACGACTTGGGGGAACCTGACGCTTTTTTCCGACTCCCAAGCCTTTTGATGGTCGCGTTGCTGTGGACTTGACGTATTCTCAGTACGGTGATCATCCCCGTTTGGCCGTCCTATTCAGTAGATTTCGGTCAGCGCGAGATAACCCGGACCAGGTCAGCGTGCATGATGCTTCAGAAATACGGTCGCATTCAAATTCTTCCGCTTAGCTACTCAACATCTTCCCAAGGTCCAACCAGGGGGATCTTGTACATAAAGCGCGCTCTTTCTCAAGGATAGGGCGCTTGCCGTCTGGTCACTGTTGACGCCAACACCATTCCTTCCTTGAGAGTCTGAACGACACCCTACTTCAACTGAGACCATGTCAGACACTGGTATGCCGGTGGATCTTGTTAAAACGTTTGAGTTCGCCTCAATTCTTGCTTTCTTCTGTGACATTCCTCGTCTAGGACTGGTCCGTTAGTGAGTTGCACGATACCCTGTGGAAACAATATTTCTCATCCTTTGCTTTAGTTGTTAGGTTATATCATAAATTGTGGGCTGTACGGTGCACTCTGTGTTCAAGTTTGTAGGGTTTACAGCTTCTTTCCTTCGAATCCTTGGGTCTCTGATAGAGTCGCAGATCTCTACTACATCTCGTTCCCGAATGATCATATAAGGTCTAAAGCGGTGGTCTACTCGCTTTTCATCATCGAGACTGCTCAAGTGGTCATGAACATATCCGACGTATTCGATCTGTTCGCTGTTGGTTACGGGAATCTAGATACTGTACTATTTCGTTCAATTCGTTGGTCACAAGTCACAGTGACCTCCGAATTGACGAAAAGTCACAGTGGTCACAGCAAAATCCCCAAAAAAGTCCCCGGCGGGGCCCCCGCCAGCCTCCCGACGCAGCTCCGCCGCGTCGGCTATTACCATATATGGTAATCTGACGAAACCAAAATTTCGTCGCACCGGTCACAGGTCACATAGTGCGACGAATTGAATGAAATAGTACAGTACCCTGGATCACATACATCTATCATGGCTGGCGGTGCCCATATTGACCGGTCTGGGTGCGTTGCAATTCTCTATCTCGGATTTGGCTCACACGACCAAAAACAGTCAGCTTTATTGTGCAGTGTTTCTACGGCCACCGAATATACCTGCTCACTGAGCGCTTCTGGATTCCTTCGGCAATTGCACTCGTATGCCGTCCCCAGATATGCTTCTAGTATGCTCACCTAAAAAGTTCAGCTCGCGGCCACTCAATTTGCTGCTGCATTTGTCGGCGGCATCCAGGTATACCTGAAAGGTCGATTTTCTTTAATAGAGTCCACACGGACCGCGTCGACAGTAAGCAAATCCGATAACCCCTCCATTCACCTCATTTGCTAAACATTCATGTCTAGATATGGCTGGCAGGGAGCGCCGCTTGTGACGTTGTCATCGCAATCGCCATGACCCATCATGTGAGTAGCCCTTGAGTTGGCATCCTCGCGTCTAACGTCGTGAAGCTGGTTTCGGCGGATACTGGATTCAAATCGACCCATCTCATTCTCACCAAAATCATCAGACTCGTTATTGAGACTGGCTCAGTAACAGGTGCGCTCTTCCCCCCTAAATAAGTCGCACACCTAGAAAGCTCTCCCGGTAGCTTCGGTCGCTGTCCTCGATCTAATTTTGTTCCTCGTCTTCCCTCACGCGACGTACCATACCGTTCCCGCTCAGAGCCTCGCCAAAATATACTCGAACGCCGTTCTCGTGCTTTTCAACAGCAGAATAAAAGTGCGCGGGGGGCGTGAAGAGGCTAAGGACTCTCATGGGAGTGACATAGAGCTTCCTTATTCGACAGCTTCAACAGGATTCCAATTTGGTGGACCGTTGAAATTCAACGCGCGTAGCGTTTCGCAACGAGAGGGCCGCTCGGCCAACGTTGATGTCTCATCTTGGGGGGACGATCTTCAAACGACGATGCATAATGTGGTCCGTTGACTTTTTCCTGCATTGTTGAGAAGTCGACGCGCTTATGTTCGAGTTCAGACGACGCCTGATATGGATGACGACACCGGAGCTGCTAGGGATCGAGAGGAGATGAAGAGGAAGCGGCTGTCGATACCATGACGAACAACATGAAGCAAGAGTACTGTACGACCAGAGATGTATCCATCCAGAATTGCATGACACCCACAACATTATCAACTGTATGACCACTTTTGAGGGCTTTTGAGTGGGCGTTGATTCCATGAAAGACTAGAGCGCGTCGGACGTCCTATACCTTGCTGCCGCAGAGGAAGGCGCATTAATTGTTGCTTATGCCACCTTCCGTTGTCTACTCATCGCCAAAGCTGAACAGTAAAGAACGGAATAACTACTATGACCAAGAAATATAGTACTATTAATGGGGGTATACAAGTATCATGATAGAGTACAAACAAAATGACGTTCAGGTCGATCAATGAGTGGTTGATTTTTTCCATCTAGACACGCGAACTTCCAACAATTGTCAAGCCTGATTAAAACAGACATTGGCGAGGACTTACCACGGCCATCCAGCAGGACCACCCTTGTCATTCAAAGCCGCCATGGGCCGATTCAGATGGCAGGAGTTTCAATAATGCCTATAGCCATGTTTCGAGTCTCGACGGAGGAAAGCAAACGTCGGCGCGTACCAAAAGGCGACAAGGATCAAGATCACGACGACGAGGAAAGGTACTGGTAGGTTTGCCGCTGAAGCCCAAGCTCGCTGAACATGGAGGAACAGCGACAAACAAGACGCTAACCTGGTGGCTGTGGAATCAGCGGTTGAGCTTGCACCATCAAAGGTGGAGCCTGAACTTGGACCTGGTGAGCTGTTGCTACGATTAATCTCAACTAGTAGAGGCTTGATACGGGGGAACGTACCAGTGGTGTACTCTGGGCGACGGTATGGGTGGTAGCGGCGGCGTGAGCCTCCATGGGAGCTTGACCGCGACGGGGGCATATTTGGCTGGAGGTATGTTCTTAAGCGCCCGTAGGCCGCAATTTTTGAGCTCTCATAATGCGCCCAATATAGATGTGAGCTTAAATGTTGATCAGCAACAAGGTGAATATGTTCGAACAGATTCACCTTTTGGGTTCGCCACTGCTTACCTAGTCCGGAGCCCCCATGACGACGTGTTCCATGGATGATAAGGTAGAGAACGTTACATCAAGCTCTTCTAGTCGCACCTGCTACTGGCGTACATGAGAGCAAGGCTGGATGCGTAGGGATCGGACAGAAGATTCACATCGGACCCAGCCACTCGCTACAGGACGACGACGAGTCAACGCCTGCCGAGTGCTTCACCATCTTGAGCTAGTCCATGGAAAGTCGGCCGCTATCCTCCCATCTATCTCTTTGGCTTCCGACTGGTCCTCATCAGCAAAGTCGATCACGTGACAGATGGGACGCGTTTGGATCTGACAAACGGCTTTTGATTCAGACGTTCTCCGGGAATGTTGGAGATCCTCAATATGTCGCCCAGCCGAGAATTCCATTATAAGCTTGCTTAGGCGTAGCAGGTTGGTGGAAGCGCGTTCTCCGAGATCATATGTGCGCGTACAGGCCCCCGTTTGGAGTCGTCAGCGGTCCAATGATCATGGTATGGTCTAATCGGGAAGGGTACTGAGGCCATGTGAACGCGTAATCATTTCTTGGAGTGAACCAAGTTGAATGGACGTATAACGTTTAACGAAGTGTGCTACATAGATGGGTCAAGACCAAATAACCAGTAGGAGATATCGGATATAGCATGTCAGCGCTATTGTCACCGCAGGGGACGTAGCGCTAACCTGCATCGATATGCGGCCCTATCGTTCAGATGTTCTTTGCGATTACCATCACGTAGCGCCGGGAGCTGCAGTGAATGTGCGACGACATGAAGAGACTGAGACTGAGACATTCTGAGGACCCAGACGACGAGATTTTTCTAGGATGAGGTCTGCGAGGCAGAGGACTGGGAATTTTGGTACGACTTCTGGTGAAGAATAGATGCCTTTATCGTTGATTTTATGGCGTGCAGGCTTGTGAGAATCGCATCGAAGAGGTCACCGTGGGTGCCCAGGTATCGTGCTGGCATGTTTGCAAGGTGTTTGGCAGGGTTGTTTGCTTGGACGCCACGCGAGAATTTTTCTTACCCTTTTGCACGTCTATGTGCTTTTTCAGGCTCTCTCCTCGCACAACAAGTTTTCATTTATGACCTCTCAGAACTTTACTTTACATGAAGGCTCGACTATTGGCAAGACCTGCACCCAACCGGATACGTCGGACTCCCCATACCCGCTAACGATCCTTGTCCCAATATTAGTGATGACCGGGAAATATGTCGTTGGCAAGTCCCAATGAATGGTACGAATGTAGCCGACATTGATGTACATGTTTTCAGGAGAATCGACCTCGCAACGACGACTCGTCACCTTCAGTACCAGAGCCGCCACCGGAAGGTCTTAGGTCTCCCATCGAGACGTCGCATGTTGTCAAGTTCTACGCTGTTCTACGGGTCGTTGATGCCGGTGAAGAGGCTGGGGAAGCTCTACACCTGTCACATTAAGGCTCTGAAAAGGAAAAAAAAACCAAGTCCAAAATTTGCCGAAGCCTCGTCACGTGAAGATGTTGGACTGTAGCGGTGCCCACTGCCCACCTAGCTCTTCAAGCTTCAACTCTCACTTCCCAGCTTTGTTGCACTGTATCCTAAATTTGCCGCACTTCCCGGAAATTTTGGCTCAACCAGAGATGTCGTCGATTCCATGCTTTCAAAGTACAAAAACTGCCGGTGCTTCTCCAGGCCTTAGTGCTGTTAAGATGTCGAT
This sequence comes from Hymenopellis raphanipes, assembly GCA_036872995.1. Taxonomy (NCBI): domain Eukaryota; kingdom Fungi; phylum Basidiomycota; class Agaricomycetes; order Agaricales; family Physalacriaceae; genus Hymenopellis; species Hymenopellis raphanipes. The sequence continues at coordinate 167,159 of JAYMDG010000011.1, forward strand.
TCAAGGTTCATGGCAAATGTCTACTTCTTAGTACGTGTGTCCATTTCCCCCGGCTTCATAGCCCTCACCTTGCTTCTTAATAGTGGGCTGCTTTCATTGAACGCAATCAATGGACTTCATTATCATCATTTATTACGGCTCGGAAGCGTCCAAATCATTAGTGTGCCAGCTAGATGCTGCCCCAAACTTCCAAGGCCGCGTTTCTCGAAACTATAACCGCCTCTAGCTCGATCCTTCGCGTAATCGGTTGCTCTCTTGTCTACGAAACTCTTCTGTCGGCTGCGCTCACGCTTTGAATGGACTGTAGGTATCATAACAACCTTGGCATTGTTGGCGTTCGGCCCCAGTTTACTATGCCCGAACACAGTAAATGACATTGTTGCCACCGACTGTAGAACTGCAAGGTCTCTTCTCATGCCAATGAATACTTCCTTTCTTCCACAATAACGCCTCGTTCGTGTTCGGATCACGTTCGTGTAAACTGGTTAAACCTTTCCTGGCCTCCCGGACTGGAATGCCGCCCTATTTTCGCTTTGGAACGGCCGCATTCCGTGCACTATGCGCACCTGACTGTTTCAAACTGAATGGCGCCATATTACGGACTCGTGGTGGGGAAAGTGATCCATTCAAATTGTGACCGCGCGCGCTATTCAGTTGAGTTATGTGTGTTTGCAGTAATGTGGGTAGATGTTCTTGAAGCCGAACCTAGTCGAAGGCAGCAAGCCGAGTTACTCGTCTGTAAATATCGCCACCACCTGACAGAAAGAATGGGGGAAGAATCGGAAAACGAGTACTGATCTTAACCCCGCATGAGATCATCACGGGAGAATGACTGCGAATATGCGTCATCTCAAACACGTTTCCTGTATATATAAACCTCCACCCTGCCTACATCCTCCTTCATCGCTCCCACCATGGCTGACGCTTCCTGGAAAGACGGCATTTTCCTTAAAGTTTGCCGCCTTTCTTGTACAGCGCTGAACATGTTACTGACTATACCATAGCTCATTAATGTTCTTGTTTACTTCCTGTTCCTCGGATCCAACCTGTACACGGTAGCTGCGCCGTCAGACATCTACTTCAATGGCAAGGAGACGTACATTACTCCAGCTCCTTGGGCGTTCTTGATATGGTACGATACTTTCTTTCAGTACAGACAGTCTTTCTGAAGGCGCCCAGGTCATTGATTCACCTTTTGTTATTGGGCACCATCATCTACCAGTTCTTCCCCAGCGGAAAGGCTGTAATCATTGACGGTATTTCCTGGCGCTTCCCCCTGCTCGGCGTTCTCAACATCATCTACGTTAACGTCTGGGCTGCGCATCACTACATTGTCGCCTTCATATTCGCGCTCTTCGTCTCCTCCGCAGTAACCCATATTTACTACGTTGTCAAGAAGCATCATTCTTCTCAGAGCACACCTGACGAGCTCTTTGTTCATCTCCCATTCTCCTTGTATCATGGTTGGACAACGGTGCTCGTTGTCCTCACCGCGTTCGAGGCGTTCGGCGTTGACGCAATTTCCCATAAAGCTGGCGTTTGGACCAAGGTCTTTGTGTTCCTAGCCCTCTTCTTTTTGGAGGGAACTGCTGCTACGTACGCGTTCTCAACGCCCGAGGGGGATCTTGGTGGAAGCATTGTCATCGCAGCATCGCTATGGGCCATCTTTGCCCACCAGCGTTCCTCCGGCTTTGTGCACTGGAGCGCTCTTGTGTTTGCCATTTTCGCTTTGGTCTGGGTTATCAAGGGCGCTTGGGGAGTAGGCAGGAAAATGACGCGGGGTGGTGTCAGATTGGAGGATGAGGAACGTGCGCCTCTTGTTGGCTCTGGCTAAATTGACATACCGAATATACGATAGTATTTGTTGATGAATTCTTGGACTTCAAAATAGTTTGCATATTTGATGATGTATTACCACGTACACGAAAAAACTGGCGTGCGCGAGTTCCTGTGTGGCGCAACATAGGCTGTTGTCTATGTAACATCTCGAAGCGAGGCCTTGTTGGCATACCACCCGCAACATGATACATGGTTGCTCAAGGCACCCTTGGGTCTTGACAGTACCTACAGCTTACATGTACTGATAGAACCTATCTATAATGCCGCGGCCACACTGGACTAGACTATAGAAGCTCGGGGCTCGGTGCGATCAGAATAGCCGGTGTGCAAAAATGGACTTTCGGTTTATGATCATGAAGAGTGGTCAATTCTTCAGAAGCCGACTCATAAGAGGTATGGATCCGATCATGGAATATTGACAAATGTCTAGCTCGAGACTACAGAGAACCAGGTGTGTTTATCTCTCAGAGCTCAGACACCACACTTTAAGATGCTATGTACAGACCAAAGAGTAGCGCAATATTTGCTAGGAATAACATTGACGATGACAGCGGTGTCGAAGGAAAGACATTCCACGCATATTCGGTGGCAGCGATGAGACATAATCTATTAACTCGATTAGCACTGCAGAAGTTTAAAGCCAAACACTGACTTAATACTCCATGGGAATCGTGTTCTCCAAGCGAGAAAGGGCACTTGCTGGGCATACCAGGAGTAGAACTGATAATGAAGAGACCTCGCGAAGGTGATTCCAATCAAGTTCGACGTAAATAGGACGAGCACAACATCTTCCTGACCGCCGAATCCGGCAGGAAGCGAAGGACGTCTCAAGGCCCTCTCAATGACATTCCACCCTCCAAACCATTTCCAACCAAAGATGACGAGGACAGATACGTGTCCCACGAGCAGCGACCACTTCCATTGGGCGCTCAAGAACGTCTCTTCAGTGACCATACGCCAGTTCACGGTCCACTTGTACAAGAACACGCGAGACAAGTCGAACGCGCCGTTCAAATACTCTTTTGGGTACTCTCGAAATGGATAAGCCGCCGCTAATTGGACAGCGGCGACAGCGGCTACTGCGGGCAATGACGGGAGGATACCGCATCGTTTCGCAAAGATGACGACAAGCGCAGGCGCGTACAAGAGGATGTTCATTTTCACGGAAAGCGCGACGCTGAAAAGTGCGGCGCCAATAATGTCGAATTCCATCTGGATGGCGAGGATGGATAGGTTCATGAAAAGGACGGCCCAACAATCATTGAAGAGGCGCAGTACGAAAATGGAGTGTAGGCGCTTGCTGAGGGGAAGGGCTAGTATCAGCCAATTTGGAGCACCGGCACGCGCGTAGATGCCGATGGACGAGACGAGAGTTGAGATGTACAGAAGAGCGTACACATATTGAACGTTCCGGATATTGTCTCCGATGGAATATAGCCATTGGTGTATATGGACGTGCCCAGCGGGGTATACGAGGGGTCCCGTGGGGCCGGAAATGAGTGAATAGTCGCGTATGCCTTTGATGTATAGGCTAGCTTGGATCATGTATGTTTCCCAATCGATTTCAGTGTCTGAAAGTATGTAAGTTTCGTCAAGGACACAGTATTGTAGACTGACAGGAGATAAAACGAATGATGAGAATAGTGAGGAATACATCGCCAAGAACGACGAGGGAGGCAGTCGTCCAGAAAGAGCGCCGGTCGAACAAAAGTGAATTGACGTGGCGGAGGAGGAGTGACATTTGTGACCGATCAGTCGCACGCGGACTTTCGGTATTTCCCGACTTTACCTTCAACTCTCGATCTCGACGCTGACGGCGACGCTGTACTATGCTACGCGGGCCAAATCCTGTGTCAGTTTCTCAATCCCTGTGAGACTGTCGCAGATAATACTAAACGCTACTGGCTCGCGTTCCTCTGCGAAATATGAATCCTGTTTTGAATTATCTCCACCACTCCTCTAAAACAAGACACTGCCCCCCCCTCTTTTCACGATATATAGTTCATCCTCGCCCTCGAAGACGATATCGAAACATGGCTTCCCCGCTTTCATCACGTACCAGAATGAAGAGAGTACCGCCCTGTCGCCAGATAGCCCCACGTCCCTCGAGTCTGCTGGTGCATCCCAGTCGCGCATTCCAATACGATCCAATTCTCTTCCCTCTTTAACTCACCGCTTCCGGCGTAGCTTTTCCATCCACTCCCCCAGAAAGAACGTCGCCACCGGCGACGCACCTCCTCCTGAGCATCCCTCCGTTTCCAAATATTCTCACTCGAAATCCCTCTCCGACTTCATCCCTCACCTTCCAAAGATGACACGCACCCTTGGAAGCGGATTATTCCCATCTCGGAGCAGAATACCCCAGAGGAGGAGCCACACCGGCTCAGTTTTCTATGAAGACGACGGAATGGCAGAGAGTGATTCGGAGGAGGAGCGCTCTGATCAAACATACTTGCCGAGCTGCTACCCCGTGTGTACCCTCTCTGCTAAGGAACTCGACGTACATATTCCGGAGACGTCACTGTGGGAAGAGATCCAATTTCCTGACTTTGACGACGAGGGCTCACGAGTACATGCTTTCTCGTTCATTCCAGACGCAAAGTTTAGAGGTGATACTTCTGCCCAGGATGAGCGTCGTGAGGCAAAGCCACAAGCTGTGGTGCCTGCTGCCACCGTCGAGGATGAGCTTGGATGGGCGGACTTGGAGACAGAGGACGTGAACTTGATGCGAGAACTGCTTTTGGGCAATTTAAAAATTTAGCGTCCTTCACAGTAAAGTTGCTTAGCTGACTTACGAAAAGTTGTAAAGTACATCTCATATTTACATGAAAAAATGAATTCAAAAACCCGGTCACAGTTCAGAATCACCACGTCCGATGAACGCTAGCACCTGCCATTGCGGGAACTTTGTTGTCGTTGGCTGGAACATGTTCTCAACCGCACTGAGATTATTCACCTGGTGGCGTCCGCATAGAGACGCTGTTAAGTGTCTCAGGGACGCATGGCGGATGGGTGTATGAGCGTGGTCTAAATACGCCAGGAACTAGATCTAGACTATCGTACATTGTGCAGCACCCCAACATAATCTAAACTCTTTGTCCCCATATCGCAGGATCATCTTCAGGTTTGCCCTCGAAATGATCGTACCGCCCGTTCGTGCGCTGCGAGAGTGATGACCGCGTGCGGTGGAGCGTGTGCCCTTGCGCAGACAAGCTGTTATCGGTATTCGTTCTACCCGCACCGATACCCGCTAAGCCAGGCTGGGTTGTCTGTGATGCTGCACGGGAATGACGAGAAAACTGGGAAGGACTTGCCCGACCATTGGTCATGTACTGTGAAGCTGGGCGGGAACTGGGTGCGCGATACTGAGATTGCGGACGCGAAGGTCCTTGAGAGGGAAATACGTATTGGTTTGGCCTCGGCGACGGCGGATCTGGGTTGACCACTGACAACCTACTTCTCGCACTTCTTCCACTCTTCACAGAATGCCCGTCCGGCCCAGCCAGGCTGTTGACTCTGCTTCTTGAACCTGTTGGTAACCTCTCAAATCTTCGTATACTTGGCGTCAACCCGGGATCGAAGGGGGTAATATCTGGGTTCTTCCACTCCGGTTGTTGCGGGGACGGTGGGTCAGGAGGAATAGGCTCGTAATATGGCCTAGTGGGATCGGGGTTGGCTGAATAGGGTTGGATGTGCTGGGCGAGAGAGGCGGGATATGTAGGTTGCGCAGATTGATCCCACTCGTCAGTCCTTGAAAGCTGGAATTGAGACGCAGGCGGTACATGGTTGGATTGCCGGGAGTGACGAGATGACTGAGAAGATAATTTTAATATAAGAACATGTTGAGAATAGAGTGACTTACACGATGCGACAGCGGACGTGACGAGGACTAGCGTATATATCAGTTACTGAAGAATGACGGACGCGTTTGCTTACTGCAGCCTCTACATTGATACCAATGGGTGTACTTTGATGAGTAGCGTCCTGTGTGATCGGCAGATTGGATATCGTTGTCGAATCGCTTGCAGCATAAGCCCGTCCTTTGCCTTTATCATTGGTTGATGGAAGGGGTAAGTTCGCCCCAAGATTAGGTGAACTAGCACGCATACTACCAGCAAACTCATGGGGTGGGGCCAGGACAATGTCACCTGCAGCCCCAACCAAGGGAATAAGATTATCAGGTGGTGTCTGGAATGGAGGATGATGCGACGCAGAGGGAGATGCTGGCGGTACTACCCAGCGTTGAACGGCGGGAGTTACGGGACGTGGCGGTGAATTTGAATGCGTCGGGATCGCCACAATAGGCGGCGGGCCAGCGCTGGCAGGAGGACGCGAATAGAACGAGGAGCGATCAGTGTCTGTTCTGCCGCCATAGTATCGCGGTTCACCCTCGTCTTCTTCCTCTGCCTCCGGCTCCTCATCATCCTCTTCCTCTTCCGGCACTTCGGGTTCCTCGTATTCCTCCAGTCTGGGTCGCTCTCTGCGCCTTACGACTTCTCGCACGGCCTGCTGATAGCCGTCGGTCATGCCCTGCCGCCGACCTTCATCTATGGCCTCCCGCCTGACGAGCTCCATTTCCTGGCGGCGCGCGTCTCGTCGCGCCTCCTTTGCGCGCTGCTCACTGTCGAGGAGTTGACTTTGTATGTCGCTCAAACGTAATTCGCCCTGCTGTGCCCGACTACGTAGATGTTCGTATTCGATGCGCCATCGTTCTATAGCTTCTCTCCCGTCGGAGATCTGTGCTTTAAGGTTGGCACGTTGAGTGTGCAGCTTTCGGATACGTTCGACAAGATCCTCGCTAAACGCGTATGCAGTGTCCGTGCGTACTCGTTCTTCTTTGAGACGCTCCAGTGCCAGCGTTAGTCCACCCCGTAATCGTTTGTTTTCGTACTGAGCCTCAATGAGCGCCTCTAGAAGTTCGTCTCTCGGTAGTTCTCCATAGGCCTCTTCATGCGTTTTCCGGAAAGACCTGGGGATATGGCGCCGTTTCTTTTTCGCCGGAGAAGGTGGGGGTGCCGATGAAAACGAGTTGGAGACAAAAGAGGACACCACTTCTTCGTCGTGCATCGGACGGGGCGCGTCTGCACCCATATCCTGCATTCTGGAAGATCCTAAATTGTTATCTGCGTTCCAAGTGCTGTCAACCTTGAGCGTTAAGAGCAAGGTGGTATTATGCACAGCCACCATCACAATGGCCGGCGCCCAATATAGAGCCGTCGAGCAAGATTTAAAACGGCTCCTCTCGGAATATAACGAGAGGGACGTGTAGCATTTAAATATTACAAGTATGGTATCGTCCGGTGTCGGCTGGTCTCTGTATCTTGAACCGGTGTCGTGAACGCTCGATTCGTCCGCCTTGCTGTGCGACTGGTACAGCAGCATTCTCTGCGAAGATAACCTCACGGCGGCACTGGACTCGGAGAACACCACTGTCGTACTGGACTCCGCGGCTAGTACCGACGCGTCATGAGCAGATGCCGACTCAAAAGCGCCCGCTGCAGTACCAATGGGCCTCATCGGATCGGAATCGCCTCCAGTGTGGCGTGACTTGGGGGACACGCCAACAGTGAGATAACCCAGTATACCATCAGAGTATTCGCTTCCAAGCTTCGCGACGTCAACGACGGGATACCAGCCGGTTGTATTACGAGTAGACTTGAGCGTGGGTCATTGGAACTGCAATATCTGGGCTATTTTAATTTGATCAAAAAATTCTGTAGCTTATCACCTTTACTCGAATTCTACTCGATTCCAGTCCTCTCGCGGAAGCAAAGAGCTATGAGGCGCGTCCAAAGACGAGCAGCGGTAATGGGCCGGTCGGATATCAAGACGCGATCGCGTGTTCAAACAAGAACAACTTGAAGCACTTGAGTGGCGAGAAGTTTCAATCGCTGACCTTCTAACTCCCGAAATATTGCAGCTGGAGCACTTGCCGTATAATATGGAAGGCTTTCAAACGCGTCTAAGCACTTCGATCATCAGTCACCACTCAGTATTAATGAAGAAGATCCAGCTCAACTTGCGCGGGAGCTGAAGGTCTCCCCTCGTGTTTCCATCTGTGCCCGCACGGCCCCATGTTCTACGTACTTAATCTCTTCCTCAGGCTGATTTTCAACGCTGCTGCAAACGAGCCAGCGTGATTATAGCGCACAAGCTTTTGCCTCCAGTATATAGGAGAGTTCAAATTCCAAAGAGTACTGCATATTCAATACTAACAGACAAGCACGGGTACACAGGCCATCTAGTCATCCGGACGCCGCTCTTCCTCGGCTGAGCACTAGGCGAGGACAGGGAGACCGTGTCTACAAGAGTTAAAATTCTCGCGTTCAGACCTATTTCCAAAGTACGCGTTTACATAACAACTGTACATGCCTCAAACGCTCGCTAAGTGGCGTAGTAAAGGTACTCAATATCCGTCCAGTCTCTCAGCGACGAGCAAGCCTTCAGGGCTTCCCAATTGCCTTTCATCTGACTTCATCATCCGAACTAACAGTCCAGGTACTAGAATTGATTGAAGCAACTAAAGTGCCACCGGTGGGTCCTATTGTCGACTTGTTGTATAGTATCACGAGACGTGTGTTGCCATTGGAGAATCAAGTGCATCGCTGCACTCGACACCGGTCCTCCCGATCCCGGCGGACACCACCGGTACCACTCCCACCGACTCACCATTCTCGCCGTAGATTAGTCATGCATCGGATTGTTATTCATAGCAAACACTTATCAAGTATATAAGCTCTGTATGCAGTCAGTACAATCCAGTTTCGAATTTGCGGGTTTTCCGTACCTTCCTAGTCAACTTGCCAACTCACTCGTTCACCGACACGTCGTCGCTCTCTCGATTTTCTCACAACGTGTGCCGTGACTAAGGTCATACATAGACTGAGAAATACAGGAACTGATTGCTTCGTTGTCATTAAGCACTTCACCCGAAGCGAGTTCGAAGCCCTGTAAGTCTATCAGTGATGATGGCATTGAAAAGAGCGCTTAACAGTCCGTGAACACAGGTAGATTCCTGATAGAAAACAATTCAATGCCTGTCAAACCCGAAACTCCCTGTATTAAATACAACGAGGGGGGCAAATGCAGAAGTAGAGGTGATGTTCTCGCCAGTCCATCTCCTTTTCTCTCTTCTGTCGCGGATGATACAGTCAACACTCTCGTACAGCGTATCCCATGCGAAGGACTGCGATGCTGTTCAGGAGATCGACGCTAGACAGAACGAGGACGACACATTTGCATGCCTACACCAGCTCGTCGCTCTCAGTGGCGGGAGTTGGCCACCCAGGACAACGTACGGCCACGAATGGCCCCCGGCTCTTCGCGCGTATCACGAAGCATATAAGATCATGGCCCCGTCGTTATCTACAGAGGACATCAGTCTGGATGACGAGCACAACTTGCAACGGACATTGACTTTCCGGACGGGCATGATAGAGGCATTGAAGAGCGTGGATACCGAAGCTGTATGCGAGTTGTTGGAGAAGAACGATAATACCATGACCCCAGCCGATTGGAATGGATTCTTCGCATGTGTGGCGCTATCCAGACATGCCTATCGGTTTGTCTTGCTCTTCGTTGTACCTTTCAAGCCATACTAACTTTTTGGCCTCAGATGGGGCACGATACCTGTAGCTAAGGTTATCCAGAACGAGAAGGTTGTCCAATTCCCCGAAGAACTTGACATACCTTGGCCATTTCTTCAACGTCGCTATGGGGTGTCTTCGCTCGGTGGATGCGTCACCTCGAATTACCTCTGTAACTTTGACTCCGAAGAGCAGATCGTGTACGAAATTAATGAGGGTATGCCGGATGTGTACCGCCTGACAGAGTATAACTTTGGCCATGTTTTCTATGCTATCGAGAAGTTAGTGAGTGTCTCGTTTCAGCGCAACAAACGATTGAATTGATTGTTACTGATACGGTCCATAGACTCTGCCGATGTATCTGTTGATGGCCAAGGCGATCGCCCATTTCCGCCGGGGAGACAAGTCAGCGTGTGCTTGTGCGATGTCATCAATCAACGACATCCTGATCCAAGTGTTGGACTGTTACTACGAGATCATGAACGAGTCGAAAATCCCACGCACCTATTGGATGCGATACGCTCAAGGCTTCCAAGCATGGGGATGTGGGGAGATGATTGACAACGAGTACGTGGAGTATGACGGACTGTCAGGGAACCAGCTGCTTGTATTCCAGGCAGTCGACGTTTTCCTAGGACTTGAGTCGTATCTGCCGCCTCGAGATCTCGAAAGGTACATCCCGGAGACTCAGAGACACTTCGTATCGAGTCTGAGGAAGTATAGCTTCCGGGGAAATATTGAGGACACAGAGGATTCCGCTTTAAAGATGGAAACAGACAGAATGGTCAAGATGATGAAGGTGACATTCATCCCACTTTGATGGCGCAGAAGCATTCAATATAGTGATAGGCCTTTCGACAAGCGCATCGAGCAAGGGTGCGCCCTTATCTGAGCCAGCCAGCGCCCGAGAGAATGATGATGACGGCTGGCAAGTCAGTTTTGGAAACAAAACAGAGGCCGACTTTGAAAGCTGTCTTGAGCTTCCTGGATAGCTTCTTGTATGAGCGGCTGAAGAAAACAAACTAGATAGAGTATTTTACGTGGTTCCTCCTCTCGAGTATTGCGGAGTTGAAAGTGCGCCTAGTTCTCGAGTGGTATAACATAGTTGTCGATAGAGTAAAGGATCGAATAGACCGGTAGCATCATAGTATTTAGCCATCAGTGCTCAATGCGAGTAGAAATCATGCTGATGGTTGTGTTCAAGGTACTGACTGGAGCCGTGTAGCCCGAGCCGATTCAATTTGATTGCCGTCGGACAGTCGGAGGCGGACGACAAAATCCCGTCGTTGGCGATCCTTGGCCTCTTTCTGCCAACTTGCTGTCACTCGAGCACCTGCCTAGTGCCAGGGAAGACTCAACTTCCGAACATTTTCCAGTGGTTTCATCCACCAGCGGTCTCTTGGCACCGCGCATGCCTCTTCCTGGACAAATCTGGACAGATATCTTGTGGTTCGTGCACGAATCACGTCTTCTCTGTTAGGGCCATATGCAACATGGAGCTTACGTTGAAAACCAAGAGGGGGGGTATATAACTTCGAATCTCTAAGCCCTTTCCATTCCATACCTCCCATCCTGAGCTTTGTTGACAATGCTGACGGCGAAAAGCCTCTTCGTTGCCTCTTTGGCCTTGCCCTCACTGGCTTATTGGAAATCGTATTATATTGCTATTCCCAATGGCAATAACATTGTAAGTTATCAGGATTAGAGCTCAAACGCAACTGTCATTGACACGTTCTACTATAGGAGGGCGGTATCGAGTACCGGACCGACTCGAAAGATACCTGGTTCACTGTTGAAAGTGATGCTGGCGGATTTACCCTTTCCTATGGTCCTTATGACCCTGCCAAACTTGGTTACAGGTATATTTTCCTTCGTCGCGATACGGTCCTCACACTGAACACCCTCAACAGACTGAAAAGCGAGGGCGATTCGTCCTCTATTATATACTCATATGACAGCTCTATTGAGCCTTTGTTGGTCGAGACCAACGAAGGCGACCGTGAAATTGGTATCTTCTGGGGGCATACCATCTCTCAGGACTATCCAACGCCCAGCGCTGAATCTGCGGTCACTAAGCGCGAAGTATGGGTGAGTTCTTTCTTTCCCGGCCCTGCAATCTACATGCTGAAACCCATCTCTGCTTGCAGGACGACGGTGATTTCAAGTATCTTCCTTTCCAGAAACGTGTCCTCGAGGTTATCAACAGTGGATGCAACTATGGCATGGCGCTCACTCTCGAGGTTTGGGACGCGCAAGGAAACTACCAGATTTTCAACGGCACTGATGACATTAAATACGCCATCCCAGATGACGCTTTCCCTCTCAATGCCACTGCCACTGCTACCCAGTTCGCGACGAGTGCTGATTTGTACATCACTGGTGAAGAACCTATCTTATATGCGCTGGGAGATGGCACAGGTCAGTGATTCGTCTTGGGGTGGTCTCAAAAAGCTAATTTGTGGGCAGTTCCGACCATTAAGACGGGATATGTGTTGCAGGTCCAGGTGTGCCCTGACTGATATGAGGATGCTTAGCTCTGTGGACTTTGTACTCGTTTCAAGTAATAAAAGTGGGATTCGTGTTGAATTCACCTGATCGAACCCGCACGCAATCGCCCGATCGAGGATTCTTGCGTTGAACCGAGCCGAAATCAACCTTGCTTCTAAACCACTACTGTCTCTACTATCCCGCCATGCCCGCCGTTCATTACCTCCACAGTCGCAGTCCTGTCAACGGCATCTCCGACTCCACATTCCTAATTATTCTCATCGCCGCTATTACGCCAGTCATTATCGCTATTCTCTACGCTCTCTATCGCGCAAGATGGTCGCTGTGCAACAGACTCGGCTACAAATCAAGCAAGGAAGAGGCTGTTTATGCCAAGGTCTGTGCGATATCATTGTCTACAAAGGCGATTTGACTGATTCCATCTACAGGTCGTCAGACCATATCCGTTTTCCTTGAAGCGTAACTCTAGCCATGCAAAGTCGTTCTTGCGGTCCAAGACAAAGCGCGGGATGTACAGTTCAGAACCTCCATCTGTGTTCGAGACGAAGGGCGTTTTGGCTGTATCGAAACCTGCCGCGACTACCGTACATCCTCTGCATCCTAACCACTGCAACGTCGCAGCGCTTATTCGCACCGTTTCACTGCCCAAACCTCCAAGTCCCAGAGTGATCCCTCCCAAACTTACGCGCGCGCAGATCGGCGACATACTAGTCGGTGCTTATCCAGGTCCTACGCCCTTTCCGGCTTCGAGTACTATTGCTCGTATGCTCGAGCCGACATATACGTTCAAAGTAGGACTCGCACACTCTATTCGTCAAGACGTCCCTCGCAAAGTCAAGACTGCTGCAAAGTCGCGGAATGAAGAGCGACGACCTTTGATGGTGACTCATGCAAACGGAAGTTTGACTTGGGAGATGCCTGTGAGCAAGAAGCCCGTTGAAAGGCGTCTTATAAAGGGTATGGGAGGAGGCAAGGAGAACGTCTGAACTGGACCGTTCCGATATTTGCTGTTGCACTGTGTTCATTTTGCTACGACCCATTATGATTGTTATGTATGCTCGTTTCTTCACGAATTTATGGATTCGATTTGCACATTTCTACATAAAGGATGAATCAGCCTTGTTTCCAATACTTGAAGTCGGCTGGTGCGAGGGTCGGCATGCCTTTCCCAGTGTTATAAATGGCGAACGACGCGCCAGTAAAGAAGAAGTTTCTAAGAGGTTGTAAGCTCCCCAGTGTCATTCAAGTAGAAGACATCACTTACCCAGCAGGCGGGACTGAAAGGGACACGCTATCGAACGTGAGGAGGGTAGTGAAGGTCGAGTTTCCCTCTGCAAATCCCAGAGTGTATTCAGTTGAATTTCCGATAATGGTGAGCGTAACGGGTTCATCTTCTGTACTCAATTCCGTGTACGATACCTCTGTGATCGTGTTGTTGGACGTAGTCAGCGCCCATGGTCCCACCTGCGTCGCAGGCCTGAGCGTGCGGGTGACAATATAGCGCTTCCCAGAACCAGCAAAGTCGCCGGTGACCGCGATATCATTGTGCATGTTGTCCCCAACGAGGACGCTAACGCCGGCTTCTGTAAGGTTCGACGTCGGGCTGAACTCGAGTTGCACCTCAAACGTCTGCTCATAACTCGTTTGTTTCCGCATAAGCATGGCAGGACTATCTCTGTCGCCCGGCGCGTAAGCGTTTCCTTTGATACGAAGGTATCCGGGCCGTGCGGTAAGGGAATGGAATGTTTTGTACGGAGTGCGCATATAGAAGAACGATTCGTCAAGGCAGGTGTCCGAGAAGTCATTATAGTATGGCTTCACGGGATCTACGTCCTCCAGAACGCCCTCTAGATGCTCGCTGATGGGTTCACCACCATTGAAAATCGGCCAACCATCTTCCCATGTCACGGGGAAAATGTAGGGCTCGCGACCCAGCTGCTGGTGGCTGAAGTTTCCTGCTTGAGGCCGAACAGCTAGTGCTGAGCCCCACCACGTCCCGTCTTCCAGTTCAAGGAGATCGGAATGGCCTGTGTCTTGAACAGGGAGGGAAAGGTTCGCGCCGTTGAAAAGGATAGGATTGTTGGGGTTGTTTTCCCAAGGTCCAGATGGCGAAGGACCGCGTTGAATAGTCGTCCGGTGATGAATGTCGGTACCACCTAACATTGTACGATGAAACGTGTCAATCGATGTGTTGACTTGAGAGGCTCACCTTCTGCAATCATCAAATAGTACGTCCCATTGATCAAGTAAACATGAGGTCCCTCTGGTCTGGCCGTTGAGTTGTTGGGTAATGTACCATTGAAGATAAGTTGAGCTGGGGTGAGAGAGTCGCCAGTTTCAAGGTCAACTTTGCTTTGATATATCCCATAGATCTTGTCGACCGCGTTGTTGATACCACACCAGGTACAATAAACCTAGTATTGTCGAAATTAACAACGGGTGCATTTGAGTAACTCACTAAACCTACATCACCGTTCGTGTCCCAGAACAGATCCGAATCGTAACCCAAGAAGTCTGAAATATGGAATGAATGATCATTTCACTTTGAAGAGGAACGAACTAACCAAAGTATATTGGATCGCTCCATTCGTTGGAGAAGATGTCCGTGGTGGTAACATAGAACGAGCGGGGAAACAGACGGAATTCCGCTATCAACGCGTCAGGTAACACGTACACAACGCGAGAGTACGACGCACCTGTATACACGTATCTTGCCGTTGTCGTAAGGTAGTAAACCCCATCGTGGTATCGCAATGCGGGGGCCCAAACGCCTTTGGATTGACTCAGATGAGTAAACTAAACCAACCCGAGTTGTACAACGTACCTCCAGCAAAGGGTGTCCCGAACAGGGCCAGTTGAGACGGCCGGTTCAGGCCATGTCCAATGAGGTCCCAATTGACAAGGTCTTTGCTATGGTAGATCGGCACCCCCGGCCACGTCTCAAAAGTCGACGTAGCAATGAAGTAATCGGAGCCGACGCGTATGAAAGTCGGGTCGGGGTTCCATCCTGGGATGATTGGGTTGATCAGAGCGCTGGCAAAGTCTGTTCGACGCGTCGTTGAGGGCCGGGGAAACATCGGGATGAGCCCAGACGTACCTTTTAGTGCAGTAAGCGCGACCGCGACGGCGAAGATTGACCTCATCGTTGCGGGAAGCTATGCGTTCCTTGGGCCTTTATAGTCCTCTTCACATGGTGGCATGACTTTCGACGGTCCGCTTTGATGCTGAAGGCTGGTCATGCGCAATGGCGCGGGCGGGGCGAATCAAGGGCCATTCAGCCTCGGTGTTATTGTCCAGCCTGCAACGACGAGGACTCAGACAGGGTTGTTCTGCCGCTAGAATCAAGATGGTGGTGGGTGGAGGCAGGAACAGTAGCCCTATATTATTCATGGTGAAGATCGGGTAAAGCCACCGGCCGATCGCGGCCGTTCAACTACAGTCGTTTAGCGCCAAAGGCGTCCCGCCTCAACTGGTCCATTAGCCGCCGTCTAACTCAACGCATCTTGCAATAGGCGGAACTGCCGTAAAGGCGCGCCAATAATGATGATCTGTCGGTACCGACGGCCGACCGAATTGACTCGAACTCGCATAGTCATAAAATAACTGGGGTACAGTGTAATGCACCTCCTTCGGACACAAGATTGATCGGAGGGCATCTTGGCTCCCACCTCACCTCTACTCTCCATTAGAGTTACTAGTATGATATAAACAGCTCTTTCTAAGATTTCTGTCTATTCAGTCTGGCAAATTTGTCTGGGAGGCTGATATAACGAAGTGTTTTGTCCGATCACTTTGATCGGGCTCAAATTTGACCTCCTTCGGACACCTCATTTTACTCGACAGGAGGACTTTTGTACTTCAACGACAGCTCAAATATTCATTATACCATATTCCAAGTCAGACTGTACCGAAATTACCAGGAAGCAGGTGGGAGAGCCATGAAAAGTAAAGTGTCCGAGGGAGGGCCGTTGTCCGAAGGAGGTGCATTACACTGTAACCGTGTGGCTCTCTGTTCTGCATCTCCACCAGCCCACTTTGCCCGTTTTCTCGTGCGATTGCATTGCAGCTAGTCGCTGTAGTTTCTCGCATGAGGGTACAGTTGCGTTTGGTGCAACGCCACATGCATACTCTACACTTGGCTAAAACACGTAGGCACAGCGCCCTAAGTATCACGTTGACGAGGGGAAAGAAGCTAGCGACGGGAAATGCTGGGATATATTCGGCTTGACCGTGGTACGGAATCCAGTAACTGGTTTTGATTCTTTTATACGCCATTGACGGAATAATGATTCCGGTTCCTTGCAATGTGTCTTCGAGTGAAGATGGGAGAGCAAAGCGCCAATGGACGGAAATGATTATTACAAGACTGCAGGAATACAAGAATGCAAGAACAAGAGCAAGATGATGCCAGATCAACAAGTAACAAGAAAAACCAGACGCAATCAAAGAAGGCAACAAACAGAACAAGGACAGCTGTGATGCTCTTTGACGTGGGAGTCGGCGTGAGCGGGGCCTGCAAGGAAATAACTGCATCAAGGCGACTGATGAATATGGAAAAAGAAGGCGCTTCGACCCACCTTTTCTACTGCTTCTTCTCCTACGTTCATTTCGTTACGCACCAACCGCACAAATACTCGACGACTCGTTCAACGATAGCAAGACCCTAGAAGAAGACTCAACCCAGGTGCAACATACATCAAGATGACTTACGACGGCAGCCCACAGTAATTTCCACCAGGTCAAACGAGGAAGCACTGGCGCCTCGTCTTTGGCGTATTCTACGCCTGCATTTGCGGCTTTGTCCAGCTCTCCAGGCATCTGTAAGTCCGCGTAAGTGACTGTATCGTGATCACGGCTAAGGTGGGCAGTACCGCAAGCTGCTCAATATGCGACTCAACAGCCGCCAGAATCTTTGTAGAGGCGTCAGCCGGCGTTTCGCCATGACAGAAATGGAAGGGACATACAGCAGCCATCTCGGTATCGAACGATGGATGGAGTCGTGCGTATGGGTGGTACCGCCGCGCGCGATAGCTCTTGTAAACGGGAGCACGGAGGCGCAACGCGCGGGATGGAGGTCTCTGGTCCATGGCAATTGTCTGGAGGCGGTGGGAAGTGAGTAAGCGCCGCCATGAAATTTTAGACTTTTTAACGGAGACGGAGGATCCAGTTTTGGTTACGAAAATGCAATGCTGGCTTCTCTCGCGTCAGAAACCAGGAACAAGCCGCCTCCACCTCCACCTCCCTGCGCGATATAGCAACGATAAGTCCTCCACAACGCGCTCTAGACATACTCGATAGCTAGCACGTAGTCGGGATAACCCCTTCGGCATCTTCACGTCCGTGCTTGGAGGAGACAGTCAAACGAGGAACGAGCGAAACAAAGCCCTTCCCTTCCCATAGGCGAAAAGTGCTTTCTGTACAAAGTGCGTTCGACAATTCCAAAGTCTGCCCTATTTTGGATCAAAGCTTTCTTATCTGCAGGCGAATCACGTGATGTGGCGGCAGAAAAGGAGAACTGCAAGTTGTAAAACTTGCGCGATTTTATGAACGACAGGACATAGCGCCCGGAAATCGAATATAACTGGAGAGGCCAACGATAAGAGTGAACACCAAAGTCTTGGAGACAGTTCCAGGAGCACAGAGGAGTCAAGTCATTTTCATGCAGGTATTTCCTCAAGTCGCGAAATGGAGAAAGGTTCGTCTAAATGCCCATCTAAAGGCCTTGTATCGTCAAGTCCGTGTCGGTGAAAGAAGGTTCAATCTCACCGTAGAACCGTCCAAACTCGCCGTCCTCATCATAAATTCACGCTCGCTTGCCAAGAACCAGCTGTGAGCCCTCAATAGCTACTACGCATGATGACGCGGCCATTCAAGGCGTTCTTGACAATTGAACTCCTGCCGCGTCTCGATGGCGGCTCCCCCGAATTGTCCACGGTGCATCCCCTCTTTGTATAACAGTTGCGCCACTTCGTTTTATATGCCTTGACCATCAGCTTGACGTCCTGTAGAAGACTAATTTCTGATCATCGTCAAGGATCTGGAATGGAGGCTTAAATCCTAGAAGATGTAGGTGTCGTCCGCGCCGTGGATTTAATTGGCTTTGACGTCGTTTTGTCCGGGCAAAGGCAGCCCTCAGTTAAGCACTTCCGTAGGAACGGGACGTGTGGCTGAACTTGAAGTGTCTGCGATTTCAAACAGACATCGTAGAGCTACCATAGAGGGAGGGAGAAAAGCTGAATTACCAATTTAAATTTTGATCGAGATGCTCAGCCCTTCTTTGACAGTGACGATGACCAGTTCAACCAGTCGACGGTCGTATTCTTGAACGTAAACTTCGCTCTCAAAACGAGTAATCTGTACTTCATTTACGGAAACCTGTTCGTCGGATTCACCTCAACACTAAATTCGCCAAGACCGGAACTCTCGTCCACGCAAATGCCCTTCTTATCCTAGACCCCTAGGAACTACATGCATCAGTTCTGATGGCTCGTTATCCTTTGGAAGTTCTTGGTTTGTCGGACTCATACTCCCAACTCAATGGCCTCAAGTCTGAGCGCTGACTCTTGGCCATGGTCGATGTCCTAGATCTATCCACAACAGGGAAAAAAGGGCCCGCGCGATTGGAAAAGGAGCGTCGAAGCCTGCAGACCGACTGGCCTCTTGCCTACATTCGGTAATCTCGAAGGGTCTTCAAGGACGAGAAGAGCAATAGCTGATAAACTAGACAAAAAAAGACAAGATGTGCACACTCACGCTGAAACTGGTATCAACGAGCCTCTTCATTAGGCTTTTGACGTATAAAGCTGCAAGGCTAGTGCACTGTTGGATACATGCTCAAGCGGACCATCGTTTATGGACACACTCCTTCTTTCTTCAGTGCTCGTACTCTTGGCCGGCTCGACACGCTACCTCATGCATGGCGGATATAACTCTCTGCTCGAGGCTAGTCAACCATCTACCCGCTCACCTCTTTCTTCCTTCTGCCAGTCACCATGCGTGGTACTCCATCTACCATTGTCTCCTTCTGCGACATGCTCGAGGTCAAAGGTCGATCCCATACAGCTCGTTGCTGCTTTCTGCCACTCACGCCGATTCACTCCCTCATTTAGTGTCAAACATACACCACTGTTCGTGGTCGTATCGCAGCCGCCAACTAATCAAACGGCGGCAATACCTCTACGTCTCCGTCGCTCATGATGACCCTTTATGCTTCCACTGGACGCCACTTATCGCGAAGCTCCATAAAGTCGATGGTCACTTGACACAAACAGTGCAGTTGTACGTCGCTCTCCTCCAAGTCCTCATCTATGTACCTGTCTAAATAGACACGCAGATCCTGCAAGAACTCGCAAGCCAAAGTAACTTTCGCAGTTATCGAGGTGAAGTCCATCATGGGACGTCGTTCTCAACCCAAAATCATCAGCGGTCGTACCTTAACCGTGGGCAATCTGTGTACGTCCGCAGAAACCGACGTTGTCATACCATCCTCACAACGTTGGTAGCGTCTTTGAACGGAAAGATCAAGCTATTCAGCCCGGGCACCAGCACCACCGGCGTCCCCGCCGCCACGCTCGACGTGAAACTCAGTGTCGTCCGGACCCCAGAATTCAAGAGTGGCCCGGGATCTAAGGAGGTGTCTGCGCTCATCCGACGGTTCGAGCCCGACCGTATATTGTGCGCCTTCGGAGAGAAGGAGGTCTGGATCCCGACTACGTCCGTCGACAAGCAGTACTGGGTTCAGCACAATACGCCAGAGGCAACGTATCGTATAATACCTGCGGGTGAAGAGGTGTCCTAAGAATTTACAAGTTCGACCCTAATTTATGCCTTTAACGCACATACATCGATGCTCTCCTTCAGATACGCTACGCAATTAGTATCGAAAAGCATCAATCATAAGTGAACAGCATAATACATGGACATAATGTACGATTGATCATGATGAGTGCAGCGCAGCGAGGAGCGACAATAGTATACAAGGTAGTGCACAAGATAAGTCAGCAAAGCAAGCGAGTCCCTACTTCGGAACGGTCGACGTCCTGCGATTGGCTTTCGCCATCTCCTCCGCCCTCTGCCAGAGCAATTCCGCCCATAAAGGATGCGGGGGAATATGCCCTACCAGCGCCCGTAGAACTTCCAACCTAGATGAACGATTAATCCAGACGTATCACAGGTGAGTTGAAAATACGCCTACCATTTCTCTTTCTCTTCGTCCGTATCAGCGAAGAAGACAATCTCCTCGTCGGGGAATACGAGCCTAAAGGACCGCTCGACTCCATACATTCCATCGTAGTCGTCGGCGTATCGGCTTCTCGAAGTCGACGCAGACGCTGGACTCATAGCCGCGTTGCGTACAGCCTTGTCGTCTTCAACCGTGATGGCCTTCTTAAGGCTGATGGTAGCCGTAGCCTTCTTCGTGACATCGTTGAACGCGACCAAGTTGGAGCCAATCACCCTCAGTTGTCGACGCCGCCAGGACTGCATACATATCAGTCACAAAAACCTTTACTAGTTCAACAAAACATACCAAACAGTCGCCGCCACTTTGAGTGAGAGTGCCTTCAAAGTAGGTGACCTTGTGCCAATTGATATGTCGCAGCCCACGATGGCATTCTTCCAAACTTTGCGGTAATTGGTCGGGTGCAATGCCTGGTAGTGGCGGTAGTCGGAAAATCTGCAATACCATCTCGCCGACCTGGGCGGTGGTCGACTTATTACCAGCTTCCAGCTTCTGTCCAATGAGCGGGAAAGCCGTCTCGAAGATCCGTGTGTCACATCGTTGTGCTACGTCCTTAAAAGAAATGAAAGCACGCGCCAGGGTACCATCTGGCTTCAGATATCGAGCAAGATTGTCAGGCAAACGATGTACAGGCTGTGCATGCTGCACCGGGGGAGCCTGGGCCTTCAACTTTTCCTTCGATTTTTTAGGAGAAGAAGAGAAGAAACTTCGCATCCCGCTCTTTGAGGAGGCGTGGACAACAGGTGGCGGGGCAATGGGCGCAGCAGGAGGAGGCGCCAGTGCTTTGAATTGGGAGATAATATGGGGATCTCGTCGAATTTTCAGAGTCAACGTGAACTCCAATTTACTGTGCTCGATGCTACAATGAAATTAGCATCGTAGTCGCAACAAACAGCAAGGCAACCTACAGTTCGAACTCTTGATTGATCGCACAATCACGACTAAACCTGCACTCTGGCGTCGTGACGAAATGAATACCATTGTTAAGTGTACAGGACACCGCGGTAGGTTCCTGGGGCATGGGCGTTGAGATACCCTTCAAACCCAAAACTACGAGAAGATAAGACATTGATTGAATGATTGAACGGGACACAGACCCTTCACGAACACTTTGCCATACGCCTTTCCTGGTTTTTCTTGTGCGCGGTATTCCTTGATCTGCTTGGAGTACTCGTTCTGAAGGTGCCACGTCAGAAATAATATAGAGGCTAGTGGTTCAAGCGTACCATATCTGACGGTCTTCTGACCGTTTTCCAGGCCTTTCCGGTGTTGAGATCACCTGCATGCGACACGTTGTTGTCCGACGACGCATATATAGTTTCCACATGCTGTCGGACCTGGTATTTCTACGAACGCAAGGTTAGTTTGAGGTAATACAGTAAGGTGAGCTTGACTTACACTCTTGTGCGGGGCTTCCAGTTTTCGAAGTTCTTTTTCAATACTATCTCCGAGAGGGTCGTCATCTTGCGGTGATAATGGTCCAATATCCAGCAGACCTCCAGCCGTCTGACGCTTTGTACCAACCCTAACGTCATCCACATCACCCGTGCTCCTGCTCCTTCTGCGACTAGGGCGTCCAGAAGAAGCTGCAAGATGCTCCGTTCTCGGAGGTGGGCGACTATAAAACGCAGCTTCGTTTTCTTCCTCCAGTCGTCTCATTTCCCGTCTCTTCTCTAAAATGAGGGCCTCGCGCGTGCGAATGTTATCCTTAGGTGGGACCGGAGGCGGAATGGTAGTGCTGGAAGCCCCACTGGCGCTGCGACTGAGTAACCCACTTGGTGGCGCATTTATGACGATGGCTGAATCGGTTGCAGCGCGCTCCATTATACGAGGAATGGCAGGTTCGTCCATAGGTTCCTCGTCTTGAAGGCGTTCTAACGACTCATCCCCCTCTTCCGTCGACATTGTTATGTCACTGGGTTCGAGTCGGTGGCTCGACACATCGTCCATAAGTCTGTCGAGAGCGCTTCGCATGTCCATGTTGACGTCGACAGAGGAGATCTCGGTTCGTGCGATGCTGTTAGTGTCCGCAGAAGGATCACATTGCATGCTGCTGCTTTCGAAAGGAAGCGAACTCTTCGCAGACAAAGGAGGGCTGCCGTAGTCAGTCTCATCAGCAGAATCCAGTTGTTCGAGACCTAGACCGCGCCCAAACTTGCTCCCGAAATCGAACTTCAACCGATGACTGTCATCCGCCTTCAACATGCCAAATTCTGAATCGGCAGCAGGGTCTTCGCGAGACGACTCGACAATTGCTACGGCAACGTCAACAATGTGCTTTTCGGCCCTCATGATAGTGGCGGTTTCGGCACTGATGGCGCTAACGTCTGTCATCGCGGTCATGATGGATGTAGTATCCCTATCCTTCTCTTCTTCGTCCTTAACAGCACCAGGCGCGTCTAGGTAATCTCCGGCCTGGAAGGTCGGCTTGTTGCCAGAATGCGGACTGGGGCCGGGACTAGGGCTGCCGAAGCTGCGTCGTTGAGTAAGACGTCGCTGAAGCTCCTCGCGATTGATCCGCGGCTTTGTGTGGTCGGGAGTGGTGTTGACTGATTCTGGACTTCTTGTCGTGGGCAAAGAAGGTGGAGACGCTGCACCCAATGGAGATATAGCGGCTGATGGAGTGAGGGGAAGAGGTGGACGTCTAGTAGCTGAAAATGGGGATTCTGTTGTACTCGATACCTCAGCCTGTCCTTTATCGGGCGTTGACTAAAATGAGAAGCGAGTTAGATGCATAGAAGTCTAAAAGTGGTACTATTCCTACCTGATGGACGTTCAATTCTTCCTCCAGAGCGCTTATATCCAAATCAGACCGAGCAAAGGAATTGTCAGGATTCGTCGCCTCATCCTGAAAACTTTCGTCGGCCTTGACAGGCAAAGATTCGTCCGGAACAGATGGTGGCACATATGGGTCGTCAGCAGCAACACCCGAAGGGGAACCTATTGAGTGCATATAAATCGAAAGATAACCCATAGGTGCATAGAAAACTTACCGATAGATAGGCGGAAAGGTGGTACAGGGCTACCACTGAGCATCGTATTTCTGCGTGGTTTGACAGGGGAAGGGGACTCCGGCAGCATTTGAATGTCCTCGTCCTCATAGTCGTCCAATATATCGGAGTTTGAACGAGGACGACCTGTCAACGGTGAACCATGCATGCGTTCTAAAGTCCCCATCGGCGACGAGGTGGATGTGGGGTTAAAGGGGATGGGTGGAGGTGGTGTTGCTTCTTGGTGCTGGTAAGCGGCTCTATCTGCATGATGAGACCGACCAAAGGGGACACCGTCCTCCGTCTCAAGATCAGTTGGTATATCGACGGCATGTCTGGGAGGAGTACTTTGGCGGGAGCCAAACATTTCATCTACGAGTCCAGTGATGCTGGTATCTGGATCCAATTCCAAGGGTTTATCGATATCCTGGAGGTCGATGCTTTCATACGAATCGTTCATAGACGATTGATCATCGTCCTGACCCCCCTGGAAAAATGGATCTTCGTGTTCTTCAAAAGGATGAGAGGGCTCGTCGTCTGAACTGTCCATGTCCAGCGCATCGTCGCTACCCTCTTCTCCGCAACTGATCTCCACAACGTCGCAACGTTCGTCCCATGTAACCGTTTTCCTCCGTTCACGCCGTCCACTGGCGCGAGGACCATGAAGGCGACGAGATACTAAAGATGGACGGGTAGGTGTCGCGGCTCGGGAATTTGGAGTTGGTATTTTGGAGGGTGACTGAAGGACGCGTGAGCGAGACGGTGCAGGAAGGTCAGGATCAGAGGAAGGAAGTGGAGGAAGAGGTGGTTCGGGTTCAGAAGCAGGAGGGGGATCCGAACTGGAGCTGCTAGGGTCTGAATCTGAATGAAGACCACGTCGAAACGGACTCTTGGTGACGGGCTCCTTCTGAATAAGACCTTGGTATGTCTTTGACTGTCGCCTTTCCCTCTTCAGAGCAAATGGCCGTTCATTCTCGTTCTCTGCCTGTTCGTGCATGGACAACGGGCGTGCCCGCTTCTCACCCGACACTTTACGAGGCGACACAGTAGAGGGAAGAGGAGAACTGCGAGTTGGTGTACCCAAGGGCATTGGAATCTGGGATTTGAATGGGGATTTCGACACGAGGTTGTTGTTTCGAACATGGCGATAGCTGGACGAGGAGCGACGATGGACCTCTGGCAAGGGAGGGCGGACAGGATGGTCACGTTTCTGAAGTCGCAAAGGAGAGGTGACTGAGGTTCCACTGGCATTTGACTCTGATGATGGGGGAGAATTCCAGCCCATACCGGATTCTCGAAGAATAGACGACTTGATTGGATCCGGAGAGTTGGACAAAAGTCTGTCTCGCAATGGAGACGACTTGTGCGAGTTCATAAAAAGTGGCCGACGAAGAAAACGATGATGGAAGGGGCGGTGATGGCGGAAGGGGGAACGACAGTGAAAGTGGCAGCTCAACAAACGGATACCGTGAGAAATTACGGGCCTTTTCCAAGCACGTGCTCACATGTGCGCGTTCAACAAAAGGTTAGGGTTACACCTCCTTTAGGGGCTAAATTGTATTGTCACTCGAGTCTTCCTAACTTTATAGTCTACAAAACTTCGGACCACACCATCGCACATACCCTGGATGCTAGATGCCGGGTAGATTGCTGTCCAGCCACTCCCCCTACCTAACTCCGCATCCGATTCTTTTGCCTCTGCGATAAATCCGTCCAGGATCGTTGGAATGCGGTCCCGGAGCACTAAACGCTGTACACTGCGCTCTTAGCCTTTCTAACAGTCGCTGTGTCCAACTCGTGCTATGCCACCTCATAGGTTCCCCAACCGCCACACTTTTGCTGTGCCCCTCCCAAAAGTGAAACTTGGAACGTGTCTTGACTTGGGCGCCCAGCATGCCCGCTATATACACCGATCGGCCCTGAAAAGGCTATGGGCGCATTCCCCACATATAAACACTGCGACATAGGGTGTTTACTTTTATTCACTTTCGCCTTCTCTTCCCTCCTTCATGTTTTCTTTTCGATTCGGACTTTTTCTTTTTCTTTCCTTCTGTCATGTGGTGTTTGGTCAACTCCAGCCGGTGCGAATTCCTCTCAACGTCAACGAGGTGCGACAATACTCGCTAAATGTTGCCATGGTTCGTACTGTCCGGTCACGGTCTTATTCATGACCTTACTTTTGAACAGTCATCGGGAGCCAATGTCCAAACTCTTCCCTTCTCAATCTCAATGGCGACGGGCTATACCATGGTAGCAGGCAACACGTGCGATTCGTGTGGTGTCCAATCGTAGGTGTTCGTAAGCTGTCTCGATACTCTCACTAATCGCGTTATTGCAGATATAACCCATCCTCCTCCTCGTCCGTTCAAGAGACGGCCAACACTGGCCAGGTATCGCTATGGTCTAGTGCTACTAGCGGTAATCTGGTCAAGGAAGATTGCCATTTCACAAGGGCTAACGGTTCACCCTGGGCATATGCAAACCAGTCTAGTAGGTTTTCAACGATGACCAGTCTGCTTCCTCCTTATCTTTTCCTCAGTCATTGTGGCGAATCAGTCGCAAACAATCGTGCCAGCCTACGGTTACTCCGGTGTCGTTGGTCTCGGTACAAACGGCCGTAAGTTTTTACTCCGCGTAATAAGGTTTCACTCTAACCACGCTATTAGGCGATGGTAGATTCAACGAAACTCTCGCTGGTAACTGGCTATCACAGCATCCAGAGAGCTCGAATTTCACATATGGTTTGGCGCTCAACGGTCCCCACACCACGGCTTCCCCCAATGACGGAGGTGAAATGCATTTACTTGCACCCGACCCGTCTGCGTTCACTGGTGATATTACTTGGATGCCGATGACCGCCTTCAACTCGAATGCAAGCAATGCAGATTTTTACATTGATATGGACTCTTGGGTTTTTCAGAGCTCGGGAGGAGGTCAACTGCGACAATCTCAAGTTCATGCTATTGTCGATCCATTCCTTGCTTCGCTGCGATTTCCATCAGCACAAGCTCGTGCCATCTGTAAGTCCTCCAAGCTCCAGTAAAAATCATCTTGCTGATGTCATTCAGTTTCTACGGTTCAAGGCGCCCAATCCCATCCTAACCCAAACACAACTGCTACGAATGTGTGGGATGTCCCGTGCGACGCAAAGATGACGCTGACATTCACCTTCAATGGATTCGCGATCAGTCTTGACGAGTCCGTCCTTGTAAGACAAGCGACAGGCCACTGCATTAGCACCCTCGAGGAATGGATTGATCCATCTGTCTCTGAGTATGCTCTTGGTTCCACGTTTATTTCCGCTGTCTACATGTACGCCTATCTTCGAATCATACCTTCCTACTCACTCAACTTATTGTAGGATTTTTTCTGTCTCTGGTCCGTCACAAGGATCGGTTGGACTCGTCCCAAGGGCGCCGCAATCTTCTTCGCGCATTTCTACAGGTGCCCTCGTAGGCATCGTCTTGGGCGCGGCCGCCTTCGTCATTTTCCTAGTTGTCGGCGGTATCTTCCTGTATCGTTATCATCACGCGAAGGTAGCCAAGGCAGCGGAGGGAGCTCCCGACTTTTCAACTGGTCCAGCTGCCACTCCTTATATCTACTCCGTAGAGCCTCATGAGACCACCACCCTCATGCCCATGACCCCCACCACTGCTGGAATATCACTATCACCTTACAGGCCCATATCGACACATTATTATCGCGACGTGCCCGAATCCTCAACGCAAGCCACAACGGAGTATTCAGAATCCTCCGTTGGGTTGGACTCTCCGCCGCCATACGCGGGTGGTTCGGCCAACAGGATAAGCCACCCATTACCACTGGGTGTCGTGTCTGTTGGGCCTCCGCCCACTAAAGACAGAAAAGGACGAAGCACGTCTGTGACGTCTGTGTCATGATGACAAGGTGGACTTTATTTTACTTTACATTACCGGTCCCTACCACGACGTTTAATATTTATGATGTTTATGACGCTATTATGAGAAAGCAATCTAGTGTACATGTTCTGTGTCGCGCAGATCCCGCAGTGTCGGTGGCAAATCCTTCCACGTGGCGATACTCTCCCACGTCGGCATCTTGATGCTGAACTGCATGGAGGTGGGGCCCATTATTTTCCCTCTACCACTGCCAGCGCATCCGTAATGTCGAATGTCCTTCGGCGACAGCGCTTCAAGACGCTCCTCATCCCCGCCCTCGTCGTCGCGGGGACTTTGGTCTACGTCCTCTCGCTTTACCACTACCAGATACGGAATGTAATTTCCTATGGGACGCGGCCATTGTGGGATACCGCGGACGGACCGACACATGTAATACCGCATTACTATGCAGAGGGGATGCTCCTGGACGAGCATACGTGTTCGCTGCACGGATGGAAGCCGAGGGCCAATCTCCAGGACTACAAGCTTCTGGACGCCATACTCATGAGCAGCGAGCTGGACTTGCTCGAGATACGGCTTAATGAACTCAGCCCGGTAGTGGACAGATTCTTTATTATCGAGTCCAATGCAACGTTCACTGGATTGCCCAAGGAGACTTATTTCGCCAATAACCGAAACCGATTTGCTCAGTTTGACAAGAAGATATCGTATCGTTTGTGAGGCGTCTTTTGACTTCTTGTTATCTGCGTATTGAGCATTCTTAGTGTCCCCGGTTATCCCTTGAAGGAAGGGCAGACTGCTTGGCAGGCAGAGGCAGAGACGCGCGGTGCAATGACCTCCTTGTTGCGCTCGCATATGATTGAGTTTCATCCAAACACCAAGTCGCTAGTAATCATGTCCGACATCGACGAGATACCGTCGTTGGCGACCATGAAACTGTTGAAGTACTGTGATTTCGGAATGTCCTTGCACCTTCAACTTCGCAACTATCTCTATAGGTACGTCCGTTATCAAGCATAGCCCTCCTGGCTTCTCATATTCAATTAGCTTCGAATGGTTTATCGGCTTCAACAGTTGGCGCGCCAGCATTCAGGTTTGGACCTCAAACGGATTCTATTCGCATAGGAAGACCAGCGACTACATGCTAGCCGATGCGGGCTGGCATTGCAGCTACTGCTTCAAAACCATTCCCGAATACATCACTAAAATGACTGGATTCTCCCACTCGGATCGTATAGGCGGCCAAATGGAGCTGCTTGATCCTAACCGCATCCAAGAGACCATCTGTACTGGAAAGGATATATTCGGCATGTTACCAGAGGCGTATAGTGTGCGTAATCGACTGCATCGTGTCATATTAAAGTCCTATCTAATGCCCAATACAGTACCGCGACTTGATAAACCAGATGCATCTCGAACCGTAAGTGCGCGATTGAGTGGCGCTATCACCGTCTTACCGTGTTACAGGTTGAAGTCTGCGGTCGGTCTTCCTCGGTATCTCATCGACCACGCCGAGGATTTCAGATTCCTGTTACCGGGAGGTTGTCGCAGGAATCAGCAAGCCCTAGGCTTGGACACTATTGAGCCTCTGATTAATGATCTAGATATCGCATAATTTTGGGATGAGTGTAAGATATACGACGAGGAGCATTCTATGATATCGTAATTTATATCTCTTGCAACTATATATGGCTTTCGTTTCTCTCTAGTATGTGCATTTTCGTTGAAACAGAGCGGCACCACTGCCTTCCGCCAAGTGGCCGAGGACAAGTCAGGTAATGGGTTGACTGAAAGACCAATTATATTTAGACAAGCTGTGGCGGCCTCAAAAGTCGGCCGCTATCGCCACGCTGCCCGTCGTCGGTGCAGGTATCATGCTCTCAATGATCGCTGACGTCCAGTACAGTTACTCGACAGCGGTCGGGCTGCGATTTCAAAATTTCAGAATTCAAAATCCCAGAGACAGAATGCGAGCTCGATCTCTCATCGCGGAATGAAAGGCCGTGCGTGGGACGAGGGGTTCCCCGGTGACCGACTATGCAGTGCCAATAGCCATTCGGAGCGAATTCAAGGTGCGGCTTGGGCTAAGACAACTAACGGAACGCTCTCGGCGTACGGGCTCGAAGTGACCACATACTTTTTCTTCCTCCATCCGGCTTTCTACTACCAACACGACGCGTGCGTAAGCAGTCATATCCCGGGGGACAAGGCCAAATCGACAATTTGTATACTCGCGGAAGTACAACGAATAGGTAGCTCATGATCGAACGAAACGCGCCGCTGGACCACTGGTCCTAAGGCTTCCAACACTCGCTGGACAATATACTCAGTCCATGAAAGTTGCATCGACATCGATACTTACCTGGCCGTCGTTCCCAACCGCGTTGTCGCGCATTGCCGCTTGGCTTGAGGGCCAACGTACGGTCAAGGAACTTGCGCACTTTAGCTGAAGGGCCGATCGCAGGTGTCCCAGTCGGAGTGGTATTATCTTTCAAGGTCCGGACAACACGAGAGCTAATCAAGTAGTTAGAGACCAGTTCCAGCGAAAGTGATATGTTTTCCGTACCCAACAACGATATCCTTCGGCTTCGTTCTAAATCGCTTCTTTGCCTTCTGTTTCTCTTTATGCTGTTGGGCTTTTGATTTGCCTTTCGCTAGAGCAGGTTTGGATTGGGAAGCAAAGGCAGAAGTGAAGAGGTGATCCGGAAGATGATTCGGATTCTGTGTTTTCCGCTGCGGGGCGTCAAATCCGTGGAATTCCTCTTCGTCGTCGTCGTCGCTCTCATCGTCTAGCATAGCGTCTTCGTCGTCGTCTATACCTGAACCTCCGTCATACATGTCCTCGTCACTCTCTGACTCTGCCTCCTTCATCGCTTTGCGCATACGCGCCATAACAGCATCTCCATCGTCGTCGTCATCATCCGACTCGCCCTCATCGTCTTGTACGGCCACCTGTTTTCCCTTCTTGCTCGCAGCCTGCTCCTTGAGTTTGCGGTCGCGCTCTCTGTTCTTTATGCGTTTCTTTTCTTTTTCCGCGTTTTGCGCTTGCTGAAGAGCCGAGGCCTGTTCCCGAATAGTCTTTTTGGACTGCGAAAGGGATACCGCCTCCGGCGCGTCGTCTTCGGATTCTTCAGACGCGGAGTCGTATACAGGCTTCATTTTCGTGTTGGTGGAAGGAAAATGAGCGATCGGGCCGGCAATTTCCGCGGTCCGGGATTGTTCCTCTCATCGGTTCTCGACCGAAACTAAGAATAACTCGCGCCAATCTGAGGTTAATCGAACATGGTAACCAGGAGCCGACCTCCCCAAGGGGAGGCCGCATGCGTGAATTGAATCTCCAAGGGAGGGCTACATAATGTACATGATGCTGGGTGGGCAACTGAGAAAACTACTAGCGGCGACGCGGTAAGAGACTTTATACAATCAAGAGTAAGATACTAGACATACCTGGCGGCGACGCGGTAAGAGCTGTAGAGCGGGGTCATGACCCGTGCTGCTGCGCGCGTCGCCGCCGGGTGTGGGACAATAAACCGAATGCATCCAAATGATCGTCAAGAAACAAGAAAGCAACTATCAGAGAGAGAGATGTAAGTGTAACAAGAAGCGCCGAAGGCGGTGCCGATGGCAAGCTGAATAGCAATGAATAACAGACGCGCCGAAGGCATGGTACACTCACTCGGTTTGTTTTAGGACCCGACGGGTAACAAACCGTCGACACCTCTTTGCGACCTAGTGGACTAGGTAGAGGCGCCGGTGCATGAGTAAAGAAAAAAGGGGAGGCTGAAGGCGGAGAATACACACCTCGTATTGGCCTTCTGTAATCCAAGATTAAAAGCGACCAATCTGAGGTTAATCGAACATGGTAACCAGGAGCCGACCTCCCCAAGGGGAGGCCGCATGCGTGAATTGAATCTCCTAATAGGTACCTGTGTCTGGAATGTATGGAAAGGGGGGTGAACGCAAGATGGTGTCAATTCTCGTCGTCGGCATGCCCGTGGAAGAGCAACGCCTGAAGAATGATGGGGTTTTTCCGGATATAGATCTGAAAAGTGTCGGAGGCCCAGCGTCCGGCAGCCTGAATGAGATGCGGTGCAACCCCGTCTTCAGCCATCGCCGTGGCGCCGCCAGCTCGCATAGACTGACCGCCATACTCGAGGTTAGGTTCTAGACGACGCAAGCGTGACATGAACCACGACCTCGTGGGGACAGTGTTTTTCGATGTGATCCATAGAAAAGGATTGATGCGGGATACCTTGTCGCGTGAAGTAAGATATCGATGGAAGATAGGTGCTGGGTCTAACACTCCGCGTCGGATTATCCGAATTTTGTTCCCTTGGAAGAAACGGTCCGCTTTGTGGTACGGTAAGTCGAAACCATACCCACGTTGGAAGACGACGACGGTTGAGCGCCTCGAACATTTGCTATAGTCCCTGATCGCCACATTATCCAGCACTGATAACTCACCTAACTGCATGAGACCGGCGAAGCCGGTATGCAGCATCGCCACAAAGAGTAGGTCATCATGGGAGGAGTGATGGGTGAGGGAGGTAGCCGCTGTGAGAAGGTGGTCTCGACCAAGAGGAAGTTTCCTGTGGATGGCAGATTTAAAACGTTTACGACAACCGGAAAGGGTACGCGTGACGAGGTAAGAGAGACGTATGGTTCGAACGTGAGGAAAGTACGCCTCGAGTTTGTTGCAAATTCCCGAGAGGTACGTCGCAACCGAGTCAGGTTTTATATGCGCTGACATGTAGATGACGAAGAAGGAAAGTGTATCCTCAGTCGGGTCGACAGGCAAACGATGCATGGAGCAGAAAGCGAGATAAGAATTCAGGCCAGAGTCATAGTTGTTGCTGGTGGAAATGTCGATGGCTAAGCCCAGCGCGATAGCCCGTTCATGAACGAGCTTGTCGCGGGACCAAGGTTTCCGTTTCGGTTGCCTCGATCCCTTCGTCTGCAATATTTTCATTTTTGCGATGCCCCCAGTGTCGTTCGAGGGGGTTTGAATGATTCGACTATGAGTCGAGGAGTGAGGTCGTGCAGGACCTCGTGATTGTCGCGAGAGAGGGCGTCTGCGACGAGGTTGTCGTCCCCGGGTACATGGAGGACGCGGAGGTCGATATTGGACCGGATCCGAATGTCGACTGAAGAGAGAAGGATGTCGTTGTAGTCGGGAAGTGCGCGTAGAGTGTCAAAGATATTTACTGTGTTTGTATTATCAGTAAAGACCGTCAAACGTACAGGAGATAATTGGGTGGCAAAGAACGCCAACCCAGAGTTCTCATACCACTCGAGCGCTGCTAGAACGCACAGCGCTTCCCAATAGAAAATCCGGTCTCTCAAGAGGTCGCCTTCGATGTGGCAAGAGAAACCGAGATCCAGGTCGGGAATCCAGAAGCCCATACCCGTCAGAGAAGCGTCGCAGTAGATCGTCAAGTTCGCCTCTGTGAGTGGGTTCCAATCCAGGTTAGCGAAGAACAGCATGCCGGATGAAGCCTGGACATGGTCAACGAACCAGTGGAGGTCCCGAATAAGAGGTTTATTGAGCCGGATCTGTGCGTGTGAGCGACACTTCCCTGACATCTTGGCGTAGACATGGCATAGTGCCGGCTTGTATAACGGGAATACATTGAGCGACCAGTTGATCCAGCCAGCGAGTTGTTCAAATTCGCGAAGAGTGTGACGACGTCGTGGAGTATCTGCAAAGTCGCGAACGTGATTGACGAGGTCAGTTTTTGACTCTGTAGGAAGGGTTGCAGTGAGTTCGTTGGGGTCTACGAGGAAACCGATGATAACGAGTACTTCACCCCAGAGTTGCTTCTTGACTTTGTGAGGAATGCCTAGCCAATCCCACAAGAGTAGTAGCCGCGTCTGGTCTGTCGGGAAATGCTGTTGGTATGGTTCATACCATGTCATGTCGTCGACGAGTCCGACACTAAAACAGTCATCAACGTAGCAGCAAAGGAATGTCAAGTGAAGGAAATAAATGGCGGCCCAGATCACTAAGCCCATGAACGACGCCCAAGCGCGCGGTGAACCGCAGTTGCCAAAACAGGCGCGCCAATCGACGAATCTGAGCCACATCGATCTATCTTCTTTAGTACCACCATCTGCTGATGACGGAATATTCGCCGTTACGATCTGTTTGATTTGCCAAAGCGGGTGGATTGGGATGTTTCTGAACGCCTCGGCGACGTCAGATTTCCACAGGAGTAGGCGTTTACCGGGATGGAGTTGAGAGAAGAAGAGGAGTAGTGGAATGAAAACGAGGAGTGAGTCTAGGCGAGCGCCCTTCGTTTCCGTCTTATTGATCATGATGTTTTGACAGAACTGTCCGGCTGATTGATTTGCGACCAGTCGAAGGTCTCCATCGGTATGAGGTTTTGGGACCGCGATGTTAGGCGTTGAATACATGCCGGGTAACAGATCAGGGCCAAACGGAGGTGAGTGTTGCCCCTTTTGTACTTCCTCTTGACACTGATCAAGGATAAAGTCGCGTTCTTTTTCAGACGGGATATTCGCCCATGCATTGTCCCAGGTCTCCGGAAAATCGCCAGAGGGGTTCGTATCAGCCCACGGCCAGAGACCTATACGCAGAGAGCGGACGACCGACGCAACGAACGGACGGTTGGGATGGATGGATAGAAGACTTGCGAAACGGTCGATGTTGATAGGTGTGGAAACATGGAAAAGGTGCGGATTATCGTGGATTGTTTTGATTGTTCGCGTCTGATACTCCTTTGCAGGAGGACTTGGGAGAGGTTCGTCAATCTCGGTGAACCATGCTGTTCGGCTGCCTCGCGGTGATGAGCTTTGGTGCCAGAAGGTATCAAAGATAGATGATAGAAAATCTACACACACACACACACACACACACACTAACTAAAACAATAAAACAAGTAAACACTCGAAACCAAAGATACGTCGTTCACGGTGGTCCGGAACTCCGCAAGAGGAAAGCATCAAACTCCGCACTTGGGGTGCGGAGATGGCTTTCAGGAAAAATGAGATAGTGGAAACTGGGGAGTGGGTGAAGCCTTCTAACACTGAATGTGCTCGAATGCGAGTAAGATGGGTGGACTCTGCTCTTATGACAGTCAGGCAGGCCGCCAAATACAAGCCGGCTCGTGAGTCCTAGCTGTAGATTTGACGAAGTTTTCTGTAGACCTAGCTAGACAAAGTGGTTGGGTCAGCTATAGCTGTAGCTACCTGTCTAGCTAGGGTTCTGATCATGCTACTAGCCGTATTGGGGTGAGGCTGTGCACCCGGTATGCCTAGTCTGTGGCTGTACAGCTGCCTGGGGTGCCTCTTCTTGTTCCCCCCGGATGCAGGGTCTCTCGTTCCCCTTTGGGACGCTCCACCACCCGGCACTTTCCGCTCACGCACACGCCGATCGATCCGTTTTGGGCGGCAGCCCCTCTTTCCGAATCCAGCTGAACCACGTGGTTTTCCAATGGGTAGCGGGGCGGGGGGTGAATTGTGGCGCAATCCCACCTGTATTTCTTGGGCAATTCGGGCCACCACTACCTCGCATATATTACTATTATTATTCTTCATTCCAGGACTAGTTATCGCCGCTACCCGCCATTTCCGCTCCCACTGCAGGGCCCAGCCCGCCGGGATTACCCTTTTTGGCTGCTCCCGGCGCTTTTTGGCTCTTGACCCGCCTTTACCAACGTCTTCCCTTCGTTCCAGAACTGCATGTCGCCGCTATTCGCCGTTTCCGCCGCCACAACGACGCCCCGCCCGCCGGGATTACCTTTTTTGGCTGTTCCCGCCCTTTACTCGCTGTTTGCCGCCTTTAGAGCGCGCCTATGAGATTCATTCTATGTATTTTGCTTACCTTTCCCTTTGTCTCCCGTCTATTCACCCTCTATTCACCTCAATCCTTGTTTTCCACCACCTGGGATTATCGGTCCGTGATCCGGAATGGGCGTGTTCAGTCGAATGTTTCCATCACTAGACACGACATTGCTCGAGTGTCTCGTCGGAGCACAATAGCCAATCCTGGTGCTACGTCCGTTCCGTTCAGTGGTGGACGAGAGGCTTGAACGTTTTTGACCCCGAAGCAAACAATGACATCACTGCTTCCTTTGCCGACGGCAAGTCGACGTCTCGATTTTCACTAAGTCCACTTTGCACTGGGACCTACACGGCTTCAGTTCTATTTCCAAGTCTCGCGCTTCTCAGGTCCGACATCGATTTTTGCAAGCACACGTACGTATATTTTAACATGCTACGTACGTGTACGTACAAATGTCAACAAACCGATACAACATCAAAACGTAAACACGGCGTCAATGGTCTTTCATGGACAGCAACAACCATGAGACGTCGTCGACCGCACATTCCCACTGCTTGCCCTCCTCCTCGCCCAGCTCCGCTGCAACCAGACCCCACCAGTATAAACATGCGACGACGCTCAGAAAGCCGCAGACGCCGCGCACATCCAACAATCCCCAATCAACCCTCTTCCGCCCCAACTTTGGTCACCTGTAGTCGTAGTAAATAGCCTATTGTCAGGCAACTGCCATAATAATGAAACTTGTTTTGCAGGCAACTAGCTTAGGGCAGTTGCCTGCTAGCATATTACCTTCCTCTGGCCCATATTAGGCTACTCGTCGCCCCCGGCGCCTCCTGGCCGTCGCTGTCCCTTATGTCGTCATCCTCCCGCCGGCCATCGTCATCGCTGTGCCCCGCCACCCGCCCGATGCCCATCCTGATTAGGCAACTCTCAATATCGGTTCTTTTGAGATTGTGTCCATTGGGGATACCTGTACACGTGTAATCGAACCTCCCTGCGTCGAATAATCGCGTGGCGGCGGTCTGCAAAAAAAAAAAGTGTGGCGCAAAAAAAGGATTCTGTAAATTACGTGTCTACGCATATTGTACAGCTAACAAAAATGAATTGTAGTATTCTACATTAGTCCATGGTGGGATTTACCCCTACACCAGCCACATCTTCACCACCCTCTTCGTTGATAAGCCGGGTCAAGGCCAAGTGAGCGACTGCATCCATTGGACCAGCCGTCTGTCCACGAGCGGGACCCTCTCTCTTCCACAACGCGACGAACTCTTCGCGAATGCGCCTGTGGTCTTTCGCCTGTTGGAGTGCATACGCGCGCCGTCCACCGCGTTGCTCAACTCGCAGATGCGTCGTATCCGCCGCAGCCCTCCGACGCCACAGAGCCTCCTCCCATGTCAACGTCCTCAGTACCCTCCGCATCTCTTCCTTCAATGTCTCCACCTCTTCGCCCCATCGCGTTTTCCGTGCCAGGGCCTTCGACCACTCAATCCGCACAGCTTTGTGAAACACATCAATTCAATAAGATCGAAAACAAGGCGTAAACCCACTCACATTCATGCAGATATTCATCGTCGTCATCACCCGGTCCACCGTTCGCCGTCCAAATCCACGACATGATGCGCCGAGTCTCGCCTGGAGCGTCGTGGCCCTTCTTCTCCTTCGCCTTCTTCCCGTTCACTGTCACCCTCGACGGCCGTCCATTCAAGTTGGCCAGCTGCCTCACAGCATCTGCATCCGACTCTTCCACATCGATAACCCCTACATCCTCATCTAGCAGCTCCAAAAATCCGTCACAACCATCCTCACCCACAATAGCCGCCAAGGCCGCACGCGCATAACGGTACTTCGCAACGCAGTGGTTGACACGAGATGTCAAACTCCTGATAAGCGAGGCGGCTCGTGTCGTCGCGGCCTGCCCAGTGACGTTGGCGTTCCGATAATTCAGGAAATGTCGCTGAGCAAGCAATGCGGCTCGGAGCCTCTGTAACGCGTCTCCACACTGGCCGCGTCGCAGAGCAGCCTCCTTCTCGAACAGCCGCAGAGAGCAGACTCTCTTCCTGTCGTCTTCCTCCAGACCCCCAAACGCAGACGGCATAAACAGCTCGACATCCTCCACGGGCGGCAGGGGGCAATTCGTCTCGCGGCGTTCGTTCTCCTCCTCCTCAAGAATAGCGCGCACACCAGGCATGAAAGTCACCTGCCATTTCCGGAACTCCTTCAACTTGAGTGTCGCTGCGTGTCGATGCTCGTGAACCTTTGTCTGGCGGTCCACACTCAAGGTCCCCGTCTTCTCCTCCCTTAGACGCTGCCTGGCAAACCCTGTTAGTGTTTCATTCATCACACTGCTAATCAAACACACTTACTGACTTGCCTCCAGACGATCACCTAACATCAAGAATCCAGTTTCACTCATCGTCGCGGCGTTACTCCTCTTCTTCTTCCTCTTGTTCGTTCCCGTCTGCGTCCTCGTCCCACGAGCCGCCGCCGCCACTCTCTCCTCTGCCGCCTCATCCTCCGGAGTAGCCGTATCCGCCGCAGCCTCTGCTTCCTCTTGTCGTCTCAAGTCGCGTCGCACCTCTGCCTGTGTCGGTCCCGCTATAAAACCAAAGTCAACATCCATTATGTATCGATTTCACACAAGCTCACCTTGTCCTTTCTCCATAATGTACGGATTCTTCTTTTTGGGGTTGGCCAGCCAATCCAGAACAATCTGAGACCACGCTTTAGTCTGCTCGTCTGTAACGCCATTCACGACCGCTCGGAAAGCCTCGACCTGAATCGTTCGCTCTTGTAGCGCTAGCTTGAGGCGACGGAATAATGTGTAACCTGTTAACACACACGCTCGTTAGCCTTGCTCATCCCTTGAATGACAATGACCTACCCAGCCTGATGTTCTTGTGGAAATTGTGGAGATTTAACTTGTCTTCCAGGTCATCGTGACGCGCACCCGGATGTTCCTCCTTTGTCATGTATGACATCGGGTTGAGCACTGACACACACACGCTCAGGTCCCTCGCCGTCCGTCTTCCCAGCCCCCACCATATACTTAATCGATTCCGCTGCCTCGCAGTATGGATCGTGAACATTACCGTGCCATACGGGCAAGCCCCACGACAGAGCAGGAATCCCAATGTTTCGGAGACGCTCGGGTAATGCAGCGATGCGCGCGAAGAAGTTCTTCTTGTATTGACACGCGATATCGTACGTGATAGCGACCTCCTTCAAACCCATGCGCGCCAGAACGGTGTACAGAACAAAGTCGGTGTTCTTGTACCTGTGGATCGTGAGGCACTGCCGTTGAAAATACTACCCGCAAAAATACGTACCTCTCACCCTTTTGTAAATCTCCCAAACCCAACATGATCTCATGTCGGGCGCAGATCACACCAATAACGCCCGACCAACGCAAGCCCACCGTAAAACGAGTGTCCTTCTGCATCAAAGCCGCAAATGCTGCACAGTTCGACACCTACATTGTCGTCAGACTCAAAGTCGAGTCTATGTAAAAGAACGACATACCTCTTCTTCTGTAACGTAAGTCCTCAACCACTCTGCGTATTGCTCCATGGGCATTTGTACGCCCAAGCCGTCATACAGAGGGAGATCCGGTTGCGCCTCCACTTTGAGTTTGCTGGACATGCGGAAGTTGGCGTCGGTGGACAGGATTCGCCGGAAGCGATATCTATAACATTGTCCAATCAGCACATAAAAACTGGTTGAAGCGAATACGAGACATACTGATATTTGGCCGCAACTTTCTGCCAATCCTTTGGTAAATTGACGCCGAGTCGTGGGCATGCCCAACACTCCACGATGAGCGCTCCCGGCTTGGCTAGTTCCAACCCGCCATCGTGAAATAGACCAGACCGTCTCACCCTCTGCAGGAACGTGTACTGTCGCGACATACGACCAACGGCCTTGTATCTGTCGGGAGTCCACTCCGTTTCGTAGGGGTCCGTCTCGGCTTCCAGAGTAGACACGAAATCCCGCACATTGACAGTGGCGATAACCTTCAGGCGACGGTATAGCTCCAAGACTTCCGTCGTCGCGCATGTAGACGGTCGCTTTGTCGTCGCTGGATACCAACATGTCCGCATTAATTGCTGTATGTGGTGAATCCCATCCGAAGAACTGCAGGCGCAGTACCGAAACGCCACTACATGAACACCCGTTATATGGACGACGGTCATGAGGCTTAGAGTCTTGTCGGGGTAGGCGCATTGCAGGCCGCCGTGCCCCACCTGAAAGACGAGACCCATGTCTCTCAGCGTCGTCCGCTCCCAACTACCCTCCCGCCAAACCTACGCAAACCATTCAGCCAAGAACTAGACTTGAAGACATTTCGCATGCTCACCTTGATATTATGCAAAGGACTACGCTGATGCCGAGCGACACAACATTTCTGGCACTCCACGAAATCACCACAAGAACGGCAACGGAACGGCCTCTCCCGCTCAATACGAGGTTCTCCAGGAGTAGGCTCTGGATCGCGCTCCTCCGCGACGTAGAGGACACACTCGCACGAGCTGCACTTAGGTTCGAGTGTCGCGTCCCCAAGACCGTGTCGTCGAAGAGTCTCCTCCAAAAAGACATCTATCCACGGCCGCCATTGTTCCATGGGATTGTCCTGCAACCGTGTCAGAAATCAATATGACTTCTAAATGGTAAATTCTCACCGATGCAAATCTCTTTCGTTTGCGTGTCGTTCCATCTGGCTCCACATCCGTGTCCTCGTCTTCCTCGTCGCCTGAATCGTCGTCAGGCGGTTGCGGCGCCAGCGTAGGAGTGTCGTGAAAGGTCGCCACGGGTTGGCCATTCGGATCGAGGAGGACATTTGCACTACCCAACTCGTGGTGGTGAAGCGGACGGTCGTCTCCAAGCTCGAAATCGAGACCGCTATAGGGATCATCCAAGTCGGATGGACGAATGGCGTCGCTAACATCGACGGCCTCTGACGCTACTTCTCCCGTGGGCGCGTAGAAAAGGGAATGGTGATGAGAAGGAGCAACTGCTGGCGCGACATACTGGACCTCTCCAAAATTTTGACGTTTCCGTCCACGAGCTTGGCCGTCTTGCATCGATATGAGGAGGGGACCACCCACGCAGGAAAGAACGTGGCGTTCAATGGAAGGACGCTTTGTTCCATGGCGATACCCATTCTGCCACGAACTGCCTAGCGTCAATGGCTAAATCTTTCGCCGACGCTATACAAGCACGCACCTTGCATTCTTGGCCTGACTGTGGTGCAAAGCGAAAATGGAGATAGGGGCTCTGTGCCCAAATCTAGCACGATCTTTGCACGATCTTATCTTTCCTGACTTTTCGCCCGATCTAGGCCAAGTCAGGGCATCTGCAAGTTCGTTCCAGGTGCGCCACACACTCTTCGAACCAACACGCTGCTAATTCTGGGAGAACACACAATTCTATCTAAGTTTCCGCATTGGTCTGGACATTGTCCCTGCTGCTACCTGCGACGCAAGCTATGTCATAGGTCTCTACATCCTTCTGACGCAACACGAACGCCCCGTCAAGGACCATGAGCCTGAATAAATAACCGGCGGGAGGGTAGCTACGATTGCGGTAAGTTTTCATCTTCAGTCAGACACCAGCAGATAGGCTCACCGTTCACCCCGCTCAACATCAGGCGCGGGTACCTCCACGGCATTGTTTTGTTGCTGAATTTGACGACGGCGACGACGCCGCCTACGCACGTTGCCTCGGTTGCTAAACGGTCAGTTCGGTCAGGCGGTGCTGATAGAACACGGTTGCTAGCAGGACTTACTCAGATGGGGGCATTTTGGAACAGTAGGGAAAGGCCCAGGGACTCGGTGGCGGAATTTTATATCTAAAAGAATCCTCAATTTGACATGGATAGCGTTCCTACATTCATCCGTAGGCTACCCTAATCACAACAAAAGTCACCCCGAAGAAAACCCAAATTCCAAACAATTTCAGATAGATAGCGTTCATACGTTCAACCGTAAACTAATCCCACCGAGCCAGATTCAGCTGATGCGCCGCTATCGCCGTCTTGACGTGGCGGGGCACAGCGCGCTTCGCGTCGTCCGACAGGCCTTTAGTATAATCCTCCGGGCTCGTCTCAAAGCGCCACAGCAACGCGCCTGCAGCGCGATACTTCTCCCGTACGATCTGCCTCTGCAAAGCCGCTAGAAAGATAAAAGTCAGCGTGAAACCGA
The DNA here is from genome assembly GCA_036872995.1 of Hymenopellis raphanipes. Classification (NCBI taxonomy): domain Eukaryota; kingdom Fungi; phylum Basidiomycota; class Agaricomycetes; order Agaricales; family Physalacriaceae; genus Hymenopellis; species Hymenopellis raphanipes. Next base: position 208,203 of record JAYMDG010000011.1, read on the forward strand.
CATGTTGAATCAAGAAAACATGCACGAATTTTGAAACGAGTATCAGCCGCCTTTTGCTCCTCCAAACGGAGACCCGCAAGGACGAGTTTGAATGTGTGATAGTTCGTGCCGTTGAGATGGAAGCCAACAGCCGTGCGAAGGATGCCGTCGTACTCCCACATTACAACCAACCCCGCCATGTGGCGCAGGTCATCCATCGTTTCTATCCCCGCCGCACGGAGGCGTGTGGCCAAAAACTCGCATTAGCAGTCGCTAATTTGTCTCTGAGGGCGCACTGGCCTGACGGTTCATTAGAATAGTGCGCGGAATCATCAGAGAAAGTCATCGCACCTCTCGTCCCGAAGGGTTTCATCCACTTCAGGCGCAGTACGCGGAGGTGAGCCTTGAGGATACTAATAAGATACGTTAGTGAATGATTGATACCACATGAAAGGAGACATACCGCTGTGAGGATGGATCCTCATTCACGAGAAGCTCGCGCTCGTTCAAGGAAATCTTCGCGGGCATGGCGGACACCGGGATGAGAGACAGAGAGAAAGAGAGCGAAGAAATCTCAGAAGTTGTCGCCTATTCTTATCGCTCTGAAGGGCCGACGGAAAAGAAACATCAGGCAAACTTTTGAGGACCACATGAAGGTATTCAAATTGGGCAGAACTAATCGCAGTCAGGTACAAATCACAATTCCACAACGACCTTGAGGGGCCTGGCGAACGCACGCAAGGCCGTGCGAAGGGGCTTCCACCCACGGCCGAGGACTAGCGCCTTGCGAAGGTGCTGGCGCCGCTCGTGGGTGCGAATGTCCAAGCACAACTGCAAAAGATCCTCGCCCGTCTTAATATCCATAAACTCGAATGACCGTAGAACCCGCAAATACCCAACATCCCTAAGGAAATGCTCGACCGTTTTGGCAGTGAAGCCGGCCACCTCATCGTGAGGAACCCAGCTGTCGCGCTTGTAAGCGCTGGCGTCAAAGTTGTCTGAAACCAAAGATTTAGCGTCCGCAAGGATATGTGCATAATGAACCACTGACCGAGGTACTTCTGGGCTGTTCCAAGCTCATAATCCAGCCTAGGGCGGCGGAGGTGGCGGATGCGGGACCGCACACTGCTAGAAGGAAGGATGAGCTCGGACATCATGCCATCTACGAGAAGATGAGACAACTTACATCCGATTTTCCGTGGTGGTGGCTGTCAGCCTCGCGAGGTCGAGTGGACGCTGCCCCGGAGGAAGAGCTGGACGCGGAAGAGCAGGAGGACGACCCCCGTGCTGATACGCGCGCCGTAGAAGCCTTCTTGGGTTTTTGCCCGGATGTCGTCAGGACTGTTAAGCGCAATGGAGAACTCGCCGTGGAGCCCACCATGTCGTGGTTACTAGTCAAGAAGACAGTCCTCCCAAAATGGAAGGAGGGGTAAATTTATGCGATCGGGCGGCGAGGCAGGGAAGAGTATGGAGATGATTGTGTATTGCATGCTACAACGTCTGGTAGAAAAAGGTTTTCTTTTGGTGCCAGCCGGCCATTTGGAAGAACAAGGGATCCTGGATGACATGATCGTGGAGGTCCATGACCACGGACAATGCCTGACCAAAATCCTTCAATATACTCATCGCCGCAACCCAGACACTTGAATCTTGGCCAGCTCTCAAACCAATCTCAGAACACAGACTGGAAGCAGTGCTGCGAAGACTAAGAAAGCGCTGGTTCATGCTTTTGACGTATACCTCAGCGTTATCTTCGTCAGCCATGATCGTGGCGTACATCTTCTCCCCGTACTCCTGCACTGAACCAGCCAATTCGGCGCGCAGTTGCCGACGTAGTGTACGGAGCGAGGTCATATGTTGAGACACAATTAACGTGCTATCCTGTCGAGGCGGCCTTGGGAAAACAAAGTTATACAAACTCAGAACCCGCTGAGATCGACCTACCTCGGCTCTTGTTTAGTTAATGGAGGCTGTTCAATGTCTGCCTCCACAGACGCCCTATATCTAGCATTTCTCTTGGAGAGAATGGCCTTCTTGTTGCTGTTAAGCTCTAAGTTCGAGAAAGAACTTGGCTTTAGAGAGGGAGAGCGTACCGTTCATAATATTTAGCATCCGAAACGGCTCTGGCAGCTTTACGCTCATCGGCAGTTTGATAGAGTTTTTTGCGACCCATGCCTTTAATGCGATCAGTCGTGAAATCGCTGCGTATGCGGACGAAGACTCACACTTGTCGATAGTGATGGTGATGTTAAGAGGAATGAAGCGATCGAACGTTGTCATTGTTCCGAGATTTATATTCCTGAAATGGCTTGTATAAACGTACAGAAGCGTCGCTTGTTGCTGAAATTGACATCAATGTTTTCTCTACACCTGATTGTTCTAATGAGAGACATTGTAGTCTATTACTTTATGCACGATATGTGGGGCGAGCACTTGGACGCTGCAGCGGGGATTCGGCCCGATCTCCGGATTGCGGGAATATCAACTTGTTCTGGTGTCGAGGAGGTATTTGCGAGGTGAAATGAGCGTCAAATGAATGTCAGGCAGTACTACGATTTATTGACGACATTAATTCTTCTATCTACGGGACTGTAGTAGATTCTGGGGCGCAAACACGAACGATGCGGCGCTCTTCACACGCAGTTAGATACGCCGCGCGAGCTTGTCCATACATAGGTAATGAATGATGTACCGCTCCAGGAACACCAATATAATGCACTGCGGCCTCGACACTGTTGGGAATTGAGGGAGGTAATTAGTAAGAGAACTGCGCCACATAGGAAAGGTGTCTCACTAGCTCTGGTAGATTCCTGGTTGGGTCCCGACATAGACGTTGTACCAGGCGGAGTGGGAAAGACCACGACTCAGCGGAGTATCGGCAGGGTACAAAGTCAGTTGGGGAGCAGCGAGGCGAACATGGCGGTAGTTCGTCAGCGGCCCGGTGTTCTGGGGACCGCACACATATCCTTGGCGCGAGGCGTATCGATAAGCCTCCCCTGCAGCATCAAGCGTACGATACCCCTGATACAAATTCCCGGCAAAGTCATCGAGTTGCTCTTTGGCGCGTTCCCTAGAGAGAAAGAAAATTAGCTAGGCTATGTGGGAGCTAATAATCACTGACCAGTCTCGATAAACGCCAGGACGATGTCCTCTGAAGACGACGTAAGCCCGTATTTTTCCATTGCGTCTGCGAGGCTTGGGCGTGACCCGAACGACGTCTGCACCTTGCAACTGCTGGCGGTAGCCGGCTTCCGACCTGGGAGAGCGTGAGTACGCGCGCGCATGAACGTGATGGCTGATCGAACCAATGAGTCGTGAACTCAACGAGGGGGCCCTGCCTGACGGCGTACACCGGCGGCGTCGAGGTGTCGTTAACGCGTAGACCTGCTAGGATATCGGCGATATCGTCAACCGCAGCGTCTGTCCTCGTCAAAGCCGATGAGTGCCCAGCATCGCTCTCAGCTGGGAGCGAAGACTGATCCTCCGTGTCCGTATACGTCAAGGAGGATTCATCCTCTGTGGTGGCGAGGGACAATTCATCCTGCGTGTAGGCGAGCGACGATTCATCCGCCTCCTCGTCAGAACTGAGCTCGATGAGGAACCAAGGGGGACTGTTTCGCGCGGTTACGGTGGGCATGATGGTGGACACAGATAAAAGGATAAAAGTTTATTGGACGTAGTTCTATTCGGCAATTGTATTTACATCACACAGCACCCACATGCACAATTCTTGTCATCCACCCTGTCGAAAAAAGTTAGATCTGAATCGTCCCAACAAGGAAAAGAGCTTACTCCTCACGACGCGAAACTCGTGGCTCCCCAATGCGGACCTTGCCATCGGCCAGGGCACTGTTGAAGTAGGCGACGGCGGCACTCTGGCTGCTGCATCTCTTGAAGAAGCCTCCACTGATACCGTTGCTGAGCGAGGAGGCGAGTTGTCTAAGTAGGACTATGAGCTGTAGGTACTTCGAGAAAAAAAAAAAACATACGCGTCCGTGAGGATCCCGACCTTCAACCCAACAACAACGGGATAGAAGTAGGTTTTGGAGCCGTCGAGATTGGCGGCGATGTAGGCCGGCGAGAGAGGCTCCGTCGGGACGCAGTCGTACAAGAGGCCGACACGCCACTTGATCTTGTCGTTGGCGTACCCATCGAGCGGGATGAGCGGGTCATAGACGCAGTCGGCTGGAAAGCCGACTGGGACTACGCGGGCAGGTTCCCTGGGCGGATAAGGAGGCGGCGGCGTAGAGTCTAATGCGCAGAGTCAGCATTGGGCATTGAGACAATGAGTCTGCTCACCATTGGCACTCGCAGTCGAAGCCGGCGCGACATCAGTCTCGACGGTTTCAATGGGGGTGGGGGTTTTGGAAGACATCTGAGGCGACGATAGAGCAGCGTATGGAACGGATTAAGAAGGGACAGTCCCTGAGGCGTCCCAAAAGAGAAAGATCTTGATTCAAGAATAAATTCAAATAACGACACATGTGGCGGTCGTGAAGTCTTTGAGACCGAAAGGCCGATACGTCGGATGGAGAAAACGGCTGTACGGTGTTCCGGAAAATCCACCGAATTGGGAATTGAGGGGGAACGCGTTGTGTCCTGCCTCCAAGTTCGCTGCCCCGCCATGCCGCCCCAAACGCCGAAGGAGACGGTGAAGAAGAAGAGCACCTACAAAAAGAAGTCCAAAGAGGAGCGCCAGAATCTCAATGGATGGATGGAGGGCAAGCGTGAGGAAATGTTCTTACCTCTGGTTCCAGTTTGGGCAGACGCGTGCGCGAAAGGTGGCGTCGGAGGACGTAAGGCGAAGGACAAGCTAAAGGAACTACAGAACTTGTATCAGCACCACTTCGGGCATCTGCAGGACCACGAGGAGCCGACGGAGCTGACACCCTACGATCCTCTGAAGCCGGTCATCAACGACGACTCAAAGAAAGATCCTGAGGTGCTCGCCCTCCAACGCCAGAAGAGAGAGCGGGATAATGACGTGTGTATTTATTTTATAATAGTCGAAGTGATCCTGACATGGTTAACAGCGTCTGAGGCGATGGCTCGACCACCGCCGCCGCCAACTTCACACATATGTCAAGAAGGAGAGGAAGGCGAGGGCCGACGACGTGTACGAGGTCCTGGCGCGTCGTATGGCGGGCATGGACAAACCGCCCAAGCAGCCACACGCCGCACATATTTACGCCCGCTATAACAAGACAGCGGTTAACGACGCTCTGAAGGCGGCGGTCGGTGATGGGGAGAAAGGCGACGGCGAAACAGGGAGTATTGCGGCCGTGAACGCGTCGATAGACTCATCGAAGGAGAAAGCGGGTGGTGAGACTGGGGACGTGACCGAGGACATACATATGGAAGACGCGACTGGCTCGGGGGGTGACGTTGGTCAGGACGTATCCATGGATCCGCCGGCTGCTGGCGAGGAACCTTCGGTTGCGATTGCTGTGCGCGACAAAGTTATCCGAGAGTTATTCAGCGCGCAGCCTGACGAGGTCCAGAAGAAGTATAAGACGATGGCAAAGGTTGAAGGCGATGCGGCGAAGGAGGAGCACAAGCGGATGCTGAAGGACGGTCCCCCAAAGGATGCTACATCCCGCGCAAAGTAAGTCCAGCGTTTGTCGGCAAAATCATGCGACTGACAGATGTCCGAACGCAGAGCTGCCGCGGCAACGGGGGATTTCGTGGCGTCTATGCAGCGTGCCGTCGAGTCCGCAGCGTTTCTGAAGGTGTTCTCCTTAGTGGGGGGGCCATACAATAGCTATGGAGGAGAGTTGGGGTCTATAAAGTGAGTTGATGATTTATACTGAGCATATGGCATTCTAATGGAGATTTTAGCGTTAGTACGAGCAAAAGTAGGGCCGCCGTACCGCTGAGCTTCCCCGAGTATATTGGGTCGAAAAACATGGCAACGTTGACGGAGTGGTGGACGGGATATTTAGACACTTGCTACACGGCAGACGAAAAGAAATCAGTCGTCATCCACGATCCGTCAGCCCCGCCCACGTTGTCCGCGCCTCCTACGAGCATCTCTACGGGTGCGAGTGGCCTTCCCGATCCATCGTTGCTGAAAGGTTTGGAGACTTTGGAGCCGGATGGAGACCATGAAAACACCGCCGTCAATGACGACGAGGAGGATGACGACGACGAGGAGGAGGACGAGGAGGACGAGGGGGAAGACGATGATGTAGTCCCACGCCCGAAGAAAAGGAAAGCGGGTAAAGAGAACCGCAAAGAGGCACCAAAGAAGAAGAAAGCGAAGACGGGGGCGAAGACGGCTACAGACAAACCGACGGCGAAGACGGCTACAGACAAACCGACGGCGGAGAGGACGCTCAGCGAATACGAACGCACTCGCGAGGAAAATATACGCCGTAATCGACTCATGGCGGCAGGTTTGGACAGGATGTATAAAGATGGGGTGGTGGAGCCTGGGAGGGAGTATTCGAGCGAGGAGTTCAGAGAATACGCCGTCCAAAAGATTGCAGAGAACAGCATGAGGGATCCCAATGCTCCTCCGTCTCCGAAGCCAGCGAAGAAGAAAGCGGGGAGTACGGTCGAGAGAATGATGCAGCGACGCAAGGAGGCAGTAGAGGCAGTGCGCCGCTCAGGACGGTTGAATGGAGAGCCGAAGTCGATGGAAATGGGGGAGAAGGTCGTCGACGGATCGGATGCTTTACCCACGAATCCTGTCGACGACTCAGAGCTTGGTGCGCCCAAAGGTAGCACCGACTCAGGAGTAGACGCGCCCAACGCGAGCAGCGAGACGCCCAAATCTAAGCCGACAAACGACGGCGACGCTTCTGGTGAGGTCACATCCACGGCCAGCCGTTCCACCAAATCCTCCAGCCAATCGAACGCGTCGACCGAGCAGTCCGACAACAATGGCACCGACGATACACCGGATTCCAACACAAACGACAATTCCAGCGATAATAGTCCTTCGGACCCCATGCCTAAATCCAACGCGTCCAGCTCGTTGAACGACAAAGACGACTCCAATGACGCGGGCGGCAGCGATGCCTCGAAGATCACTACCAATGGATTGGCAGAAGGATACGCCGGTTTGGACGATGACGGTGGAGTGGAAGATCTAGAAAAGAAGTTAGAGAATGCGCCGGCGTGGTTAGAACAGGCCGTACATGAGTTCTGCAAGGCGGACGGTGGTAAGGACCTAACACAGGTGCTTGGGCTCCTGGTGGACATCGAGCGCGAGTACAGATTTATTTCGGTTCGCGATGGAAAGAAGCATGGTTTGACAGCGAAGGGTAGACCGAGTTTTTGAGCACGTGGATCCAGAACGGGCGGACGAGAAATGGGAAGCGCAGTGTCCTGAGCGCTGGAGAAGCCGAACATTTCATGTCAGAGTGGCATGGGTGGTGGGGCTCTATGCAGCCTGGATGGCGAACAATTGGAGAAGACGGTAAGCGCGTGCGAGGCGAGTGGGGGACGGATGGATGGGAGGGTTTACGGCAGCCTGGACAGAACGGGTCTTGGGGTGTGGTCGCGATGTTGTCGTGGTGGAAATCGTACTGTGTGGCGCAAGGGAAAGGGGAAAGTGAATGGCGGGAGCAGGAGATGGATGTGCGCTGGATGATGGTGGGTTTAAAGGGGCGATTGTGTACGTAAACGATGCCGGCGCGTTGATGTGGTACGAGTACGGAGATATGAATAAATGTGGGTGTGGAAAATATGGAGGGCGTGGCTAGAGATTGTGTAAAGAGAACCAGAGGATTAATAAGAGTTAGAGCTAAGAAGTCAAAAGGTGAACTCTCAAAGTTGTGCAAAAAGGAGTATTCGAACCAGCGACTACGAGAGTGAAGAACGACGGGACAAGCAGACACGTCATCCAGTGAGCTAAGTAGGCTTACAGTGATTGATATCTAAGTAGTGGAAAGCATTTGAAGAAATGTCTTACTGGCAAAAAAAAAAAATTGACGGTGGTTCTACGTATCGTACAGAGGCGGATGATCAGAGGCGGATGATTATGGGAAGAAGGGAAGACGCTGATGACGGACGACGCTGACCGTGGGTGGGGAATGCGGTGGGAAGTGGGGGTGGCGGCGTCGGGAGCCGCATTGTGAGCGGGAAGGCGGGATGAGGGAGCGTGGTTCAGGAGCATCTACAAAGTATACCAGCATGTCTAAGGAGGGTAAGAGCACAGAAATACAGAGAACCGGTGCAATACGCACCAAGCCAGCAGACTGTCAGAAGTGTGGCGCAAGCGGTATCCAATCGCATCCAGCGATTGGAAGCAGAAAATGGGCGTCTAAACGTCGCAGAAGGCATCCAGTAATTAAGCCTAATGGGCAGTGCCTACTGTAGGAGGCGTATTTCGCACCCGCCGCGGGCCAGCCTGCAGGCGGGGTGAAGCGGGGCGCCTGCCCAAAGCGGCGAAGGAACGATCAGTAACGGATACCCATTTGGACGATCGCGCGCGCGGGATGACGGCGGTGATGATTCCCAAACGGGAATGAGTAGGTGCCTGGCGCTAGCTGGTGTGGTAAGCGCCCACGTGGTGGTGGCTGTGCAGCGGCACTTGCCTAGAAAACGAGATCGGACCACACGGCAACTGCCCAAGGCTAATAGGCTATTTATTACAGCTAAGGCTCCTTTGGTCGCACCCACTCTCCCCCCTCCTTCGTCCGCCAATCCGGCTGAAGTCCATCATACCATGTTGTGAAATCCCGTGTAAATCGTGGCAACAAGTCCGCAGTCAGCGTGGTAGGCATCTTCGACGTCTTCGTGAGGCGGCCTTTCTTAATCCAATCAGACAGCATTTCGGGACGGCCGTCGACAGCCAGATCTCCTCCCTTCTTCGCGAATTCCTCGACTGCCTCCAGCAGGCAGTAATGGTCCAGCAGTTTGCGCCAACGCGGTCCTAAGGTGCCGACGGCGTCATCGAAATATTTGTATGGCGCTGTGAACCAAACTGGCGCGTCTACGAGTGCCTCGGCGACTTCTTCCTCACGTTCAAGAGCGTCAGGATCATCCAGCGGCGATGGGAATGATTTGTACGCACTCGCCATCACCACGTCCTGGTCGCGCCCACTATCAACGCCGCCATCACTCATCACCGCGTCCTGGTCGCGCCCACCATCAACGCCGCCATCACTCATCACCACGTCTTTCACGACTTCGCCCGAGACACCATGTTCACCCTCTTCAGCTCCTTTCTGCCCTTCGCCACCACCCTCTTCCTCATCCTCGCGATCGCGCTCGATCTGGCCTTCAACCCCTCCCATAGCTTCAGTTGTTGCACCACTCAGGCGGCTTGAACGACGAGGAGGCGCAACAGGAGTGTCTTGAGTGGCTTTGGGTTTCCTCGTCTTCTTGGGTTTCTGCATGGCGTCCTCCAAGTTCTTCGCTGCGCCAAACAACTCGATGTACTCGGGCATGAGGCGTATCGTCGCCATGTTCGACTCGCGCCGCTCGGAATAGTTGGGCAAACGCGGCCCGAAGACCACAAGCTCGTCTTCAGAGCCCTCGTCCTCCGAGCTGGGGTCAAGCGGCGGCGTCCCGCCAGTCATCTCGTCATCCTCGGGTGACTCAGGCTGGGAAATTTGGGAGGTGGGATTGACGGGCGGGGTAGGATTAACGGGCGGGGTAGGATTAACGGGCGGGGTAGGATTGACGGGCGGGGTAGGATTGACGGGCGGGGTAGGATTGACGGGCGGGGTAGGAGCACTGTTCTGAACATCGCCCAAGACGTTGGTACTCCCGCTACCTGCGACTTTCTTCGGCTTCTTCGTAGCGCGCTTGGCCGGCTTTGGAACATTCTCCTTTGCATTGGCACTGCTCTTCTTCGCCTTCGCCGTCGCTGCCTTCTTCTTTACCCCCCCCTGCTCTCCAGTGTGCTTCCTCTTCAGAGATGGGCGCTGTGTCGCGCCGTCGTCGTCATCATCATCATCATCATCGTCGTCGTCGTCATTGTCACTGTCCTCATCACTATCATCGTCGGCGTTTCGGGAGCTGGGCAAAGTGCTCAGATCATATTCGAGGTCGTCCGGGACAACGGCATCAGCCCCTCCAGCAGGCGATGGAAGCTTCGCAGCCTCGAGGTCCTCGGCCGTATAACAAGTTCCAACATATGCCTCGAGATAGTCCTTGTATCGCCTGAATTCCTTCGGCTTCCATTGGGTCACGGTTGTCGCAGGAGTACCCAAGTTCTTGCCGCTGCACACACTATATTCAACCAAGGTAAGCATCATCGCCTTCAAGTAAATGCATTAACGTACGTTATCACAGAGATTTCTCCGTTGTACTGTGGCATCGGACCAGCAGCGTGGACCACCAGCTGTAGACCCGTCACGTCGCCAATCATCTCCGCAATGGGCTGTAGGAAGTTTGGCAACTCTGCGATGCATCTTGAACTTTTGTAAGTGACCGTTATTCCTCGCCAATAATAAAGACTTACTTGGCGCGCACAACAGGATCCTTCGACGGAGGTGAGCTCATCACCTCCTTGAACCAGGCCTTGGCTTCCTCCGCCGTCTTCTTCGCACGCTCCCCCCACATCTTCTTCTCATCATCGGACAACTTGGCGAACATCTTCCTGACAAGGTCCTGTCGAAAGCCGGCGTGCTGTTTACCTGTCACCTGCCCGGCTTTCTTCGCTGCTTTCCAGGCCTTGGCAATAGCCGCTTTCACCATGACGCGGTTCGCAACCTGCCATTCCTGGCACGCCTGACGCGCCTTTCCAGGCTTTGCGGTTCCCGACAGTTTCGCGAATTGGACGTTGTACGGGTTGTCGCCAGCCTCGCCTTTGACTTTACCGCCGTAGCTCGGCGTCACCTTTTTGTTGCGGTAACGCAACCAACGACGAATGGCCTATCCAAGTCGTTAGCATGATTTATCGTCACTACACCCTTCACTTACGTTCTTCTTGGCCTCCACAATCGCCCTCTTCGCCACCATTTGTTCATCGGTGAGGTTGTCAACCGGCATCTCTACGCCCTCGCGCCACTCGTTCAAGGGAAACGGCGGTTCATCCGCGTCGTCGACTGTCCAGTGACATTTGGCGAAGTACTGCTTGTACAACTCGCCCAAGAGCTCCTCCTCGGCCTTAGGATTGTCTTGAACGGCCTTATGGCGTTCAAGCCATGTACTGAGCCAGGTGGCGCGCCAACCGTCAGCCCAGCCTCTCTTGCTAAGGCGGTCTGCCTTGGGAATCGGGATGTATGCTGTGGTCGACATAACGCGTATCGCTGTGAACAATAGCAACGTGCAAGTGGAAAGAACGAGCGTGTATACGCCACAAGGTTGGTCCGGACTATTCCTAATTGGGATTGATTCTAATCCCGCTTTCTAGATTGCTTATATTTTCCTTAAATTTGACTTACGGTTGCTCGTCGTGGTCCCTGTTTCGCGCTACCTGAATTGGATCTGGCAGCGTATTTCTTATCAGAACCGCCATTTGTCGGAGTTTTAACGACTTCAAATTACATCCACCACCAGTACTGTAACCGCTCGTCCTTTCTTCCCCCCCCCAAAACCTGGCGGCGTATTTCTTATCAGAACTGCCATTTCTCGGAGTTTTAACGACTTCAAATTGCATCCACCACCAGCACTTTAACCGCTCGTCCTTTCTTCCCCCCCGCCCCAAATCGACAATATGTCTCAGGCCCAGGACTTTTCGCCCACTGCATCGGCTACTCCGCCGGCCGCCCACACGGGCCTCTCTCTCTCCCAAGCGATCACTGTTGCCGATGAGTCCGATGACGAAGGCAGCGGACTGGTGTCGGAGCGTGCGAGCGACGGCAGCGATGCAGAGGGAGATCACAGTGACATCGCTTCCTCGATGGGTGATCGCGACTACGATGAAGACGAAGATGAAGACGATGTCCAAATCGTTACCAACATTCGTCTATCTCCATCGTCCTCGTTGTCACCACTGTGACTAACTTTTGCTGTGCATAGTGAACTCTCCGCCGTCTCAAACGCCTGCCCCGGCAATCGTGCCCTTGGCCACCGCTGCGGTTGCGGTGCCTCATCCCGCGCCTGCCCAATTTGTCGCAGGCGTAGCGTACAACGCTGTGCCGACCGCTCCGCTTGCGCCCGCTCCTAATCAACAAAGTTCCTCGCGCTGGCACGTCGTTACACGTGGTCGAGTCGTCGGAGTGTTTGCAAACGCGTAAGTCTTTGAGTTCACCGGCCTTGATCCCACTTCTGACCATGTCCTGTCTAGCTATGAAGCCAATGATGCCGTTATGGGCGTTTCCAACGCTATTCGTGAACGCAAAAATAATCTCTTACTTGCTCTCGATGTATTCAATAGGGCCTTAGCCAGCGGTGCCGTTGCCATTGTAGCGTAGCCGTCTTTCCATAGGACTTCTCGTCTACCTGTTTACAAATGTACCCTGGAATCTGCCTCCTTTCAAATGTACCCTGCCTCGTTATCTTTCTCGTTGCAATTTTCATGGATTTCAATCCCCTTGAAATCACATGTTCCTGACTTTACAAAGGTTAAATCGTCCCGCATCTGATTCTACTTCTTCATTGATCCCTCATGCCCGACGACGTCCCTTCCAATCCTCCAGGACAGAATGAGCAGTCGCTACCCACCAACGGGACTGCTCTTTTTCCCCTAGGCAATGATTCACTGCTCGGTCAGTCCCAACCATAGCTATTACCTGTGCTCTCATGATGTTGCGATCAGACCTGGAGAGAATCCCCGATGACTCGTTGACTAGGCCAAAGGTTTCCACGCTCAAATTCGACCGTGATCACATACAAAGCAGGTCAATTCTTTGGATGTCGTCTACGTATTCTAACCTGTCCTACCAGTGCCCGTGTCCAGAGAAGAAATTGAGGGCTATTGGTCCGAGACCGCCTGTCCAGGTATGAGCATCCTCTGTGTGGCGACACGCTCTGATTCTTCAGCTTGCACGACGCTGATGACTCGCGGAGAACCGTATCCCAAAGCAGAATTTGTTGGATTGGCGGGCTACGAGATGTTGATTACATACGATCTGTCGTTTCGCCAGCGCCAGCGCCAGCGCCAACGCCCTCAACGCCAACGTCGGCATTAACATAACAAATTATCATACACTACATGTGATTAGATCTCAATTCTGGAATTTCTATGGCCAGCCTGCTTGTTCTTGAACGATAAACGGGCCGCTATTTGTTATACCCTGCCTGACCCGGAGGGCGCAAGATCCTCGCCCTCTCTCCTTCACGGCCTATCAGCGACATGTCGTCCAGTGGTAGCGCCTTCAAAAGGTGCGTACGCGCCACCCAGGCTGACTCGTCCTAACGTTTCTTGGTTTAGTAGCCGGCGTCGTACATCTCCCTGCCGCGGCACGTTTTGGAAGGCTCGCAACTATACTGAGGCTCAGTATGTACTGCTATTACTACCGCCATTTACTGCTAATCGTTCATAGGTGGCAGGCTGAAATAGAACAGTTTGACCACCTGGAGCTCGCCATCAGTCAAGTTCTCAAGCACTATCAACTGCTCACCAGTTGGCGTCAGCCCGATGTTTATGTTGCCGATCTTGTTCGCGTCGCGCTGGTAACTCCCCCCAAAGCTCGGGACATCATCGCACACGTACAGCACTCCCTCGAGAACCTACGGGACCGAGTCTCCGACTGCTTCGATCGCGCGCGCTTTTTGACCGAAAGACACGAGCATCTTGGCATTCGTTGGAAAGATGCTAAGGCGGAGGTGCTTAGGATGTATCGGACCCACGACCTGGTAGATGATATCATGCAGACGACCGGGGAGGTTTATGTGTTGCTGAGTGGTGAGGACGAAACGGAAGAGCTTAATGACTGCCAGTTCAAAACAATCCCATTCTCGGCGTGTCTTCAACAGGGTGTCGACCGCAACATGTACATGTACTTGTCCTCCCAGTAGACTACAAATGTTGATGTTTTCCTGTTTCCCAGTCCTTTTTTTGGTCGCAAAACATCTGAAGACGTCGCCGTTCAGCCAAGTCCTGAGACCCTAACCCTGAGGAAATTCCTTTTTGGGAGCACCACGGGCAGCTCGGCTGCGCCATTCGACGAGCGCGAAGGCGGGTATTCACGCAGAACCTAGACGGTTCTCATCCAGATGAGTAGGACTACCTCTTGATATGATTTTTTTATTTTTGTCCAATAAATGTCTAATAAAAATCCCATAAAGCCCAAAGGTCAACTTCGTCTTAAACGATCATATACACCATCATCCGCAAAACAGATTGCATCTCCACTCCCCAGCGCCCCAGCCTGTAATTGCTTCCACTGGTGCTATACCTCCCAAAGTACACTCTTATGGGTCGAAAACCCAAGTATAAGACGGAAGAAGAGCGTCGCGAAGCCCGACGAGTACAACGAATGAACTATTACTGGAGGTGCGGCTCTCCATTTTACATGCCTCCTAGTTGTGAAACCACGCGTTAACAGGCATGAGGATCATATTAAGCGAACACAGAACGCTAAGAATGCCAGACGTAGATGCTCATCGATCGATGAGCGGCGCAAGGATAAGGATAGCATCGTCGCGTATGAATCTAACTGCATTATGTCCTACAGTAAACTGACAAGCTATAAACAGAGTTAAACGACTTATTCCAACACCAGCCTCACTATTAGCCACTGCTGAGGCTCTCCATTCCGAACTACAACTCATGACGCACAATAGTATCACCGCGTACGCGCTTCAAGTCGCTCGACGTGCTGTGTTCCTCTCCGGCCCGGAGAGAGATCAGGAACTGACTGATATTATGCGCCAACTGGTCGATCTTCATGGACGCGTCATAACGGCCAAAGACAACATGTTCACGCACCATGGGCGTCGTTATCAGGAGTGGGACGACATCAGCCGGATCGAGAAGAAGTTTGCAGATGTTGAAGAGTATATCGACAGTATCATTCGAGCTAACGACGACGGCACGCTGAAGGAATACCTTAGGGACAACATTTTTGCATTTTGTCCATAGATGTATACACAACGAGCTAGCCATTCAAAGTGCGAATCTCTCCCCGGCTCTGCGCAGCTGCGAACTTGCTCCTTGCCTTGTCCTCGCTATCCCATCCTTCGTATAGAGATCCCTCGACCGTCAAAACGTTCAACGCAGCCTCGAGCCTGCCGTAAGGATGAATTCAGGCAGTCAAATGAAATCAGCAACGCCACTCACCACGAGCGGTAGACTCCAGGCTTGATACCGCGGTACACACAGTACCAAGAGGCGTCATGAAGAGTTTTACCGGCGGACTCTAGATTGAAAGCCAGCGGCGACGGAATCTGTACCTGGATAAAACCCTTGGACGCCACATACTTCCGCACCCAGCCCATGTGGAGCGCGCACGTGAACACAAGCTGAGCATGTTCTGGGGAGGAGTAACGCTGGTAGATGGCGGGAATGCCAACGACGTGAGCCTTCGCCTGGCGCCACGAGGTATAAACTCCGGGGACTTTGCCGGCGAAAAGCACCAGAGGCTTCCTTGGTGAAGTGCCCGAATGGCGCGGCTTCCTGCGCTTCTGGACTGCTTTGACATGTGCACCTTGATCAAGGGCATAGCTACCTGCTTGTGACCTGAACTAAGGTCAGATTGAAATTCTGAGGAGGAAAGATAGGCCTAACCAATCGGGCACAGTAACGGTCCCCTGGCCTTGACGGACTTGATAGGCAGTGTCATGAGGAGCGACAGCCGCTTTCTCTGGCGCGGAGGCAGCCACTTCGTCTGGCGCGGAGACGGGGGCTACTGTAGACTGGGCTAGAAGCAGTTTCAGTATCTAACTGATATATCAAAACATTGAGACTTACTAGGCCGTGGACAGAGGTCAGAATCGGCTAGACTGCGTATGAGAGCATCCATCTCGGGATCATCATAATCATCGCTGTCCTCGCAGGCGGTCTGGTAGTCAGACCCTGAATCCGACGCGTCGCACTCCGAGTCCGAAAGCCAGATAATGAGGGGTTCGGTGAGGACAGGCATGAAAGTGCTAATTGGATTTGTTGAACGCGCTTGAATTTATCTGCAAAGCGTAGTAGGGAGTACTTCCGCGGAAGTACCCGGATAGGGTTTGAAGGTTAAGTTAAGCTTGACCGGTCAAGCAGCTTAACTTGACCTAACTTAACCGAAATTTTGACCGATGACCGATGACCGGTCATACTATTTGACCGGTCACGGTCAACAGTTAAGTCCTAAAGGAGGATTTACCTTGACCGCAGATAACCGGTCGTAACCGGTCATAACTGGTAATTTTATTCGTGCAGCACGAGCGAGCCCGTGCTAAATAGTACGGGCCGCATGTCGCAATGCACGATGACCCCCCCACCTCCCGTCGATGCAACATTACAAGGAATTTTGCAGGGCCGGAAGGCAGCGGGGGGAGGAATAGCGTGGTATGTCGGGATGTCGTTGGCGTGTTGAGTGATGGCATCCTGTTGGTGGGACAGCAATGGACTGTTGCTGTCGTAGTCCCGTCTTTGTATTGGTACCGGCGTCGTATGTAGTCCTGCTAATGAAGGTGGTAAGTTCATATTGAAAGACGGCGAAAGATTATGCACCTCGACGACGCCGTGCTGTCAACAGACAGCACGACGTCGAGCCACCTAATCCTCCAACCCAGGAGGGTAGCAACCGTCATGTTCCGGTACGAGCAGCCTCGTTCGAGGGCTTACGCGTCCTGCGGCCCATTTCCCTTTTGTCAAGGTATTATTGACGCCATCGTGGTAGGACGTCGACGGTGCTTTGGTCCGCAGGCGTCATCGTCGTCGTCGTCGTGATGGGGTAGTGGCACAGTGGTAGCGTCGTCGTCGTAGCGCAGTCGTCGCCGTAGCTGTGCTGCAATAGCGGAAGGATCAGTTACTGCCAGGAGTAGAGAACAAGAAATACGCACCTTGGAGACGGCGCCTGCCAGCAGACAGTACGGCGTCAAGTTCCTCAGTCCAGCACCTGTGTCCTCTGCACCGTATGGGGGTCTCCGTCGTCGTCGTCGAAGTTTGGCAGCCTCGTTCGAGGGCTTACGCGTCCTGCGGGGCCGCCGGGGCTCTTCAAGCCCGCCAATCCAAACAAGAACCTCTGGAAGCGGTGGTGATACCGCTGTCGTGGTCGTGTCGTCGTGAGGTGGCTATGATCTTGTCGCGGGGGTGGTTGTGGTGGGTGCTGTGTAAGGGAAGTTGTGATCAAAATCCACCAAAAAAGTCGCGCACCTGAAGGACACCGCCTGTCTGCACACAGGTCGGCGGGTGGCTGAGGCGTTTCCATGGTGACGGCGTCGTCGTTGTCGTTGTCGTCGCAGCGTTGGTGCTGCATTGCTTGTTGTAGTCAGATGTGTAGCAGAACAGAAAGAAAAATACGCACCTTGTTGACGCCGCCTGTCCGCATCCAGCGCAGCATCGAGTTCCAAAGTCAAGTTCACGGATCCTCTGCTTGAGAGAGGGTATCTGTCATCGTCGTCGAAGGTATGCGGCCTCGTTGGAGGGCTTACGCGTCTGCGGGGCCGCCGGGGCTCTTCAAGCCCGCGTAGCCACAGAAAAAGCGAAAAAAAGAGATAGATGGATAAAGGACGACGCCTGGTAGGCCCGCGTCCCAAGGTCGGGTCGTCGGAGACCAGGCATCGCGAGATGGTGGTGGTCGAAGGTTGAGATCTGTCCATCGATCACCACTCGGATGATCGGTCCGGACACTTTTTGCGACCTCGGGATGGCTCCAGAGCCAGAACGAAGGCCGCGCTCACGCTCGGATGTGGCGGGATGTGTTCGCAGAGTGTATTTGAACGATTTTTATTTTGACCACTTTTCCGGGTGAGGTGAACCTGTTACTCGCACTATAGTGCAAGTAACCAGCTATCCGTAAGTATGAAGTACTTGTCAACGTACTCACAGTGTATCTCACCGTGAATAGATACATTTATACTATTATTAGATATAGCAACTATCTACAAGGCTCATGACACCGGAAAGGGCAGGGAACAACAAGGTTCATGAAACTGAGTAAGTAGTTGCTCTTGCCTTTAAGAGAGGGTACTGGTATCATGCCCTGAAAAGGCAATGTGTAACGCCCAAATGGTGTAGGAGGTGCGATGTATGCCCAAGCCTGATCTACCACGGGAGGTCGTGCGTTCAGTTCCTTCTCATGTCATTTTGTTCGCCTTAGGTTCCGGTCTTGACCGATCATAACCGGTCATGACGCGGTCATGGTTAAGACCGGTCGTAACTGCCTGACCGGGTGTAACTTGACCGGTCAGGTTAGTTGACCGGTTACGGTTACGGGTCAAGCCCAAATGCTGAATTTGCTTGACCGGTCCGGTCACCAGTTAAGTCAGTTTAAGGTCACTTAACCGGACTTAACTGGACCTTCAAACCCTATACCCGGATAACAAAGGCATGTGGATGATAAAGTCTTATTCAAAAAGGAGATGAAATTACAAGGGAAATAACTCCAGTGAGGACATAAGATTGCGACAGATTTGGCAGTGATTTACTGAATTAGATGTTGGGGGGAGCATCCAGAAATCATGGTAGCGACCCACCAGCTCGTCCGATGATTCATCTTCGCCGAGGTCCCAGCTAGCTAAAATTGTCGTATTTTCAATGAGCCGGTGCACCTCATTTGAACAGAGATACACTTACCGTCGGGTTTAAGCTGATCTTCCGAATCTTGCGGCCAACCAATCAGTTGCAGCAATCGGTAGTAGTTCGCGTCTTCACGTTTGAGTCCGACGGCGCGACCTAGAACATCACGCCATTGAGCGCCGGACACGGCATCGTCCAAGAGACCGCGAAGCGTCGCAAAGTCGGCCTGATGGAGAATTCCGCTCTCCTCGAAAGGAGCAATAAGGGCAGCAGCGTTACAACCAAATAGTGTGGCGCGCAAGCTGTCTCGGATGCGATATTCTACCGGGATTATTCCTAGAGCGCGCTCTACTTGACGATCGCGAGGCTCCATGGGCCGACCTTCCATTGGTTTTAGTGAGAGCAAGCTCAGTCGTATCCAATTACACACGTACTCGGGTGATTGAGGCCAGTCCAGGGGTCATGCCGAGGTCGACTAAACATTGGGCGGGCAGCTCGCAGGCGTTGTTCAAGAAGGCTGCAGGAGAAAGTAAGCGCGTTGCGTGGAAAGGCAATCAAGATTGGGCACATTTGCGCAGCCTCATCGCCACGTAGCAGACTCAGCTCAGAAAAGCGCGTCATGGTGACAGTCAAAGGTGGAGCCGAGCATGTTTTAACCAGCGGAACTCGCTCCGACATTTCCAAAAAAACAAAGTGCATTACCAAAAGACCAACATGTTCAGTGATAACGCGCTGCAGGAACAGGTACGATACATCAGATTTCAGACTCAACCTGACTGCCCAAGTAAATGTCCGAAATCTCCGATACGTCTTGGGAGACCTAGTCGTCGTACGACTCCGGGAAAAGCTGCAGAGTAGATCAGGCCGTGTGAGGATGACAGATGTCGGGACATACTCTAAATGCGCAGCTAGTTGGAGTGTAGTCCAAAGTAATTCCGGTCAAGTCAACGGAATGAATCCACTCGCGAGCGAGTCTTCTTCCCTCGATTTTCTCTCGGTCAAATGTGCAATATCCTGTAGGGAGCCACTATTAGGCGTGAGCGAAATGTGAAGAAGAGAGCTGACCTTCGTTAAACCAAGTATGATTAATGCCACAGAAGTAGTTGAGAAACTTGCGTAGTGTCGCCCAATTGTGACCATGATCCGATAATCCCAATGCCGCCCTTAGCAGCGACGCATAACGGAGATGAAAACTCCAGAAGCCGATTTGTCGAACATCGGATAGGGAGACGATTCCAGCGTTGACGAACTCCAAAAGCATGAAGTCGGCGTTGTAGCGCACGAGCTCGTGGAACAATTGGTTGTCAACGTCGTCTGTTTCGCCGGCTTGCAGAGGTCTGAACTGGCGGATACTTTGTTGAATTAAACTAGATCGAGTGTCAGTGTTGAGCAAAAGCTTCGTGTTATAGACTTACAGTTGGGCGGCCTGGCAAGGCGTAGGTTCATCGGAGGAGAACACGAATTCTATGCGGGGCCTAGGACCTAGAAGAGAGACTGAAGACATTTGGAGAGCGAAGTGGTATCGGACGAACGTCCTGAAGCGTCACTACAACGCCGCATGGAAATAGATAGGATAGATCCAGGTTAGATCGAAAGGGCGGAGTTCATGGTGGGATCCAAGTGCCATCGTTTCCATATTGGGACCCCTAACCCGGCGCCTTGGGTTTTGCTTCAAGTCGCCATGAGGGTACGCTTGCGCCGCCCAGGAACTCCCGTCTCCCGCCCATTATGGCCCCGACCTCTCGAACCAGGCGGCTGAATGCATACGAGCGTTCCCAGATAGTTGCCTTTCATCAGGGCGTGATAGCTGCCAATGGACTTCAGCCGACAGCGCCTCCAATTTCCGCTGGAAGACATCCCAGAGGAGGACGACGGACCAGAGTCAGCGAATTGACGGATATCTCAGCGCCTAGTGGGTTGCGTCGTCTCCAGGGTTTACTGCGTCAGCAGGATCGCACTTACACATTCTCCCGTGATGGAACGCGCATCCTTGCGGAACGGGACATTGCTCGTCGACAGACGCCCCGACAAGCGCAGCCCGTAGAGGACCCACCTCCCCAACAGAGCAGCGCGTCGCAAGATGACGACTGGTCCCCCTGGTCCCCCGTTGAAAATGATACCGGCCATGGGGTCGACCCGGAGAATGATTGGGAGGACGAGCCCCCCGAGGTAGAGACGCACCAGTCACTTCCGCCGGCGGCTAGATTGGATGCCGCGGGTGACGAGCGAGACGATGAGGAGGACGATTCAGGGAGCGAGGCCGAAAGCCCGACAAGAGAGAATGGAACGCAGCCGGCGACAACCTCAACACCAGCAAAGCGTTATCAAAGCTCGGTTCGTACAGGAGTTCCTCTCATTACGCATGGTTTATTAACGCTGCATATAGGATGACCCAATAGCCGTGTGGGTCCCCCTGCAAGATAAATTCCTAGCAGAGATCCTCGCTCATGAGCACGTTCAACAAGACGCGTGTTGTATGACTTGTGAGCGACGATGGGTTCCTACTGCCGAGCTTGCCTCTGCTTCGTTGACTGGGGCCGTCACGGATGCCTTATACCGCTGCGGAGCCTTAGCTGTAATAAATAGCCTATTAGCCTTGGGCAGTTGCCGTGTGGTCCGATCTCGTTTTCTAGGCAAGTGCCGCTGCACAGCCACCACCACGTGGGCGCTTACCACACCAGCTAGCGCCAGGCACCTACTCATTCCCGTTTGGGAATCATCACCGCCGTCATCCCGTAGCGCGCGATCGTCCAAATGGGTATCCGTTACTGATCGTTCCTTCGCCGCTTTGGGCAGGCGCCCCGCTTCACCCCGCCTGCAGGCTGGCCCGCGGCGGGTGCGAAATACGCCTCCTACAGTAGGCACTGCCCATTAGGCTTAATTACTGGATGCCTTCTGCGACGTTTAGACGCCCATTTTCTGCTTCCAATCGCTGGATGCGATTGGATACCGTTGCGCCACACTTCTGACAGTCTGCTGGCTTGGTGCGTATTGCACCGGTTCTCTGTATTTCTGTGCTCTTACCCTCCTTAGACATGCTGGTATACTTTGTAGATGCTCCTGAACCACGCTCCCTCATCCCGCCTTCCCGCTCACAATGCGGCTCCCGACGCCGCCACCCCCACTTCCCACCGCATTCCCCACCCACGGTCAGCGTCGTCCGTCATCAGCGTCTTCCCTTCTTCCCATAATCATCCGCCTCTGATCATCCGCCTCTGTACGATACGTAGAACCACCGTCAATTTTTTTTTTGCCAAGTAAGACATTTCTTCAAATGCTTTCCACTACTTAGATATCAATCACTGTAAGCCTACTTAGCTCACTGGATGACGTGTCTGCTTGTCCCGTCGTTCTTTCTCTCGTAGTCGCTGGTTCGAATACTCCTTTTGCACAACTTTGAGAGTTCACCTTTTGACTTCTTAGCTCTAACTCTTATTAATCCTCTGGTTCTCTTTACACAATCTCTAGCCACGCCCTCCATATTTTCCACACCCACATTTATTCATATCTCCGTACTCGTACCACATCAACGCGCCGGCATCGTTTACATACACAATCGCCCCTTTAAACCCACCATCATCCAGCGCACATCCATCTCCTGCTCCCGCCATTCACTTTCCCCTTTCCCTTGCGCCACACAGTACGATTTCCACCACGACAACATCGCGACCACACCCAAGAGCCCGTTCTGTCCAGGCTGCCGTAAACCCTCCCATCCATCCGTCCCCCACTCGCCTCGCACGCGCTTACCGTCTTCTCCAATTGTTCGCCATCCAGGCTGCATAGAGCCCCACCACCCATGCCACTCTGACATGAAATGTTCGGCTTCTCCAGCGCTCAGGACACTGCGCTTCCCATTTCTCGTCCGCCCGTTCTGGATCCACGTGCTCAAAAAACTCGGTCTACCCTTCGCTGTCAAACCATGCTTCTTTCCATCGCGAACCGAAATAAATCCGTACTCGCGCTCGATGTCCACCAGGAGCCCAAGCACCTGTGTTAGGTCCTTACCACCGTCCGCCTTGCAGAACTCATGTACGGCCTGTTCTAACCACGCCGGCGCATTCTCTAACTTCTTTTCTAGATCTTCCACTCCACCGTCATCGTCCAAACCGGCGTATCCTTCTGCCAATCCATTGGTAGTGATCTTCGAGGCATCGCTGCCGCCCGCATCATTGGAGTCGTCTTTGTCGTTCAACGAGCTGGACGCGTTGGATTTAGGCATGGGGTCCGAAGGACTATTATCGCTGGAATTGTCGTTTGTGTTGGAATCCGGTGTATCGTCGGTGCCATTGTTGTCGGACTGCTCGGTCGACGTGTTCGATTGGCTGGAGGATTTGGTGGAACGGCTGGCCGTGGATGTGACCTCGCCAGAAGCGTCGCCGTCGTTTGTCGGCTTAGATTTGGGCGTCTCGCTGCTCGCGTTGGGCGCGTCTACTCCTGAGTCGGTGCTACCTTTGGGCGCACCAAGCTCTGAGTCGTCGACAGGATTCGTGGGTAAAGCATCCGATCCGTCGACGACCTTCTCCCCCATTTCCATCGACTTCGGCTCTCCATTCAACCGTCCTGAGCGGCGCACTGCCTCTACTGCCTCCTTGCGTCGCTGCATCATTCTCTCGACCGTACTCCCCGCTTTCTTCTTCGCTGGCTTCGGAGACGGAGGAGCATTGGGATCCCTCATGCTGTTCTCTGCAATCTTTTGGACGGCGTATTCTCTGAACTCCTCGCTCGAATACTCCCTCCCAGGCTCCACCACCCCATCTTTATACATCCTGTCCAAACCTGCCGCCATGAGTCGATTACGGCGTATATTTTCCTCGCGAGTGTGTTCGTATTCGCTGAGCGTCCTCTCCGCCGTCGGTTTGTCTGTAGCCGTCTTCGCCGTCGGTTTGTCTGTAGCCGTCTTCGCCCCCGTCTTCGCTTTCTTCTTCTTTGGTGCCTCTTTGCGGTTCTCTTTACCCACTTTCCTTTTCTTCGGGCGTGGGACTACATCATCATCTTCCCCCTCGTCCTCCTCGTCCTCCTCCCCGTCGTCGTCATCCTCCTCGTCGTCATTGACGGCGGTGTTTTCATGGTCTCCATCCGGCTCCAAAGTCTCCAAACCTTTCAGCAACGATGGATCGGGAAGGCCACTCGCACCCGTAGAGATGCTCGTAGGAGGCGCGGACAACGTGGGCGGGGCTGACGGATCGTGGATGACGACTGATTTCTTTTCGTCTGCCGTGTAGCAAGTGTCTAAATATCCCGTCCACCACTCCGTCAACGTTGCCATGTTTTTCGACCCAATATACTCGGGGAAGCTCAGCGGTACGGCGGCCCTACTTTTGCTCGTACTAACGCTAAAATCTCCATTAGAATGCCATATGCTCAGTATAAATCATCAACTCACTTTATAGACCCCAACTCTCCTCCATAGCTATTGTATGGCCCCCCCACTAAGGAGAACACCTTCAGAAACGCTGCGGACTCGACGGCACGCTGCATAGACGCCACGAAATCCCCCGTTGCCGCGGCAGCTCTGCGTTCGGACATCTGTCAGTCGCATGATTTTGCCGACAAACGCTGGACTTACTTTGCGCGGGATGTAGCATCCTTTGGGGACCGTCCTTCAGCATCCGCTTGTGCTCCTCCTTCGCCGCATCGCCTTCAACCTTTGCCATCGTCTTATACTTCTTCTGGACCTCGTCAGGCTGCGCGCTGAATAACTCTCGGATAACTTTGTCGCGCACAGCAATCGCAACCGAAGGTTCCTCGCCAGCAGCCGGCGGATCCATGGATACGTCCTGACCAACGTCACCCCCCGAGCCAGTCGCGTCTTCCATATGTATGTCCTCGGTCACGTCCCCAGTCTCACCACCCGCTTTCTCCTTCGATGAGTCTATCGACGCGTTCACGGCCGCAATACTCCCTGTTTCGCCGTCGCCTTTCTCCCCATCACCGACCGCCGCCTTCAGAGCGTCGTTAACCGCTGTCTTGTTATAGCGGGCGTAAATATGCGCGGCGTGTGGCTGCTTGGGCGGTTTGTCCATGCCCGCCATACGACGCGCCAGGACCTCGTACACGTCGTCGGCCCTCGCCTTCCTCTCCTTCTTGACATATGTGTGAAGTTGGCGGCGGCGGTGGTCGAGCCATCGCCTCAGACGCTGTTAACCATGTCAGGATCACTTCGACTATTATAAAATAAATACACACGTCATTATCCCGCTCTCTCTCTCTCTTCTGGCGTTGGAGGGCGAGCACCTCAGGATCTTTCTTTGAGTCGTCGTTGATGACCGGCTTCAGAGGATCGTAGGGTGTCAGCTCCGTCGGCTCCTCGTGGTCCTGCAGATGCCCGAAGTGGTGCTGATACAAGTTCTGTAGTTCCTTTAGCTTGTCCTTCGCCTTACGTCCTCCGACGCCACCTTTCGCGCACGCGTCTGCCCAAACTGGAACCAGAGGTAAGAACATTTCCTCACGCTTGCCCTCCATCCATCCATTGAGATTCTGGCGCTCCTCTTTGGACTTCTTTTTGTAGGTGCTCTTCTTCTTCACCGTCTCCTTCGGCGTTTGGGGCGGCATGGCGGGGCAGCGAACTTGGAGGCAGGACACAACGCGTTCCCCCTCAATTCCCAATTCGGTGGATTTTCCGGAACACCGTACAGCCGTTTTTCTCCATCCGACGTATCGGCCTTTCGGTCTCAAAGACTTCACGACCGCCACATGTGTCGTTATTTGAATTTATTCTTGAATCAAGATCTTTCTCTTTTGGGACGCCTCAGGGACTGTCCCTTCTTAATCCGTTCCATACGCTGCTCTATCGTCGCCTCAGATGTCTTCCAAAACCCCCACCCCCATTGAAACCGTCGAGACTGATGTCGCGCCGGCTTCGACTGCGAGTGCCAATGGTGAGCAGACTCATTGTCTCAATGCCCAATGCTGACTCTGCGCATTAGACTCTACGCCGCCGCCTCCTTATCCGCCCAGGAACCTGCCCGCGTAGTCCCAGTCGGCTTTCCAGCCGACTGCGTCTATGACCCGCTCATCCCGCTCGATGGGTACGCCAACGACAAGATCAAGTGGCGTGTCGGCCTCTTGTACGACTGCGTCCCGACGGAGCCTCTCTCGCCGGCCTACATCGCCGCCAATCTCGACGGCTCCAAAACCTACTTCTATCCCGTTGTTGTTGGGTTGAAGGTCGGGATCCTCACGGACGCGTATGTTTTTTTTTTTTTCTCGAAGTACCTACAGCTCATAGTCCTACTTAGACAACTCGCCTCCTCGCTCAGCAACGGTATCAGTGGAGGCTTCTTCAAGAGATGCAGCAGCCAGAGTGCCGCCGTCGCCTACTTCAACAGTGCCCTGGCCGATGGCAAGGTCCGCATTGGGGAGCCACGAGTTTCGCGTCGTGAGGAGTAAGCTCTTTTCCTTGTTGGGACGATTCAGATCTAACTTTTTTCGACAGGGTGGATGACAAGAATTGTGCATGTGGGTGCTGTGTGATGTAAATACAATTGCCGAATAGAACTACGTCCAATAAACTTTTATCCTTTTATCTGTGTCCACCATCATGCCCACCGTAACCGCGCGAAACAGTCCCCCTTGGTTCCTCATCGAGCTCAGTTCTGACGAGGAGGCGGATGAATCGTCGCTCGCCTACACGCAGGATGAATCGTCCCTCGCCACCACAGAGGATGAATCCTCCTTGACGTATACGGACACGGAGGATCAGTCTTCGCTCCCAGCTGAGAGCGATGCTGGGCACTCATCGGCTTTGACGAGGACAGACGCTGCGGTTGACGATATCGCCGATATCCTAGCAGGTCTACGCGTTAACGACACCTCGACGCCGCCGGTGTACGCCGTCAGGCAGGGCCCCCTCGTTGAGTTCACGACTCATTGGTTCGATCAGCCATCACGTTCATGCGCGCGTACTCACGCTCTCCCAGGTCGGAAGCAGGCTACCGCCAGCAGTTGCAAGGTGCAGACGTCGTTCGGGTCACGCCCAAGCCTCGCAGACGCAATGGAAAAATACGGGCTTACGTCGTCTTCAGAGGACATCGTCCTGGCGTTTATCGAGACTGGTCAGTGATTATTAGCTCCCACATAGCCTAGCTAATTTTCTTTCTCTCTAGGGAACGCGCCAAAGAGCAACTCGATGACTTTGCCGGGAATTTGTATCAGGGGTATCGTACGCTTGATGCTGCAGGGGAGGCTTATCGATACGCCTCGCGCCAAGGATATGTGTGCGGTCCCCAGAACACCGGGCCGCTGACGAACTACCGCCATGTTCGCCTCGCTGCTCCCCAACTGACTTTGTACCCTGCCGATACTCCGCTGAGTCGTGGTCTTTCCCACTCCGCCTGGTACAACGTCTATGTCGGGACCCAACCAGGAATCTACCAGAGCTAGTGAGACACCTTTCCTATGTGGCGCAGTTCTCTTACTAATTACCTCCCTCAATTCCCAACAGTGTCGAGGCCGCAGTGCATTATATTGGTGTTCCTGGAGCGGTACATCATTCATTACCTATGTATGGACAAGCTCGCGCGGCGTATCTAACTGCATGTGAAGAGCGCCGCATCGTTCGTGTTTGCGCCCCAGAATCTACTACAGTCCCGTAGATAGAAGAATTAATGTCGTCAATAAATCGTAGTACTGCCTGACATTCATTTGACGCTCATTTCACCTCGCAAATACCTCCTCGACACCAGAACAAGTTGATATTCCCGCAATCCGGAGATCGGGCCGAATCCCCGCTGCAGCGTCCAAGTGCTCGCCCCCACATATCGTGCATAAAGTAATAGACTACAATGTCTCTCATTAGAACAATCAGGTGTAGAGAAAACATTGATGTCAATTTCAGCAACAAGCGACGCTTCTGTACGTTTATACAAGCCATTTCAGGAATATAAATCTCGGAACAATGACAACGTTCGATCGCTTCATTCCTCTTAACATCACCATCACTATCGACAAGTGTGAGTCTTCGTCCGCATACGCAGCGATTTCACGACTGATCGCATTAAAGGCATGGGTCGCAAAAAACTCTATCAAACTGCCGATGAGCGTAAAGCTGCCAGAGCCGTTTCGGATGCTAAATATTATGAACGGTACGCTCTCTCTCCTCTCTAAAGCCAAGTTCTTTCTCGAACTTAGAGCTTAACAGCAACAAGAAGGCCATTCTCTCCAAGAGAAATGCTAGATATAGGGCGTCTGTGGAGGCAGACATTGAACAGCCTCCATTAACTAAACAAGAGCCGAGGTAGGTCGATCTCAGCGGGTTCTGAGTTTGTATAACTTTGTTTTCCCAAGGCCGCCTCGACAGGATAGCACGTTAATTGTGTCTCAACATATGACCTCGCTCCGTACACTACGTCGGCAACTGCGCGCCGAATTGGCTGGTTCAGTGCAGGAGTACGGGGAGAAGATGTACGCCACGATCATGGCTGACGAAGATAACGCTGAGGTATACGTCAAAAGCATGAACCAGCGCTTTCTTAGTCTTCGCAGCACTGCTTCCAGTCTGTGTTCTGAGATTGGTTTGAGAGCTGGCCAAGATTCAAGTGTCTGGGTTGCGGCGATGAGTATATTGAAGGATTTTGGTCAGGCATTGTCCGTGGTCATGGACCTCCACGATCATGTCATCCAGGATCCCTTGTTCTTCCAAATGGCCGGCTGGCACCAAAAGAAAACCTTTTTCTACCAGACGTTGTAGCATGCAATACACAATCATCTCCATACTCTTCCCTGCCTCGCCGCCCGATCGCATAAATTTACCCCTCCTTCCATTTTGGGAGGACTGTCTTCTTGACTAGTAACCACGACATGGTGGGCTCCACGGCGAGTTCTCCATTGCGCTTAACAGTCCTGACGACATCCGGGCAAAAACCCAAGAAGGCTTCTATGGCGCGTATCAGCACGGGGGGTCGTCCTCCTGCTCTTCCGCGTCCAGCTCTTCCTCCGGGGCAGCGTCCACTCGACCTCGCGAGGCTGACAGCCACCACCACGGAAAATCGGATGTAAGTTGTCTCATCTTCTCGTAGATGGCATGATGTCCGAGCTCATCCTTCCTTCTAGCAGTGTGCGGTCCCGCATCCGCCACCTCCGCCGCCCTAGGCTGGATTATGAGCTTGGAACAGCCCAGAAGTACCTCGGTCAGTGGTTCATTATGCACATATCCTTGCGGACGCTAAATCTTTGGTTTCAGACAACTTTGACGCCAGCGCTTACAAGCGCGACAGCTGGGTTCCTCACGATGAGGTGGCCGGCTTCACTGCCAAAACGGTCGAGCATTTCCTTAGGGATGTTGGGTATTTGCGGGTTCTACGGTCATTCGAGTTTATGGATATTAAGACGGGCGAGGATCTTTTGCAGTTGTGCTTGGACATTCGCACCCACGAGCGGCGCCAGCACCTTCGCAAGGCGCTAGTCCTCGGCCGTGGGTGGAAGCCCCTTCGCACGGCCTTGCGTGCGTTCGCCAGGCCCCTCAAGGTCGTTGTGGAATTGTGATTTGTACCTGACTGCGATTAGTTCTGCCCAATTTGAATACCTTCATGTGGTCCCCAAAAGTTTGCCTGATGTTTCTTTTCCGTCGGCCCTTCAGAGCGATAAGAATAGGCGACAACTTCTGAGATTTCTTCGCTCTCTTTCTCTCTGTCTCTCATCCCGGTGTCCGCCATGCCCGCGAAGATTTCCTTGAACGAGCGCGAGCTTCTCGTGAATGAGGATCCATCCTCACAGCGGTATGTCTCCTTTCATGTGGTATCAATCATTCACTAACGTATCTTATTAGTATCCTCAAGGCTCACCTCCGCGTACTGCGCCTGAAGTGGATGAAACCCTTCGGGACGAGAGGTGCGATGACTTTCTCTGATGATTCCGCGCACTATTCTAATGAACCGTCAGGCCAGTGCGCCCTCAGAGACAAATTAGCGACTGCTAATGCGAGTTTTTTGGCCACACGCCTCCGTGCGGCGGGGATAGAAACGATGGATGACCTGCGCCACATGGCGGGGTTGGTTGTAATGTGGGAGTACGACGGCATCCTTCGCACGGCTGTTGGCTTCCATCTCAACGGCACGAACTATCACACATTCAAACTCGTCCTTGCGGGTCTCCGTTTGGAGGAGCAAAAGGCGGCTGATACTCGTTTCAAAATTCGTGCGTGTTTTCTTGATTCAACATGTCGGTTTCACGCTGACTTTTATCTTTCTAGCGGCTTTGCAGAGGCAGATCGTACGGGAGAAGTATCGCGCTGCAGGCGCGTTGCTGTGGCGCTTTGAGACGAGCCCGGAGGATTATACTAAAGGCCTGTCGGACGACGCGCGAAGCGCGCTGTGCCCCGCCACGTCAAGACGGCGATAGCGGCGCATCAGCTGAATCTGGCTCGGTGGGATTAGTTTACGGTTGAACGTATGAACGCTATCTATCTGAAATTGTTTGGAATTTGGGTTTTCTTCGGGGTGACTTTTGTTGTGATTAGGGTAGCCTATGGATGAATGTAGGAACGCTATCCATGTCAAATTGAGGATTCTTTTAGATATAAAATTCCGCCACCGAGTCCCTGGGCCTTTCCCTACTGTTCCAAAATGCCCCCATCTGAGTAAGTCCTGCTAGCAACCGTGTTCTATCAGCACCGCCTGACCGAACTGACCGTTTAGCAACCGAGGCAACGTGCGTGGCGGCGTCGTCGCCGTCGTCAAATTCAGCAACAAAACAATGCCGTGGAGGTACCCGCGCCTGATGTTGAGCGGGGTGAACGGTGAGCCTATCTGCTGGTGTCTGACTGAAGATGAAAACTTACCGCAATCGTAGCTACCCTCCCGCCGGTTATTTATTCAGGCTCATGGTCCTTGACGGGGCATTCGTGTTGCGTCAGAAGGATGTAGAGACCTATGACATAGCTTGCGTCGCAGGTAGCAGCAGGGACAATGTCCAGACCAATGCGGAAACTTAGATAGAATTGTGTGTTCTCCCAGAATTAGCAGCGTGTTGGTTCGAAGAGTGTGTGGCGCACCTGGAACGAACTTGCAGATGCCCTGACTTGGCCTAGATTGGGCGAAAAGTCAGGAAAGATAAGATCGTGCAAAGATCGTGCTAGATTTGGGCACAGAGCCCCTATCTCCATTTTCGCTTTGCACCACAGTCAGGCCAAGAATGCAAGGTGCGTGCTTGTATAGCGTCGGCGAAAGATTTAGCCATTGACGCTAGGCAGTTCGTGGCAGAATGGGTATCGCCATGGAACAAAGCGTCCTTCCATTGAACGCCACGTTCTTTCCTGCGTGGGTGGTCCCCTCCTCATATCGATGCAAGACGGCCAAGCTCGTGGACGGAAACGTCAAAATTTTGGAGAGGTCCAGTATGTCGCGCCAGCAGTTGCTCCTTCTCATCACCATTCCCTTTTACGCGCGCCCACGGGAGAAGTAGCGTCAGAGGCCGTCGATGTTAGCGACGCCATTCGTCCATCCGACTTGGATGATCCCTATAGCGGTCTCGATTTCGAGCTTGGAGACGACCGTCCGCTTCACCACCACGAGTTGGGTAGTGCAAATGTCCTCCTCGATCCGAATGGCCAACCCGTGGCGACCTTTCACGACACTCCTACGCTGGCGCCGCAACCGCCTGACGACGATTCAGGCGACGAGGGAAGACGAGGACACGGATGTGGAGCCAGATGGAACGACACGCAAACGAAAGAGATTTGCATCGGTGAGAATTTACCATTTAGAAGTCATATTGATTTCTGACACGGTTGCAGGACAATCCCATGGAACAATGGCGGCCGTGGATAGATGTCTTTTTGGAGGAGACTCTTCGACGACACGGTCTTGGGGACGCGACACTCGAACCTAAGTGCAGCTCGTGCGAGTGTGTCCTCTACGTCGCGGAGGAGCGCGATCCAGAGCCTACTCCTGGAGAACCTCGTATTGAGCGGGAGAGGCCGTTCCGTTGCCGTTCTTGTGGTGATTTCGTGGAGTGCCAGAAATGTTGTGTCGCTCGGCATCAGCGTAGTCCTTTGCATAATATCAAGGTGAGCATGCGAAATGTCTTCAAGTCTAGTTCTTGGCTGAATGGTTTGCGTAGGTTTGGCGGGAGGGTAGTTGGGAGCGGACGACGCTGAGAGACATGGGTCTCGTCTTTCAGGTGGGGCACGGCGGCCTGCAATGCGCCTACCCCGACAAGACTCTAAGCCTCATGACCGTCGTCCATATAACGGGTGTTCATGTAGTGGCGTTTCGGTACTGCGCCTGCAGTTCTTCGGATGGGATTCACCACATACAGCAATTAATGCGGACATGTTGGTATCCAGCGACGACAAAGCGACCGTCTACATGCGCGACGACGGAAGTCTTGGAGCTATACCGTCGCCTGAAGGTTATCGCCACTGTCAATGTGCGGGATTTCGTGTCTACTCTGGAAGCCGAGACGGACCCCTACGAAACGGAGTGGACTCCCGACAGATACAAGGCCGTTGGTCGTATGTCGCGACAGTACACGTTCCTGCAGAGGGTGAGACGGTCTGGTCTATTTCACGATGGCGGGTTGGAACTAGCCAAGCCGGGAGCGCTCATCGTGGAGTGTTGGGCATGCCCACGACTCGGCGTCAATTTACCAAAGGATTGGCAGAAAGTTGCGGCCAAATATCAGTATGTCTCGTATTCGCTTCAACCAGTTTTTATGTGCTGATTGGACAATGTTATAGATATCGCTTCCGGCGAATCCTGTCCACCGACGCCAACTTCCGCATGTCCAGCAAACTCAAAGTGGAGGCGCAACCGGATCTCCCTCTGTATGACGGCTTGGGCGTACAAATGCCCATGGAGCAATACGCAGAGTGGTTGAGGACTTACGTTACAGAAGAAGAGGTATGTCGTTCTTTTACATAGACTCGACTTTGAGTCTGACGACAATGTAGGTGTCGAACTGTGCAGCATTTGCGGCTTTGATGCAGAAGGACACTCGTTTTACGGTGGGCTTGCGTTGGTCGGGCGTTATTGGTGTGATCTGCGCCCGACATGAGATCATGTTGGGTTTGGGAGATTTACAAAAGGGTGAGAGGTACGTATTTTTGCGGGTAGTATTTTCAACGGCAGTGCCTCACGATCCACAGGTACAAGAACACCGACTTTGTTCTGTACACCGCTCTGGCGCGCATGGGTTTGAAGGAGGTCGCTATCACGCACGATATCGCGTGTCAATACAAGAAGAACTTCTTCGCGCGCATCGCTGCATTACCCGAGCGTCTCCGAAACATTGGGATTCCTGCTCTGTCGTGGGGCTTGCCCGTATGGCACGGTAATGTTCACGATCCATACTGCGAGGCAGCGGAATCGATTAAGTATATGGTGGGGGCTGGGAAGACGGACGGCGAGGGACCTGAGCGTGTGTGGTCAGTGCTCAACCCGATGTCATACATGACAAAGGAGGAACATCCGGCACCCGTAGCTGTGGATTTTAGGCTATTACCCGACAGTTGTCACTACAAAATAGATCCTTTTTATATGACAACTGTCAGGCTGACACTTGTCACAGGCTTCTCGCATGTCTTATTGACCTAAACGGGCAGTATTCCACTACGTCACCGCCCCGCACTGAGCCCAAAACAAGCCGAATCGTCGGGCAGCACAATGGACGCGAGAAATATACTATATTCGGACTAAAAACGTCGGCGCATTCTCTATGTACTCCTAACTCGTCATTGCCGTCTCAGCCGAACCGTCCCTATCGCCGGCGAAGTCGGCGAACATGTCTGGGGCGGTGTCGCTACCACTTTCGGCGCCGCCATCTCCCGCGTGCTCCCTCTCCAACAACTTCGCCATGATCCCGGAAGCAGCAGCATCCATAGGCCCCGCTTTCTGGCCCCGCGCCGGCGTCGTCTCAAGCCACAAAGACTCAAACGACGCCCGCACGTCCTGGCGCGCTTTGACTTGTCGCAGACAGTACGCCCGCCGCCCAGCTACCTCCTCCATTCGAAGCTCGGGGAAGCCTTCAACGAGACTCCGGCGCCTCCACTCCTTCTCTTCCCAAACCAGCGAGCGCAACGTCCGGCGCATTTCCTCCTGCAAAAGCTCGACCTCTTCCTCCCAGCGAGTCTTCCTTGCTAGCGCCTTCGCCCATTCAATGCGAACACCTGTATTTAACAGAACATTAGCCTTGTTAACCAGGAAAGGTCGCCAAATACGTACACTCGTGCATAAAGCCATCCTCTTGAGCATCTGTGCCTCCACCTGATGTCCATATCCAGGACATTGTCCGCTTCGACTCGCCAGGAGCATCTCGTCGCTTTGCCGCCTTCTTCGCCGACTTGTCCCTCTTCTTCTCGCTCTTCGACGCCGTTACCCTGCTATCACCACGGCCCAGTCTCCCCAGCTTCTTCACCGCCTCAGCGTCCGACTCCGCGACTTCGAACACCTCCACATCAGAATCCTTCAGCTCCAGCAGGGTCTTGGCAGCATCTTCTCCCTCCAACGCAATCACTGCAGCTCTCGACCTCCGATATGCCGCAGCTGCCTCCTTCACCTTCTTCCCAATTGACGCAAACAAAGTTGCTGCTCGCGTCGTCTTGACCTGCCCCGTCAAATTCTTGTTACGGAAGTTGTTGAGGTGGCGCTGCGCCAGAAGACGACCTCGCAGGTGTGCGATTGCATCCTCACACCGTCCCCGCCGGATCGCCGCCTCCATCTCGAAAACCTTGGGTGATGCCAGACACGCCGCCTTCAAAATCCCAGTGCAGTCAGACGGCAGGTAGAGAGTGACGTCCTCGATCAAAGGTGGTGCTGCGTTTCGAGCGCGTCGCGTCTCCTCCTCTGCTTCCAAGATCAACGGAACTCCCGGCATGTAGACGGCCTGCCACTTGCGGAACTCCTTCAATTTCGCCGTCAGTGACCGCCTGTGATCGTGAATCTTGGCCTCAGCGTCGAGCGTTAGAGAAGTGTCGGCCTTGTCAATTTTGATCCGTGCTCTGATAATTATCACAATATGAACACCGACTCGAAAGAAAACACGTACTGCCTATCAAGAATTTGTAGACCAATTATGACCATGCCCGCCATGCTCACGCGGCCGCTTTTGCCTGACGTAGGAGACGCCGACGCTGCCTCCTCCTCTGCCTCTGCTTTACGTAAATCAAGTCGTGCTCTCGCCTCCGTATAACGCACTGCGAAAGTTATCAGCATCCCATCTCCTGATATAAACCAAAATAATGCTCACCTTTGCCCGAAGGCGCATACGGATTCGGCTTTGTATTGTCGTCCAGCCAGGCCAAGACCATGTCCAACCAATCTCGCTGCAGTGGTTTTTTGAGGGTTGAGTTCACTTCTTTGAAGGCGTCGATCTGCACCGCACGTTCCTCGAGCGCGATCCTGAGACGTCGCAACAAGCTATGCCCTAAATAAAGTCCGTTAGGCACGAATACACCAGCAAGACGCCATCTTACCAAGTGTAACATTCTTCTGAAAGTTTTGAAGATTCACTTTATCCTCAATGTCGTCGTGTCGAGCTCCTGGATGCTCCTCCTTCAACATGTACGCCATCGGGTTCAACAATGACCACACGCGCTCGACGCCCTCACCGTCTGTCTTCCCAACTCCGACCTTGTACTTCAAGGACTCCGCGCTCTCGCAAGAGATCTCGTGCACGTTTCCGTGCCACACGGGTAGTGCCCACCACAGCTTAGGCAGCGGGAGGT
Source organism: Hymenopellis raphanipes (assembly GCA_036872995.1). Lineage (NCBI taxonomy): Eukaryota > Fungi > Basidiomycota > Agaricomycetes > Agaricales > Physalacriaceae > Hymenopellis > Hymenopellis raphanipes. The sequence goes on from JAYMDG010000011.1 coordinate 243,356, forward strand.
TCTGAAGCGCTGCTGGTAGGGCCTTGATGCGTTCCAGGAAATGCTTTTTGTACTGACACGCGATATCGTAGGTAATTGTCACTTCTTTCAGTCCCATACGACTGAGAAGCCAGTATAACACGAAGTCCGTGTTCTTATATCTATTCCATCCCCATTAGTATCGTCTCACACCAACAAATGCGCGCGAACTTACCTCTCGCCCTTCTCTAGATCTCCCAACCCCAGCATGACTTCGTGCCTTGCGCAGATGACGCCAATAACGCCCGACCATCTCAACCCGACCGAAAATCTTGTATCTTTTTGCATCAAAGCTGCAAACGACACGCAGGTAGACATCTAGAAGCTCCCGTTAGATATGAACGAGGCTAACTCAACCAAGCTTACCTCCTCCTCCGTAATGTGAGTTTTAAGCCACTCATGATAAAGCTCAACGGGCACCTGCACGCCCAAACCCGAGTATAACGGCGGGTCCGGATGGGCTAAGACGCGCATTTTTTCCGAATAGCGAAAGTTTGCGTCGTTGGAGACGATCCGCCTAAATCGATATCTAGAATCATATCAGACGTCGAATGTCAGATAGCTTGGAAACATATACACACCTGTGATTCTCATCCACATTCTCCCAACCCAACGGCAGATTGACTCCCACCCTGGGACATGCCCAACACTCTACCGCCACGGACCCCCATGCCGCCTTCGACAGACCGCCAACCTCAAATGCCACACCGGACCATCTGACTCGCATGAGCAATGCCCACTGACGGGCCATTCTCGCAAACGCTTTGTAGCGGTCCGGTGTCCACTCCGTTCCCCAGGCATCCGTCAAGTTCTCCAGGCATGACACGTAGTCCCGCACATTGACCGTCGCCATGACCTTCAAACGGCGGTACAGATCCAGCACCTCGATCGTCGCGCATGTCTGGGTGTGTGTGGGTTGTAGCGGGATACCATCCCGTCCTCAACAGTTGCTGCCATCGCAATTGTCGATCCGCCCAAATGCAGTTGCAATAGTGAAACGAGACAGTGTGAATTCCCGTCGTATGAACTACGGTCATCAGGCGAGGCGTCTTGTCGTCGGGATTCGGACACGGCGCGCCGCCATGCCCTACCTGATACACCAGACCCAGTTCCCGGAGTGTCGTGCGCTCGAAATAGTCGCCTCGCCAAACCTGACCGTCCAAAGTGAGATATGTTTTTCTATCACACACACAATTGATGAAAGACATACCTCCAAGAAATGCAGTGGACTCCGCGCATGGCGGGTACACACGCACTTCCGACATTCCAAGAAGTCGCCACAACTCTTGCAGCGGAACAGCTCGTGTGTGCTTTGTGGATTGTCGCTGCTGCCTCCTTCAGTGCAGGCCGTGTCTTTGACCGCGCTCGTCTCTCCTCGCCGTCAGTGTGGCTTTCCTTGGTAGCAGCCACGAACGAGATTCCGCACGTCGTACAGCACGGCTCCGCCGTCGCGCCACCTAGCCCATGGCGTCGGGTCGCCTCTTCCAACATCAAGTCCACCCACGGCATCCACTCCTTCATCGGGTCGTCCTATAAACAGCTTAGTTCTCATTTCATTCTTCCATGCGCAAACATATTACTTACCGAGCTTGTATAACGTTTACGCTTGCCTGTATCAGGCTCCGGCTCGTCCGTGTACAGATCTCCGGTGCCGTCCACCATGGCATGGGCTGTCCCTACATCATGTGGGCGCATCTCTTCATCGGTCGATGTCTGCGACGTGAATTGAAGCCCGCTAAACGCATCCGCTAGCTCATCGGGATGGACGGGTCCAAGCGGCTCGAGGACGGGAATCGCCTGAGAAGAGTACTGGCCGGACTCATCGCGATGGACGTGGAAGTCGTGAGAAATGTGGGTGATGTATCCAGGAGCTCCTCCTCGTCCCCTCTTCGCAGGGCGTCCACGGCCGCGGCCACGCCCGGGAACGCCACGATTTCCGAACAGAGACCCGTATCCACCATTCAGCCTCTCGTATTCATGCAGCGCCGGTATATCCTCAGGGCGTGGAGGACGTTTGTCCCAGGGATGTTCCGTCGGTGGGGAGGGGTCGCGAGACATTGGGCAGCTGCTGGGGTCCAAACAGAGGAGGAACAAATGAACCGTCTCATGATATAGCCGTCCGCCATAGATCTCAGCGCAAGATGTCGCCCCGTTATCTTCACAGCAGCGTGGTGGTCTGTTGGCAATTGAAAAAAGTAAATCGCGATCGATGTTTGCTTGACATTGTTTGGTATCGGCACCTGCCGCACAGCCTCGCTCGATAAAGTACGACGCCACAGTCCTGCAAGAGCACTAAAGTAATCACGCCGCCTATTTATTTATTGCCACTACAAGTTTTCCAAGCCCCTAGTAATATGATACGCAGTTCTGATAGCATCCCAATCATCGCAATAGCGGCCTTCGAGCAATACATGCCTGACCCCGCAAGTGCTAACCGTCGCGAGCCACTCCTCTGCAGCTTCACAGGCGTCCCTAATACGCTTTTGTCTCGCAAAATAATCTAGGACAGGCGGAAAACATCATTGTCCTGGTACGCCCTCTGAACAACAGACTCACCGCCATAGAAGATGGGATCCGTCAAATAGTAATTTCCGATGCGGCGAAACGCAGTCCAGTTGCTGTCCGAGGTGCGCACCCCGAAAGCAGCGCGCACGATTGCCCCATATACGTGATGTTTGGCCAGAAGGGACACCCTCAGAAAGTCCTCCTTGTCGAGGATCCCGCTCTGTGCGAACAAGTTGGCGACGCACTGTCCCTGGCATACGTCCAGTATCTCCACTAGGTCGTCATATAGCGTGTACTCGTACTCCGCCTCGACTCCTCGATAACTACGCAAATGCTCTCGCACGAGTCTACACACCAGGATCTGTGAGTGCTAACGGCAACGTCAAAGAGCCTCTCACCTTTGAGCTTCTTGCGATACAGGCAAAGACGAGCCGGTTTCCTTGAACATGTCCAAATCGCTAGACCCAGGCGGGTTACGCTGGACGGCACCCAAAATGTGGCGCTGTGCTAGCCGTTCCATGCTGGACAGAGAGAAGGGAGGCATGTCACTGGTTAGCCAATTGCCTAACACAAATTAGGACAAGATCTGGAAAAGACGTGCGCACCAGGTGGAATACTTAATGTAATTCAAATGCTTCTTCTCTGGAACAATCAAAAAATTGGGATTGCCATCGCACTACATAATTTCAAGTACGCAGGGACCCATCCACAGCCTCGGATCGCCTCATTTCTTCGCCGCTTTTTGCCCTGCAGGTGTTGGGCTGTCCGGCACAGAACTGGGGGACTGAGGCTGTTCTTTCGAAGGTGTGGCGTCACCAGGTACCGGCCGAGCGTACTGCTTCAGTGCGCGCTTGATCTTTCTCCACAACGCCCCGCGCAATTCCACGCCGCGGCGGAAATCTTGACGTCGCTCGTGAACGCGAATGTCGAGGGAAAGGTGCACTAAGTCCTCATGAGTATATACTCCCATTGCTAGAAACCTCTTCTCCAACGACGTCAGCTGGTAGGCCTCGAGGAAACGCCCAACAGCATCGTGTATAAAGCGCTCATTGGGCGGTGGGATATAAACCACATTGTCAGTTGCAGGAAGCGTCAGATTTCCCCCTTGTATGCTAGTCAGAATGAGGAACAGTATCCGTGGAGTCGCACGACGTACTCGCATTCGAAGCTCCTGTACCGAGTTGATAATTCTCCAAAAGTGGCCGGGCGAGTCTGAGGCGCTGTTCGACTCGTCTGTTGCGACATTGAGTACAACGCGTGGGGTTCCAGTGAGTACATACTTTCGGGATGCCCAGGGAGTCAGGAGTACGGTCGACTGTGCAGTGACGACCGGACCAGCGATGGGACGAGGTGCGAGACCAAGGCGACGACGACTGGATGTCGGCGAAAAAGCAGCCATGGGAAATCAGTTATGGGGGTATGGTGGCCGTCAAAAGTCAACCTTTTCCTTATGTAAGGCAATGGGCGACACAAAATAACACCGTTCAATTCAAGATTTTAGCAGCACACGAAACAGTTGTAACTAGGGGCCAGATCCTCCAGGCGCTAAGGCTATCAACCGTTCTAGCGTCGCGGCCAATTTCTGTCAGAAATGAGTATGGGAGTTGCGTGGTACGGACAACGACTGACCTTGCCCTGGGCCTTATCATAGCGCCGAACCATGTCCGCCTCCTCGGGAAAAGGAGGGTTGTAGAACCGAGGAAAGCGCGCTCGGAAGTCATACCACAAGATCAGGTGGAAATCGTCCAGCGTACCGTTCTCTTTCGCGGCGCGAAAAGCTGAACGACGCGTTCGCAACCAAAGTCGCTGGTCAGCCTTGAGGCCTCCCTCGACAGCTGGTGAAGCAATCAGCACGATATCTAGACATTTTCATGCCAAGGACGTACATATATCCGCTGCCGCATTGAGCCCAACAGGAGGAGTACTGTTCTTGCGAGCCGGACGGGGGATCAGGACGTGGCACTCCCGAGTGAGGCGGCGAGGAACGGGTCGCGTAGGGCCCGTACTGCGAGGCGGCGCGTCTGAGTCGACCATAATAACGGTATTAACCTGGCGTGGCGAGAGAGAAAGTCTTCGCCGAGTTATGGGGTCCTGTCTGGGCGCTAAATATGGCGAAAGCAATTGCAAACGGACGAGAGACCATGAGGAGCCATGAGGGCTGGAGCGGAGGGGTACTCCGCCAGTTGAAAATGAGACCGTGGTGGTCGTCGGCAGCAGTAGATAGGAAAATCTAGGGCGAATACCCATTTGGACATTGTGAGAAAACAATTAAAATCTGGAAAAGGCGCTAAGGAGGAATTGAACCCTTGAACTGAGAAAAGAACAAGCGACGCCACACCATGAGGACTGTCCTGGAAGTCGTTCAAATTATGGATGCACGGACAATAGTAGGCACGAGGCTTCGGCCGTAACATGTTCAGCTTGAATTAATCTACGGTGAATCCACTCGGTGCACGACAATGGTATTGGCATGCTTCATCCCATAAAACTACAGGCGCGAGCGGGCTTGCTGCACTTTGGGAGCTCTGCAGAATCTGAGGATTATATCTAAGAAACCAACATTTAATGCAAGGTTTGCGCAAGCAATGAACGATGGACGAACCTTTCTCCTTTCACGAGGTCTACAGTTTCCTGCGGCGTATCAGTCTGCGTAGATTCCAAAGGAACCCGGCGAGCACGACGGCGGCGATTTCTTGGATGGTGACTACATACGGTGCGTGAGGAAAGACCAGGTATCGAGAGGGAAATGCCTACCCTCGGCGTTGCATGGAGTCGACGAGCGTTGGGATCAATGAAGCAAGAGGTCGTAACCCCTATCAGGCAAGCCAGTTAAAACTTAAAATAGCATAAATGTCCTACAACGGGAACTGCCGAATAGACGGATGAGCGAGGTCGGTCGACTCCCGAGGGGGCGCTAGCGGGAGTCAAGACACTATAAATTGTCGGAATGCATACTTCTAAGTGAGCTACATGACCTCAAACAAACGCCGCGTCAAACGGAGTATAAATCGTATAAAAGTCGTGAGGATCCTGAGGCCCTTCGGGATCACCTACGGCGAGTTAAGCGATCTCAGCCTCTGACCACAACATTACAATTTCTGACTTCGCCTGACGGACGACTTTTACTCACACTTTGACTGGCATGGGTCGGCCTCGTTTATATACCACTCCAGAGCAAAAGAAAGAGGCGGCGCGCGCTGCCAATGCCCGTTATTATGTTCGGTGCGTCAACAATGCTAACATACAAATGGTGTCGTCGGGACCTGACCGTACTCCCTCTAGACACCGCGATATAATTTCGGACCGCAAAGCGCGGCAGTACTATAAACTCAGGCGACGCCAGGAGCAGATTGCCGACCGTCAGTCTGACCCATATGAATGTTTTCGGTTCGTGGCGTTCTCATCATGGTACTCTCAATTCTGATGCTCTGTAGGAATGCAGCACTCAAAGATATGACCCCAGAGGACCACCTTACAGCGGCGAACACTCAATCGGCACGGCTGTTGGAGCTAACGGACGGCAGTGCCAGAGATTACGCCCACAATATTGCCTTGAACGCGATCGAGTTCGAGCGGGCGGATGCTATTGTGCGTGTGGGAGAAGCCATGGACCGGATTCAGATGTGGCATGCCCCCGTTCGAGATTCTCTGAATGTGTTGAAGAAGTTGATTCAGAATGATGGCGATAAATACTTGGCTGGCGTACACAAGAAGGTTAGCGCTATTAACAATTCGTTTGAGGTCATCCGACGCTACATCGATGATATTGTAAAGCATGTAAAGGCGGACACCCTGCAGGAGAACGTAGAAAACGCCGAAATGGCATACATGGCATTCGATGTTTGATGTAGTACAATTGTCAATCACTGTTCATACACTATGCGCACGACTTTCCCATCTTTCAACGCTTGCAAATACTCAACGCACGCGGTCGAGTGATTCTCGTAGGAGTCATACCAAACCCCGGGAATGCCGAGGTGGACGACGGCGCTTTCGAGGCTGCAAGGGCGTCAGAAGTTAAAAAAGAACGGGTTAAGAACATAGATCATACAAGGTACGATAGATTCCTGGCTCAAGTCCGGAATACACAACGTGCCAACGATCGGATGCGAGACCGTTGCTGAGAGGAGAGTCGGCCGAGTAATCGCGCAGCTGTGCATCGCGGAGGATATAGCGCCTGACTGTGCCCATATGGGAGAGGGGCGTGTTACTGATAAGATGGCGATCAGTGGCGTCTTGATAGGCAGCCTCTGCAAAACTCTTTGAAATGTATCCCTGGACAACAGCACCAGAGAAGCGGGTGAGCTGCTGCGCGGCTGCACTGGGCCTGTTTGAATATGAGCACAAACGAAGACACGAATCAAAGCAGAGCAGGACTACCAGTTGGTGTACACGCCTGGGGCTCTCCCAATGAAAACTACGTAGGCTTGAGCCCTTTTTGAATTCTTCTTGCGAGGGGAGACGTTCTTAACAGCGGCGTTTTCGTGATTCTGAGCGAACGCAGCGCGGGACCTATTGGGAGCAAATGAAATTTCGGAGCAAAAAGAGGGTTCGTACTGACCAGTGTGCAGTGCGTGAGATGGCGCCACCATTGCTCACCAGGTACTCCGTGCGATCATTCGGTGAGTGGACCTGAATCCTTTGGAATGCACCGAGTAGATCGTCCAGTTCGGCGTCGCTACCTTGCGCACTGGAGGAGGACAGCGAAGTGACGGTGGAGACGGTCGACGAGACGCTGGAAGCAGTGGGAGCCGCACGTTCGACGTTGTCAGCCGACAGTTCAGAATCACTGAGTTCAATGAGAGGGGTGGGTGGGCGAGGAACGCGAGGGCGGGGTGGGGTTTGAAATTGTGTAGGCTCATCCTCGTCCGAGGACAGAATGATAAGCCGCAAGTCGCGTTGGGCAGGTGGACGAGCTTCGGCTTGACCAGACATGGGGGAAAGCGATAAACGATCATGCAAATTCAGGCGGATATTTATACGACAAGTATACGACGTCAAAAGATACAGCACCATTTGGAGGAACGGGCAACCGCCGGTGGATCACTACATGATAGTCAGTATCAGATCGGACCGTGTGTCAGGCGATAGGACAAAGACGAACCTTCTCGGTCTGCGGAGTTGCCCAATGCGGACATTTCCTTTGGCGAGTTCCGCATTGAAGATATCCAACGCCACGCGCTGCGTATGCTTCTTGAAATGGAACCCGCCAGAGACGCCCAGAACGCAAGCGGCGGCTTCATTGCTGTCGATGAATTATGAGTGACAATCAGAGTGTGGCGTCATGAACGAACTTACCCATCAGTGATGACTCCAACACGGAGACCAACAAGAACACAATAGAAAAAGGTTTTTGTGCCATCGGTGTTGGCCGGGAAGAGAGTCGGAGCGAGGGGACCAGACGGGACGTGATCGAAGAGGCGCCCAGCTCGCAGTTCAAAGTCCGCGGGGACATATTCCGTGGCGTGGATAGCGCGGTCATAAATAAAACCAGCGGGGGTGAGCGCGGCGGCATACGTTGGCGGCGCAGAACGCGAGACGATGGCTGTGGAGAATATGTTAAAGTGATATCACCGAGTGAAAGAACGTGCGTACGAGGCGGCATGATGAACTCCACCGAGGACCTGGGAGTGAGAGGCGTGTCACTTGCCTCCTCAACCATGAGCTCTACTTCGCGTTCAGAGGTGACGCGCTGGAAAGTGCGGGGTGCAGAAAGAGCAGATGCAGAGGCTGCCACAGACAGAGGAAGGCCGGCGCCAGCATCGCAGTCAGCTTTGGAGGTCATGACTGTGGGCGAATTGAAGTCGGCCGGTTATCTTATATGCAATAGTGGTCGCCCAAATGGGGCGAGATCGAAAAGATCTAGAAAGAATGGTCCTGGTGGCGTTGTGTCAAATGTTTATCCTATGGATACGGCTGACGACGGCTGAGATCTCCACCTTGGTCTGGAGACAGCCATTCCTGGACCGCGACAAGTGCCGACGCGGATACACAGCGCCCGCCATGGTCGTCCTCAAAGGAACCCACAACAAGACATCCTCGAACAAGAAAAAGAAGACGTACAAGAAGAAAGAGAAGGCGGACAGGAAGAATTTGAAGGGATGGATGGAAGGGAAACGCGAGGAGGTATGCGCGCCTCTCGTACCCGTTCTGGCGGACGCGTTGGAACACGGCTGGCAGGCCGGCGAGCACAAATTGCTGGAAATCTTTAACCTGTACCACTTTCATTTCCCGCCGACCATGCCCCTACACGAGGACCCGGCCGAGCTCAAGGAATACGATCCCAGCGCCCCCGCCGACAATTACGAGAAGGGGAAGTCTCCCAAGGAAGTGGCTGAGCTACGACAGGTCGTCAACCTGAGGAACGAGGTATGGAATATGGTTCATGGTCGAAGTTTGCACTAAGACACATTTATTAGATGCTGCGACGTTGGTTCAAATATCGCCTGCGTGCCTTGGGAAGAGGCGTCCGAAAATTGACACTACGTTCTCCAGACGATCCCCTGGAGAAGATCCTGCGTCGTATGGCGGGCCTTGATAAACCTCCAAAGCAACCGCATGCCGTCCATATATTCCTCGAGGCTAATCGCGCTGCAGTGCTGAGTGCCGCCACAACGCAGTGGAAAGCACAGCAGGCGCCCAACCCATCGACGACCGAGGCGGGAGCGACAGGCGGGGTGGAGGAGGCAGCATCGGCGACTGCGGAGGCCACAGGCGTGGGAGACACCAGCTCGAAGCCTGTTGACGCATCGATGCCCGACGGCACGAAACCAGACGCCACACAAGGCGGTACCGACCCTGCACCGATCATTAATCCGAAGGCCATGGACGTAGACAACACCGAGACGACATCGTCCAAGCGCAAGAAGAAGGGTCCAAAGGGGCCGTCGGTAAACTACACAACAACGGTCGCACGCAAAATGTTGGCCGGCCTTCCAAAGGAGGACCGAGAGCGTTACGCGTCGATGGCAAAAGAACAGGGCGACAAGGCGAAGGAAGAGTTTGAAATCGCTAAAGTCGCACCACCATCGAAGGACCCTTTGGTTGTAGCGAAGTAAGTGAAGAGACTGCTTGGAGTGCATAGACTGACGTTTTCGGAAGAATTTCGGATGGGGTGGAAAACTTGCTGTTGGACGTGAACCAGGGCGTCGAGAAGGTGGTACCCCTGCGCATATTTTCCTTGTTCGGGGGTCCTACTCACGACTCCAACGGAGAGATGTCGGTGGTTTGGTACGTGATTATGTAGGAGGTTTGACTTCGCGACTAATACACGACTTTCAGCGTCACCACGGCTAAAAACAAGGCGCCCGTACCTTTGTCGTTCGTGGATTGGCTGGGTCCAAAACGGATAGAGGAGCTGAGGACAGAGTATAAACGCTGGTTGTTGACGTGCTTCTCTGAGGACGACAAGAAAGCCGTGCTGCTTCCGGACGGATCCTCCATTAGCGCTCGAACGGCTGGACAGGGCGCGCGCGCAGTGCTCCTCCTCATCCTACAAAAGCAGGAAGCATGGTAGAGCTGATGAAGGGACTGCATTCACTGGACGATGATGATTCCGAGTCCGATGACTCAGACAGCGATGGAGATGACGATTCAGAGGAAGGGGACGACTCAGAGGACGAAGAGGAGGTGACAACGAAGAAGGGGAAAGGCAAGGCGAAGCCTCCAGCGCCGGCGAAATCAGTACCGACAAAAACGCGACGAAGGCGAAGAAGACTGCCCGGCGCCGGTGCTGAGTCAATACGAGGTGGACCGTAATGCGAATATAGAACGTAATCGGCGCCTATTGGCAGCGCTGACCCATATGCAGGCCAACAACGTTACGCTGCCTGAGATGGAGAAGACGGGGGAGATGGGCGAGAAAGCAAGGAAAGAGTTGGATGACTATGCGACGCAACACAACATCGACGCGAACGCGGCGCTACCGCCGACGCTGTTTGGCGATAAGCCTAAAGCGACGAAGAGGAAACATGGAGATAAAGTCGGGGATGGCGGGAAGGAGAATAAAAGGCCGAAGGTTGCAGTGGAGCCTAAGATGACGCGACAGAAGAAGAAGGATGCGAAGGAAAAGGAAGCGAGGGACAAGGAGGGTGAGAGAGAGAAAGCCCAAAAGGAGAGGGAGGCGGCATTGGAGAGGGAAGCTGCGAGGGAGAGAGAGGCGGCGATGCAGGCGAACAACGCCATGGAAGCCAATACGGCGAACGAGGCGAACACCACGATGGTTAAGCCAAGACCCAAACCGATCCCTACCGCTCAGCTGAAGGCGATCGCGCAAGATAAGGACAAGGGGATGGACGAGATGGATAGCGGGGAGACCATTAACGGGATGACGATCCCCGGCGGTGGCGATGGAGACGTTGAGATGACGGAGGCGAATGCAGACGAGGGACTGCGTCGCGTGAAAGAGCGATTGCCAACATTGCCGGAATGGTTGCGCGGGTCATTGGACGAGTTCGTCGGGGCATCTGGGGCTGAGAAGCTGGCAGCGATGTTCCTGGCGTTGATTACGCTGGAAAACAAGTATATTGCAGATGGGGTGAAAGCGAAGAAAGGCGGCTTACCAGGTGCCAAGCTGCGCCCAGCTTTGGTTGGACTTTGGCTCTCCTACGGTCGTCACACACGGGGCCATGAGCGCTGGGTGATTGAAAGCGCTAGCGCGTCGAAATTTGTCGCGGATTGGGATGCTTGGTGGGCTTCGCTCCAGCCAGCATGGCGTACCAAGGACGAAACGGGGCGTTGGGAGAGAGTGTCGTACGGTGAGGACTGGGGTCTCTTGTATCACCCGGGGGTGAATGGCTTGCTGAGCGTGGCTGCAACGCTATCGTGGTGGGGATCGTACTGCGTGGACAGCGGTGGAGATGAGGGCAAGTGGCAAGAAGCGATCACGGACGTAATCTGGGTGATCGAAGGGTTGATTAAGGGTATGTAGTGTCGGTATAAGTCGAGACGCGAAAAATTGTGAGCCACATGAGGCGGAAATGCGATGGAGAGTGAAGTAGAAAACCAAAATAGAAAATCGCAAGTTCTAAAGACAAAGCAAAAGGAGGATTCGAACACAAGACCGTAAAAAGTTCTGCATCAGTCATGACGGCATGCATAACCACTACGCTACACGCGCCTGGGTGTCTGAAAGCTATAGGGTGGAAGTGCCTTCTATCTTCAATGGTACATTTTAACGGGTATCCCAAATAGGGAATGGGCGGGCCACGTGGGAATTGCGCCGTACAAGATTTCTCTGTTAGGATAGCGGTAGGTGGTAGGAGGATTGTGTGGGTGATGAGAAATTGGAATAATGGTGCCCAGCAATGGCGCCCGCCCGGCGGCTGGTAGGCGGGCGTGGGACCGGAGTGATTATTCGGCGGAGTGATGCCGAAGAAGCAATCGGCAGAGCATGGCCGAAGGAGGATTCGGCAGAGTAGTGCCGGGATGCGTGGGAGCGGTGCGGGCCCGCCTGCCAAAAGGAGTGCTGAGTCATGCAGCCCAATGCGGATGCAGAGCGGGTGGCCTAATAGAGCCGCTTACCCGGCCTAGGTTGACTGACAGTTGTCAGAACAATACACTCTATTACTCCTTGACACTTGTCCTGGCAAAAAGGCTAGAAATTACAGCTAAGGCTCCATCCGGGTGCGCGTCACGATGACCTGGAAGACAAGTTAAATCTCCACAATTTCCACAAGAACATCAGGCTGGGTAGGTCATTGTCATTCAAGGGATGAGCAAGGCTAACGAGCGTGTGTTAACAGGTTACACATTATTCCGTCGCCTCAAGCTAGCGCTACAAGAGCGAACGATTCAGGTCGAGGCTTTCCGAGCGGTCGTGAATGGCGTTACAGACGAGCAGACTAAAGCGTGGTCTCAGATTGTTCTGGATTGGCTGGCCAACCCCAAAAAGAAGAATCCGTACATTATGGAGAAAGGACAAGGTGAGCTTGTGTGAAATCGATACATAATGGATGTTGACTTTGGTTTTATAGCGGGACCGACACAGGCAGAGGTGCGACGCGACTTGAGACGACAAGAGGAAGCAGAGGCTGCGGCGGATACGGCTACTCCGGAGGATGAGGCGGCAGAGGAGAGAGTGGCGGCGGCGGCTCGTGGGACGAGAACGCAGACGGGAACGAACAAGAGGAAGAAGAAGAGGAGTAACGCCGCGACGATGAGTGAAACTGGATTCTTGATGTTAGGTGATCGTCTGGAGGCAAGTCAGTAAGTGTGTTTGATTAGCAGTGTGATGAATGAAACACTAACAGGGTTTGCCAGGCAGCGTCTAAGGGAGGAGAAGACGGGGACCTTGAGTGTGGACCGCCAGACAAAGGTTCACGAGCATCGACACGCAGCGACACTCAAGTTGAAGGAGTTCCGGAAATGGCAGGTGACTTTCATGCCTGGTGTGCGCGCTATTCTTGAGGAGGAGGAGGAGAACGAACGCCGCGAGACGAATTGCCCCCTGCCGCCCGTGGAGGATGTCGAGCTGTTTATGCCGTCTGCGTTTGGGGGTCTGGAGGAAGACGACAGGAAGAGAGTCTGCTCTCTGCGGCTGTTCGAGAAGGAGGCTGCTCTGCGACGCGGCCAGTGTGGAGACGCGTTACAGAGGCTCCGAGCCGCATTGCTTGCTCAGCGACATTTCCTGAATTATCGGAACGCCAACGTCACTGGGCAGGCCGCGACGACACGAGCCGCCTCGCTTATCAGGAGTTTGACATCTCGTGTCAACCACTGCGTTGCGAAGTACCGTTATTATGCGCGTGCGGCCTTGGCGGCTATTGTGGGTGAGGATGGTTGTGACGGATTTTTGGAGCTGCTAGATGAGGATGTAGGGGTTATCGATGTGGAAGAGTCGGATGCAGATGCTGTGAGGCAGCTGGCCAACTTGAATGGACGGCCGTCGAGGGTGACAGTGAACGGGAAGAAGGCGAAGGAGAAGAAGGGCCACGACGCTCCAGGCGAGACTCGGCGCATCATGTCGTGGATTTGGACGGCGAACGGTGGACCGGGTGATGACGACGATGAATATCTGCATGAATGTGAGTGGGTTTACGCCTTGTTTTCGATCTTATTGAATTGATGTGTTTCACAAAGCTGTGCGGATTGAGTGGTCGAAGGCCCTGGCACGGAAAACGCGATGGGGCGAAGAGGTGGAGACATTGAAGGAAGAGATGCGGAGGGTACTGAGGACGTTGACATGGGAGGAGGCTCTGTGGCGTCGGAGGGCTGCGGCGGATACGACGCATCTGCGAGTTGAGCAACGCGGTGGACGCGCGCGCGTATGCACTCCAACAGGCGAAAGACCGCAGGCGCATTCGCGAAGAGTTCGTCGCGTTGTGGAAGAGAGAGGGTCCCGCTCGTGGACAGACGGCTGGTCCAATGGATGCAGTCGCTCACTTGGCCTTGACCCGGCTTATCAACGAAGAGGGTGGTGAAGATGTGGCTGGTGTAGGGGTAAATCCCACCATGGACTAATGTAGAATACTACAATTCATTTTTGTTAGCTGTACAATATGCGTAGACACGTAATTTACAGAATCCTTTTTTGCGCCACACTTTTTTGCAGACTGCCGCCACGCGATTATTCGACGCAGGGAGGTTCGATTACACGTGTACAGGTATCCCCAATGGACACAATCTCAAAAGAACCGATATTGAGAGTTGCCTAATCAGGATGGGCATCGGGCGGGTGGCGGGGCACAGCGATGACGATGGCCGGCGGGAGGATGACGACATAAGGGACAGCGACGGCCAGGAGGCGCCGGGGGCGACGAGTAGCCTAATATGGGCCAGAGGAAGGTAATATGCTAGCAGGCAACTGCCCTAAGCTAGTTGCCTGCAAAACAAGTTTCATTATTATGGCAGTTGCCTGACAATAGGCTATTTACTACGACTACAGGTGCGTTGCTTGTCCCTTGTCTTGTTCCGGTTTATCTATAGGTGGTTCATCCTTCCTCGGCTCCTCCGTTTGTCCTTCTTCTCCTGGTTGATCACCTGTCGCCTTAGGCGAGTCTGGCAGCGCAGGTTGAGGTCCCTCCTGCACTGGTTCGACGGGTGACATATGCTCCGGAGTCTTGGTTGGAGCACGCAGGGATGGCTGCGGGGGAAGTTCCTCTGTAGGTTCGACGCCTTCCATTTGCGTTGGTTCTTCCTGCTCGACAGGCTCACCGACTGGCTCTCCGATTTGTTGGTGGGAAGGCGTCGCCGCTTTACTGGGTTCTGCGTCCTCGTCGTTAGCCCGTTCGTCATTATTTGGCTCGTCCCAACGTCGCCCGCTACCCGGCGTTGGAGGGTGCCGCATGGCCGCCAAAGCTTGTTTCAAAGAGGCTCCTTTCCTTAGGGAGTCAAAGAAATTGTGAAACTTTTGGACCGCCTCGGAGATTTGGAGTATGACGGTATCGTCTGCGATAAGGTCGCTGGCCAATTCTTCAATCTCCCGGCCATGTCTTTCGGAGTCTTCATCAAGTTCCGCTACTATTGCCTGCAGTTCGGCGACTTGATCCCTCAGGCTCTTTTCACCTGGTACAGCGCTTCGCGATTCCTGAGTGGGCTGTCCACGGCTCGTTTGTCAGCGCGGCTTGAGACCAAAGTGGTCGTCAGCGAACGTCAGTCCTCCGGGCTCCTTCTTGGGATCTGGTTTCCGTTGTCCCTTGGTTTGGCGGTGCGCAGTGGCACGGGTGTTCCTTGGTTCGATAGGAATATCCGCTAAAGCGGCGCCTTGATCCACTGGGTCATCGCGGAGATCGTACGCTGAGGAGAAAAGGTCATCTTCCACAGTATCCCGTCCGACAGGGACACCCATAGGTAAAGAATGGGGGACGGAGGATGGGGAAAGCGACCGTCGGAGCTGGTAGTGCGCTCCTCTGCGCCGTTCTTCCGATGTCGGATCTGGTGAAGTAAGGCGTCGGGGGCTAGGGAATCGTCTAGCAGGCGGTCTCGCCTGTTGCCGAGTCGCCGCTCTTGCTCCCGCCGACCGCTGAGGAGGCGGAGCAATGGGCTCCTGGTCTTCGTCTTCCTCCATAGGCGCGACTATCGTCGTGCTCCTTTGTTCTTCTGATAACGGCGAGTCAGACTCGTCTTCGACTTTGGATCTCGACGGCCCTGCTGCCGAAACCTCTGTGGTTGACTTTGCCTGTTCGCACTTCTTTCTGTCAAGCCTGCATCGCCTGCAGCTCCGAGCCCTGCCAGTCCCGTCCCAGATACACCGTTCTCCTCGCTTGATGCAGGTCCCACAAGGCGGTTTGTTCGCCCCAGCGCTTTGTTGTCCCGCCTGCGGTCCCTTTTTCTTTGGTGGCGCTTCTTCTTCTCCGGAGCTTTCCTCCGAATCCGACTCTTTCTCCACAGTTTCTGTTCGGCGCGTTCTTTGGGTGACGCGTTCTTGTCGACGGTTCTGGTGAGATGAGAGAGCGGGGGATAATGATGCTCGGGGGATTGGGGAGAAGGCCTGCGCTCGCCAGTTAGTTCTATCTTGATAAATGTCGGAGAAGAACTCTATGGGTTGCACCTTCTCGTTTTTCTTAGGCTGTCGGCGGGGAGGTCGCGGCAGTTTAGGTTCGGGACGAAGGACTTCTGTCATGTAGTCCTTAGGGTCCAGATCTGAGGGAAGAAAGATGTCCTTTGTGCGGGGCTGCTTTGGTTTCGGCTCGCTTTTCTGCAACTTCGCCGGAGCTGGCTCTCTTTTTCGTTTTGTGCCAGCGGCTTGTCTGGTCTTCGGCTTAGGAACGGGAGTTGGAGATCGAGGAGCGGGGGATGGGGGTCCAACAGGTGCGTCCTGTCTATCTTCTTCGCGCTGTCCCGGCCCTTCGTTCTGTTCTGCTGGGTCAGATTTCAACGTTTTTGGAGACCTTTAGCATTCGAAACTCGCCTCTGGCTCTAGTTCATTTGCTACTTCCGCAACCACATCATCCAACCAGTGCAACGGCGTAATATACCGCGCCGAATCGTACGGATGGTCTTGGAGTCGCGTCCTGACGCGTTTCAGGAAGAAAGGTGGCTTAGGTTTGTTTGACAGCTCGAATATCGCGTCATAGTTCCTGGCCACCCGCTTCGCTAGGTCTATATCGAGCTCGAAGGCCAGTTCCTCCGAGAGATCTTCTCAGCTCGAATATCGGAGGTCGCTGTTCTCGTTCCCGAAAGTCATCGCTGTGATATTGTCGAATAAACGGGCGCCGGCTAGTTGATGGTACGAGTCCAACAATGATCTCCGTTATTTTTGGAACTCCGCAGTCGGCCGTCGAATTTTCGATGTTAAATTCCGTTCAAAACCGAGTGGGCTCTATTCTTTTCGACATCTCAGGTTTGTAAATATTAAAGGTAGTGTAGAATTTTACAAGAAAGGGTATTGTAAACGTGTTCGTACAAGGTCAATACTTTGGGTAAGTTACAGCGTCCGTTTCAATTAGAATCATCCATCACCTCCATATTCTTCATACTCTCCTGGTGCTGCTCCCTCGTCATGCTGAGGCATGGCGGAATAGTCGCGTTCAGCTCTCCATTCCTGTTGGGTCTGCCTGAGCTGAGCTCCTTGTTCTTCCACCATTCATCGCAGTACTTCAACCTCTCGTTCCAGGTTTGCAATACGCGACGCCATCGATCCGGATGGTGTTCCCGTTGGTTGCATGTCCGGCATAACTGGAGGGTATTGCAGGGGGGGATAGTAGGTTGGGTATCCTTGCCACTCGTAAGGCGCCGGTGGATAGTACCTCGGGGCGATGGGACGATATCTGGTGGGTGGCCGTTCTTCCCAAACGGGCGGCCCTGCTGAATCCGGAGAGGGTGTCCTTCTGAGCCTATACTCTCTCCCTGATTCTCCGAACTCCCTCTCATCTTCTATCGCCAACGCTCCGGGCGGTCTTTCCTCGACGATGGGCACGGGGTGGTGGGCCCTCTCTTCGGTCAACCAGTGTGGATGTCTAAGGTCAGGAGGTGGCGGTAAACGGGGCACCCTAAAGCTGGTCCTTGGCGTCCTAGTCCCGCTCCTTGGTGGTCCCTTTTTCCAAGTACTTTCCTCGATAGTTTCTTGTCCCATCGCTTCCCATCTTCGTCGAGTATCTTTTCGAATGGGACTTTCGTTTGGGTCAGGTTGAAGCGGTCCCTGGGGCGAACACGAGTCAGCACTGCTGGCTTTCCAGGTTGGAGAGGGGAAACCGGAGTTCCACCAGCTTTCCACGATAAGGAGAGTTTCGTACCGTCTGTTTTGCCGGCGAGACTTGTTTCCTCGTGGGTATCTGGACTATTGGCGTGCTTGGACTTTGCTGTCCTGCCGACTGTCGTCGAGTTACCATTCTTCGTTCCGGTTCCGCAAGTCCCGTTTGTTCCAATTTCTTGGTTCTCTTCGTCGGGCTAGAGGGGTTAGACTGCCCTTCATCCCTTTTTCTCTTCGTCGGAGGGTCTCCTGTGGGTTCCGCGGACGGTCCTGAGCCTCGTCGATTGTGGGGTGGGGGACTGGGAGTCCTGGGATCTTCGGGGAATGGGGTTTCTTCCCGAGGGTCCGGCTTTTTCTTTGACCTTGTTTCTTTTGTCTAGAATACGGTGTCAAGATAAAAGTTCCATATCAAACCTTTCTAAGCTTTCTTCCTTACCTTGTCCGACAGGAGGATCGTGACTGCTTCGGCGAAAATGTCGTCTAACCAGTGCAGGGCCGAGACGTAATCACCTCGCTGAAATTCTCCTCTGCCTAGAAGGTCGCGTACTTTAGCCAGTAGAGCTTCTGGTTTCCGTCGGTCCTGTGCTAAAGACAGCACTTCTTCTGGTTCCCTGTGTACTTAGTCCGCCCATGTTTCCGTCAACGTGTATCTATACTCTGGCGCGAGGTCTTCTCTTTGCCGGTATCGGAGGTCTTTATTCTTATTTGGCAGGGTTTTTCGCGCCATTGAGTCAGTGCGTCAAGATGAGAAGTGGTTCGGGAAACAGCGTTAGTCTTTTGATCCGTTCACAGTTCAACTTTCTCGTGACATTGGTGACGTCACCGTTGTTTGTTTTGAATCTAAACATTTGTATCTTCCAGATTTCCTCAAAACACTCGGAAAATAAAGAGTAAAATTTTTGAAAAATTTTCGGGTAAGGTAATACTTTGTCCTACCTCCCCGGTAAACTTTTAGATGACAACGTCCCCGTTGTCGTAATCCTTCATCTCGTATTCTAAAGCGTCTTGTCGTCGTTCTCCGCGAAATGCTTCTTCATCTCTTCCCATTCCTTGTTCAACCTCTTCCAAGCAACCTTTTGTTCTTCAGTCTCTTTCCGCAATATCTCGAACTCTTCCTGCAACCAGAGTAGCTCATCTTTGACGGACTTTGCATTATTCGGAGCATCTTCCTCTTGAGCCGTTAGAGGTGATTCCTCCGGTTGCAAGTCAACTTCCGGAGTCCGGCCTGCTCGCAGGTAGCACCCTATGCCCTTTTGTCTGCACTCCCAGCAAGTTTTCCCTTTGGTTCCATTTTTCGGTAACATGCATGCTCCTCCGAAACGGTAGCAATGTTCGCATATACGTTCCGTCTGGCCGAATGCGTCCTTGGGAGGCGCCTGCTCCTTCTTCGGCTTTCGCTTCCATCCTCTTCTCTTTATACTGGCTCGAGCAGCTCCGAATTGTGTTTCCAGCCAATCTGTGGCGGACGCGCAATTATACAGGTCGAAGCGGTTGCGATTCTGGAGGAGGTTGTAAACTTCCTGCATTATCAGTGGTGGTGGTCTGTCTGTTGGTAGGAGAAGGCTGGGGTCGCTGTACACGGAGGTCGCAAGGGATTCCATGACTTTGTCGTCAACGTCTACGATCGGGAACCCATTCTCATCGAAGGTAAGCCTCATAAGATACCCTTCCCATTCCCAGACGAGGGTCGAGAGAGGGGTTTCTGGTAGGCTGAAAACCGATTTATGAGACATGCACCTTTGAACAAGTTTTGGGTGTTCGTTGGGTGTTCGTGGCGTCTTCGAGGCGCCTCTTCACATGACCGGCTTGTCACGTTGACACCATATGATTTAGCCTTTTCTGGGTTGTACTTTATTTCGTGGACGCTTTATTGTATCTACAGGTATCCGACTAACTCTAGTATCTTGCGTTGGCATATCTTTGTTCTCTCCGCAATAGCTTTCGACTTCTCTTCCTCTACTCGGGCCAGTTCCATCAAGTTGTCCCATCGTCTCCATAGTTGTTTGTCGAGCGTTTTCTTCTTCTTTCTGGTGTTCTCCACCCCTTGATCTCTCTCCGTCATATCCTCCGGCAACGGTCTTTTCGGGGATTGGCGCACTTCGGAGTCTTGGATCGGATTATGGACCCAGGGGTGTCGTGGCGCGTCAATGTATGGAGTCCTGCAAAATGTTTTCCGGTACAGGCCTTCCCTTTTGCGAAACAAGGGTCGCAATTGTTCCTAGGGTTTCCTTTTGTCCCTTCCCAAATGCAGGAGATCCTGGCTTCGGTGCACTGGTGGCATACTCAGGCGTGGAAGGCCGGATTTTTGAAGTTCCTCTCGAACTGTGCGAGGGTCGCCTCTGTATAGCCTGTATCCACCCTCCCTCTTCGCGTTCTCTCGGGTGGTCGGGCTTTCTGCGTGATTCTCCGTTCCGCCCTTGGACGTTTTACTAGCGTTCCTCTTTCCATGATAAACACCCACTCTTGTATACCCCCGTCTGCTCCGGTACTCTCAGTCGCTGGTCGACTTAGGAGTTTTGGATCGACGACTTGCGGAGACATTTGAGCGTATATCTCTATTGTCTCCGGGTCCGGAGTTGTCGCTGGGGATGGGGTTTCTTCCAGCGTTTCGCCCTCATCTGATTCCAGAGTTATATCAGAGGCTGGAGGCGGCGACCATCTACTGAAGAGTTGAGGTCGTAGGGCAGTCGCGAAGATATCGTCCAACCACGCGAGCGAAGAGGGATATTCCTCCCTAGGGAATTGGTCCGGAGATAGTATTAAGGCGTGTACTCTGTCTATGAAGGATTTGGAGTTCATCTCCGGTGTCATTATTGTGTACACGAACTCGGGGTACTGTCGTACCACGTCCGCCCAGTCATCCTCGAAACGGAATTTGTATTGTTCAGGCATAACGATTTTTGAATGATATCGCAGTGTTTCGTTTCTCGACATTGTGACTGCGTGGAGTGGAGACTGGACTAGGTTTTTTCCCTACGATTCAGTCGGTGGCGTGTACGCGGTATATTCTTAAAGGAGAAATCTTTTTGATGCGTCACCATGTGATCGGACGTTTATGTTGAGAGGTCCCCTTCTTTCTTGTACTTCGTTCTGTTAGTTTCTCGTAATAAACCTTCAACTTCAAGATCGAATCCTCCGGAACTCAGGTCTGGCTACAGTTACACGACAATTGTCCTATCTTCAGTCTGCTCTTCCTACTGTCGTACCCTACTCTTTTTCCATCGTTCTAGTCTTCCTTGGAGTGCCTGGAATTCGTATCTCTGCCGCTCGAATATTGTGGTACATGCTTGTACCTCCTTTTCCAGCTCTCGCAGCTTCATCTCCCAGACGTCGGCTGGTGGCGGTCTCGCGCCAAATGCCGAAGGGGGGTTCTGGCACAGCCCTGTTTCCAAACGGAAAGGATCTGCCGCGTTTCTTGCGGTGTCTTCACTCCAGGGTCTATATCGAAAGCGAGGACTCGTCGTATTGTGGGACCTTGTCGGCCCAATACCTTGGTCGCTGGTACGTATTCTCCCAAGTTGATGTTTGGAACACGCGATTATCAGGTGGTGGCAATTGTCACACTTCTTTCGACGGTCGCCCTCTGCTATTTTCCATGTACATTCGCAATTGTGCCGTTTGCAGGTGACGCATTTCTTTAATTTATAAATGGACGCCACCGTCTGATTTCATAAAGTGTTAGCTCTGGTGGGGAATATATGACCGGAGTCTTTAACCTGATTCGCCTCGGCCTCGCACTTCTCCATACCTGGCCCATCGTTGGTCGGGGTTTTGGTAAGGAGTGAGGAGATGGGTATTTGTAGGGGTCGTGGCATTGGCTGGGGCGACACTACGCTCTGGGAGAGGCTTTCTGGAGGAGACTGCGGTGCTAAATCGCCCGTTCCCTTCAAACGATGAGGTTCTTCGTTCTCGGGGTGGAACTGGCGAATCTTAATTTAGTTCCCTTCCTCGTCTCGGTGTTCTCCCTTCTTACCTGAGCCTTAGCTGTAATAAATAGCCTATTAGCCTTGGGCAGTTGCCGTGTGGTCCGATCTCGTTTTCTAGGCAAGTGCCGCTGCACAGCCACCACCACGTGGGCGCTTACCACACCAGCTAGCGCCAGGCACCTACTCATTCCCGTTTGGGAATCATCACCGCCGTCATCCCGTAGCGCGCGATCGTCCAAATGGGTATCCGTTACTGATCGTTCCTTCGCCGCTTTGGGCAGGCGCCCCGCTTCACCCCGCCTGCAGGCTGGCCCGCGGCGGGTGCGAAATACGCCTCCTACAGTAGGCACTGCCCATTAGGCTTAATTACTGGATGCCTTCTGCGACGTTTAGACGCCCATTTTCTGCTTCCAATCGCTGGATGCGATTGGATACCGTTGCGCCACACTTCTGACAGTCTGCTGGCTTGGTGCGTATTGCACCGGTTCTCTGTATTTCTGTGCTCTTACCCTCCTTAGACATGCTGGTATACTTTGTAGATGCTCCTGAACCACGCTCCCTCATCCCGCCTTCCCGCTCACAATGCGGCTCCCGACGCCGCCACCCCCACTTCCCACCGCATTCCCCACCCACGGTCAGCGTCGTCCGTCATCAGCGTCTTCCCTTCTTCCCATAATCATCCGCCTCTGATCATCCGCCTCTGTACGATATGTAGAACCACCGTCAATTTTTTTTTTGCCAAGTAAGACATTTCTTCAAATGCTTTCCACTACTTAGATATCAATCACTGTAAGCCTACTTAGCTCACTGGATGACGTGTCTGCTTGTCCCGTCGTTCTTCACTCTCGTAGTCGCTGGTTCGAATACTCCTTTTTGCACAACTTTGAGAGTTCACCTTTTGACTTCTTAGCTCTAACTCTTATTAATCCTCTGGTTCTCTTTACACAATCTCTAGCCACGCCCTCCATATTTTCCACACCCACATTTATTCATATCTCCGTACTCGTACCACATCAACGCGCCGGCATCGTTTACGTACACAATCGCCCCTTTAAACCCACCATCATCCAGCGCACATCCATCTCCTGCTCCCGCCATTCACTTTCCCCTTTCCCTTGCGCCACACAGTACGATTTCCACCACGACAACATCGCGACCACACCCAAGAGCCCGTTCTGTCCAGGCTGCCGTAAACCCTCCCATCCATCCGTCCCCCACTCGCCTGCGCGCGCGCGCTTACCGTCTTCTCCAATTGTTCGCCATCCAGGCTGCATAGAGCCCCACCACCCATGCCACTCTGACATGAAATGTTCGGCTTCTCCAGCGCTCAGGACACTGCGCTTCCCATTTCTCGTCCGCCCGTTCTGGATCCACGTGCTCAAAAAACTCGGTCTACCCTTCGCTGTCAAACCATGCTTCTTTCCATCGCGAACCGAAATAAATCCGTACTCGCGCTCGATGTCCACCAGGAGCCCAAGCACCTGTGTTAGGTCCTTACCACCGTCCGCCTTGCAGAACTCATGTACGGCCTGTTCTAACCACGCCGGCGCATTCTCTAACTTCTTTTCTAGATCTTCCACTCCACCGTCATCGTCCAAACCGGCGTATCCTTCTGCCAATCCATTGGTAGTGATCTTCGAGGCATCGCTGCCGCCCGCGTCATTGGAGTCGTCTTTGTCGTTCAACGAGCTGGACGCGTTGGATTTAGGCATGGGGTCCGAAGGACTATTATCGCTGGAATTGTCGTTTGTGTTGGAATCCGGTGTATCGTCGGTGCCATTGTTGTCGGACTGCTCGGTCGACGCGTTCGATTGGCTGGAGGATTTGGTGGAACGGCTGGCCGTGGATGTGACCTCGCCAGAAGCGTCGCCGTCGTTTGTCGGCTTAGATTTGGGCGTCTCGCTGCTCGCGTTGGGCGCGTCTACTCCTGAGTCGGTGCTACCTTTGGGCGCACCAAGCTCTGAGTCGTCGACAGGATTCGTGGGTAAAGCATCCGATCCGTCGACGACCTTCTCCCCCATTTCCATCGACTTCGGCTCTCCATTCAACCGTCCTGAGCGGCGCACTGCCTCTACTGCCTCCTTGCGTCGCTGCATCATTCTCTCGACCGTACTCCCCGCTTTCTTCTTCGCTGGCTTCGGAGACGGAGGAGCATTGGGATCCCTCATGCTGTTCTCTGCAATCTTTTGGACGGCGTATTCTCTGAACTCCTCGCTCGAATACTCCCTCCCAGGCTCCACCACCCCATCTTTATACATCCTGTCCAAACCTGCCGCCATGAGTCGATTACGGCGTATATTTTCCTCGCGAGTGTGTTCGTATTCGCTGAGCGTCCTCTCCGCCGTCGGTTTGTCTGTAGCCGTCTTCGCCGTCGGTTTGTCTGTAGCCGTCTTCGCCCCCGTCTTCGCTTTCTTCTTCTTTGGTGCCTCTTTGCGGTTCTCTTTACCCGCTTTCCTTTTCTTCGGGCGTGGGACTACATCATCGTCTTCCCCCTCGTCCTCCTCGTCCTCCTCCTCGTCGTCATTGACGGCGGTGTTTTCATGGTCTCCATCCGGCTCCAAAGTCTCCAAACCTTTCAGCAACGATGGATCGGGAAGGCCACTCGCACCCGTAGAGATGCTCGTAGGAGGCGCGGACAACGTGGGCGGGGCTGACGGATCGTGGATGACGACTGATTTCTTTTCGTCTGCCGTGTAGCAAGTGTCTAAATATCCCGTCCACCACTCCGTCAACGTTGTTGCCGTTTTTCGACCCAATATACTGGGAAGCTCAGCGGTACGGCGGCCCTACTTTTGCTCGTACTAACGCTAAAATCTCCATTAGAATGCCATATGCTCAGTATAAATCATCAACTCACTTTATAGACCCCAACTCTCCTCCATAGCTATTGTATGGCCCCCCCACTAAGGAGAACACCTTCAGAAACGCTGCGGACTCGACGGCACGCTGCATAGACGCCACGAAATCCCCGTTGCCGCGGCAGCTCTGCGTTCGGACATCTGTCAGTCGCATGATTTTGCCGACAAACGCTGGACTTACTTTTGCGCGGGATGTAGCATCCTTTGGGGGACCGTCCTTCAGCATCCGCTTGTGCTCCTCCTTCGCCGCATCGCCTTCAACCTTTGCCATCGTCTTATACTTCTTCTGGACCTCGTCAGGCGCGCGCTGAATAACTCTCGGATAACTTTGTCGCGCACAGCAATCGCAACCGAAGGTTCCTCGCCAGCAGCCGGCGGATCCATGGATACGTCCTGACCAACGTCACCCCCCGAGCCAGTCGCGTCTTCCATATGTATGTCCTCGGTCACGTCCCCAGTCTCACCACCCGCTTTCTCCTTCGATGAGTCTATCGACGCGTTCACGGCCGCAATACTCCCTGTTTCGCCGTCGCCTTTCTCCCCATCACCGACCGCCGCCTTCAGAGCGTCGTTAACCGCTGTCTTGTTATAGCGGGGCGTAAATATGCGCGGCGTGTGGCTGCTTGGGCGGTTTGTCCATGCCCGCCATACGACGCGCCAGGACCTCGTACACGTCGTCGGCCCTCGCCTTCCTCTCCTTCTTGACATATGTGTGAAGTTGGCGGCGGCGGTGGTCGAGCCATCGCCTCAGACGCTGTTAACCATGTCAGGATCACTTCGACTATTATAAAATAAATACACACGTCATTATCCCGCTCTCTCTTCTGGCGTTGGAGGGCGAGCACCTCAGGATCTTTCTTTGAGTCGTCGTTGATGACCGGCTTCAGAGGATCGTAGGGTGTCAGCTCCGTCGGCTCCTCGTGGTCCTGCAGATGCCCGAAGTGGTGCTGATACAAGTTCTGTAGTTCCTTTAGCTTGTCCTTCGCCTTACGTCCTCCGACGCCACCTTCCGCGCACGCGTCTGCCCAAACTGGAACCAGAGGTAAGAACATTTCCTCACGCTTGCCCTCCATCCATCCATTGAGATTCTGGCGCTCCTCTTTGGACTTCTTTTTGTAGGTGCTCTTCTTCTTCACCGTCTCCTTCGGCGTTTGGGGCGGCATGGCGGGGCAGCGAACTTGGAGGCAGGACACAACGCGTTCCCCCTCAATTCCCAATTCGGTGGATTTTCCGGAACACCGTACAGCCGTTTTCTCCATCCGACGTATCGGCCTTTCGGTCTCAAAGACTTCACGACCGCCACATGTGTCGTTATTTGAATTTATTCTTGAATCAAGATCTTTCTCTTTTGGGACGCCTCAGGGACTGTCCCTTCTTAATCCGTTCCATACGCTGCTCTATCGTCGCCTCAGATGTCTTCCAAAACCCCCACCCCCATTGAAACCGTCGAGACTGATGTCGCGCCGGCTTCGACTGCGAGTGCCAATGGTGAGCAGACTCATTGTCTCAATGCCCAATGCTGACTCTGCGCATTAGACTCTACGCCGCCGCCTCCTTATCCGCCCAGGGAACCTGCCCGCGTAGTCCCAGTCGGCTTTCCAGCCGACTGCGTCTATGACCCGCTCATCCCGCTCGATGGGTACGCCAACGACAAGATCAAGTGGCGTGTCGGCCTCTTGTACGACTGCGTCCCGACGGAGCCTCTCTCGCCGGCCTACATCGCCGCCAATCTCGACGGCTCCAAAACCTACTTCTATCCCGTTGTTGTTGGGTTGAAGGTCGGGATCCTCACGGACGCGTATATGTTTTTTTTTTCTCGAAGTACCTACAGCTCATAGTCCTACTTAGACAACTCGCCTCCTCGCTCAGCAACGGTATCAGTGGAGGCTTCTTCAAGAGATGCAGCAGCCAGAGTGCCGCCGTCGCCTACTTCAACAGTGCCCTGGCCGATGGCAAGGTCCGCATTGGGGAGCCACGAGTTTCGCGTCGTGAGGAGTAAGCTCTTTTCCTTGTTGGGACGATTCAGATCTAACTTTTTCGACAGGGTGGATGACAAGAATTGTGCATGTGGGTGCTGTGTGATGTAAATACAATTGCCGAATAGAACTACGTCCAATAAACTTTTATCCTTTTATCTGTGTCCACCATCATGCCCACCGTAACCGCGCGAAACAGTCCCCCTTGGTTCCTCATCGAGCTCAGTTCTGACGAGGAGGCGGATGAATCGTCGCTCGCCTACACGCAGGATGAATCGTCCCTCGCCACCACAGAGGATGAATCCTCCTTGACGTATACGGACACGGAGGATCAGTCTTCGCTCCCAGCTGAGAGCGATGCTGGGCACTCATCGGCTTTGACGAGGACAGACGCTGCGGTTGACGATATCGCCGATATCCTAGCAGGTCTACGCGTTAACGACACCTCGACGCCGCCGGTGTACGCCGTCAGGCAGGGCCCCCTCGTTGAGTTCACGACTCATTGGTTCGATCAGCCATCACGTTCATGCGCGCGTACTCACGCTCTCCCAGGTCGGAAGCAGGCTACCGCCAGCAGTTGCAAGGTGCAGACGTCGTTCGGGTCACGCCCAAGCCTCGCAGACGCAATGGAAAAATACGGGCTTACGTCGTCTTCAGAGGACATCGTCCTGGCGTTTATCGAGACTGGTCAGTGATTATTAGCTCCCACATAGCCTAGCTAATTTTCTTTCTCTCTAGGGAACGCGCCAAAGAGCAACTCGATGACTTTGCCGGGAATTTGTATCAGGGGTATCGTATGCTTGATGCTGCAGGGGAGGCTTATCGATACGCCTCGCGCCAAGGATATGTGTGCGGTCCCCAGAACACCGGGCCGCTGACGAACTACCGCCATGTTCGCCTCGCTGCTCCCCAACTGACTTTGTACCCTGCCGATACTCCGCTGAGTCGTGGTCTTTCCCACTCCGCCTGGTACAACGTCTATGTCGGGACCCAACCAGGAATCTACCAGAGCTAGTGAGACACCTTTCCTATGTGGCGCAGTTCTCTTACTAATTACCTCCCTCAATTCCCAACAGTGTCGAGGCCGCAGTGCATTATATTGGTGTTCCTGGAGCGGTACATCATTCATTACCTACGTATGGACAAGCTCGCGCGGCGTATCTAACTGCGTGTGAAGAGCGCCGCATTGTTCGTGTTTGCGCCCCAGAATCTACTACAGTCCCGTAGATAGAAGAATTAATGTCATCAATAAATCGTAGTACTGCCTGACATTCATTTGACGCTCATTTCACCTCGCAAATACCTCCTCGACACCAGAACAAGTTGATATTCCCGCAATCCGGAGATCGGGCCGAATCCCCGCTGCAGCGTCCAAGTGCTCGCCCCCACATATCGTGCATAAAGTAATAGACTACAATGTCTCTCATTAGAACAATCAGGTGTAGAGAAAACATTGATGTCAATTTCAGCAACAAGCGACGCTTCTGTACGTTTATACAAGCCATTTCAGGAATATAAATCTCGGAACAATGACAACGTTCGATCGCTTCATTCCTCTTAACATCACCATCACTATCGACAAGTGTGAGTCTTCATCCGCATACGCAGCGATTTCACGACTGATCGCATTAAAGGCATGGGTCGCAAAAAACTCTATCAAACTGCCGATGAGCGTAAAGCTGCCAGAGCCGTTTCGGATGCTAAATATTATGAACGGTACGCTCTCCCTCTCTAAAGCCAAGTTCTTTCTCGAACTTAGAGCTTAACAGCAACAAGAAGGCCATTCTCTCCAAGAGAAATGCTAGATATAGGGCGTCTGTGGAGGCAGACATTGAACAGCCTCCATTAACTAAACAAGAGCCGAGGTAGGTCGATCTCAGCGGGTTCTGAGTTTGTATAACTTTGTTTTCCCAAGGCCGCCTCGACAGGATAGCACGTTAATTGTGTCTCAACATATGACCTCGCTCCGTACACTACGTCGGCAACTGCGCGCCGAATTGGCTGGTTCAGTGCAGGAGTACGGGGAGAAGATGTACGCCACGATCATGGCTGACGAAGATAACGCTGAGGTATACATCAAAAGCATGAACCAGCGCTTTCTTAGTCTTCGCAGCACTGCTTCCAGTCTGTGTTCTGAGATTGGTTTGAGAGCTGGCCAAGATTCAAGTGTCTGGGTTGCGGCGATGAGTATATTGAAGGATTTTGGTCAGGCATTGTCCGTGGTCATGGACCTCCACGATCATGTCATCCAGGATCCCTTGTTCTTCCAAATGGCCGGCTGGCACCAAAAGAAAACCTTTTTCTACCAGACGTTGTAGCATGCAATACACAATCATCTCCATACTCTTCCCTGCCTCGCCGCCCGATCGCATAAATTTACCCCTCCTTCCATTTTGGGAGGACTGTCTTCTTGACTAGTAACCACGACATGGTGGGCTCCACGGCGAGTTCTCCATTGCGCTTAACAGTCCTGACGACATCCGGGCAAAAACCCAAGAAGGCTTCTACGGCGCGTATCAGCACGGGGGTCGTCCTCCTGCTCTTCCGCGTCCAGCTCTTCCTCCGGGGCAGCGTCCACTCGACCTCGCGAGGCTGACAGCCACCACCACGGAAAATCGGATGTAAGTTGTCTCATCTTCTCGTAGATGGCATGATGTCCGAGCTCATCCTTCCTTCTAGCAGTGTGCGGTCCCGCATCCGCCACCTCCGCCGCCCTAGGCTGGATTATGAGCTTGGAACAGCCCAGAAGTACCTCGGTCAGTGGTTCATTATGCACATATCCTTGCGGACGCTAAATCTTTGGTTTCAGACAACTTTGACGCCAGCGCTTACAAGCGCGACAGCTGGGTTCCTCACGATGAGGTGGCCGGCTTCACTGCCAAAACGGTCGAGCATTTCCTTAGGGATGTTGGGTATTTGCGGGTTCTACGGTCATTCGAGTTTATGGATATTAAGACGGGCGAGGATCTTTTGCAGTTGTGCTTGGACATTCGCACCCACGAGCGGCGCCAGCACCTTCGCAAGGCGCTAGTCCTCGGCCGTGGGTGGAAGCCCCTTCGCACGGCCTTGCGTGCGTTCGCCAGGCCCCTCAAGGTCGTTGTGGAATTGTGATTTGTACCTGACTGCGATTAGTTCTGCCCAATTTGAATACCTTCATGTGGTCCCCAAAAGTTTGCCTGATGTTTCTTTTCCGTCGGCCCTTCAGAGCGATAAGAATAGGCGACAACTTCTGAGATTTCTTCGCTCTCTTTCTCTCTGTCTCTCATCCCGGTGTCCGCCATGCCCGCGAAGATTTCCTTGAACGAGCGCGAGCTTCTCGTGAATGAGGATCCATCCTCACAGCGGTATGTCTCCTTTCATGTGGTATCAATCATTCACTAACGTATCTTATTAGTATCCTCAAGGCTCACCTCCGCGTACTGCGCCTGAAGTGGATGAAACCCTTCGGGACGAGAGGTGCGATGACTTTCTCTGATGATTCCGCGCACTATTCTAATGAACCGTCAGGCCAGTGCGCCCTCAGAGACAAATTAGCGACTGCTAATGCGAGTTTTTTTGGCCACACGCCTCCGTGCGGCGGGGATAGAAACGATGGATGACCTGCGCCACATGGCGGGGTTGGTTGTAATGTGGGAGTACGACGGCATCCTTCGCACGGCTGTTGGCTTCCATCTCAACGGCACGAACTATCACACATTCAAACTCGTCCTTGCGGGTCTCCGTTTGGAGGAGCAAAAGGCGGCTGATACTCGTTTCAAAATTCGTGCGTGTTTTCTTGATTCAACATGTCGGTTTCACGCTGACTTTTATCTTTCTAGCGGCTTTGCAGAGGCAGATCGTACGGGAGAAGTATCGCGCTGCAGGCGCGTTGTTGCTGTGGCGCTTTGAGACGAGCCCGGAGGATTATACTAAAGGCCTGTCGGACGACGCGAAGAAGCGCGCTGTGCCCCGCCACGTCAAGACGGCGATAGCGGCGCATCAGCTGAATCTGGCTCGGTGGGATTAGTTTACGGTTGAACGTATGAACGCTATCTATCTGAAATTGTTTGGAATTTGGGTTTTCTTCGGGGTGACTTTTGTTGTGATTAGGGTAGCCTACGGATGAATGTAGGAACGCTATCCATGTCAAATTGAGGATTCTTTTAGATATAAAATTCCGCCACCGAGTCCCTGGGCCTTTCCCTACTGTTCCAAAATGCCCCCATCTGAGTAAGTCCTGCTAGCAACCGTGTTCTATCAGCACCGCCTGACCGAACTGACCGTTTAGCAACCGAGGCAACGTGCGTAGGCGGCGTCGTCGCCGTCGTCAAATTCAGCAACAAAACAATGCCGTGGAGGTACCCGCGCCTGATGTTGAGCGGGGTGAACGGTGAGCCTATCTGCTGGTGTCTGACTGAAGATGAAAAACTTACCGCAATCGTAGCTACCCTCCCGCCGGTTATTTATTCAGGCTCATGGTCCTTGACGGGGCGTTCGTGTTGCGTCAGAAGGATGTAGAGACCTATGACATAGCTTGCGTCGCAGGTAGCAGCAGGGACAATGTCCAGACCAATGCGGAAACTTAGATAGAATTGTGTGTTCTCCCAGAATTAGCAGCGTGTTGGTTCGAAGAAGAGTGTGTGGCGCACCTGGAACGAACTTGCAGATGCCCTGACTTGGCCTAGATCGGGCGAAAAGTCAGGAAAGATAAGATCGTGCAAAGATCGTGCTAGATTTGGGCACAGAGCCCCTATCTCCATTTTCGCTTTGCACCACAGTCAGGCCAAGAATGCAAGGTGCGTGCTTGTATAGCGTCGGCGAAAGATTTAGCCATTGACGCTAGGCAGTTCGTGGCAGAATGGGTATCGCCATGGAACAAAGCGTCCTTCCATTGAACGCCACGTTCTTTCCTGCGTGGGTGGTCCCCTCCTCATATCGATGCAAGACGGCCAAGCTCGTGGACGGAAACGTCAAAATTTTGGAGAGGTCCAGTATGTCGCGCCAGCAGTTGCTCCTTCTCATCACCATTCCCTTTTCTACGCGCCCACGGGAGAAGTAGCGTCAGAGGCCGTCGATGTTAGCGACGCCATTCGTCCATCCGACTTGGATGATCCCTATAGCGGTCTCGATTTCGAGCTTGGAGACGACCGTCCGCTTCACCACCACGAGTTGGGTAGTGCAAATGTCCTCCTCGATCCGAATGGCCAACCCGTGGCGACCTTTCACGACACTCCTACGCTGGCGCCGCAACCGCCTGACGACGATTCAGGCGACGAGGAAGACGAGGACACGGATGTGGAGCCAGATGGAACGACACGCAAACGAAAGAGATTTGCATCGGTGAGAATTTACCATTTAGAAGTCATATTGATTTCTGACACGGTTGCAGGACAATCCCATGGAACAATGGCGGCCGTGGATAGATGTCTTTTTGGAGGAGACTCTTCGACGACACGGTCTTGGGGACGCGACACTCGAACCTAAGTGCAGCTCGTGCGAGTGTGTCCTCTACGTCGCGGAGGAGCGCGATCCAGAGCCTACTCCTGGAGAACCTCGTATTGAGCGGGAGAGGCCGTTCCGTTGCCGTTCTTGTGGTGATTTCGTGGAGTGCCAGAAATGTTGTGTCGCTCGGCATCAGCGTAGTCCTTTGCATAATATCAAGGTGAGCATGCGAAATGTCTTCAAGTCTAGTTCTTGGCTGAATGGTTTGCGTAGGTTTGGCGGGAGGGTAGTTGGGAGCGGACGACGCTGAGAGACATGGGTCTCGTCTTTCAGGTGGGGCACGGCGGCCTGCAATGCGCCTACCCCGACAAGACTCTAAGCCTCATGACCGTCGTCCATATAACGGGTGTTCATGTAGTGGCGTTTCGGTACTGCGCCTGCAGTTCTTCGGATGGGATTCACCACATACAGCAATTAATGCGGACATGTTGGTATCCAGCGACGACAAAGCGACCGTCTACATGCGCGACGACGGAAGTCTTGGAGCTATACCGTCGCCTGAAGGTTATCGCCACTGTCAATGTGCGGGATTTCGTGTCTACTCTGGAAGCCGAGACGGACCCCTACGAAACGGAGTGGACTCCCGACAGATACAAGGCCGTTGGTCGTATGTCGCGACAGTACACGTTCCTGCAGAGGGTGAGACGGTCTGGTCTATTTCACGATGGCGGGTTGGAACTAGCCAAGCCGGGAGCGCTCATCGTGGAGTGTTGGGCATGCCCACGACTCGGCGTCAATTTACCAAAGGATTGGCAGAAAGTTGCGGCCAAATATCAGTATGTCTCGTATTCGCTTCAACCAGTTTTTATGTGCTGATTGGACAATGTTATAGATATCGCTTCCGGCGAATCCTGTCCACCGACGCCAACTTCCGCATGTCCAGCAAACTCAAAGTGGAGGCGCAACCGGATCTCCCTCTGTATGACGGCTTGGGCGTACAAATGCCCATGGAGCAATACGCAGAGTGGTTGAGGACTTACGTTACAGAAGAAGAGGTATGTCGTTCTTTTACATAGACTCGACTTTGAGTCTGACGACAATGTAGGTGTCGAACTGTGCAGCATTTGCGGCTTTGATGCAGAAGGACACTCGTTTTACGGTGGGCTTGCGTTGGTCGGGCGTTATTGGTGTGATCTGCGCCCGACATGAGATCATGTTGGGTTTGGGAGATTTACAAAAGGGTGAGAGGTACGTATTTTTGCGGGTAGTATTTTCAACGGCAGTGCCTCACGATCCACAGGTACAAGAACACCGACTTTGTTCTGTACACCGTTCTGGCGCGCATGGGTTTGAAGGAGGTCGCTATCACGTACGATATATCGCGTGTCAATACAAGAAGAACTTCTTCGCGCGCGCATCGCTGCATTACCCGAGCGTCTCCGAAACATTGGGATTCCTGCTCTGTCGTGGGGCTTGCCCGTATGGCATGGTAATGTTCACGATCCATACTGCGAGGCAGCGGAATCGATTAAGTATATGGTGGGGGCTGGGAAGACGGACGGCGAGGGACCTGAGCGTGTGTGGTCAGTGCTCAACCCGATGTCATACATGACAAAGGAGGAACATCCGGGTGCGCGTCACGATGACCTGGAAGACAAGTTAAATCTCCACAATTTCCACAAGAACATCAGGCTGGGTAGGTCATTGTCATTCAAGGGATGAGCAAGGCTAACGAGCGTGTGTTAACAGGTTACACATTATTCCGTCGCCTCAAGCTAGCGCTACAAGAGCGAACGATTCAGGTCGAGGCTTTCCGAGCGGTCGTGAATGGCGTTACAGACGAGCAGACTAAAGCGTGGTCTCAGATTGTTCTGGATTGGCTGGCCAACCCCAAAAAGAAGAATCCGTACATTATGGAGAAAGGACAAGGTGAGCTTGTGTGAAATCGATACATAATGGATGTTGACTTTGGTTTTATAGCGGGACCGACACAGGCAGAGGTGCGACGCGACTTGAGACGACAAGAGGAAGCAGAGGCTGCGGCGGATACGGCTACTCCGGAGGATGAGGCGGCAGAGGAGAGAGTGGCGGCGGCGGCTCGTGGGACGAGGACGCAGACGGGAACGAACAAGAGGAAGAAGAAGAGGAGTAACGCCGCGACGATGAGTGAAACTGGATTCTTGATGTTAGGTGATCGTCTGGAGGCAAGTCAGTAAGTGTGTTTGATTAGCAGTGTGATGAATGAAACACTAACAGGGTTTGCCAGGCAGCGTCTAAGGGAGGAGAAGACGGGGACCTTGAGTGTGGACCGCCAGACAAAGGTTCACGAGCATCGACACGCAGCGACACTCAAGTTGAAGGAGTTCCGGAAATGGCAGGTGACTTTCATGCCTGGTGTGCGCGCTATTCTTGAGGAGGAGGAGAACGAACGCCGCGAGACGAATTGCCCCCTGCCGCCCGTGGAGGATGTCGAGCTGTTTATGCCGTCTGCGTTTGGGGGTCTGGAGGAAGACGACAGGAAGAGAGTCTGCTCTCTGCGGCTGTTCGAGAAGGAGGCTGCTCTGCGACGCGGCCAGTGTGGAGACGCGTTACAGAGGCTCCGAGCCGCATTGCTTGCTCAGCGACATTTCCTGAATTATCGGAACGCCAACGTCACTGGGCAGGCCGCGACGACACGAGCCGCCTCGCTTATCAGGAGTTTGACATCTCGTGTCAACCACTGCGTTGCGAAGTACCGTTATGCGCGTGCGGCCTTGGCGGCTATTGTGGGTGAGGATGGTTGTGACGGATTTTTGGAGCTGCTAGATGAGGATGTAGGGGTTATCGATGTGGAAGAGTCGGATGCAGATGCTGTGAGGCAGCTGGCCAACTTGAATGGACGGCCGTCGAGGGTGACAGTGAACGGGAAGAAGGCGAAGGAGAAGAAGGGCCACGACGCTCCAGGCGAGACTCGGCGCATCATGTCGTGGATTTGGACGGCGAACGGTGGACCGGGTGATGACGACGATGAATATCTGCATGAATGTGAGTGGGTTTACGCCTTGTTTTCGATCTTATTGAATTGATGTGTTTCACAAAGCTGTGCGGATTGAGTGGTCGAAGGCCCTGGCACGGAAAACGCGATGGGGCGAAGAGGTGGAGACATTGAAGGAAGAGATGCGGAGGGTACTGAGGACGTTGACATGGGAGGAGGCTCTGTGGCGTCGGAGGGCTGCGGCGGATACGACGCATCTGCGAGTTGAGCAACGCGGTGGACGGCGCGCGTATGCACTCCAACAGGCGAAAGACCGCAGGCGCATTCGCGAAGAGTTCGTCGCGTTGTGGAAGAGAGAGGGTCCCGCTCGTGGACAGACGGCTGGTCCAATGGATGCAGTCGCTCACTTGGCCTTGACCCGGCTTATCAACGAAGAGGGTGGTGAAGATGTGGCTGGTGTAGGGGTAAATCCCACCATGGACTAATGTAGAATACTACAATTCATTTTTGTTAGCTGTACAATATGCGTAGACACGTAATTTACAGAATCCTTTTTTTGCGCCACACTTTTTTTGCAGACCGCCGCCACGCGATTATTCGACGCAGGGAGGTTCGATTACACGTGTACAGGTATCCCCAATGGACACAATCTCAAAAGAACCGATATTGAGAGTTGCCTAATCAGGATGGGCATCGGGCGGGTGGCGGGGCACAGCGATGACGATGGCCGGCGGGAGGATGACGACATAAGGGACAGCGACGGCCAGGAGGCGCCGGGGGCGACGAGTAGCCTAATATGGGCCAGAGGAAGGTAATATGCTAGCAGGCAACTGCCCTAAGCTAGTTGCCTGCAAAACAAGTTTCATTATTATGGCAGTTGCCTGACAATAGGCTATTTACTACGACTACAGGTGCTTACCTCATGGTTGTTCCCTTGGGATCTGTCGAATAAACCTTTTAGCCAATCTAGGGCTGAAGGGATTTGCCCAGCTGGGAACTGCTCTGGGCGTTCCCTGAGATTCGCGTAGGCCGCGAATACCACGTCCGGGATTTCTCGTCCTTGGGGTATCGGCTGGTATACCCGAATAGGCGCGTCATAGATGAGTCGCGCCAGCATCTCGTCGTATTCCAGGACCCCATCAGGTGTGGTCAGGATAAGTCGTCGCTGCTGGTCGATACCAGGGTCGACTATGCTCGCTACTACTCGAAGTTCACCCCAGGGCATGGTGGTTCAGAGAGAGTGACGTTTCTTTCCAGGTGTTTCCACGGTGTCGTCCGGGATTCTGATCTGCTGCAGAGCTTATGGTGTCCTCGTGGTTTCCGTTTCGTAAACTCGCTCAGCAGTGCTCATTCGGGCTCAAAGACGTCGTCGATTTTCCTTAGATTGATCCATGTATTTTACGGTACCCAAATGAACAGTTATTCGTAGCCTAAAAGGTTAAAGGAACTTTGTCGTCCTTGTCCATGAATTTCTATACCATCTTCCATCTAGATCAGGCGTAGGATCTCGGCTATGTTCTAGCGACGCCGTCGCTCCTTCCTGAGCCTTTTCCGGTTCCTGAGGCTCCGTCCTCTCTTTGGGATGTGGGTCCGGGGGTGCTTTTCGCGGGCGCCCATGCTTTTCCGCCGCTATTTGTCCAGAGGGAGCTCTGGCTCGACAAAGCTTCTTTCTTCTGTGACATTCGTCGCATGTCCCCCTGCGGGTCCCGACGTATTTCGTGAAGGAACAATTCTTCCCCGAATCTACACAACTTCCACAGCTCTGTCCCAGTATCGGTTTATTTCGGAGCCTCTTGCTGGGCTTTTTCGGTCTGCGGAGAGCTTTTCCGTTGTCTAGTGGTTGGGGTGGAGGTGGTGCTGCCTCTGCCGGAGGCTCAAGCGTCGAGGCTTCCAGAGTAGGGTCTGGCGAACTGGGAGCAGGCGCCTCCTATAAGACGGCCTAAGGTATGAGTGACTTCCTTCCTCGAGACCCGGTTCGTGACTCACTGGTTCGGAGTCAAGCCAAGTGCTAGCGATCATGTCGTCCAGCCATTGCCGCATACGGGCGGGCTGGATCTCCTTACTTCTTCCTCCCTGTTCGATCGCTTCGACCACCTTTTGGAGCAAGGGTTCGGGTTCTAACCACCCAGGGGACAGGTGGAGGACGGTCGGCGGGTGATGCCATACCGTCTGGGCGAATTCCTCATCATACTGGAATGAGAACCTGCCTGGTACCGTCCAGCAAGTAGAGGGACTGGGTCTTCCTTGATTAGCTGCGATCCTCATTTAGCGCAGTTCTTGGGATAATCCAAGTTCTATTTTCCGGAAATGGCCTGGTGGCGCTCCTCCGGAACGGAGTTTTCCTTATTAGGTGAAGTCCATTCTCATCACGTGGCTTTGTTGATTTATTATTTACTTGATATAGCAGGTGTCCCGACTATTCGTTCTCTATAGGCTTCTTGTTCTTCTTGGCTAGCGTGTCAATGACGCGTCTTACTCCTCCGGAGATCTTCCGGATCCGCTCATAGAACCCTGCTCCAAGATACATAGGATTCCTTCTAGGGTAGAAGGGAATGACCCAGAAGGCGGCGATCTTTACACGTAGAACCGTTCTGTCCAATTCACAGAGTATGTAGTTGCCTGCTGTGGTCCTGGCTACTACTACGTATGGGCCCAGGAAGCGTTCTTTGAATTTAGCGTTTAGTTCGTCTTCGATCCTGGTATTTCAGACTAGCACCATTTCTCCAACTTCGAACTTCCTTTCTTACAGGGTATGGCGGAATTGCTTGTAGAATATTTCCGCGGCCCTCCTCTTATTAGTGTCGACTTTGCGCTTCATTGCCTTTACGTCGTCCGCGTGCTTTGCTAGTTGACGAGCTCGGAGGGCTATTAAATCCGAGTGGGAAATGATTTTGTCGGGAGTCGGCACAAGCCAAGTTAGTTCGGTTAAGTCCAAGGGTAAAATCGGTTCACAAC
The DNA here is from genome assembly GCA_036872995.1 of Hymenopellis raphanipes. Classification (NCBI taxonomy): domain Eukaryota; kingdom Fungi; phylum Basidiomycota; class Agaricomycetes; order Agaricales; family Physalacriaceae; genus Hymenopellis; species Hymenopellis raphanipes. The sequence continues at coordinate 281,119 of JAYMDG010000011.1, forward strand.
CCGTTACAGCATTATACGGGGAGCATCCGATAGATCGCTTGGCCGTGATTCTCTCTGCCCACAGTACCTCGTGTAGGTTAGCTGGCCATTCCGAAGGATCGCCCCTACACGCTTTGAACAATGATTGCCAGATGTCCCAGTGACCTCGTTCGACCTTTCCATTGGCTTGCTTATTGTATGGGGTTATCAAGATCCCGGTGATTCCGTATTTATCTTCAATTTGTTTTAGGGCTGCTTTGATGGCCGGTCCATTGTCCGTTACAATTTCTCGGATTGTTCCCCATCGGCAGAGGATATCTTTGAATATCCATTCCGCTAAAGTTTCTGCGGTTTCATGGACTAAAGCCCTGGCCTCGGGCCAACCGGTGAGCCCACAACGAGCAACCGTGACTGCATTAAATCCGGCATATTTCTTCTTCCATTTTCCAGTGGACTTAGGCATCCTGAAGGTGTCGATGAAAGCTTTTTCAAAGACCCCCGGAGTGGAAGTTATTGTGGGGGGAATGCGGACGTTCTTCTTTTGTCATTTCTGACAGAGAACGCAAGTTCTTACGTACTACTCTATATCCGTATTCATACCTGGCCACCAGAATCTTTTCCGGATTAAACTTTTGGTCGAGTGTTGTCCTTTGTGCCCTAATTTGTCGTGTATGACCTTTACTACTGCCATCCGTTCGTTTTTCTGGAGGGCCCGCATGTGTCTTCCTTCAGGTTCCTTTCTATACAGCTTGTCCTGAGAGAGCTCAAAGTCCCGGGTCGCCCATTTCGTAGCCTGGTTAAATTGTCTTTTAGACAAGCTCGGGGCCCTGTATTCCGAATCATTCAGGATCTTAGGGACGTGAGGCAAAAAGGTTTCCCATTCCTTCTCACGAGCGGAGCGAGCTAACTCCGGGAAACTCCGCACGTCCATTTGCGCTTCGATTTCTCCGATAGTCAGGGACGCTGCTTGGAGAATGGCGGGCTCCGGATCCCTCGAAGACTCCGTTTCGACAATTACTTGAAAGTATCCTTTTCTTGTGTCTATGTTGTCCCGGAATTCCTCAAACGGGAGGACTTGTTGCTTTTCTGATAAATCCGGTGGTTCCTCATACTCGAAAGTATATGGTTCATCTTCTTCTTCATCCTCCCATGGTGGAGGTACTACTTCGTCCCCTTCCGCGAACGGTCGACGACTCAAGCTGTCCGGACCATGTACTTTTCCTGGTACATGCACAAGAGTGAAGTGGAACATAAGGATTTCTTCTGCCCATCACTGTAGGTTTCCATTTGTTAGAGAATCGACGTTTGAGAGCATCCCCTTAATATATTTCGCGTCTACCTCAATTTTTAGCTTTCTACACCCTAACAGGTAGTATTTACAAGCCATTAGGGCTCGGTGCAAACCAAATAACTCTCTTTTCGCTTGGGAGTATCTGGCCTGAGTTTCGTTCAGGGTTATCGACATGAATTTGGCGAAGTACCGCTTCTTCGAGTCCTCCGGGTCTTCCTGAGATAGATAAAACCCTACCGCTTGGTACGAAGTGTCCACCGACAGAATAATTGGAGTTCCCAGATCGTATCGGAGAGGTTTTAGCATTGGACTATGATGAATTGCGTACTTCAGCTGGTCCATAGCTTCATCCTGCTCCGGTCCCCATTCAAACTTGGTAACATCTTTAGTTAGCCGGGTTAGAGGCAAAGCCTTTTGAGAATAATTCTTTACAAATGCCCGGAACACTCCCGTTGTGCCCAAGAAGGATCGGACTTGCGTCAGGTTCTCGCACCGGGGCCAAGAGTCGATCACTCGGACCCGTTCTGGCGACGGCTTTCTTCCTTCGTAGGTGCACACATGTCCTACTGTGATTTCTCCAGCACAGATTATAGCCTTGTGGCCTGAGAATGTTCCTCCAGCATACTTCATTCTTTGTATGATGCGGTTCATGTTTAAGAAGTGCTCTCATACGAAACGGCGGATTCTGGGATTCTCCGGAATTCGTTCGTAGTCTCCGTTTGGTAATTCGTATCTAGTTCGGGGCCCTTTGACAGGAACATCATCAATGTAGGGTCTTGTATAGGCAGGAATCTCTTCTCGGAGGATATAGCATACATCTTCGTGGAAGATCGGGACCGAGTTGGTCCATCCCATTGGCAAGGTTCTCAAATGTAACGCTCCATAAGGGGTGGAGAAGGTGGTCATATCTCGTGATGTGATGGCTAGTAACCGTTCATCGTATCCTACAAACAGGTCCAGTATTCCTCCGCACGACAAACCGGCAAATGCTTCTGCTAATTCTTCGGTAGCGGGCGGTAAACCTGAGTGCGCGATTGTTACAGCATTCAAAGGTTCTAGACTGTGAACTAGACGGAGTTTCTTTCCATCTTTCTTGAGCACACAGAACCATCTCAATCGGTACGACGAACTCGACGGTTCATACACTCCGGAGTCGATTTTGTGCTTAATTATATTGCAGACTTCCTCATATATCCCTGGAGGAATTGGTATATTCTTTAAGACCCAAGGAGTGTGCGGAAGGACGGGAATGTCTACCGGGGGAAAGTATTCTTCTTTAAACTTTCCTTTTTCCTCGTCAGTCCAGGCGAAAGCCTTATTTTGGAGACACATTAGGTGATCCAGAAGCTTCGGTTCGTCTCCAATGAGGAAATCCCCATGGTCTTTCTGGAGTTGATCTCTTCTTTCTTGAGTGTATCTCCCCGTGGGTACGAACTCCGGTGGGTTCGGATCAAGGACAGGCATGTCCTTCAGTGGGTCTCCAGTTATATTCCGGAGTACTCTAAATTCTTCCGGTAGTGTCCCCAAGTGAGGCTTAGTCTTGAGGGCTACCGGCTTGTACTTCTTCGATGCGAAAACCCCTTTTGGTTTAGCCATTTTACCAATTTCTTCAAGGAAGGAATTTTGCATCCTGGTTATCGATTCTTCTTGAACGGAGATCGTATACTGGCTAAAGACTTCGGCCAGCTCTTTCGGAGCTCCGTAAAACATCTTCATTGTGCTTATCGGATTAAACCTTCCGGTGTCGTCTTCTTCTAAAGGTTTCTTGATGTCAAAAATCTTGCGGAACGTGTTATTCTTTCTGACACCCATGTGTCTATAAATTGGGTGATCTTTCAAGTCGAACCCTGCATCTAGTTGGAAAGGTTTATTTACGCCCTCAAGTCCGTAAGCTTGTCGCAAAGGTTTCACCGCTTTCGCAATGCCATCCGCGGACTTGGAGAGGTACAGATTGTTTACCGTTTGGCGGTCAAAACTGATCTTACCGTCTCCGGGAACGTATGTTTCTTTGACCTATATCTTCCTGTTAGCTGTCCTGGTTAAGACAAGAGCTACCTCTCCTTGATCAGGGATCATTTCATCAAACGCTCTTGAAAAACCGGGACGGGCTTAGGCTCTAAATTCTTTAGTACCGTCCCTCGGCTGAAAGTCGGAATAGTTACTTGCTTACCGTTACTCGGATCGGTTAAAGTAGCTGTCATCGGTCCCTCCTTGGGTTGCGTCAGAACCACGTTCGAGACAACCTCGAAGGGTCTGCCAAGCAGTACTTCATAAGCAGGTTCCTGAATAATATGAACTTGAAGGTAGTAGGTAATGCCGTCAAAGTTAAAGGGTAAGTTCTCCCCTAAACCCAGAGTCTCAGTTCGGCCTTTGTTCGCGCTTTCCATTGTGATGCGATGATTTGGATTATACGCGATCCCTAGCTCCATTGCTGCCCTGTGCGACATTGAGGCGATTTGAGATCCTCCGTCCAGCAGACACTCCTTGCGTCCGGCTTTACCGATTATCAGCCAGACCGTGCGGAGTTCTACACTTTCCGGGGCCACATTCGAACGTGGAACATGATATGGACCTGCATACCCAAAATTCTGATACAATAGGGCGATCGGGTCGTGGACTACAATTCCCCCGGCTGGGACTGAGTTCGTAGCCTGCCGGAGCACTGTGTACTGCTGTTTTGGATACCGTTTTACCAACTGGTTCTTGGCTTTTAGGGTATCAAGTAGATCCTGTTGCCAAACTTTATTAGTCGCTAGTAGTTCCATGGGCAACCAGGCTTTCCACAGTGAGCGCCAGTCTTTATTCACTTCCAATAAATGCTTGATCTTGGACATTCTCCGGTATGTAGCTTTTTCTTCTTTTTCGTCCCCTTCATCTTCTGATCCCTCCTCAGCCGATTGTTCGCCAGCGGAGGGTTGTTCCTTGGGTTGTTCTTGTTCTTCGGACTGCTCCTCCGGCTTTTCAGGCTCATCTTCCTTCGGTTTTTGCACCGGAGCAGGAACTTCCGGAGCCTTTTCAGGCTCCGCCGATTCTTGCAGTACCTTCTCAATTACTTCCTCGACTTGGGGACCGAGTGGTTCTTCTTCATCCACCGGAGTGTCTTCTCGTATCGGAGCTGGAGCGGGGACTAAGCGAACATTTTTCGGAGGCTTAGGCACTTCTACCGTAACCTGGCCTCGTTGCAAAATCCGCTTTGGTGGGATCATTCCCGCATTACTCTCTATGTTATTAGGTTGTTTCTGAGCGTTCCCGAGCCCCTGCGGAGAAAACTTCCCCGGGGGATAATTTTTATTTTGAATATTCTTTGTCTGGAAGCGGGTATTTAAAAATTGGCCCTCCGGAATATTTTGAGCTAATACAGGATACCCTTCCTGCGCCCTTCCGTCCATCATCGAGCCTATTGGAAACCCGACTGGGTTTCTTGGTCGTCACCTAACGGAACCAACCCTTCCGGTTCTTGTCCGAGATTCGGAGCTAGCCACTCATCTTCTTGGGTGGTAAAATTCTGCGCTCTCGGGGGTGGGGCGGGGTTCGCTGCTGGTGGCTGGCGCGGATATTCTTGTTGATATTTCCGTACCTGCTCGAACGGGTTTCTTCCTTCCGTATCCCGCTGGTGCAGAGGAATCCCGGTGCGGAAAAAGTAATTCCGTAATCCTTGGGGCTTATAGATTTCCCCAGAACTTTCTAGCTGTTGGCGAATCTGACACTCTCGTATAAAGTGTCCATAGAGGCCACAGAACAGGCATACGTCCCGGAGAGACATAAATCTAGGATAGGGTGCTCCGGGGCCAGTGGCTCGAGAGTTCATTCCCGCTCCAGGTGGTCCTGTCTGTGTCGAAGGACCCGGGGGCGTGCTTGGCGCTGCTTGCAACATTTGTTGGAAGAAATCCATCGGATTGATTGGGGCATGGGGTACAGCTTCATACGTGACCTGTCTAGGCTGTGGAATTTGCTGTACTTGTTGTATGGATCGTCCAAGCGCTTCCAAGACGTTTAATATCCCCCTGTTTTCCTTGTGGCGATCGTCCGCGCTTGCTTTTGCCTCTGCTTGCCGAGCCTTCTCCATAGCGACCAAAGTATCCTTCAGACTATTAATGGTCTGAGTTTGTTCAGTAACCTCGGCTTTGACCGAGGCTGAACTCGAGGGTGCCCAAGATTCTAGGATATCTGAATCATCGCTACCTCCCATGAGATTGAAATATTTGGTGATAGTCTCAAGGTACGTGGCATAGGCCCATTGCGGAATTGCTCCATTCGCGCGGACAGTCTTAGTCCTCATATCAGCCATTATTCCGGACCACGCACCAGGCTCGATAGTGTTCTTTAACAAGTCAACAGCTCTCTTCTCCGTAATTTCCGAGGTGTCAATCAAGCTTTGAATTCTCATCAGGATTGTCCTATACAATTCCAACCATCGTCTTTTTGAGGCAATCTTTCTGCGCTCATAGTGCTTCAAAGACTCCAACACTGATTTTTCGGAGTACCGGACATCAGTTGGGCTCTGGTGATATAGTGCCTTAACTTCCTTCTCGAATTCAGCCCAGTTCCCCGTAGCATAGGCGGCTAGATTCTGCCAGACTTCTCTCGTGTCTTTATTGATATAGGACACTGCTATTTCGATTCTAGCACCTTCATCATTGACTTCATTGGCTCCATAGAGCATAGTGAGCGCTACGAAGTAATCGTGTATATCCTCAGGTTCTCCCGAGAACTTGGGAGCTCCGTTGGTACTGGGGGTACAAATTCTTTTCTTTTTCATTTCCGCCGTGGTTGCGGCCGTCATATACTCCGATTTGAGTAATGGTCGAGGCGCCATCGTTGCAGAAGCTTTATTTGGTAGTTTGAAAGTTGGTGGGACGACTGGCGGAACGGGTGGGGATACGTTGAAGATTTGTTTCCAATATTCTGCTAGTGGGCTACTATCGATGCCGGGCTCAAGGGTCTCCGGATCACTCTCGTAATCGGATTGAGTTGCTCTAGTTGCGCCGGCTCTGGAGACTGATGGTGTAGCTGGTTCGCTATGGTATGACCCTGTTGGGGTGATAGGAGTAAGAGGAGACGAGGTGGGTTCCCTCGAGGCTCCCTGAGTAGTTTCCCCTAAAGGCCGCGCTTCTTCGCTTCTGTCGCGAGGATCACTTTGGGATACCGGAGAAGTAAGGAGAGGCGGTAGAGAGTTTGGTAAGGGTCTAGTTGGTGTTCTGACTCTTCCAAGAGTATACTCGCCAACTCTCCTTCTTGGTTCTGATGGTCCCGGTGCCGCAAAAGGATCGTCAAGATTAACCCTGGTGCGGTGAGTACGGAGAGTCCGCTGATTCTGACTCGGAGTATATTTTTCCGATTGTTGTACTGGTTTCGGCGGAATCTTAATGAAGGGTAGTAATTCAAAACGGACTTTAAAACGAAGGGTCTAAAGTCTCTTTCAAAACCACCCCTCGTGGTGGGCTCCAAATGATGGGCTTTGGTGCCAGAAGGTATCAAAGATAGATGATAGAAAATCTACACACACACACACACACACACACACACACACACTAACTAAAACAATAAAACAAGTAAACACTCGAAACCAAAGATACGTCGTTCACGGTGGTCCGGAACTCCGCAAGAGGAAAGGATCAAACTCCGCACTTGGGGTGCGGAGATGGCTTTCAGGAAAAATGAAATAGTGGAAACTGGGGAGTGGGTGAAGCCTTCTAACACTGAATGTGCTCGAATGCGAGTAAGATGGGTGGACTCTGCTCTTATGACAGTCAGGCAGGCCGCCAAATACAAGCCGGCTCGTAGGGATTTACTGGACACGGCGGACTTGACTTTGTCAGTCAAGGAGACACCCCCAGGAGTTTACGAGTCTCCCGCTTGACAGCGAGCATCGTAAGGTCGTTAGACCTGGTTACTGGGATCCCGTTCGAAGAGGCCGCTGGCGCAATTCTACAGAGGTCACTGCCAAGTCTTAAACCACAGTTGGCGGGGCCTAACGTGTCTAGAGCAAGGCACGAGTGTCTACCCGGATGCATCTGCCACCCGGGAGGCAAGTATTCGTGCTCGAAAAGCCATACTTGGCACCCGTGAAACTACTTGGCACCCGCGGGTACTTGACCCGCGGGTGAAGTACTTGGCAAGTACTTGCCCACGGGTGGCGCAAGTACTTGCTCAAATCCATCCTTAGCGAGAATTTTTTTTCATGCCCGCCGACGAGCCCCGAGCCATTGCGCGGGGTCCATCGACGTGCATGATGCACGTAGTCGAGCCCGCCTGTCGTATATAACGACAGGGAAGGGACAGGACGTAAGTACGTGGTGGGACAGGCGCGCGCGAGCGAGAGGTAAGATGCGGGGATGATGGTGAGATGCGGGGATGATGCGGGTGGGGAAACGTATCGCGAGGACAGACTGCGCGATATGAAGGAGAAAAAAAAACAGTAAAGACGCACCTTTGGGGCGGGATGCGTCCGCGACGCCATCCAGCCCCGTCACTACTCGCCCACATCTCCAGTCATGTCGAGAGCTTGTCGACCTAAACGCCACGCGTACTCGTAAACCGGCGTCGTCGTGAAGGCGGGTCGTAGTACCGCTATTCCGGGCGCGTGTATATAAGGAGGCGGGCAAATCTATTCCGGGCGCGGGTGTACATGGAGGCGGGCAAAGTGGGCCACTGCGAGGCGGCGCTATCCCATAGTAACGCGGCCTCGTCCTGAGGGCTTACGCGGTCCAGAAGGCGCCGTCGCGAAGACAGACGCCAGAAATGGCCCCGGAACGAATCCAAGGGCGCAGCAGCCGGCGCAAAGCCCAACTGCACCAGAAAAGCACAACAGACCAAAGAGAGGAAGTTAGACAAGCCCCAGAAAATTTTCTGGGGCCGACGAGCACGACATGAACGTTGTGCTGTGATGGTAAGAGGACAAGAGGAAAGATCGGAGACGATCGATCCTTATCCGGTAATTGCCGGTGTCATCGGCGATCTCGGTCCGGGTAAGAAATTCTCGCGGATGTCGTTTCTCAACGACGTTGGGCTCATTTGAGCTCAAATAAATTATGAAAAATCATTAAAAATATATGTTAGCCTTGAGGCAAGTATTAGGCAAGTACTTGCCCCAAATACTTGCCTCGCCAACCCCGTACTTGCCACCCGTGCGCCACCCGGGTGTTAGCAAGTGCCGGGTGGGCAGGTGCCGGGTGCGGCACCACCCGGGTGACGTCAATACTTGCAGATACCTGCAAGTACTTACCACTCGTGCCTTGCTCTAAACGTGTCGGAGACGGAGTTTTAGGTTTGGGTTGGTTTGAATTACTTTGAACGCGTATTCCCAAGACTGCCCTCAGGTTTTAGACTAGAGCCCTGAGGAAAGAGCGAGAGCTCCGCCGTTCAAGAGAACAGAAGCGGAACTCCGACTTCACAATCGGACTAGCACCGGTATCGGACGACCTTAGTTTCGGAGCTCGTTTCTTTCGGGATGATCTTTGTGTTCGGGGAACTTCGAATTCGTTGGAACTACTTTACTTTAAAGAACCTAGTTTCCGGAGTTCAACACAAGAGCCTTAGATTCACTCAGATATAGTGCGTAAAATGCTTTATACTGGGTGCCACCAAAACTGGGGCTTTACACGACAGAGAGGAGTAGTATTTATACAAACGGGAGAGCCCAAATTTACTTCTTTCACATGTCCTTTGCCTCTTTCATGATTGGTTATCACTCCTCCGCCTCCCTTTACGTCTTCCTTTACTGACTCCCCAACTCCGCTACTGAATGCTTCCACATGCTCCGGACGTGTTGAACGTCCCGTGGTGATGTTGTTTTGCGGCCCTCTGACTGCTGCGGAGTTTGTTCCGCATGGCTGAGAGGCCTTCGTTCGCTCTGGGCATAGGCAGATGACTTCGGACTACTCGGGTACCTCGGGGATAACCATTCATCTCTGACTATTATTCGCGATGTAGCGGAGCTCCGTTATGTTGGTGTGATCCCGTGCGAAGCTTATGAACTTAGCACACTGATGGTTTATTGTCTGTCTCCACATGGTTGGTTCGAGTATAGTTCGCTTAGTTTGTCCACCAGCGATTGTTAGGCCCTGCGGAGAAGATCTGCCAGATAGAGTGTTTGATCATGGGCGTCATTCATCCGTCAACGAAATCAAACTATCGTTCTGTTACTCCTTGGAGCTGTCTGACTCCTACTTTGAGTGCGGTAGCGTCGTGTTCCATTCAGGGAGTTAGTCTCAGGGAAACCAGTGATAGACGCGTCCGGCCCGAGTTCCTTCTCGGACTTTGAGTGCTAAATTGGCCGTTGATAATCGCGGCATTTTAAATTGACTTTGCTACAACCTCCGGAGAGGCGGGAACGCGTTTTTACGAGCTCGGAGCTGAACCATGTTCTAAAACCGCTACTTGTCAGGTAGCAGCCGCCGGCCTTGTCGACTGAACATTTGGCTGGACTAGGGATGATGATATTCTGACGCGCTATGGATGTTTTAATGCGCCACGGTAAGGTTACTGAGGGATGCGGAGTTGTCCTCCGCAACCGTCAAGGAGTCCACCTCCGTCCTAAAGTGGAGTCTCCTGTGGGCTAAAATGCCCCGGAGTTCAGCTTTCTCGAGTCGATACTTGCTATTCCGAAGTCGTGGTTTGACAGTAAAATGCGCAAAATTCTGGGATTTTGCCTCATAAATTTACGTTGCGTATCAGCGGTACGACCTTCCTCCAACCGAAACCTCGCAAGTAGCGAGGAAGGAAACTCTCAGTCGCAGAGGCATCAACAGTCTCCATAGCAGCATCCTCATCCTCTTCATCCCCGTCAAAACTCTCGACAAATTTACACGCCGCTTGCCAAACTTTGGTTACGCTAGAAAAAACCGACGACGACTCAGGCACTCTTCTGTTTGCAGGCGGTGGCGGCGTGTGGTCCGTTACAGACGTTGCAGACGTGCTGTCTAGAGCACGGAACTCGGAAACACCTTCCTTCGTTCCAATTATTACAGACGGATCGCGTCTTTCCAGACTTGGTCTTCTTTGACCTTCCTTGGTTGCTCGACTCTCCTCCGAGACCTTCAACGTCGTTGTATCGGACTCCATCTCGGTCGACACCCTATGCACTAGGAATAACATGTTATTCCACTATACTTATAGGGCAGGATAACGCGTTTTTGACTGTTAGTTGTAATGGGCCAATCTGGCTGGTGCTGGGGTGGCTGGATTGCGCTTTTCCTTCCCAAATGGGATGGGAAGGGATATCCATAATGGGTAGGAGGAGGGATAGGCCTATTTGGGATGGGGTGGGTGGGTCCTAATTGGGATGGGGTGGGGTAGGGTGGGGTGGCCTGATGGCAGATCAGGGCTAGATCAGATATTGATGGGGGGTGATCAGGGGACCCTAGGATGGGTGGGGAATGCCCTAGGCTACGCATTTGTGGCGCATTTTTGATCAGGTGATCACTGGGCAGAATGGGGTGGGCAATAATGAATGCTGCTATTGGGGATAGCTATAGAGGGGGTGATAACTTGGTTTATGCTTTTTGGGGCTAGGAATTCAGTGGTGTAAACGGTTTTTCAATAGCTTCAATAGTTAAGGAGATATTAAGGGATCTATATGTATTAGAAGCGTGGCGCAAAAATAGCAGTTTTTGTACTCATGCCTATGGCTTGTGGCTTGGGGGTCCTTTAGAGGTACCATAGATCGATGTCTGACGCAATTCCTAGGTCATTCCATCCATGGGTTCAAGAGATATACCAGATCGACTAAATCAGGCTTCTTGGGGGTATAGCATTGAATCCTATAATCCTGGGGACCTAGGACTTTGATACTTCGTTTATACTAGTAGTAGACCTCTATTGGAGGTGTGGACAGGTCACCCAACCCAGTAGCCCATCTATAGATAGGTCCCCAGTGCTGTATTAGTCATTTTCGCATTTTTGCTTATTTAATATATAGCAGGTGGTCTAAATTGGGGCCAGCCACCTTCAGACACTCATTTATGACTATTCTACAAAAGGAACCATGTCATTTGGGTGAGAGGCCAGTGCTTTAGCCCTCAGTCCTCCTCCTCAGCGGAGTTTTGATCAAAATTCCCACGCTCTAGGCAGAGGATCGTCCACTCAATTCTTCGTGTCCTACACATGCTACTGACCCCATTTCTTTTGTAGGACGTGTATATATGTTATATATATCATATCCAGGTGTCATACCAGTAATTTAATGATGTAATCAGGTCAGAAAGTCGTCCATGGATCTGTACTGCCATTTGGCCACTATTAAAATCAACAATACTCTTCAACTATTCATAGAAGCTATGAAATGCGAGTTGGATATTGTTATTGAAGTGATATAGAAGGTATCTCATCATCCACCCAGATAGTACTTGTGTGCTATGACCTGTTCAGCCATTGGAAGCACTGATGCAAGACTTAGGCTACTGCGCATTTCACTTTCTTACCTTTCACCTACAACATATGAAGGATACCCATAACTTCATCCAATATAATATAAATGGATGACTGAACAGTTTTCAGACCTCTCTTTGTAGTAGAACATGAGCTATCTCTGTCTGAAGGTGGTATAGGCTGTCTATCCAGCTGTGGACGACTTCCTGACCTGATTACATCATTAAATTACTGGTATGACACCTGGATATGATATATATAACATATATACACGTCCTACAAAAGAAATGGGGTCAGTAGCATGTGTAGGACACGAAGAATTGAGTGGACGATCCTCTGCCTAGAGCGTGGGAATTTTGATCAAAACTCCGCTGAGGAGGAGGACTGAGGGCTAAAGCACTGGCCTCTCACCCAAATGACATGGTTCCTTTTGTAGAATAGTCATAAATGAGTGTCTGAAGGTGGCTGACCCCAATTTAGACCACCTGCTATATATTAAATAAGCAAAAATGCGAAAATGACTAATACAGCACTGGGGACCTATCTATAGATGGGCTACTGGGTTGGGTGACCTGTCCACACCTCCAATAGAGGTCTACTACTAGTATAAACGAAGTATCAAAGTCCTAGGTCCCCAGGATTATAGGATTCAATGCTATACCCCCAAGAAGCCTGATTTAGTCGATCTGGTATATCTCTTGAACCCATGGATGGAATGACCTAGGAATTGCGTCAGACATCGATCTATGGTACCTCTAAAGGACCCCCAAGCCACAAGCCATAGGCATGAGTACAAAAACTGCTATTTTTGCGCCACGCTTCTAATACATATAGATCCCTTAATATCTCCTTAACTATTGAAGCTATTGAAAAACCGTTTACACCACTGAATTCCTAGCCCCAAAAAGCATAAACCAAGTTATCACCCCCTCTATAGCTATCCCCAATAGCAGCATTCATTATTGCCCACCCCATCTCGCCCAGTGATCACCCGATCAAAATGCGCGCCACAAATGCGTAGCCCAGAGCATTCCTCACCCATCCTAGGTCCCCTGATCACCCCCATCAATATCTGATCTAGCCCCGATCCGCCATCGGCCACCCCACCCCACCCCACCCCATCCCACCTGTGACCCATCCTCCTCATCCCAATTAGGCCTATCCTCTCCCTACCCATTATGGATATCCCTCCCCATCCCATTTGGGAAGGAAAGCTTAATCCAGCCACTCCCAGCACCAGCCAGGTTGGCCCATTACAACTAACAGTCAAAAACGCGTTATCCCGCCCTATAAGATATAGTGGAATAACACGTTATTCCTAGTGCATAGGGTGCGGTTGAGGAAGACACCCCGGAGTTTTTGGATCTCGGAATGCTCCCACTGGTTGAAGAGAATACCCGGATTTGAGCCGATGACTTTTCGTGCGGCGACGTCGTACGCGATAATACGGATATGAGAGGATTCTTGCTTGGAGGTGAAGAGGTCGTCAATGTGCTGTCTCCAGGTACGGAGTTCATCTCGTCGAAATGGGAAGACTGTCTCGACCGCCGTGCTGTAGCGATCAAAGCAGCGGTACCAGACGCTTGAAGAGCTGACCGCCTTCTTATCCGCGCGACGTCCCACGGCTTGCTGTAGCGTCGCCGCAGCTGTTCCGAGAGGAGCGGGGTCGAGATCAAGTTTAGTGGAGAAAAAGAAGGCGTTGATTTCATCGAAGTCGATGACTTCGTCAAGGAGGACTTTTTTCCAGAGAGCGTTGGGGAAGACGGGTGCAATTCCAGAGCGGAGGAGGCTGTGGAGAGCTTCTTTGATGTCGAGTCAGTGATTCTCGACCATTGAACGGACGAGTTTGTGTTCGGGGGATAAGAGGACTTCCTTGAGGAGAGCGGCTGGGGCCCATCCGAAGAGAAGATCGTCTTGCTCGTCGCCCGAAGAGGAGTCATGGGAACGAGCTCGATGATGTTTCTTTCCCTGGCGACGTTTGCGCTTGGGGCGCTCACTACCGCCGTTGGAGCTCGATCCGTCATCCGAGGGGGAGGGACTCCCACGCTTGCGTCTCTTGTGGATCGGCGAGGATCTAGCGACAGACCTGCTGTCTCTGGAGTCGTCTCTGTCGCTGTCCCCATTCTCCTCGCTATCTCCACCTCTGTCGCTCTTCTTGGCTCCACTCGACTCGAGAGTGGTATCTCTACCTCGTCGCTCAGCACTCGCTCTGAGCCGTACTGCGCTGGAGAGCCGCTCGAACCAGGGAGTGAGTTCAGCTTGGCCGTCGAAATTGTAGACGTCGGCGGAAGCGACTTCGGCGATGTAAGCCACGATCGTGGTTTGCACTTCAACATCGGAGGCGGTATCTCTCTCATATGAGTTGAAGATCTCTTCAATCGCAAGGCCGACAGCTTCGAAATACTCGTCTTCGTCGAGCGTCGAGTCAGGGACGCTAGGGATGGAGCAGTCGCCGTGCTTTTGGTTTTTGGCATTGTCGGGCATATTTTGTTGACTCGGTAGATGGAATGAAATTCGTATTCAACTGAGAAAACTACTAGCGGCGACGCGGTAAGAGACTTTATACAATCAAGAGTAAGATACTAGACATACCTGGCGGCGACGCGGTAAGAGCTGTAGAGCGGGGTCATGACCCGTGCTGCTTATGCGTCGCCGCCGGGCGTGGGACAATAAACCGAATGCATCCAAATGATCGTCAAGAAACAAGAAAGCAACTATCAGAGAGAGAGATGTAAGTGTAACAAGAAGCGCCGAAGGCGGTGCCGATGGCAAGCTGAATAGCAATGAATAACAGACGCGCCGAAGGCATGGTACACTCACTCGGTTTGTTTTAGGACCCGACGGGTAACAAACCGTCGACACCTCTTTGCGACCTAGTGGACTAGGTAGAGGCGCCGGTGCATGAGTAAAGAAAAAAGGGGAGGCTGAAGGCGGAGAATACACACCTCGTATTGGCCTTCTGTAATCCAAGATTAAAAGCGATCAATCTGTCTTCTGGACCTCCCTCCCTAGCCTGCGAATCTCAAAGCTACCCACGCCTCACAGTGGGTCATGTGTCTGGATCCCTAATTGATAGTGTTGGCTGATAAAGGCTCATTTACTTTCCCTACTCCTCCTTATCCTGGTTCCTCGAAAAGAAATAGTTTCTCCTTACGATAAAATGGCCGGAGTTCCCTCATTCATCTTGAACGATGGTTCTAAGATTCCTTCTGTTGGAATGGGGTGTGTTATGTCAGTCTATCTACCAATCGGTTCTGACGTCCATCTAGATGTTGGATGGGCAGTCCTGGTGGCGGAGAACGTGTCTACGATATGTGCACGAAGGCACTGAAGGTAAAGATCGCTCCTGTTGTCTTAAACGCTATCTAACGCGCCATCGATAGGCAGGCTATCGGCACTTTGATACTGTGAGCTCGTTCTTCATTCGACTACTAACTTTAAGCTGTCCTCACACAATGATGGCCATTGTTAGGCCTCCGGTTACGGTGAACTTATAAGCTATTTCAATTTTTTTCGTCACTTATCGTTACTCACAGCGAACGAAGAAGAAGTCGGAAGAGCTATCCGCGATTCTGGTATCCCCAGAAGCGAGATCTATCTTACTACAAAGCTTCCGTGAGTGCAGTACACTCTCCTTAAGTACTGGGAGGCTTATTATCGCGTAGAAACTACCATGATAAGGTTCAAGAGATGTTTGAAGAGTCACTTAGATTACTTGATTGCGAGTACATCGACCTGTATCTCATGCATTGGCCTCAGACGACAAAGCTTGGTGAGTTTTCCGCTCCCGGAGTCAATCTCGCCGCCCAATAAGTTCCCAGGACCCGCAGGAACAATTATCACTTTGCAGCCAGACGAATTGCCTACGTTCGTCGAGACCTGGAAAGAAATGGAGAAGCTGCTTGCTACAGGTAAAACGACACTTTGTCACAGTGTTCAGAAAACCTGACATGCTTTCAGGCAAAGTGAAGACAATCGGCGTCTCGAACTTTGGTGTCAAGCTGCTTGAAGAGCTTCTACCCCATTGTACAATCGTACCAGCAACCAATCAAGTTGAATGTCACCCTTGTCTTCCTCAAGCAGAGCTCCTCGACTATTGTAAGAAGAAAGGAATCCTCATAACAGCCTATTCGCCTCTCGGTATGTCGTTTCTCCATACATTTGCCTGCTCTAACCGCTGTTTCCCAGGTCGTGGCCCCGTTCTCATGAATGACGAAACAGTGAAGGCTGTTGCCGACGAGCTAGCAGCATCACCCGCGCAAGTAGTTCTCAGCTGGGCTGTACAACTCGGAATCATCGTCGTGCCCAAGAGCGAGAACGAAGAACGGATGGCTGCGAATCTCAAGGTTCTTACGCCTCGTCTACCATCAGCTCTACAGGACTGATGTTTTTCCAGATTGTAACGCTTTCTGAGGACCAAATGAAGACGATCAACAGCATCCATGTGCAACCTGGCATGCACAAGTCTTTGCTGACCTATCATAAGCCCGACCAGACCGTTTTCGGGTGGACTTATAAGCAGCTTGGCTGGAATATGACGACGGGGGGTACAGTGCCAAACTGAAGAGGGCAAGTCGGGAGAGGAACAGTAACATTCTGTATTCAAAGCTTTCAATATGATTTATCAATGTTTTCAAATTTGGGGTTGATCAAGACTCTTATGATGAAGAAGGCCTTGAGCAAGGCGAGGCTCTGAAGTTCTGGTGACTATCGGCATGACATTGATACATGAAGGGGGGTCCTAGCGGGAACGATACATGGCATTGCAACCCTCCAGGTGAACATCCTGACGCAACCGCGGCGCCGTCACAACTATCAGCGCCGCCACAAGTGCCAAGTCTACCCCAGGCCCAGCGACGAGTGTAATGTGGCGTGGATCGTAGATGATTGGCGTAAAAAATCGACACCTCAGAGATTCGAACTCTGGCGCACAAAGTGCAATGGCTTAGCAGGCCATCCCGTTAACCACTCCGGCAAAGTGCCATACGTATGCAGAGAAATTGAAGTACCATATTTCAGGGTCGCCGGATGTTGTTCTCCTGCCTCATGTTCGGCTCCCTCTCAGTCGATATCTCGTTGCCTAAATGGCAAATCAGTACCCTTCGGATTCATATTTACTCTCAAGTATCGTCAAACCCATGCTCCGAAGGCGATGAGCTAGTCCGAATCCAGATCTACTTGGCACGTGTCCTTTTCGGCCATTCTTCTTCTCATGGGCGTCCATGGCCTGACCACCTATTTGCGGGAAAATAAACGCACTCTAGCGAAGACGCTTAAAGTCGCCTCCGCCGACGAGCAGAGCGCTATTCCCATTGTTGTCGATGCCTGGTCGTGAGCGCCAACCGTGCCGTTATCTCCCAATGCATTGACCGGCTCGATGTAGACTGATATATGCTTTGCATCAACGGTGCGCCCTACCATGGATCTATGGGGGCGAGTATCAGGAATTTTCCAAGCTTGTCACAGACGTAGTCAGTGCTTGGATCAAAGTCGGCTTCAAAGTCTCATTTGTATTTGACGGCAAGTCGAAAGAAGTCCACGGCTGCATTATTACTTACCCTTGAGTCCCAGGTCCTTACCCGGAGATCAAGTTTCCTACTCTTCTATCTCGTGCATCCAAATCGATCATTGATCCCTCCCTTCTGTTCTTCAGAACATCACCTGCGTCGCGTACATCTCCCCATTTCCTCAAAGAAACACGTATCATCCCTCCTGCCTACTTTGCCGCCACCTTACACGCACTAGACTCTCTCCGAGAATCAACAAGTTCCCTCGACTATCACTTTGCCGATGAAGAATGCGATCCGTACGCTGTTGAGCTTGCTGCAAGGCTCGGCGGTTATGTTGTTGGGACAGACTCCGACTTTGTAATCCTCAACGCAGATGGATATCTTGGATACATCCCATTGGACGAGATGATTTGGACTGCTCTAGTTCCCGACGACGAGCCAGAGCCTGTCGACGACGATGGTTTCCAACAAGTAACCAACGGGAAAGGTC
The DNA here is from genome assembly GCA_036872995.1 of Hymenopellis raphanipes. Taxonomy (NCBI): domain Eukaryota; kingdom Fungi; phylum Basidiomycota; class Agaricomycetes; order Agaricales; family Physalacriaceae; genus Hymenopellis; species Hymenopellis raphanipes. The sequence goes on from JAYMDG010000011.1 coordinate 298,757, forward strand.
GCGCGCGAGCCATCAAGGCAACATCGACGTTCGGGAGAGGGATAATACCTCCAGAGAACATGACTGATTTGACCATGTCTTGCTCTGTCTTCAGTCCAACTGCGTTAGCAGACCACCTCGGCCTACCTGTTACCCTCCTCCCTCTATTGGCTTCTCTCGCCGGTAATGATTTCACCAACCAGGAAGTGACATCCAGAGTCAACCATCATGCTCTTTTCTTTGAGCGTGGATTATCGCCAGTCCAGAGAATAGATCGAGTAGGGTCTACGATTCAATCCATTTTGGCTCCTACAGCTAGACGAAGAGCTAAACATCAAGTCGGTAGCGTTATGGATCTAATCGACCGCACTGTTAATGCTCTAATGGCCAAGATTCTTCATACTCTTGGTCCTGGGCAGGTCGAACTCATAACCGACAAGATCGCTGAAGGCGCTTTACAATACGCTATTCCTCGATACGACGGAGAGCAAGCAGGCGAGAAGAGTTTATGGCCAACACGAATATGTGCTCTTCATGAACCCGAAATCTGTCCGGCTCTACCGTCTTTTTCCAGGCTACTAGAAGCCGTGGCCGACGAAGACGATGACGACGAAGGTAGTGACGAGCTCATCATGCGGATACAGATTCGCACCAGATATCTAGATGCCTACCGAAGGGGATACTTCCCTCCCCTCCTCATGAATTGTCTTACCTCCGGCACGTACTTTACTCGACTATTCATCGAAAACCCAGACTTAGAAACTGTTGCTCGCCTGGCTCGGCCTATACGACAATGGTGTTATGCGATCCTTGACGAGGCCCTGGGGCTTCCAGAGCCAATAGAGGAGGAAGATGCGTCTGTAATACCAGGCCGAGATGAAAGCGATGAAGATGAGCTGGTTGATGTGATTGAATCTGATTCGGATGATTCGGAGATGGACGTCGACGATAGAGATCTCTTAGCGCCTCTGAAAGGCGCTTTGAAAAGTCTACGTAATCCCGACGAACATTCAGCACATCTTCAGGCACCGCCTTCACCTTCTCGCACTCGAGTCATTACTGAGTATCTGAGGCGCGGTACCCGGCTCGCCGACGAAGCTGTAGAGGTCCCCAGGATTGCCGAGCTTCTACCCCTCATCTCCGACTCGCATTATGACTTTACACAGTCGACCATGCCCTTGGTCGTCCAGCCGGAGGAGGTGCGCCTCACAGTTATGCTCCGAGCACTGGATTCCGACGTTTCGGGAATTCGGGATTTATCGCCGCAACAAGTGACGGCCGTGCTGGTCTTACGCTGGATCCTCAAAACTACTCGAGACCGAGCAGAAGAAAGTAGTAACAGCAAGGCGCGAGACGCAGAACGCTGGACAGCTAGAGAAGCGCGCTGCTTCATTGGTTCTTTCGCCTGGTCAGGAGAGGCTCTGCCCAGTGATGTTAATGCGCCGATCGTTGATCGCCACATCCAGCTGGCTGCTCAGGTTCTTCACGGCCTTGAAGCAGTCACGCATCTATCGCAGGCGCTGCTGCTGTATCCTGTTGTTGTCGACTCGCCGGTGCACATGTTTTCTGGGAGGGCGTTCCATTCCTATCTGACAGGCGCCTGTGCCTGCCCCGACATTCCAGAGTACATATGGAGTGTGTGCCAGCGGGGAATGGAGCGCGCGTTTGCCGGAGAACGGAAGCAGAAAAAGACGAAAAAGGGGAAAAGTCAACCGGTGGCTACGAGTGGTAAGCAGACCATGGGTGGTTTATTTGGAATGCTGGCAGACACTGGTATATAGTGACTTTCATCTCTTATACGTCTGTGATTCGATATTATTCTTAATGCATAATAACTATTGCTGTCGACATTGATGGGTACTGATGCACTCATGCCAGGAACTGCGATGATATCTCGTTGATTTTGGGAAAGCGCTTAAGAGGCAGTGCCGGAATGCCATACTCGACTTCTTATTGTATTCAGGCAATGGCATAGCCCGATATGCAGCACAGGCTGTAGTATATAAAGTCCGTCCAGATGTTGGTGTTGTCCTCCACCACCACCTTTTCCAGTTTTGCAATCATCCAAATGCCTTCTTCTTCCCCCATTGCTAGCACCACCCCTTCTTGCTCTACTACTACGCGAACTGCGGAGCTCATCACCTACCGGTTCGAGGACCAGCTGGTCTACGTCAAGCCCGAGCCGAACTACAAGGTAGATAGACCACTCGTTTACCGAACGCGACACTAACCATCCCCTCCCATGCTAGGACGCGCTCGACATTGTCGTCAAAGAATTCCCTATCCTCTCTGAAGTGGACCGGGAGCGGCTGTCGCTGTCGACCATCGCGACGATGAACGGGACGCGTCGGACCGTGCGGATATCGGAGAGCGCGTGGACGCCCACGTCGGCGCGGCTGGCGCGCGGGGAGGTCATCGATGTGACGCTGAAGCCCCCCCTTGATGACTTGCGGAGCCGCTCCGCAGAGAGTCTTCTTGTGTCGTCGCCGCCGCCACAATATCTGGAGGTCCCCGACGTGAAGATGGGGATGGGGATGGGGTACCATTCCGCGCCTGCGTCGCGCGCGTCGTCGCCCGCTCCGAGTGCGCGCTCGAGAAAGTCATTCCTGGAACGCGTCTTTTGCTTCAAATCATGACCCATGTTGCTTGCTATTGACAATTCTAGACACCATTTGAGGATTTTTTTCATTCCCTTCATTCATTGCCAGTAATATTGACTCACTTTCTTTTCCTATACCATGAATGCTTACCATACTTTCCATACTTCTTACGATTTACTTACTAGTTTACATTGTGTAATTGTTCTGTCTTCAATTCAACTTGGAGCCCAAAATCCAAAATGAAGCTATTTTAGGTGCGACTATGCCTGAGCAGAGCCTTGCTCCGGAATGTGGCGTTGTACTGGAGCAAGTTGTTGATGTCACGAACCCAGTCATCTTCTTTCCCAGGTCCGGCGCCTTCGTGCGAGATTTCCTCAGCGTGCTCATCAGTAATCGAGGATCGGTTTATGCAAGGGACGGGGAATGGAGAGGCTTGAACGTTTACGGATTCGCCGGGCTGGAGTACGTGGGAGGTTCGGCCGTCCATGGACACACCTGCAGGCGCCCTACTACGATCGCCGATCTGAAGGAATGGACACTTGTTAATGAAAAACGAAATGATAGGATCGCAACTGACCCGAAGTGTGATTGATGATGAGGAAGGGAATACCAGTGGACGGAACGAAAGACTCCGCGGGCAGATGGGCGTCAACACTAGGGCGCTTAACGAGGGATGGACAATGGGACCCCCTGCAGACAAAGAATATGCTGTTGAACCCGTGGGTGTGGAAACAATAAGGCCGTCAGACTATAGAGATACGGCAGCGTCGATCAACAGTAACATCCTTGAAAACTAGGAAGACGTACAACCGCCTCGGTAAGGTGCTGTCCATCGACAAAGATGTCAATTGTGTTGAGATGAGGGCTGGAGCCACGGTGTAGTGCAATTTCGTTCATGACTTGCCAATCTAGAGTAGCTTCTTTAAACGCGGTGCAAAGGCTCTACAGCGATTCAGGAACTTGCCAATGCCGTCTCCAGCTTGATCTCGTTTCTTTGCGAGATTGCTGTCGTAGAATGTGCAAGCTAGACGCATGCGGTTAAGGACGGTTGCTTTTCCTTGGAATACGCTCTCGAGTGCTTTTGCAAAGTCATCAATGTCTGTACAGGTGTAAGTGAGAGTGAATGATGTACATCAGTGCAATACACTCACGGAACGGTAAGAGAAAGCCCAGAGTGCCCATCGAGAAGCTTAACACAGGAGGTACAGCACCAGCGCTAAACAGCGAGGATGCATGGAGTATTGTGCCATCGCCTCCCAAAGTCACGACAAGATCTATTTTCTCCGGTTTGCCTGGAGAGCTGTGATGAGGCAGGGATTTACGTTGAATGGGCCATGACACACCGGGATTCCATACTTCCGCCCCATGAGGTATATCGGGACGGTCTTCGTGAAACACTCTGACGCCAGGATACGTGGCTTGTACATGTCTGTAGCGTGAGAGAGAAAGAGATGAGGATTTGCCCGGAGACTAGAAGAGGACTATGTACTCAAGAAATGCATCAATGGCAAGAATAACAGGCTGGGTTCTGAGCTTGTTTACTATTAAAATAGACTTTGGGGGAGGATGTATGGGGTTCCTGTCTTTCCGTGGTGTCAAAGAATTGTACAACTATTAAAGGCGATGCCACTAACGTTCGCAGAGTTTGTGCAGAGGATATTTTGCGCGTCACAAATGGTTTTTGTGTGGATGAACATTTCGGTATAAATCTAGGCAAGGATCGGCGGCAGCCTGTGTGGAACCAGGGGGAGAACATTCCACTTGCAAGTGGACGCAATACTTAAACGAATTGCCTTTTTCGGATGACAGAAATGACATTGTTACTCCACGTGACTCAATCTTTTTACGTTCAAGTCGAACACTGACAGACGCGACTTGGACACTCACACTATCCTGTCCCTACTACTTTTCGCTGTATGCTAGTTAAATTGCGATGGCCGCTTTCTTTCCAGACAAGCGGACACGTTCCCAGCTTACTTTACCCGACAACCTATTCCACCAACTACCCTTGGACCGCTCTCCCTTGAAGGACGCGCGCACTCGCCTCCAGTCCGAGCCACCAACAACCACAATGCCCGACCCAGCCGAATCCGACGATGAGCTACTCCTAAGCCCATCACCCAGCAAGAAGCGGGCCGCATCGCCGTGGACAGTCAACGAATATGCGTCCAACGCTGCTATCAGATCCGACTTTCCTGCTACCAAACGGTTGAGAAGAGAGGGCGGCGATATCGAAGGCGATTATGAGAATATATTGGCGACTCCGACCACTTCGACCTCGGAGGTGAGGCTCGCCACGGAGGCTTCGAGCAAGGGAACGTCATCTACCACCTCGTCTCCGGACAAGCAGCGCAGAGCTCAGTCTGTTCCCGCATTTCCCATGATCGACCTCCGAAATCCACCCAGTTCCGCCAACAAACGACAGCGGTCGCGTTCACCCAGCCGACCGTTACCAGAGTTCGTGAACAAGCCCATACCCCTCCCCACAATCCAAGAACCATCCAATTCCTCCCATCCCCAACAACCTTCCGATACCCTCACAAGAGGAGGAAATACCAACGATGATGACACGCTGCAGACTCCAGCACGAATGCCATCATTCAACGACCTCGGAATGTCCCCGCTTACGCCACTTCCAGAAACCCCAGCACAAGCGGCTGATGCTTCTGTCGATGTGAGTATATACTATCTTCGTCCTGGGAACAGTTTACAATGTATTATGTAGGATTCCGCTATGGACGTCGATTCCACTCCCCGTCCTGCTCCCTCTACGTCGACCACCATGGCGCCCTCTGGTTCCCTTCCTTCACTCCCCAAGTTCAATCCTGCCTCGCGTATTCCTTCGTCCAGTAAGGCATCAACCTCCAAGCCTGCTCCAGCGTCCAAAAACGCGTTCACATTTATGATGGCCAAGGCGAAGGGTGCTGCCAAGGAACCACCAGCTCCCAAAGTAACGACCGCTACTGCTCGCAAGGGAAAAGAGAAAGAGGCACCGTCCAAAGCACCCGCTAGATCATCTTTAAAGTCCAATATGAAGGCAAAGACGAAAGCGGCACCCAAATTGTTCGTTCCGCCAGTACAGGACGACGAGGACGACAGCCCTTTTTCCGAATCCAAACCTTCAACATCCAACGAACGCGCCAGAGTTGAAGACGAGCCTGCGCAACCACCCGCGGTCGAAAGAACGGTTGCGCCCGTCGTCACAACTGAAACGATCGCTCAAGCGGAGGATTCTACATCCAACGCTACCGATGACCTGATGAATCCTGACGCGCCGTTGTTCACAGAAGACGAAGACGAAGACTTGCCGAAGAAGGACAAGAAAGTTGTGGATGAAACTCCAGCGCCCGAGCAATCTCTTCCGGTTGATTCTTCCCTACCGAATGGAGACGTGCTTATGGACATCGCTTCGGATGCCGTTGTGCCTGAGACTGTCAACGCAGCTACACCCTCACAGAGTGTACCCCCATCGGAATCGTCAAATGCTATTCCTGCGAGTCTTCCTGTTCAAGGAAAACCGGTATCAGATTCCAAGAAATCTCTCAAAGCCGGTGCATCCAAGAAGAAACAAATGACTTCCGGGATTCCTCGCGTCACACGGGGTTCTTTGAAAAAGAAAGAAGAACAAGCTGAGAAGGCTAGTCAAGGTAATCAAGGCCCTCTCTTCTGCGTTGGTAGAATTTCTCATTTCTTGTTCGATAGCACCCAGAAGCACAGCGGCGCGGAAGAAAGCTCTCATTTCGGCTGCGCAGACTTCCCCGAAGAAGACTGTTCCGCGAAAAGAGTTGTCACCGCTTTCAGATTTAGAAGAATCTGGCGATGTCCCAGTCGCATCGACTTCGACTATTCGAGTACCCCAGACTCCTGCGAAGGTTCCCTCTTTCGCAAAACCTACTCAATCGAGTTTAGCGAAAACTCCTGCAGCACCGAGATCGCCCGTCAAAACTTCTTTCGGATCTCCTTCAAAGTTGGCCAGATCTACAACAGTCGCTGCACGGCCTGCGAGTATGTGCACTTCTCTGTTTGGTCCTTTATAAGTCTATTGACAATATGTTTGCAGAAACTTATGCATTTCAAACGGAGCCTGGCTCGCTGCTGAATCAATATTACAGCAAGATTGACGAGCTCAATAGCTCGATCTCTCAAACGCCCGGACTCCCGCATCCCCCTGGAGTTCCCCGCTCGGCACCCGCATTAAAGCGTTCCGTCACACATGAATCAGCCCTTTTCAGTAAGGCGGGACCTAGCTCCGCGCGTTCAAATGGTGCTTCTTCGACTTCGCAAGCTGGCCAGCAGCGCAGCATTGCTGACTTCATTGATGTTAAATCCAATGATGCAAATCCTGTTGCAAAGCGTATGATGACTGGCCGTGGCAAGCCCATATTCCCGAACAAGGCAACGTACAAGGCGAGCCAGAAGACGCCTCTGGCGGTTGTTCCTGGTAGTCCCGTTAAAGGCGGTACCAGTGTTCTTGACCTCAGCGGAGACGTATCCTTTGAGGGCGAGAGTGAGGAGAGCAATACGGCGAGGCTGACATTACTAGCGGCGAGAACGCAGGATGATGAACTCAAAGGCATATTGGATAACACTCTTAGTAAGAAAGGAAAGAGGAAAGCTTCTCCGGAAGAGGAGCAGGAAGAGGAGGAGTCCAGGAGGGTGTCTACGGCTGAAGCCTTCATGAATCTACGACAGGCGATGGGTCCGCCAGCTACACCTCCGCGGAGAGGATTGCGCAGCGCGAGCAGCACCATACCGTCCTCTGCGTCAGTACCGAATTTGGAGCCATACGCCCGCCCACATAGCGCTCTGGCGACTGTCCGGTCTGCGGAAGACGATGCTGAGGCGTTTCCCAGCGATGATGAAGACGTAGATGAAGGTGATCTGATTGACGACAAGAACTACCATGGCGGAAGCAAGAAGCAGAAGGGTAGATTGACTATCCTATCTCACGTGAGGGCGTTTGTTGATGTTCGGGACGCACATACGTCGCGCGATTCTGGAGAAGCATTTGTGGAATTCTTGGAAGAGCTTGGTGCAAAGGTTCGTTCATTACTGATTCTTTCATTGCGTTGATGTTGAACAATTCCCAGGTTTTCAAAAAGTTGACCAAGACTTGCACCCACATCGTTTTTAAGAATGGTTCCTTTAGTACTGTGTCCAAGTGGAAGTGAGTCGACGGCGAGGTGTTATCCACGGATGCTTACATTTGTATAGAGCTGCTGAGACGAAACCGCTTGTGGTGCGCATCTCTTGGGTTACGGAATGCGTCAATAGGAAGGAACACGTCGCCGAGGACGAACACATCATTGACATATCTGGGTTATTCCCTAGCGGTGTCGATCCCAAGGTACGTCGGCCGAGTTTTGTTTCTTACATCTTGATTGACGTCAATTTCAGACCAAGGTCGCGAAGAGCCGATCTTCCCGTTCGGGCCATCCTAGCTCTGACGGAGCTGACGAGTCGTTTGATATTTGTAAGTCGATCTTCTTTCCGAAGACCCGGCTAACCACCCGTGCAGCCATGGATTCGTCGACGCAGCCCCTCGAGGTAGCTCGGCATCGTCGTCGAGAGAGCCGAGAGAGCGGCCACAGATAGTCAGTCGGGGTCATACTATTTATGTTAACTTTCCTTTTCTTCTGCTGTTAAGATTTGTTGTTTCTTTATTATCGTTCACGACATACGTTACGCTGTATGATTAGACCTCAATGTGAAATATCACGATGTGTTCACAAACCTCAGAATCTCGGGTGTCGACGAAAGGGCTTTGCGAGGGGTCATTGTGGGTGCGGGTATGGACGTCGGGCATGGAAGCTGACACTAGCCGAGGCTCACTCGCCATTTTCGGCTAAGTCGTTCCCGACATTATGCGTCATCACCAAGCATGTCTGCGCCTCCCGGCTAGCTCTACAAAAAATGTATATAAGGGAGGGGGCGTCCTCTCCATGTTCGCTATCCACCTCTCGAAATCCGCCTGTACATACATAAATCATCATGTCGAGCGCCATGTCGTCCACTCAGACTCTCACTGCCGAGCCGGCCGTGCCCAAACCTGAGCCGGCGGCAGAGCCCCTTTACTCCTCGCAGTTCACAGACGCGGCTAATGCACGCGAACGCGCTGCGTTCCTCAAGATCCTCATCGGCGGCAGCTTTGCCGTCGTCGTCGCCCTCCTCGCGATCTTCAGCATCTACTGGGGTGCCTTGTGGAAGGTCCCCGCGCACCAGTTTGATGGATTTTTTGTTAATTTTGATGATGGGCCCGTCGGGGAAGCGGTTAGTCGAGGTGTACTGGCTTCTTCTGCGACGAGCAAGATAAATTGGCAGCTAAAGACTGGTTTGGAGAAGGGTGCCGACGTTGGGGCGTTGATAAGGGAGCAGAAGGCTTGGGTTGCTATTGTCGGTATGTTTCTCTCTAAATTGTGCGCGAACTTTGGTGTTGACTTGAATTTCAGTGAACGCAAACGCGTCTGCGAACCTCGAGAATGCGGGTGCCTCGTACGACCCGACGACGGCTGTGACTGTCTATGGTGTAGAAGCGCGCAGTGAGAATGCCTTCCGCACATTCATCCGCCCCGCGGCGCAGGCCACACTTCTCGCGATATTCGACTCCTTTGCGGAGCAGCGCGTAGCGAACATGTCGTCCGCGACATTCTCCGCCCTCGCCTCGTCCGCGCCCCAGGCCATCTCGAAGCCGCTCTCATTCACCCTCGTGAATCTAGCGCCCTTCGACATACCCGTCGCGTCGGCGATCACCTTTGTAGGGCTCATATACCTCCTCATATTGGCCTTCTTCGTCGTCAACATCGGGGTGGCGGCGCGCGAAGCGTCCGGCATCGAGACGAAGCTCACCACCGCGAGCCTCATCCGCGTGCGGCTCATTTCGGTCTTCGCTGCCTACTTTTTCATCAGCCTGTTCTACTCCCTGCTGAGCTTGGCCTTCCAAGTTGACTTTTCTAGAAAGTACGTCTTTTCCCTCTCCCTCCTCTCTCCCTTACAAGGTTCTGACAATGCAACTTAACAGATTCGGCCACTCAGGCTTTTTGATATTCTGGATGGTCAACTTTGTCGGCATGCTGAGCGTCGGGCTCGCCCTCGAGGCGATGGTCACGCTCCTCACTATCCGCTTCGTTCCATTCTTCATGATCCTCTGGGTGATCGGTGAGTATCTTCCCGTCCTCCCCTCTTCAGAACTTGGTTCTAACAGACAACCACAGCCAACGTCGCAGTGTGCTTCGTGCCCATTGATGTACTCCCTCACCTCTACCGCTACGGGTACGCCATACCGTTCTACAACGTCTCGGGCGCCGTACGCACTATCCTCTTCGGTACCAAAAATGAACGTGAGTGCCCTCGCTGCAAATTTCATCTCCTACTTTACTAATGATGTATCCCAGTCGGTCTTCACTTTGGAATTCTTATCGCATGGTCCGCTCTGTCCATGATAACTCTCCCCACTTTCCAGTGGTACAGGAGGAGAATCTTACACAAGACGAATGAAGATTAGAGGATCTTGTATTAGCATCATTCGCTGGGACTCTGATACCATCTGTATTTCTATCATACCCTACTATATTACACATTACTAGACTTCATTGACTTACACCTAATACGAAACCAAAGGAATAGAATAAATATTGTAGACCAAATCTAGCTTGATGATATCGATTGTAAGGATCGTTACTATCTGTCGTACATGAATTGTGCTCGGCCTGGTGGTAGTAAATACACGAAAGGAACATTGACAACTCGAGATACAAAAAAGAAAGCGACGAGATGGAGAACAACTTGAAGGAGATCAAGTAGAATACAGTGAAAGAGATAATGCGACGTAAACAAGGAAAACAATGCGATGTATATACGGAGAACAGTGCGATGGAAAACAACGAGAACAATCAAGACAAACTGCTGCGAATATATATATATACATAATCCCATGAAACTGTAGTCTGTCCGTGGCGGCGTTTTAAGAATGACAAGGAAAGGGAAATGAAAGGAGCTTACGCTCCGCTTCAAACAGCGACCAGGTCGAGGTGGCCCGTCCTGAGATGGACAACGTACCCATCCAGGGGTTCCGACTCCAGATTATTCACGTCGTACTCGGCATGTACAACGCGACGAGCGTTGATCTTATCAAGGACAAGTTTCGACATCTTGGCTTTCGGATCTACCAAACTGTCTTTAGCCTGGTCTGGACCCTCCCCGGGCACGAAGAGCGCACGCTTCAGTACTTCGGGATGTACGATGGGTGCAGTGACATCCAATAGCTCCTTGCTGATCTTTCCCTCCCGAAGAAGGCGTTCATGGTGCTCCGGAGTAGTGGGATTGAACAGGTTAACGCAGAAGTCCAGAGAGTTCTGCAGTTCACTCTCTGACAAACGAGCGCCCATGTCGCCAGCACCTTGGATGACTGCGAGATTCATGAGCTCCCTGAGCATTTGGAAAGGAAAGAAAGACCGACTCGGGCGTAAGAAGGAGAAAGCACGATCAAAGTTGTCTTCATCGACGTCGAGTAGAATATCAGAACTTTGAGCGCGAATCTGTTTGTACGCGCTCAAGACGACGATCTGAAATCTAACATATCATGAGCAACGAACTCCAGGGAACAATTGAACTCTAACCTTGTGTAGCTCGTGGCGACGCGTTTTGTGTGCCACTCCGACGCTATTTTCTCAGTACAGCTACCTCGAATAGAGGCACAGATCGTGGCGGCAGCTGAAAGAGCCGATGTCATAGCAAGATGGATTCCACTCGAGAAAAGAGGGTCGATGAAGGCTGGAAATCGTCAGATAAAATGGTACGGTCCGACGTCAAGTGTTACTCACCACCAGCGTCTCCGACGATACGGTAGCCCGGTCCGGCGTGCGATGGTGCCGAATAACTGAAATCCGTGGTCATCTTGACGCTCGAAGAAGTCAAGGTTCCGCCGTGAAGGAGCTTCGATAACTGGGGGGCGAGCTCTAAGGCCGCCAAGTAGCGAGTTTTTAGTCCGGTAAGCTCCGACAGTCTGTTGCTCTTCTTATAGATTTCCTTGTTCATGACAATCCCAACGGAAGTGGTTCCGTTGTGCAAAGGAATGAACCACGCCCAGCCAGACTCGTCTATTTCACGAAAACAGTTAATTTACGTTTCATGCCAAGACAGTGAAGGACAAACCTGTAAGGGCTTCAAACCACGGCGCACCTTGACGAGAAGTAGCTTCTCCGTATGTCCCGACCCCAGTCCAATAACCCCAGAGAGCCGTGTTTTTCAAAGACTCGTTGAAATGCCGATTTTTGAGGTATTGGGTAGACATGATGCCCGCGCGTCCAGTGGCATCTACGAGGTAATCGAAGGTCGTAGTTCCCGTCAATACTTCCAATTCGAGATCCTCGGCAATGTCGTCATGGTAGCTTGTCTTGTAAGAAGCCCTCGGGGAGGCGGGAGGAGATGGGGGTGCTGGTGGTGGCGCGTGGGTCCATGTGACGGATATAGGTCTCTTGCCGTCCTCAGAAAAAGCAATCGAGAGAACCTTGGTTCGCTCGTATACACCAACACCGCAAGAGCGGCTGTGGTTCAGGAGCAGCTGATCGAATTCGGAACGGACCTGTCAATGCGATTGAATATGTTGACCAAGACTATAACCAAAGAAGACTTACGACATTCCACGCGTTGTTGTCGTGACCGAGAGCAACAAAGTCCGTGTCTAGAGGTGGAACGTTAAGAATGGCATCGGCGAAGCTTGGAACATAGCACTCGCATCCTTCAGCCTTGTACTGCTTGAATTTGAGGGCGGCGCCGGGCTGGAAAATTGTTTGAAACTGGATATATGCGTTGAAAATGACCAAACCTTGCGAGTAAAGCCATGGTCTGCCAACTTTTGTTCGGCGCCGATGAACCGTAAATAGTGGCGGGCAGAAGGGATCAGCGACTCGCCGATATGGTACCTGCGAATGGCAAGTAAGGACACCGCGACGCGTGGTACGAGCAGACTAGGTACCTTGGAAATTTGGATGCCTCCAGTAAGACGACCTCGAGTCCTTCACGTGCTAGAGCAGACGCTGCGTAGCTGCCTGCTGGACCTCCTACGACGATGGTAAGGAACGAGAACGGATTCGCAATGGGAGAACTGACCGCCTATAACGAGAACTTTGGCGTGCTAGGGTTAACTTGTCAGGTGTCGACGTCGTCGAGCACGGCGACGAGAGACTCACCGATGGAGGACCCATAGGTAGTAAGTATTGAGGGGTAGAAGGGACGATGATGGACTCCCTAATCTTGAGCGACGTTTTATGTCAAATGCTAATCGCCGAAGTGCTGGAGCGTTTACATACAGAGGAGGGAGTCGAAGCAAGAAAGCAAGGCTCGCTGAGGCTTCTTTCCTTCCTGAAATGGTCGCCATGTCTCACTTGGGCACTGTGGCGAGCACGCGATCCGGTTTGGCGATATCTCCGTTGAGATAGTTTCAGTAAAAGCCCGTCTCCATTGAGGCCCCGTCGGTTCTGGACTGAACAAACTGCAGAGAACAATATTCGCGCCGTTTCCCTGCGCGGAATTGCGCGCTGCTTCCCTCAGAAATAAGAAAGAACTCTTCCCTCGATATCGGTCCAGCTCCTTTCCACGGAAGATCCATGGAACGAGACTCGATCTTTGCAAGGAGCAGGTTCCGAGGACGCTTTCCGGCACAGAGCCTTTCTGAGCTTTTTCAGACTCGGTTGCATTCGGTCGGTGCAAAGGTAAAACACTTGTGCGTTATTGAATGGACTTTGAGAGTTCAAGGTCAGCATGGCCAGCTTTCGGAGCAAAGTTCGGACCGCGTACATTTCCAGAACACTTCTGCCATAGCTTCGTGTAAGACGGTCATCCGTTCTACTCGAAGATCACCTATCCGGCCGCCCCTCCCAGTGGAACTTGAAGGAAGAAAAAAGGTGTGACACGCTACATACTCGTGGCCGTGACCGATCGTGTGCGCCACTTGCCTCCGACTTCCATCACCACCAGTAGCATTAAACGCATGGGGCTCAATGCCCTAGAGGACCTTGTTTCAAATTATGACTACGCGCCAAAGGACCTAGAAACAGCGCATAAAGCCCTCGTAGACGTCTCCTGTCCGTTCTTTTCAGGTGCCTAGAGGGGAGGAGTTCCGTGCTGATCGAACTAAACAGCTTTTATCGAACAAGAAGTCATAGGGAAGACACCGGAGGAAACTCTACCCTCTCTGAATATCCTCATATTTGCTATTAGGACAGCTATTTCACCGTCTCTGATCCTCAATGGAGACGCCGTTTCTCATCTTCTGGATCTTCTTGCCAGTGTTGAGGAATATCGTCTCGCGCTAACACAAACCGTCGATGAAGCGATCACTCTTGACACGTTCTTCACAAAGCGTGGAAATCCCGGCGATCCAGAACTGCCCCAAAAAGAACGAACGCGTCTTGAGAAGCAGATCAAGGATTCTTCAGTCCAGCGCGAGGTCTATGTTACGATCGTTGGGAGCTTGTGTCGAGCGGTAAGATGCAGTGCCTCAACCTCTTTTGGATTCTCTAACAGTCTTCAGCACATCTCGCACTTATTGACGTCTGACCCATTCGATGCGATTGAATTTGTTGGCTATATGAATCATTACTTTCCTTGGCTGTCGTCCAGTCAAGAGACCTCGGCACCACTGCAGAATATTCTCTCTGATAACGAAATACAAAGCATCAAGGAAACAGCAAATGACTGCCGGGATGATTACCGCAAAGTCCTTAACTGGGCCAAGAAGACGAAACAAAAAGAGTAATGTCTTTCCTCTGCCCTCTTCCATTTCTTGCCTGACCGATTTTTAGTCAGTCACTACAAGACGCCTTCTGTGGTGTTCGCGATGCCGATCTTATCGAGACCACGGACTTCTACGCGGACCTCAGTGGTCTGATTCTCGACTACCTCAAGACCATTTCCAAACTGAATAAAGATATCAACGACATCATTCCTGCATCCACGTAAATACAATCTAGGGTAAGTATGCTACATCAGTAAAATAGTATGCAAGATCCAGTGTTAACACAACGTTCACAGATCCCACCGAATCTTCGACGCGTACTCGCGTATGTTGGAGACATAGTTCTCCTCAACCTCGTGGCCTACACCCGTAGCAACCTTTAGGATGATTTCGTTCAGACCTGTCGATCCGAGGATGTCGACGTGGTCGCTAGTATTCGCTCCGCCGCGTGGTATAGAAGGCACAGGAAGATGAGGAAGCTGGGCGTAGAGTTAGCCTAAGCTAACAGCGATTTACGCTCGGGGCTCACCTCGACCGTCGTAATGTTGATTCCAGCAGGATTCCATCTTGGTCTCTTCCAACCTTCGACGCACATGGCACCCAGACTTAACAGACTCACTGTTCCGTCGCCTTCCCCCATTTTCACACCGTTCCAAATCTAGAGGCCACGTTGAAATGCTACTTAGCTTGTACTTTTGGAGTTACATACCTTCGGTGTAACAGTGTCGTTGGAGTATTCGGCATCAATCCAGCTCTTTCTCATCAGAGGCAAGCCTAGAGGCGTTCTAACGGTGACGCATTCGGTATCTTCTGGGTCTGTACACGTCGGGTTTAGGCCATCGGCGGAGCTTTCTTCATCTTCAAATTCTCCTCTTGCATACCTAATGCGTCATTCAGACATGGCTCTCAACAATAGTATGTGAACACGAACCAGTATGAGCGCTACATGACACTCAGCATGATAAATAAGCTTAACAAGAAAAGATACACACCTCGGTCTCTTTGCCATGTCCGTAAACGCAATACATCTTCATAGAAGGCGCATTCGGTAATCTAAAGCTTGTTAGAGAATTCACGAGCCTCGTGGAAATTACATTACGCACCGAACCTCAAGGGGATTTGTCCACTTCGTTGGATCAGCATCATTTCTCTTCAACGCCTCTTCGTCGCGTTCGATACCGAAAGAGTAGTTGGTTGCCATCATTTTCTGCAGAGCGTCATTCAATCACCATTTGAGGCTATCTGTACTGAAAGCGTACCTGGAATGTTGACGGCGTGTGCTGCAAAATCCATGTCCCGGCTTGTGCCGAGGTCATGTTGCTGAGATGCTCACCCAGGTTTGCGGCTTCAAGTGCCTGTTTATCTCTAAACGAAATAAGTTCTCCGTGAGTATGAGTGGAGTCCGGTTGGTCGTCTGCAGCAAAAGTTTCGTTCCCCCATATATCGTCTCCTCCCTAAAAATTACATTCAGTCGCTGCTGTAGTATGCTCCACGATATGGTGTGTTGGAGTTTACCTTGATCCACATACTCGCGCTTCCCGCCCAGCTCATGAATAATTTACGTCTCTCGCGCCGAGAGAAGAAGCGTTCCAAGACTGTAACAACGTTAATACCCCCAAGAAGATGATCCGCGCAAACGTCTAACCATATGCGCCTGCTGGGTTCATCTGAACTGTATCTTTCATTTCTCCAGATAAGAAGGCTGCCATAGCCTTGGCCTTTCCACATATTTAAGATTTGTACCGCGGAGAATACGTGTGTGAGACTACGCACCACGCCCTGTGCAAAGCGTAAGCATCAGTAGTTACCTCGAGTTGACAACACGCACAAGATGGGTGCCCGCAACAGAGATGTAAGCTTCTATGTGATCCTAAATTCAGGGAATGAGAATTTAGAAGAGTCCCTAGCTCGAGATCATTTACTTCGACCCATGTAGGCCCGCCACCGCCATGTTCAGGCGATTCAACCCATTTGAAACTAGCAGGCGTAAGTAAGGCGGCCGCTAACATAGAAGATACTCACAAGTACTGGACAACATAAGACAAGACAGTGTTAGTTATCTGAGACTTACCAACATGACTGTGGATCCCATTGAATGAGCCGCAATGACAGTCTTCTTCTTCTGACGACGCCTACATCATATTAGAGCATAGTCCACCAAGTCAAACGAAGCATACTTGAGACCTTCGATGGTACTCTTTAATCGAGAGAAGTATCCATCGCGTTCTTCGAGGTTGTAATAAGATAACCGCCAATCGTAAGCCGCTAGATGCAAGTTGTTGGTATCGTAGTTGACGACAGCGAGATTCTCCACAATTTTGGACCTGCGGTGCATTAGTTCATGAAAAGCTGGTCAGAAAGTAGGATTCACCATATCCAATATCCTTGAATGAAACTACTTGCCGCATCTATTCCCTCGGCCGCTCTGACCTTCCCATCTGGCGGGTCGAGACCAGTGACTGGATCCAACATCATGGCAGAGATCCATTTCTCTTTGTTGAAAGTGACTTGGGACAGCATATTGAAGCCACCCCATAGTTTCTCCCGAAAGAAGGGTCGATAGTCAGGACTCGTTGACCATGATTCTAAACCCTGGGTTCAAACGTGAGGTGAAGGAAGAGTGAAGACCGAGCGAGAAGCGGCACGTACTGTCGATATCACACCCGGAATAAGAACGACGGGATGCTGAGCAGTGAGACCTCGTGCTGCTATCTGTTCGCCCACTAGGAATTCCCGTCCGTCTCTATTGAATTTCCACAGCTCTGGAATGTTGCTCCGTAGTCTCGTGAATTCTTGTTCTACACGAGAAAAGTCAAAGTCCGGTAGTGCAGGAAGCGCGATGTCATATTGATCCATGAACAGCAGGAGCTGGGTCTGCATGTCTTCAATGTCGCTCCGTTCTATCACGCTGAATCCGAGCATGACACCAACTGGCTAGGTTCAGACCGGGAATCGGGCCATAAGCAATTCGCTTACACAGTATTCCGAGAGAGAAAAGGAATCTTCTCGTCGCGAATATTGAGCGTTTCTAACAGGCCCGTTATATGGTGCAGAACGCGCGGACTGACGCGACGCACCTCCTTCTTGTCTTTCAAGTCTTTCACTTCATCTTTGAGATGGACATTCTGTTTCTTGAGATCCTCTTCAGATACTGGCGTCGAGAGCGATAGATCTGAGCCAGAGTCGTCTTTTCCTTTCGTGCGTTTTCTCAGTGGCATGATAGTCGTGTCATGAGCGGGTGAATTGTGCCGAGAGCGAGACGGATCAGGCTCGATCGAGCCAGGAAGGGAAACTCCATCTGGAACTACGTTAATTTGCTTATGATATAATGCGTCATGCATCCACAAGCTGTATGGCACTTTGCCGGAGTGGTTAACGGGATGGCCTGCTAAGCCATTGCACTTTGTGCGCCAGAGTTCGAATCTCTGAGGTGTCGATTTTTTTGGCCATCAACTACGATCTGTAGGGTCGTGGAAATAACCTCCGGGGGTGGTAATTATAGGGTGGCGCAGTAAACCTCCCGGGGGTGTTACTAACGGTATCGATACCGGGCCCCCGGGAGGCTATGGTTTTGAAACCGTTAGTAACGGTTTCGATACCAGCACGTGATTATTCACGTGACCCGCGTGGCGTCAATTTTCCCCGAGAATCTTCTATCATCTGCCCGGGTGTTCCATGCTTTCAACTGTGACTAACAGCGAGTAAATAAGGTTTCTCCGGTGCTGCTTTCACTTCAAGATCTGCCATACTGTGGGTAGCGAGGGTGAACGAATTGACGGCCACGAAATTCAGCTGAGAAAGTCACGTGAATGGTCACGTGCCGGTATCGAAACCTACCTACCCCGGTGGGTAGGTTTCAATACCGTATCAATACCGTTAATAACCGCAGTAAACCCGAGGTGTATCAAAACCTAGGGTTTACTGCACCACCCTAGGTAATTAACCGTTATTTACCTACCCTCCCAGAGGTCAAGGTTATTTACCGGTTAGAAACGGTTATTTACCTGCACGTGATATTTTCACGTGACCCTTCGCCGGGAGGTCTCTGTTGAAGTCTGCTGGTGCTTGTTTTCCCTCTTCTTTGGCTTCAGGCCTTTCTTTGTGTCTACTACAGATCCACTAATGTAGTTGAAAACTTTAGGACCATAAAAATAGTCTATACTGCATCTTGTTGAGCCTGATTTAAACTTCTGAACTTCAACTGAGTGTTCAGTAACTCTTGCACTGGATTCAACTGTGCAGTTTCATGAACAGAAGGAGAAGAATATGCTGTCTGTATTTAGTTGTGTTGGCATAGCTCTGCAATAGCAGGAATCACACTCCTCCGACTCGAATTTGGTGGCAGACAGATCACGTGAAAATGTCACGTGGAGGTAAATAACCTACCTCCCGGGGCCTTAGGTTACGAACCGGTAAATAACTGGTAAATAACCCGGAAATAACCTGTCGGTATGCTAACCTAGGTTATTTCCACTACCCTAACGATCTGCGCCACACTACGCAAATTTCTGATTTCATGATTCAAATTTCACATCGGTGGGCGCTCCGTTCTGAGAAGGCCCGCTCGATTATACTTTATCTCTCAGAAATTGAGAGAGAATCGAGATCTTCAAAGTTCATTAATTCTACCATAGTCCAAGTGTCCAAGGCCATCCTGCGATGCATAGACTCTGATACAAACTAAAGCAATGCAGCTAATGTATACAATTATAAGGGGGAGTAATCCATGTCGATAACCTTGACGGCCTCGATGACGCGCATTGCATCAGAAAGAACACTCTCCACCTCTTCACAGTGCTGGCCACTGCGAGAAAGCGTGTATCCAGGAAGACATTTGTAAACAACGCACACGCCAGACCTGCAGGAAACATCTACGACCCCGGGAAGCGTCGTGTGGCTTATCGTCTGGTGAGGAGGTCCATGGGGCATCCGCCGCCTACGAAAGCAGACATATGTGAGCAATGATTACAAGCCGAGCAACGTAGAAACACTTACAGCTCTCGAGATCTCGCTGCGTGTCGATACATTCCCAGTCCCGGGGCCCACCACCGATGACGCCACACGCTTTCCAGCCGGGTTTGCATGCCCCAGTACGTGAGGTCGCGCTTGTGGGGCAGCGATGCAACGCCGGAGGGGCAAGCCTGAGACTGGCAGTTGCCATTGCCGCAGACGTTCTTGTCCTTGGGGCAGTAGCAGTGGAACGGGACTTTGAAAACCCATTCTGGCACTCGAAATCACACGCTCTTGGAGCACTTGGACAGGTTGTTTCCGGGGAATGTGCATTCCTTGTACGAGGCGTCCCGTGCGAGCTGGTGTAACGCGAGGCGTTGGACGCAGGAGGATAAGTAGAAGAGAACGCCCGAGTTCTGTGATACACCTAAGGCCATTGTCGTGCCCACCAAATTTGAGAATGTTGTTGGTGATTTCGCTGCCCGAGTACAGCCATTTAATAGCCTGACTCTCACACAAGCATATTATAGCTGAGAAAAGGGTCAGAAGCATATATGAATACTCACTTGTCAAATAACCACATGCAATTTTCCTGCTGGTGGTTTAAGAGGTAACGCCAACAGAACCGGTAAAGCAGCCACAGTGCTCTAGATCTGTGGTGGAGGAGCGACGGATGAGCTCGTCGATTTCAGTCGAAGAGAGAGAGCGCCAGAAGGGCAGCGACAATAAGCATCATGGTGAGTATGTATTGGGCGAGTAAAGATGAAAGGATTGTGGGTAAGCAAGGAATGCGGAAGGCAATACTGACGATGAAGAGCATCAAATTTTCAACTTGCTTTCTCCCGTCCAGGATCGTTTCTGTCCGTTCGACTGTCGACGATCCTTGTACTGGTGTTATGATACTTCCCCCCTGACGGTTCTATACAGCAGCCCGGGAGGGCGAGTATGCCAAGAAGCTAGGCGTTGTTGACCTGATCGCGAATGGTTTACAAAAGACAGTAACAACTCGTCGCGCCCAAATAGGTTTCGTAAAAATAGCGAGATAAAGGAGGTCTAGTGCGTCAATCGACATAGCCAAGTTCGAAGCGGTGTTTTGAGGTTCTATGATGGTATGGGAGACAAATTTGAGCTTGTTTGTAAGTCCAAGTTGCCATGGAGTTGTCTGTCATAAGATGAGGCGAACCAGGAGCAGAAGACGCGCGCGCGCTTCTAAATGTAGGCCGTTGAAATGAACGCCAGAGGTCAACAAGTGTGGCGGAAAGAGTTCAGGAGCATTGTCATTGGAGCAAGTCAAGATCGCGTTTCGGCTAAGAGCAGCCGCTGACATAATACTTCCGGCCCTAAAGCCCGCGTATAAAAGGCTAGTCGAAATTTTCGCGCAACTCTTCGTGCGGCAGCACGGCTATACCCTGTTTCCCAACGTTGCTCATGGTCGCCTTTTCCATCTCGTATGGAGATTCCACGCGGCCGTTCGAGTGTCAAGCCGTGTTCTGATTGACCGGACGTCTTAGTACCCAATGTCGTGTTTCCTGCAGGTGGGAGACGATGGGTCGGTGGTTTCGTACATTACTCGCAGTATCCTTATGGTGGTGTATGTACTGTGGCGCGCAATTTCATGTCTGTATATGACTTCCTCTTCCCGAAGATACCCAACCCTCATAGGATACATGTCCGTAGGTCAGACATTGGACAAGGTCATTCCATACTAGATTACTATGAAAAGCTCCCTTGCAGGAGTTCTAGTCATTCGTTCGACTCGCAGCATTATCACAGATCGTACAGCCTCAGGCTTTATTTTGGAGCACTTGCGAGGACGAGAAAAAATCGTTGTTGGTGTATGTAAGGGTTGGGAAGTACAGCAAGTACGTCGTTTTAGATAGCATAAATGTCATTCAAAACCCTTCAGTTTACAGAGTCTATCACTCGCTTTCCGCAATAAGGGCCACAATCATCCTACGAAGAAGGTCAGCGGGGTGGGGACCGGCACTTGGAAAAGCGACCCACCGGTAGAGGTAGTAGAAAAAGGACAAAAGATAGAATCCGAGCTTGATAAAACTCTCTTTCTTGTGGCCACCGAGAGTCCTGAAGATCTCAGTAGCGTCGTACATATGGTTCTTGTTCCGTATCCTAACACGTGAATTAGAACGAGACACGACGCAACAGCGAGTCGCGTACTTGTTGGCGTTGAAAGCGACCAAAGGCAGGTTCAACAAGAACGCCGTCCATTGTCCAGAAATTAAGAACAGAACCGATAAGAACGCGTGGGCGATGTTTTCCGGCAGGACAAACTGGTTATGACGTGAGCAGGATGTCATCCAACCCAGCAGCGGAACGGACCTGGTTCAGTTTGTTGCACAGGTCTATAGGATTTATGTAGTCGCATTCCAGGTCCGAGAACATGATGATCTGTAAACGTGTCAACACGTTGCAAAACGGGGCATGGCGGGGGTAGTAACAGCAGTGCAGATTCGGATTCACGCGACGCCAAAACTCCCCCGATAATAAAGGCACTCACGAAGAACACCATGCAGAACAACAGCCCAGCCGCCATGAGGACAGCGAAAAGGAATAACCAGCCTGCATGCATTCAACAGCAGATACGACGCAGTTGATGGTGACGAATGCAACGTTGATGGGAGAGGTGACCACGACAGGCAAGTAACAACAGAAAAAAATAGAAAAAGGAAACGTTAGAAAACGGTATGGACCATGGACTGAGACGTGTCCAAAAAGAGCCAAAACGCACCAGCACCGCCCATATTTCAAAGTCGTTGGTTTCTCGTTAATGAATTTAAAAAAACAGCCGGTCTGCAGAGCAAGAGCGGTTTCAATCGAAGTATATCCAAATCAGATGATAGGCGCAGTCCACTGACGAAGGAGCAACGTTGAAAAACCGGAGGTCGTGGAGGCAGGAGCAGAACACCGTCGCGTGAGCGTCACACAGACTGAGATAGTCACAGCTCGATTTCATAAGACTCAGGTACATGACCTGCTCGTCCATTTGATACACATACTTTACAATTAAATACAGTTTCTACGCCTTCTGCAGTCCCAGAGAACCCCTCTTCAGCCTCAAAGACAGCCCATGGAACCGGTCCGAAACAAGGTTATCCATATGTTCAAAGTCAGAATTGTTCATCTCTCCGCGGGAAGTGACGTTCTCAAAGACGCGCTTGGAATCTTTGTCCAGCCCAGCAAGTTCCTTGTCCGCAATCTCCTCGACTTTGGCAACGGGCTTGAGCGCTGGGGCTACTTCTCCTTCTACAAGTTGTTCCGGTTCCGGCTCTGAAGGCTCGAAAGCATGAGCGCAAAAGTCGATAGTTTGTCGCAGCTCGTCACTGAACTGCATCGTCGCGACATCACTGTGTCCTTGAATGACTGAAAATCATGAGCACCCGCGTCAAACGATACCTGCGCATCAACTTACTGGGTCGGAAATGCTCGAACGCCCTGTCAAAGTTATCTTCATCGACATCGGAAAGGACGGGGTGATTTTGGGCATGCATTTGTCTGTACGCGCTAAGGACGACAACCAAAAAGCTACGGCTTGTGTTAGTCTCCGAGGTCAGAATAACATCGATACAATCACTCACCGGGTGTATGAAGTGCCAACTTTGGCTGTGTGCCACCGGCAAGCTTCCTCTTCGGAACAATCCCCCCGAATGCTAGCAACGATTGTTGCAGCGGCTGAAAGACCGCTCGACAAGGCGAGATGAACGCCACTAGTCGATGTTAATCAAGGATCAACTAAAATGAATGGACGCCCACCTCGAAAAGAACGGATCAATAAAAGCTAAAGACAGACATCAGTGGACGTGGTAGAAGAGCAATGACTATTACCAGCAGCATCTCCTGCCAGACGATAGTGAGGTCCAGCATAGTACGACGCGGCGTAACTGTAATCACTAGCGGATCTAATGACCGGGCCGTCGAAGCCCTCCTCCATGAGAGTGCCTTCTCCGATCAAAGCGATGATGTCGGGGGCAAGCTCCAGTTGTTCCAAGTAGTGGGATTTCAGCGAGTTATTGTCTTTCGGCATGGCCCTTTTCTTTTGAAAGGAAATCTCCTGGTTCATAACGACTCCAATCGAGGTCACACCATTATGCAACGGTATAAACCACGCCCAGCCAGATTCATCTATTGATGCAAGGAGAATCAGACTGCTGTTCAAAAGACACACGGTCAACTCACCCGTCAAGGCTTCAAACCATGGCGATCCACGGCGCGAAGTCTGTGGGCTATAGGTCCCGGTGCCTTTCCAGTAGCCCCAACACGCGACGTTCTTGAGACTCTGATTGTACTTCCTGTTCTTCAAATTCTTCGTTGACAGCAGTCCATTCCTGCCACTAGCATCGACCAACCAGTCGAACGAGATTACACCAGTCTTGCCTGCTTTGTCTTTCCACCGAGCAGAGACAGGACGAGCGTCAAGGCCCGTTCCTTCGAAAGTGACCTCATCTACTTTGGTCTCCTCAAACACCAAGGCACCCTCTGATGCGGCGTGCCGCAATAAAAGCTCGTCCGCTTCAGACCGTAACTGTCAAACAAAATATCAGTAAGAGCGAGCACCACGTTCAGTGAACCAATCACCAGATTCCAGACATAGTTGCCCGGGTCTCGAGCCACAAAGTCGGTATCTGACGAAGGAATGTGAATCCTTGAGTCGGTGAATACGTGAAAGCCCAAAGACACCCACATCCTTCTCTGTTCTGCCGGTTTAGCTTGAAAGCGGCTCCAACCTGCCATTGCGTAAGAAGATAGCAAGTGTAACAGACGCTTTATACGTTACCTTGATATTGAAGCCGTGCTTCTCGAAACGTTCTTCGAGGTCGATAAAACGAAGGAAGTGGCGTAAAGCCACCATCATACTCTCACCAACATGGTACCTTGGAAATTTGTCCGCTTCGATAACGCAGGTCTGTATTCCCTCTCTGGCGAGGCAGGCGGCGGCATAGGCACCAGCTGGACCGCCACCAATGACAAGGGCTTGTACGCGATCAGGCTAGAAGGGAAAATGAGGTTACAGTGGCGTTAAGATGTATGGGGACTAACGATAATGGTAGCCATGCGGGAATTGAAAGGGAGGTTATGGGGAGAACGGAGGTTCGTATAGCGGTCCTTATATCAGCGCACCATGCTCTAGGCTCGTGACAATGCACTAGCGTCGTGCGAGGACACCACCAATCGTTATTAAACCCATTTGTATAAGATACGCTGGGCAAACAAACGTTAGATACTCTTGCCCTCCTCTATAGAACACGATACTCGCCTGATGACCCGCTAGCCATTGTGATGCATCAACGTTTTGTGATCATGATGTTCCCATCAGCCTTAGTGCGATGGCCAGAGTGCGAATGGGACCAAGGTCCACAATCAGAAGTCAGCGGAGACCATGGAGGACGGAAATCATATACAATAGCGCATGATGACCGCTCATCTGGAGTAAACGTGCATTGTCTGTGAGAAGGAACAATTCGACTTGAAATTCCGGATTGACAAGCTCATGATGGAACAGCCAGGTTGAGTAGAATAAGGCATGGTGATTTGCATTCGAGCCATGTGTAAGAGAATAACAGGCACTTGACTGGGGGAACAGTTCAAGCGAGTGACGGTTGGCGGCAAGTCATGTTCGTCGTTGAATATTTCATGATCGAAGATTCCCGGCTTTTTCCGGTGCCCCTCAACTCAAACCTTCACGCTGCCTTCATGGCTCCGGTGGGTATACAACCGACTCTACCGCTGTTCCTACCTTTGCGGGTACTCTCAACTGATCCATCTATGCCCGACAATACCGACTGCTCTCCTTATGGCATTCGGCTTCACGGAATACTAAAGATAGTAGCCTCTTGATTGCTCCTCGTACTTTACTTCAATCAATACAGTTCGCACAGTCAACGTTGATGGTATTGTATGCGCTCACGCCCCAGAATTGCCTCAGCCACACATCTCACTTGATGGAACTGCCGAAAACCTATAGAAGCTGATGAGTTGATGATCATAAAGAAGTAAGGCGATGTCCGTCAGCCGTATCTCTCGGTAACAGCTGTCTCTTGGGTATCACATCTAGACGCCCGTTCTTTGCGAGTACTATCACCCCCACCCCAGCACACCAGGATGTCAGGCAGCCCCTCTACTGCGACACTCGCCGTAACCGCTACTCCAGTCGGGACACTTAGCAGTACATCTCTAGCGAATACTGAAAAGAAAGCACCTCCGATTCCTCCAATTGACTTTCCAGAGGGAGGATTTGCTGGTTGGGCCACCGTCGTCGGAGCGTAAGGTCTCCATCATGGTAAACTGGGCTGCATTGATGAGCTATCCTATGTAGATGGATCATCCAATTCTGCACGTTCGGGTATGCTCTTACCTCTATGCTATGTATTCGTCGTTCTGACCCGTTTTCCCAGCTACACTAACGCGTTCGGAGTGTACCAAGGTCAGTGATTTTCGTTCATCACACACTCATTCTTACTCTAGCCGCAGATTTCTATGTCCGAGAATATCTCAACAATTATTCTTCATCGACAATTAGGCAAGTATAGCTTACAACTGGCTACACGCTCTGACCGCACGCCCTTTCCAGCTGGATTGGGAGCGTACAAATAATGCTTCTCTTTTCCGTCGGTCTCTTTTCTGGACGTGCATTCGATCGAGGCTACTTGCAAGTTTCCTGTAGTATTTCGCTAATCTTGCTGACCATTGAGCAGTTATCATCTTCTTATCGGTGGCTTCTTGCTGCTGTCGCTGTCGCTGTTTATGCTTTCACTTACAAAGCCGCACAAATATTATCAGGTATGTCCCACTTAGAAATTTTGTGATGAAACGCCAACTCTGGCAGATCTTCTTATGTCAAGGTCTGGGTGCCGGAATCGCGTTCGGGATGCTGTACGTTCCCGCTATGAGCGTAATTGCTCATTACTTCAGACAACGCCGAGCTCTTGCTATGGGTATTGTGACATCAGGTAAGCAATACCGTCCGTGGCCGATTTCCGGACGGTTTGTTTATCGTGGCCGCGTTTAGGGAGCTCCCTTGGTGGCGTTCTCCATCCTATAATGCTCAATAATCTCTTTCACGGCCAAGTGGGTTTCCACAACGGAGTGCGGGCCAGCGCAGGACTAGTTTCTGGTCTAATGCTTCTAGCAATTGCTCTGATGCGCACAAGACTGCCTCCAGGCAAACCTACCAACATGGTGCCAAAGCTGAAAGCTTTCTCGCGCGATTCTCCATACGTCTTAGCTATTATCGGGTCTGTTTTCATGTCTGATGTGCTGATTTTTCTCTGAACGCTTTCAGATCTTTCTTCTCAATGTCTGGACTTCTGATTCCTTTCTTCTATCTCCAACTCGATGCGATTACCCATAATATTAACGCATCATTATCTTTCTACGTGGTAAGTTCAATACAGTCTCATGATTGTTCCGCCCTCATGCGAAGACACAGCTCGCGATTCTCAACGGCGCTAGTGTGGTTGGCCGCATCCTTTCCAGTGTATTGGCTCTTCCAATTGGGGTCTTCAATCTCGTCATACCGTGCACGCTGGCGTGCAGTGTCCTGGTATTCTGTCTCAGCGCGGGAAGTTCTGTAGCACCGCTTCTCACTATCTCTGTTCTCTATGGTTTCTTTTCCGGTGCCTGTAAGAATATTCCTCAAGCTTGTTGTCTAGGTCAACTGATATTGGACCCAGTTGTATCTCTTCTGGCACCGATGCTAGCAGCCCTAGCTCGCGACATGAGCGAGATCGGAGCGCGAATGGGAGTCTGCTTCTTCTTTCTCGGTGGGTCACCCTTGTGCCTTCAAGGTCTGATGCGCAGCTAAACCGACTCGTTAAGGTTTTGCTTCTCTCATTGGTACATTTTTTTTCTTTCTCCTGGGTTGATCCTGTTTTGATGATCATGAAAGGAACGCCGATCGCTGGACTGGTACTCTCGTCCCAGTTTATTTGGTGGAAGCCGTGGGTCTTTTCTGGGGTAAAATCGCGTCCAAATTCTCACATACGTTGTTCTCACGTCTTCCTCCGTAGTGCCTCTTATTTGCGGGCTCGCTGTTCTTGCTTGGGTGTAGGACACTCTTGGCGGGTCAGAAGAAGACACAGAAGCTTTAGATTCACGTCAACAATTTTCTCTCCATCATAGAAAAATGTATAGGAAAATCAGGTCCTGTCATGTTCCTAGCATTGAATTCAGTAACGTCCCGTGCTGCGACCTGACAAACGTTTTTTGAAAGACGGCAAGCTGACCGTTTCTCCACCTCTGACGCTCCGATGAGGGCTCATATCAGATCACGCCTTTAAGTGTACCCTATGGGGCTTGAATACACGCATGGATATGTTCCAGGTTCATGTCGACTTGTACACCTTCTATCTATCATACTGACTGTCCAATGTCCATTCCGTCCAGTGGTTCCGCTTCGTCGAATTGTCGTGTAGCCTCATCCAAACGACGACCAGCAGCAACGCCTATCAATCAGTCTCTTGTTCCCGTCGTCGCTTACACTGCAGTAACGAGGTAGGTGTTACCGAATTCTGGCACCCGTATATCCAGACCTTAACTCAGCATTCGTGTTGAATATAATAATATCTACAAGACATCAGAATCTCAGGACGCCACTGATAGGCTTGAGCAATCAGACAAGCCCAAACAGAAGTTACACTCGTGTTCGCGCGTGTTTTCGCGTGTCCGCGAAAGGCAGTCCAACTTTCGGAAAAAGGCACCCCCCCAAGCAGTTTTCCTTCCACGCCGGACGGACGATCTATCTTTGCACGGACGTATGATCTACATCAAAGAACTGATCTCAAGTGCCATTCAGTGTCCCATCACTCGATATTACATCTGACATCAGCAGGTCCTAGTGACCCACCCACCGCGCACGCAACAGATGTCTGGGACCGACAGTCTCCGGGCAGGCGACACTGATATCGACCAGGTGGAGGAGCCTTGATGGATCAATGATGGGGACGACCCAGCATCAGTAAGTAAACCCTCTAGGAAGGATCGGTGGAGGGACGGAGTGGTATTGAGTGCGGCTACATATAAACTCAGCACATAGAGCTGCTGATCTGTACGCCAATCGTCCGCCGCTAACAATGTCCTCGACCGTCTTGCCTGGTGTTCCTGCCGATATCGACCTCATGTAAGTCCCCTCCCCCAAAGTCCGCGAAAGTAGTATTGCTGACTCGCTCGCGCTCGATAGCAATGGGCCTATGGTAAGACTGCCACCGGCCACGACATAATAATGGTCGCTTACTCTCGCTTGTAGCTCTTGGGCAACCTCTTCGGCTACATGTTCTACGGGATCCTCATCGTCCAGGTCTTCATCTACACCAATCGTTTCCATAAGGATCCCAAGTGGATGAAAGGTCTTGGTTGGTCATCTAGTTCGTTTAGCCTAGCATTTCATTCTGACCCCGCACCAAAGTATGGTGGGTCCTCGGCGTCGACACGCTCATGTCCATCCTGCTCACCATCGCGGCATGGGATGGACTGGCCAGCGGCTGGGGAGACCTCAAGACACTCAGCACGCTTGACTGGCCATTCAACGCACTGCCTTGTCTGTCGGGTTTAGGTAAGTCAACCCACCAAAGGAATCCACTGCGCCGCACTAAACCCCACATGCTTAGTCTCCTCGACCGTCCACATCTTTTTCTGTTGGAGAATCTGGAAACTTGCCAAGATTATCAGCGTTCCTATCGTCATCATGGCGGTAAGGCCTCGTCTTATATTCCGAGGTTTCACAAGCTAAACTGTTTGCAAGATATCGCTAACATCATGGGGCATGGCCACATACTGTGGTATTACTGTAAGTCGTCGGAAATGTGCTCTAGAAGAGCAATACTCACAAGGAGGATAGTCTGTTGCCATTGGCGTGGCGCGCATTGGAGAACTACGGCCCTACGTTATCGTCAGTCTCCGTTGCGAGTTCAGTAAACAGGAACCACTAACATCACCCCGTAGGTCTGGCTCGGCGGAAGTGCAATTGCTGATGCGGTCGTAACCGCTACCATGGTGTTCATTGTAAGCATTCCCCGCCTCCCCCCAAAAAAATCCTAACCGTCCGACGATCGTGTTAGCTTTTCCGCGCAGGCGCCAAATCAGCATTCTCCCAAACCAACTCCGTCGTTTCCAAGCTCATCACCCTCACGGTCGAGACTGGCATGACCACCACCGCGGGGGCCCTGATTGAGCTGATTTTCTTCTTCGCATTCCCACACAACAACATGCACTTCCTTCCGTGAGCATGCGTCTCCCTGATAACCGTAACTCCGGATTGACGATCTTTCTCATGATGCTACAGATTCCTTTTCTTAGCCAAGCTGTGAGTTCGAAATGCATACATCAGATGGCGAGAGGTGCTTACTGGATCCGACAGATACTCAAACACTCTCCTGGCTACACTCAATGCCCGCGCAGCCTTCAACGGAGAGCGTCGTGGAACGCATCCTGCTGCTCTCTGGGATGATGATATTTCCTCGTCGACGCAGTCATCCTCGCGGGGAAAGATTCCTGGCGTTCAAATCACAACCGCCACTACAAGGCATGCCGACCATGAGCTCGTCGTGATAGTACGTCCTTCACGTCGTGGAGACAACAATGATTGCTAACCATGCTTCAGTCTGAAAGCAGATCCGCTGGCCTCGCTGGACAGACATATCCTCCAAGCGCATACAACCCCTACTCTCCCGACTACCAAGGCAAGAAGGCCGACTTTATAGATTTCGAAGGGAATGAACATCAGAACGATGGTCGAGTTTAATCGCAAAACCTGCCATTGATGTTTGCTAGCGGGCGGCTTTCTGGCGTATTTATTTCGATGAGACTGTTGTACGATGTAGTCGAGCTTTATAAACTTATTGCAGTATTGTTGTATGCATCTGGAAAATAAAAGTGGCCAAATTATCATTCAGTTCACTTCCACGTAGACGCATGTTTTCGGAATCACCTGCAAGACCAGCTTCAGGAAAAGAGGCAACGTAAAAGAATAGGGAACGTACTCATGGAGAATTCTGATGGTACGAAGCGTACTGACGCACATACGTCTTACGAATGCTTGAGAGCCACGAAATTTCACAACAGTGTGTTATTGTCAAGAAGGGAGCTGAATGGTGGGTAAGTCAATGAGTATGGTGAAGGGTGAAGAGACTTACCGATGACATGACCCGGTCTGCCAATAAACTATCGACAGGATAGGTACATATACAACAAGGTCATTGCCCAACACCAGAGAGGAAAATGGATAGCAGATCGAGACGGCACGATAGTATAAATCACAGGCAGCATGGATGAAGCAGAGTGGGGAGGCGCGAGAGAAAGCGAAAACGGTTGGAATTTAGTCGACGTCCATTTTCTTGCCCTTGCCGCCACTTCGTCTATCTCCCCCACCTCCTCTCCGACCTCGTCCACCCCGGCCTCTTCCTCGACCACCGGCCCTTGATTGGGTGTATTCCTTGGGGTCGGTCCCGGGAGGTGCAACGAGTACCTGCGCCCTAGGATCCTGGATCATGGCATCCGACCTCATTTTTCTGAATTACAGTTAGCGCCACGGTCCAAAGTGACCACAAACAAAACGTACGATCCGCTATCCGACGAGCCTGCCATTAATATATCCACGCTACCCTCCTGCTTTGCAATGCTCATGCCATCGGCACCCTGTAACCGGTTGGCCAATACAGGTGCTGCATTAAAACCAACGATATGCACTGAAAGAGTTTTTCCATCAGCTTGCTGCTTGTCAAACGTCTTGACAGCTGCCTGCGCGTCCTTGGGGTTCTTGAAGGCGACTCGAATTTTCAATTCACCTCCTCCTCCGACAGACTTTGCAGAAATTATGTCGCCACAGCGTTTGAAGATGGTTTTGACGTCGTCCGCTGTTGTTCCCGACACCAAACCACTGACTTCAACTGTATTATCTTGCCCACTGCTGGCTCCTTTTATGACAAGATGGCCACCAGTGGCTCCTTCCACCCCGCCAACAAATAGGCGAGTGCGCATTGGCTTGCCAGGAATCGGTGCGACGTTAAGACGAGCATCCAGCTTGCTTTCGCGGTCATACATATCGTGGGTCCATTGTTGGTCGCTGTCGCCTTTTGCTGGGCGAGTCTGGAAAAGATTAGACAAAGTGGCACTTGAGGCAGGTAAGACACCAACATAAGGCGTAGAAGAGCGACTCGATTGACCACCACGGCCATTACGGATGGGTCCAGTAGGCCCGGGGGCTACATTCATACGTTCGAGGAGAGAAGTCATTGCACAGGTCGTCGTCGTCGAGGTGAAAGAGCACCCTTGTGGCTGTGTGTCGGTGAGTCGCCTGCCTGCCTTCCGAATGCAGACATGGCTCAAAACGGTCATGGAAGAGTAACCGGATTCTCGTTCACTGCCTCACTCAACATAAATTCAGCGCGCGCAACCTGGGTAGTCCTTAAAACTTTGATTTGGTGCAATGGTCCAGAACATTTTTTAAAATTGCTCATACAACCCTTGTTTGTGGCGTAGAAGAACGATATCAAGACGACGTCCAAGACTCGGAGACCTTGGCTCGGATGACCTCAACAGAAGTCTTCTTCCATGTGCGGGAGGTCACCGGTTTTCTGTCTGTCCGTCCACCGACCTCCGATTCGGCATTGCGCTATTCACTTTGTGATTGATGTTTACGGTAGGATACGAGAATCTCGTACCAACTCATCATGGTTACTCCATGAACGACACCTTTTCAACCTCGGAATGTATTGTCTGCCGTGCTCGTGGACATCCCACTCTTGTCTACCTCGGCCCGATAGGCTTGGATTATCACGATATCCGGTCCAATGCCTTCACCTCGGCTAGCTGGTGCCCAGGATCTAGCAAACCTGTTCCTTATGTGGACATGGTTCCCCAACCAAACCGAAAGCAGGGCTGACAGATCGTGAAACAGCACGGGCAAACCCAGAAGGACGAGTATTTGAATAGGTACCCCAACTCTTATAAAGGTCGCGCCAGTTTATGCATCGAACCATTCCCAATAACCTTCCCAGTCATGTCTTCCACCATCTACCGCTCTCATCTTCCCGACATCCCTGTTGTCAGCTCCTCCATCTTCACCCACTTCTTGGGTCTTAACGCGGAGAAGCCTGGCTACGTCGGTCACCATCCAGGAGATTATCCCGTTTTCATAGACTCGCTCACTGACACGACGATCACTCGGGCGCAACTTCGCTCACTCGCGCTTTCCTTGGGCTACGGAATCCGTCACCATCCCAACATTCAAGCAAAACGCGGCGATGTCGCTCTCGTCTTCTCCCCCAACTCCATCACCTTTCCCGTGGTCATCTTTGGCTGTAAGTACGCGTCGATGTCGGAACATTTGCCATGAATAACTTTTGCCGTGTAGCCGTTGCCGCCGGCCTGCGCACGACCTTAGGTAAGGTCAGAAGCAGTCAAAATAAGAAAATCTGACCACAGCGTATAGCCAACGCCGCATACACTGCTCGCGAATTGTGTCATCAGTACAAGTCCAGTGAGGCCGGACTGATCTACACTACAGAGGAGGGTATACCCGTGGTTAGGGCTATGCTAAAGGAACTCAATATCGAGGACGGTGACAAAAGATTGATCGTGCTCGGTAAAGGATTCAAGTGGGCCGGGGGATTAGACGCGCCCCGGAGTCCGGAGGCTACAGGGTTACTGTACCTTGAAGATCTTCTAGGCCTCGGTTCACTTGAAGAAGAGGAAAAGTTTGACGGAAAGGACACTCACGAGACAGTATATCTGTGTTACAGCTCGGTGCGTACATGCTTCTGTATATTGAATCGACTTGACTTAATTCTCCTTCAGGGAACTACAGGACAGCCCAAGGTGACTGAATAACTCTATTTTTACGCTTCTGTGGCGTTAACGGTTATTTTTGTGTAGGGCGTGGAGACAACGCACCAGAATCTTACCAGCAATGTGGAGATGGTTGTTCCCTCGCTTCCAGACTTGACACAACGGACAGCGTCGGGGGTCCTTCCTTTCTTCCACATCTTTGGTAAGTAACCTGCTCAAACAGCTGATGTTCTCGTCTGATACCTATGTGACGCAGGCTCCGTAAATCTTCTTCTTCTTCCCCTACGGATGGGCTTCGCAACTGTAGTACAGCCTCGCTTCGACCCCGTTCAGTACTGCGCCAACATCGAGAAGTACAAAGTCGCTTTCAGCCTGATTGTTCCCCCAATTCTTGTCATGCTCGCCAGACATCCAGGTAGATTCTTCTCCGCGTCGGAATTTCCATACAAACCTAACTTGAATTCTAGTGGTCGAGAAGTACGATCTGTCATCTCTTAAAATGATGATTTCTGGAGCTGCTCCTTTAGCACCTCCGTTGGCAAAGAAGGCATGTTCATCCATCTGACAACTTGTCTGCTCCACTGACATTATGGTATCAGGTTATGGAACGTCTTCGATCTCTCAACACCTTCTGCCCCATCGTTCAAGGTTTGTTCCCCCGATGACTTCGTCAGTAGCCTAGACCCTTATCTTGCTTTAGGCTATGGTTTGACTGAAGCGTCGCCCGTTACGCATTTGGTACCTTTTGACCTCGCGTCCGACGATAATATTGGCACGTCTGGTCTTCTCATGCCGTCCATCGAAGCTCGTCTCGCCGACGAAGACGGTAAGGATGTTGCAGAGGGAGAAGCCGGTGAACTCTGGGTGCGCGGACCTAACGTTATGAAGGTAGGTGGTCTGTGAACACAGAACGCCTTCATGGTGTTAACGTCGGTCCCATTAGGGCTACCTGAACAATCCCACTGCTACCGCAAATACCGTAACACCCGACGGATGGCTGAAAACGGGGGATGTGGCTATCAGAGACAACAAAGGCTTCTTCTCAATCGTCGACCGCCGTAAGGAGTTGATCAAGTACAAGGTACGTTATCATTCCCACACACACAGCTCAACGTCGCTCACACGTCCTACGTCAGGGATTCCAAGGTGTGTCACGATGGTCTGCGCCTTTCATCTTGTGGCAGGCACTTACACACTCCCCTTTTAGTCCCCCCAGCCGAGCTCGAGAGCATTCTGTGCGGCCACCCTGACATTGCAGACGCGGCGGTCATTGCCATATATGACGAGGAACAGGCGACGGAGCTCCCCAGGTCTGAATCTTATCTGCTCAAATGACATCACGCTCATGACATGGTCTGCGGTTTACAGAGCTTACGTTGTGCCCGTCAACCCTGCGAAACTTAGCTGCAGCGCGCAAAAGGCTACTTTGGAGCAGGAAGTCGCGTTGTGGATGAAGGGCCAGGTCGCTTATCACAAACATTTACGGGGAGGTGAGCTTTTTCGCGTTTGGTCGACATTCGTGGAGTGCTGAAGCGCCGATGATTATAGGTGTTGTCGTTATCGATGCGGTGCCCAAGAGGTAAGAGACTATCGGCGAGTGTGTTCTGAAGGTTGCTCACCATTCATTTGTTGTAGCACTGCTGGTAAGATTCTGCGAAATCAACTTCGTGAGAGGGCGAAGCTTGAACTGGCACCTGCAGTAGAGGTTGCTGCTTAAATTACTTAGCTTTTGACTAATATCTCTGGACTTGTATCATCAATGTAATAACAGAATTTGGGCGTGCATTTCCTACCCACAAAGCGCCAACTGGTGAATACAAAGCACGCCTAACTTTCGAATAACTCTGAATGGTAAACCGTTACAAAGGTTAACTGTTGAGTTGATGGGAGACTATAGAAGAGAGTTCAAAGTTTGAAGGGCGCATTTTTAACGGGCCATAGATTGGAATTGAACATAAAGATCGAAGAGCTGTTCAGACAGACAGAGAGTACACAACATCGCCGAATCAAGGAGTTCCTTGATAACATGACAGAGTATACCATAATGACAGCTACCTTTGCATGCAAGTTGAAGTACTTATGTCGTCGACGTACGGATTGGTTGCCGGAACAATGCGCAAGCGAGCGTGGCGATGTTAACGGCTCATCAGAAAAAGCTAACATCTCTCATGAGGACAATCATTGATATTGCACTCGAAGACTTGGATTAACGTGTGCCACACACGCCGGCCAACTCAATCTGCCGGCGGCGGCGGCATCAATAACCGACCACGCGAACTTGCTAGTGGCGGAGCACGTTCCATCACTTCCATCATGATTCGTTCTGGCGTCAACCATCTGCATCAGCTTCCTATATCAATGAATGGTCTGCCAGCATCGACGGCCACATCGTGCATCCCCTCAAACTCACCTGACTGCCTACAGTGGTTCTTCTTCCACGACTCTCACCATGACGAGCCTGAGCAACCTGAATGACGATGTTCTTGACATCGTGTGCGCATTCGCGAACGAAGCCGACCACGTACGCTGTTATGCTAGTAGTATCTAGATGATTCTGAATCAACTTGTCGTCTCTATAGCCTTCAGCTTCACTAAAAGCATTATCCTTGACGGACAAACGCACACATGCGCTATGCGTGCCGCATCTCTTCAGGACTATAAACCTGCGCTTCATTGGCTACACAGAATGGGAACGAGGCGCCACTCGTCTGAAATCGTGGAACCCCGACTTGGGCCGATTCGTGAGGTGAACTTCATTTTAGTATTAGTGTACGCAGTGTAACGTGGCGTGTGACCTGGGCGACCCGTAGATCTTGTGATGTCCGCCTCAGTCTCAGGCCCCGCGAAGAAGAGGATTCAGACGCGAAGTTCATACTCGATCTTGCTGCACAACTCGGCGAGTTCCTCGGAACGTTAACGCGCCTGCGAAGGATAGCATGTCTAATCTCGGAAGATCACATTGATATATTCGAGAAAGCTCTTTGCGCGCGCACTGGGACGCTTTCTTTTCCCCTCCTAACAGAGCTATGCGGTCCATCCAGCCGTGTTGTCGCGCCGTTCTGTCCAAATGTCAAGCGCATCGACATTTCCAGGATCCTCATTCCGCAACGCGCCATCGCGATACCTGCCCTCTTGCGGAGGCTTGTCAATGATGATTCCCGTGTCGCGGAAAAGATCACTTATTTGGGGATACAATACTATGGGTCTTCGGTTACTCTGAAAGGCAAAGACATACCGCGACGATATGATTTCGCTTGACTGACCTTGTCAACAGCGATACGCGATTGCTTTCTGAACCTCAGAATACTCGTGCTCAAAGGGCCTTTCATGCGTCCGTTCTATGTGCGTACCATACAGCGTTAACAGCTTAAACACTGAGACCTAGTTCTAGGATCTCCTTCCCCTACTTGCATCCTTTCCGGCAGCTCTCAAGATTCTTGTTCTCCCTCGGACAGCGGAACTTTATGTGGGCTTCAATCCGCCGTGGTGCGGTACTGCGTATTGTGGGTCTGAAGGTGAGGAGCTTCACAAGAGAATGGAAGTGGAGGGCAAAAAGGCTCGGGAGGACGTGACGAAAGCAGTGTTCGGTGCATGTAAGCACTTGGAGGAGCTGTGGATCAGCACGGCTATTAGAGCAAGAGTAGAGCGTCGAGAAGGAGACGTCAACGATATTCAATACGACTTTGATCTGGACTGGGACGTCGAATTGGCAAAGCGGAAACGAGATAACGACTGTTGATTACACGATGTGTATGTAGCCCAATGCATTCAAGCCCTTCTCCGATCGCTGTACTCGTCCTGTATCGTTGATAGAGGTATTGCATGATCAGGGTAAACATCAATTAGCCAATTTATAGCGATATGCATAAGTCTAAGTGAATGTGCTAGTCTCTATCCTTGTCCTTTTCGTCGTCTCTTGGTTTGCCGCCTTTAAATAACGTTTCGTGAGCAGTGTGCATGGCATGTTCAGCGATGCGCCAAGGCTCCTTTGTCTGTGCATTAGTCCATGCTTTGTCAGCAAACCGCTGCATTGTTCCAGTTGAGAAGCTCTCTCGGAATATCCCTAGCACATTCCACGTCGGCTTGAGCACCCTGTCAAGACGGTCCCATAAAGGGAATTGCGGCGGTAAGGAGAGGAGAAGGGACTCTGCGCTGTAGTTTATGTGAGATATTGAAAGTTGAAGGGTGGAAAGAGCATACTGAGTGTCTGGGAACGGACGAGGCGGGACGATAGCGCCCCACCATTTAGTCCCTTCAGGATTATCCGTCTGATTCTTCTCGATAAACTGCTCGTACTCCTGCCACGTTGCCCGCCGCTTCTCCTTGTAGCTCTCTCTCCGAGCCTGTCTCTGGAGATCAAAGTTCATAGTCGCCAATTTCTCCACGCTCGCATGAGTGCTTGTCGTAGTCCACAAATACCAACCCTCGTCCCAATACTTCTTCGGCGGTATCGGTGCAGGGTGGTCCGCGTCGGGATCCGGTGGCTTTCCGCCTAGGAATCGCGGTACATTGACGGGCTGGCCTTCAGCTGGTAGCGGGTACTTTGCTTTGCCATCCTCGTCTGTGTCTTGATGCCGCCTAAAGGCTAGAATGTTCCGGACTTCGTGGGCGAACACTCGCCGCACGCAGAGAGAGCGGCATCCCGGTTGTTGTGCGTTTATCCTGCCGCGGACTGACTGCGTACAGTACGTTATACACCATTCATCTGTCTTTGGCGAGTGTTCCCCTAGATAGATGGTAAACATTGGATAGGCGCCGATGTTGCTGGGTAATACGCACCGGAGGGTGGCGTCAGGATCTTTATGGTCCACCAATTGGCAAATGCAGGCTGCCGTACGCCTGTTTGGGCGGGTGTCTGTTGTGCGGAGGATGTCGACGATGATGAGGATGAGGAGGATGAGGAGGATGATGAGGAAGGAGAAGACATAAGTTGTTGAGTGGGTGGAATGAAGCAAGTCACCACAAGTCTCTGGAGTGATCAGCAACACTAAGCCGGCACTCGCCGTGCCGAATTGCGTCGGAGTTTCAAAGTGGGAGTATACCAAATTTTTTCGATCTCTTTCTGTAACCAGTGCCGTTCGAAGAATCGTCGTCGCAGCTTCCGTACAGAGAGCTTCGGCTCTCCCATTTCGCTGTGGGGAAAGTCCCCGGAGATGCAGAGCGTGTCTTTGTCCGACTAATGGAAAGCAACCGGCTCCAAGCACGTCGGTACCGGACGAGGATGGCGGGAAATGTTCTGCTTGGCCTTGCTATCTGGCTTGTCCTGGCTCCTTCTCGACCACTCTGCCGCCTGGCTGAAGGTGTTCTACCTGTGAAGGTGCTCTTGCGCGAAGATATGAGCGTACGTGTTGCTGGGTGGGATGCTGGACGTCAAGGCACTTTGTTGCTCATAGGCATAGTTATACGATTGGGACCTTACCGGGTCTTCAACACAATGGGGCTCACTCTCATTCGGCATTGGCCAACATATTTTTTCCTCTTCTGAAGAATTCGTTTCTTCGTCGCGTCATATCGTGCAATGGACTAGGTGAGCATTGTTTATCTCTTGTTCATGCATGATGCTTCAAAGTTTTCTTTGAATTTCTTCATGGAGTATACCTCTTCTTGAGGGCGTGCTCCACATTTGACACCTCTGATCCTGACCTTTGCTATTTATCTGAACATTAACCTGACTGATTTTTTATAGGACAAACATTCTAGGTTACAACTGTAACGTATCTCATAACGTACCAATGTTATTGATATGGCTTTTCCTGTTTCGATGAACAACAGTTCACGTCAATCGACAACACAGACCCTCTGTTACCTCGAAGTCTCAACGCCTAAATGAGTGTGAACCGTGCGTTTCTATTGGTTGTCCTTACCATCTCCGCTCAGACCCCACAAGCTGTATTCATTGCGCTTCTGCCGCATCTTGTTACCACATTCCGAGGTCCTGTAATGTGTTGACGTGTGAAAAAGGCTGCTTATAACACCAATTATATTCGTCTTTTGGGTAACATTTCGATGAATTATTCATGCTGTTTATCATGACCCCAAGAAATTGCTCTTTTCCTATCCATTTATGCTCGATTATTCCACGCCGGAAGCTTTCTTATAGGTGATATTCAAGTGATGCATTGTAATGATTATGCCTCCCACAGCACATTCGTCAGTCGTCCCCGGTGCTTCAGAGCTAGTTGCCTCTGGGCCAAACCTGTTCTCGTGTCCCGAGGCTGTCGTGACATTTTGGCTTGTCTTGACCGTCTATTGTGTCGTTCGTTTCGTCCGTCCTCGCTTCTGGCCGGGCGCCATCGTCTGTAGTACCCTCCAGAGGAGCAGGGATGCGCAAGATCGTTTAATGGGCGATCTACATCTTCTCACTGAGCGAGAGCTGGTTCTGGAAGAGAGGGTCTTCCGGTATGTTTCTTGATCTACTCAAATACGCACAAAACTCATGAAACTCGCCACTAGTCTCAAGAAGAAGAGCCAGGCCCTACGAGCACGTCACAACGAACTGATCGAATTGGGTATGACGGTGTACACTAAACGGGCTTTTACTCTCTACGCGGACGCTTGCACTTTAAGGACAGAGATGGATGTGATTGAGGAAGAGCTTGAGGTGAGCGATACCGCATTGATACGCACGCCAAAAATACTGACGCTGTTCAGGACGCGAGTACATGGCGGCGTCAACAAACAGTGGCTATTAAGAAGAAGTGGGCCAATCGTGAAGTGAGTTATGTCAAAGACACCTCGTGCACCCATTGACGATATCGAATGTTAGAAGAGGATATGCGACTCGTACTGCTAATAGGTTCAAGTTGGATTGGAGCTTCATAGAGGCGGATGGTATGTACATATCACGGTCATCCGCCATGTCCATGCGCGCAATGTTTTCTGGTTTCTATCTATTTCTGCATTTACTGGCGGGGCGCTAAAAGGATCGCGACTTTCAGCTGAAGAGCCTGTAAATTCATCATGCACTGGATCGTCCGAACTATTAAAAGAACGGCCGACAATTGGATGCACACTCGGGTCATTCGTCTATCGATGACAGTCAACTCGACTAGAACACGCACGATTCGACTGGCAAGGTGGCCGCTGGGCAAGCTCAATGTGCGGATTCCAAGGGTTCCGCTCTTCGACGACTTTTACGAGGTAACACTTATGTTCGGCCCAGTAGACACAGTAAGACGTTGACAGATAAACCAGGTTATTGACTAGTTTGATCCAAGCTACCGTCTGTAGTGTATTCTACTTTACTAACAGCACCACAACAGATGTAACGTAGAATAAGTAAATAGTTAAGTAGTTCAAGTAGGTGTGAATTGGATGAAGACACGACGCGAGCTGTCAAGCGAAACTGTCGCTGGAGATGGCTGCTCGTGGTGGGGAAAGTTGTCGTCGCGTGAACGTCGCGTTCTCCTACAGGCAAACACCCTTTTCTCAACATCGCGTCCCGCACCTTGAAGAGGAACCACGTGCTGATCGGCGGAGATTCAAATGAGCCTTCGGCGCGGAGGGTACCAATCTTGTCTCCTACCGCCATTGCGCACTGAATTCATGTTCCCTAGGTTTTCGCGACGACGAGAACGATAGCTAGCTAAATGGGAAATGCACAGTCCGGATCGACGCTGACGCGTACGACGGGCGCGTTGGACTCGTATGTCTCTGAATTGGGCGGAGATATTGTTTATGAGAAGAGGTGCGCATTCTTACGAATGAGTTCAGTACTAACCTTGTCACAGTATCGGGTCAGCTCGATTTCTCAAGACTGTTAAATGCCGCCACACGAATGGATTCCTCGTGGTCAAGATATTCGTCAAGCCTGACCCCGGCCTAACTTTGCGAAATTACCATCGCCGATTAAAGTGTACGTATGCCATTCAGATGCAATACTATTCTTATTTATGTTGCGGGCAGTGGACCGTGAAGCGCTGGCCGATATCGCAAATGTATACAACTATCAATCATTCGTAGAGACGGACAAGGCTGGCTATATCGTCCGTCAATGGGTAGCAAGCAACCTTTACGACCGTATCAGGTTCGCTTTTACCAGATTTTCTCTTCAAAAGCTCATATTTCACAGCACCCGACCATTTCTCAGTCTCATTGAGAAGAAATGGATAACCTTTCAGCTCCTCACTGCTCTACGGGATGCGCGAAATCGCAAGGTCTCCCATGGCGACATCAAGTCTGAGAATATCCTCGTGACGTCCTGGAATTGGGTCTATCTTTCTGACTTTGCTTCATATAAACCCACCTATTTACCTTTGGACGACCCATCAGACTTTTCCTTCTTCTTTGACACGTCTGGTCGTCGGACTTGCTACATCGCTCCAGAACGTTTCTACACGGCGGCGAATAATCCTGCCCTCAGCGCGAAGAAATCGCGAATCATGGAGGACAACGACGGTAAGAGGGATGGAAAGGTGACAGAGTCAATGGACTGCTTCAGTGTCGGATGCGTTATCGCCGAGTTGTTTCTGGAAGGGGCCCCCTTGTTTACTCTCAGCCAGCTCTTCAAGTTCAGGGAAGGCGAGTACAGCGTGGACAGCGCTCTTTCCAATATCGAGGACGAAGGTATCCGAGTGAGTACACCCGTCTCACACCTCTGGCAATACCCGCTGTGGTTAAATTTCAACCTCGTCCGTCATGGTTGCTCGTGTTGGGTACGTGTTGACGATCATAGCGGCGTCACGCCGTACTGCGAACGGTGCTATTGCGGTGTCGGCGACGGCACACACTGGGACACTCAGTACGTCTGCCGAAGAAACCATGTACGCCGTGGCACCAGGCGGTGACACAAACATGTTTTGCAACCATGTCGGACGTGGTTGGGCTGGAACCACGTTGACTTTGCCGGCGTTCTCGATCCATATCCGTATTCTGATTTTGGACAGTAGAGTTTAATCAAGCAGATGATCAGTCTCGACCCCTCGGCACGACCGACATTCGACACCCTCCTGCATACATCGCGAGGGACGGTGTTTCCCGAATCATTCTTCAGCTTTTTGCACAACTACGTTACCTCAGTCAATGACCTACCTGTTGAATCTCCATTCAAGGCATCGTCATCTTCGTCCGCTATACCATCCTCAGCGACGACCTCCGCGTCGAACAGACCTGGCAGTACTCAAACAGAACGAATACCTGCTGATCCTTCCAACGAGCCGCTACCGGGCGATTCTGACCATCGACTGCAAAGGATTTGGGCAGACTATGAGAGCGTAGAACCATACCTGGTGCCAGACACGTTGGAGGAAACGGTTATGGACGTGAAGATCGATTACAACTCGTCGATTGTCACCTCGAAAGCATTCCAGGTATTTGATTCGATTATGCCGTTTTCGTGTCTGAACTTGCATAGGATGTTCTACCTGTAGAGCTTCAGATACCTAATCGAGACTCAAAGCTACAACCCTCAGGTGGGGATCCGCGTCGAGCCCCAGCAGAAGGTACCGACAGGTTTTTGTTCTACAAACTGCATTAACACTATTCAAAACTCAGACGGCCCCGCTTTAATCATATTAGCTCTGGTTACCTCCAATATCCGTAACTGTACTCTTCCGAGCTCCAAAGTTCGGGCCCTCGATGTCTTCCTGGCATTATCACCACATCTCACGGACGAAGCCAAGTTGGATCGGATGATACCCTATATCGTCGATCTCTTTCATGACGATGCGGCAACCGTACGCATGGCTGCACTTCGCACAATGATTCAAGTGGTGAGGGATGTATCCTGCTCTGATATCGTATGCGTTAACGGTTGGCGTAGCTCATGATGGTGACAGTGATAACGCCCTCAAACGCGGCCATATTCCCTGAGTATATCATACCCAACGTGCAGTACTTGGTGCAAGATCCGGAGGTGTCTGTTCGTGCGATGTATGCGCAATGCATTGCCCAGCTGGCGAATACGGCAATGAGATATCTAGAAATGGGGCAAGCGTTGAAGGCACATGGGACATTCAAACTGTCGACTGAAGCCCAGGAGTACGAGAATGCTCACTTCGAGGTACTGCGCCCATCTGTCTTTTCATGTTTTGCGCTAATGGGCCGAGTGTAGGTGTCATACGACGCCAGCGTTCAAGAACTGCAGCTTGGCGTCCAAGAGCATATATCTGCCCTTCTGATGGACCCGTCAAGCG
Organism: Hymenopellis raphanipes; assembly: GCA_036872995.1. Taxonomy (NCBI): domain Eukaryota; kingdom Fungi; phylum Basidiomycota; class Agaricomycetes; order Agaricales; family Physalacriaceae; genus Hymenopellis; species Hymenopellis raphanipes. Next base: position 341,947 of record JAYMDG010000011.1, read on the forward strand.
TTGTGAAACGGGCTATCTTGCACGATATCTCGTATTTGTGTATCTTCTTGGGCCGACAGAAGACCAACGACGTCTTGCTCAGCCATATGATCACATACTTGAACGACCGGGATTGGCTCCTTCGATATGCTTTCTTTGAGAGTATCGTAGACGTGGCGGCATGTGCTGGTGGACGAAGTTTAGATGAGTACATCTTACCGTTGATGATACAGGCGCTATCAGGTATGCCTTACCTGATTCCTTTCATTATGGCATCTCTAACGGCATGTATATGTTAGACGTGGAGGAGACTGTTGTGACGAAAGTGTTGGCGTCGTTAACAAGTCTTTGCACACTTGGTCTGTTCCAGAAGATGCGGATATGGGAGCTGATGAGCGCGACGTTGGGTTTCTTGTACCATCCGAACGTATGGGTCCGGCAAGGCGCGGCGTCATTCATCGCGTCGGCGGCGAAGCATCTTCCTGAAAGCGATGTGTGGTGTATAGTGTATCCTTCGTTGCGACACTTCTTGCGCTCGGATATCTCGACGATCGATGAGCAAAGTCTTTTGGCTGCGATGAAACCGCCGGTAGGTCTGGATGCCCGATGTACATTTGCAGTTTACTAATCCGAGTTCTAGGTACCAAGGCAGATATTTGATACTGCCGTTCAGTGGGCTATGCGCGCGGACAAAAGCGCTTTTTGGAAGGGTGCGCGTCGGAGTAATAAAGACACGCCGAGAGAGAGTATCATGTCTCTTCGAAAGTCGACATCTGCTATGCCGAAAAGTAGATCTGACGAGTAGGTTGCGGTTGTCGCTTCCCTTTCATTCAATTGACCGAGGTTTATTAGCGACGAAGCGCAAATCGTCAAGCTCCAACAACTTGGCATGACTCAAAGTGACGAAGCTAAATTACTCGCCATGCGAGATTATATTACCAAGTTGGCCAATGCGATCTCTAGGTAAGCCTTCATCTCAACCATTATAACCCTTTCTCACATTCAGCAGCTTCGCGTCTCGCTTAAGCTCTGATCCCGAAACGGAGGTCAACTTGAAGACCATCGCCACTGTAGAATTACGAAAGCTCGATGTTGTGCCACAAACCGTATTCCTCAAATCTCGAGGTGTCGACGGGTCACCGGGCGGACTGCGATCGTTACCGTCGAAAAAGTCCACGCCACTGATGAGTCCGGTATCTAATCCGAGTCTGCATCGAATATCCAGTGCAGAGTTTGGATCTCCTGGTGCACCTTTTGAAGACCTTCGAAGACGGCTTGCCACCATCAACGGTTCAGCTTCTTCCCTCAGTCTCGCCCAATCCCCACGCGAGCCGCGCGCTACACTGTCTCCCCTCATACCTCCTAGTTCCTCTTCAACGACGTCAATGGCAGGCGCCATGGCGATGCCTCCGACCACAGGCGAAAGGCCAGCAAGCCCTACTGAATCAGTGATATCTACTGCGAATTCGTCAAATTTTCGCCCACCCAGCCGATTGCATGTTGGTAGCATGGATGGGCAGAAGGCAGCTCCCGCTGTAGGATCTTTCAAAACGAACGTTGCTGGCCTTCTGGATAGCCATACTAAGATGCGTTCTGATGGTTCTCCCGAACGGTCAGGCAGATCTTCACCTATATCGATGTCGGCGACTATTCGGTCACCGCAAGTTGTACATAGTCATCATAACACCAATATGTTGCAGGTATCCTCCTATGGTTAGTTCAATGTCATCTGGGACGAGTTCTCTGCTAATACTTATCTGTTCTTAGATGGCCAAGACCCTGCGATTAGCAACCTTCTAGAGAACTTGTACTTCGATAATAATCGGGAGCTCCAGAACGACTTTGGTCCTAGAGTTCACGAAGGACCTGTGCGCCGACGAAATCCTGTAAGACAAAGCTTCACCTCTCGAGATGGCACTGCGAAGAAAATGGAATCCGTTTTGATTTCCCATCTCACATCCCACTCGGACACCATAACAGGCTTAGCGGTATCGCCTGATCATATGTTCTTCGTGTCGTCCTCGGATGATAAAACGGTGAAAGTCTGGGACACGGCTAGACTAGAAAGGAATGTTACGAGCAAGCCGCGGCATACATACGGACAGCATCACGCAAAGGTCAAATGCGTGTGTATACTGGAAGGCGTACACTGTTTTGCCAGTGCTGCTGATGACGGGAGTCTGCATATTGTTCGACTCCACATCTCGCAGAGTGGGAGTCTTCCGAAGTACGGCAAAGTTCAAGTCGTACGGGAACATCGGGTTGCGAATGTCGGGGAATATATCACTTGCATGTTCCACTACAACAGCGGTATGTGGATGGCTTCGCCGAACTTGGCTTTATCAAGCTGACTGTTGTTTTTTTGTAGACGCATCTTCCAACCTCATATATGCCACAACACACTCCGTGATCGTGGTTCTTGATCTCAGGACAATGCGAGTGTTACAGCAGATGCAGAATCCTCGACACCATGGACCCATCACCTCCATGTGTGTTGATCGCAAGCGTTCATGGATTCTCGTCGGGACATCAACAGGCGTGTTGACGTTGTGGGACCGCAGGTTTGGACTACTCCTGAAAAGCTGGCACGTCGGTGTGGCATCAGTCGGTCGCTCGGTTCGCATCCACCAATGTGCTCTTCACCCGTCCAAGGGTAAAGGGAAGTACGTCATGGTTGCTGTTGAGGCTTCCAAGTGGGGTGATCGCAGTAGCACCAACCTGGTGGAGGTTTGGGACATTGAAGGGTCTACTCTGGTGGAAACCTTTGTGACGAGAGTTGCTGGTTCGGCGTCGGATCCTCCTCCGGAGCCTCAAGAGCTTACGGGGGTTGACGCCAATAACACCGCGTCGGAGGCTATCGCCGCCTTGGTGCGAGGTTATCACTCCGCTGGTGATAACGAACATCGTCAAGCAGTGACATCGCCGGCGCCTGACGTGCGAGCCCTTGTCGTCGGGACAGAATTTGGCGGGCATTCTGCGATGCATCGAGCAGAGATGTTTGACCTCAGCTCTGAAGGGAACCCACTGCGTTCTGGTGGACGAGGCTTCATGATTACAGGATCGGAAGACCGGCGGATACGGTTATGGGACATGGGGAGACCAGATCGCTCGTGTGTGTTGAGTGGTCTTGAATCTGAATACGATAGACCGACGTACAGGTGCGGTACCTATTGGACGTTTGCTGTGGACGATTACTGATTCTGCGATAGTGCCGTTGAGAATGGATCGGCTTCTTCGCTGATAGAGACGTGGCCTTCGGCGAGTCCTGCGAGTCACAGCAATCGGCCGCCTCAGCGAATGTCGTTGATCACGCATAATCAGTCTAATTTGCTGAAGTCGCATCAGGATGTTGTCACTGCGTTGGTCTGCATTGACTCGCCGTTCCGTGGTGGGGTAGTTAGTGGGGATCGTGCTGGGGTTATTAAAGTCTGGAGAGTCGAACCGGGGGAGTAGTTAGTTGTACATGGGATTTTTCATATGGTGTGTGTGTGGATTGCAACCATTGACTACGTCGTTTTAGATCAGTTCTTTCCTTCGTTTCAATCCTGAGCTCTCGTGACACTGACAGCAGTAATCCTCTGCTCGTAACCGCACGAAGAGTGCGACCAGGTCGCATATTATTATCAATTCCCGCTTGTCACCCTCCGGAATCCCGAATCACTTATGAAAGTCTTGGCCTACAGTGGGATGTCGGGATAAGAGCAATCAAGTTCAGACAATGCTCAACGTTCAATTATTTCAGCTTTTCCTCAGCCACAGGGTCAAGCGCCCCCCCACATTCCCCACAATCATTTCATTTCCAATCGAAACGCCCTGAAGTGCCCTGGTCAGGCTCTCGTCGCTTTCTTTTGGCTTTCATGATGGTTGTCTACGTCAGACTAGTACTTCTCGTTCATCGGAGTGCAAACAGTACCGAATGATAGCCTGCTCGCTGCTCGGTTTATAGAGACTCCGACTGCAACTGGATCGGAACTTGTTTGAGGCGGAGCGTGTATCTCTTCGAACTTGTGGGTTTGCCTAGGCCGACTCGGTCCTCCTTGGAAAACAGTTAAACCCATCTATGCCTACACTTCGCCCGCATACGGGCTAGTATGAACTTGATAATTTAATCTGAATCCGACGCGGGATGTACGGGTCGACGAAGTTGACGTTCCCCACTTGATCGAAAAGCCGGTCACTGAGATTGACAGATTTCCGGCGACAAATAATATATAAGGAGTTGTTCAGGATTGTTGCCTTCCCTCCACAACATTGCTATGCCCGCTACCGTCTACCGCTCGCCCTATCCCGACGTTCCCCTCGTCCACCGCTCTGTATTTAGTCATTTTCTTGATGATAGCAAGCCAGGGTATATCGGACATTGGCCCGGCACTGTTCCCGCCTTTATTGACGCGGTGTCGGGCACGACGATAAGCCGCAGCGAGACGAGGGCTCTCTCCCTAGCGCTCGCCTTTGGACTCAGGAACCACCCAGGGATTCGCGCGAAGCGAGGAGATACCGCCCTCCTTTACTCACCGAACTCGCTCGCATGGCCGGTAGTGGTCTTCGGTTGTACGTCGTATCCGCGTCTTCTTGCACACGTCACAAGCTTAGACCTCTTCTTTAGCCATTGCGGCCGGTCTACGAGTTTCGCTCGCCAATTCCGCCTACACTCCTCACGAGCTCTCTTTTCAGTACCAGGATTCTCGTTCAAATGTCATTTTTACCACAGAGGAGGGGCTGCCGACAGTGAGGCAGATGTTCCAAGAAATTGGCGTCGGTAAGGACGGCGATAAGCGTATTGTTGTCCTCGGAAACTCGCTTAAGTGGGCGGGAGGACCAGACGCGCCGCGAAGCCCGGCTTCGGCGTCACTTATACGTTTAGAGGACCTCCTTTCTTTGGGATCGCTACAGAAGGAGGAACTGTTTGATGGAAGAGCTGCACACGAGACTGCCTTACTGTGCTATAGTTCGGTGTGTCTCCTTTGGGTTGATGTGCCTCCTCGCGCTAACCTTTTTCAGGGAACTACTGGTAAACCAAAGGTACCGTTACTCTATGGTCGACAGCGCGACTGACACTGATCTACTCTGATTTCAGGGTGTTGAGGTACTGATAGGTCTCTAAAGTTTTCTTTCTACGTCTAATTCTGTACTAGACAACCCACCAAAACCTTACCTCCGTCGCCGACATGGTCATGGTCGCGCTACCCGACCTTTCTGGTGGCGCCAGCCTAGGTATCCTCCCTTTCTACCACATATACGGTATGATGGCGCGCTTTGAGATCGTATCGACAATCTAAGTCAATCTATAGGCGCTGTTAAACTGATCTTCTTCTCCCTTCGGGCTGGTCTCCCTACGGTGATCATGCAACGATTCGAACCGGAACAGTACTGCGCCAATATCGAGAGATACAAAATCACTTTCAGTCTCATCGTTCCGCCCGTTTTGGTTGTGCTAGCCAGGCATCCAGGTACGTTGTATCGTTTCGTTCAAATCTAATATTCACGTTTGTATCTCTCAGCGGTGTCCAAGTACAATATGACCTCTCTTAAACTTGTCTTTTCCGGCGCCGCTCCTCTTGGTGCTGCTCTTACCAAACAGGTGTGGCTCTAAATACGCGTAGTGTTTTCTCTCTAACATCTGGTAGGTTACAGATCGTCTCCGCTCTGTCAATGTCAAATGCCCCATCCTCCAGGGCTACGGTCTGACGGAAACTTCACCTACTACCCATCTGATACCGTACAAGCAATACAAAGACGCCATAGGAAGTATTGGCACACTTCTTCCCAACCTTGAGGCTCGTCTGGTCGACGAAGATGGTGTCGATGTCAAAGAGGGGGAGCCTGGTGAGTTGTGGGTGCGAGGCCCAACAATAATGAAGGTGCTCTAGAATATCGTCATGTTCCTCTCATTGATACTCATGCACTCGCAGGGATACCTGAACAACCCGACGGCCACGAAGAATTCTATAACATCAGACGGATGGTTCCAAACAGGAGATGTTGCAATCCGCAAGAAATCGGGACTGTACTACATCGTTGATAGACGGAAGGAGCTGATCAAGTACAAGGGCTTCCAAGGTAGACTTTCACAACAATTACGTGTCCTCTGTGCTTATGGCTGTGTAGTTCCTCCCGCTGAATTAGAGAGCGTATTGCTTTCGCATCCAGACGTTGCTGATGCTGCCGTAATTGGAATATACGACGAGGCTCAGGCAACTGAACTTCCGAGGCGAGTTTTCTTGTACTCTGCACGCACGAAGATGGTTATTAACGCGTCCTTTAGAGCATACATCGTTCCGGCCGATCCCAAGAAGGCGGCCACAGACGCCCAGAAGGCCAAATATACCAAAGATGTTGCAAAGTGGATTCAAGGACAAGTTGCTAGACACAAGTTCCTGCGTGGAGGTCCGTAGCAGCTTGGCTGTCCTGAATTGTTGACTGATGAGTTGAGTAGGTGTTGTGGTTATAGATGTTGTGCCCAAGAGTGCGGCGGGTAAGATTCTCAGGCGGGAGTTGCGCGAGCGGGCAAAGACGGAGGTTGTGGCGACGGCGACTGTTACGGCCAAGTTATAGTTATGTTTGGATTACTATATGTACCCTACCATCTATTGCAAGATATTCCGTTTTGTGTACTTGGATCTGTCGATTGTAGGATGACAACTTGCCGTTGTCCTACGGCAGATTCTCCAGATTTTGGGCATAAGTGTACGATGAGATAGCTGGATAATCCGGATACATTTCCGGGAGAGGGGAAGAACGGGAGAAGGCGTGAAAGGCTTTCTTGAAGCGTCTGTCAATGTCAGAATTTCCGGCCTCACCGAAGAGAGCCTGTGCATGGCACTGAGAAGACGTTTACTAGCTGTCGAGGCAGCTCTGGGACGGAGGCACGGACTCCTTCTCGTCCCTTGCTTAGAGGCGTTACCTTCTCGCTCAGAAAAATGTTGAGAAGAGAAGCATCAGTTACCTGACAAACGGGGAGAGACATCGGATTCCAAGCCTTCAGCCGAGCTGATCCCATTCCCAGAGCGTTTGCCCAACACAATGCAGGGCGATTTTTGTTAAACAGATGTGGCGCAGCGAGAGTACGCAGGCGTTGATACTACGTCTTTTGTGGGTCACACTATAGATAAGTAATCGTAGCCCAAAGTTGCGAACGTCAAAGAGGAGGTCAAACTATCCAACGAGGCGAGGGCTGTCAATCACATTACACGGACAAGCATCCGCTGTGATGATTGAATCAACAGCTTCAATCCGGGTCGCGTCAACGTCCACGCCATTTGTTGGACCTATTTCGGAAGCGAAGGCATAATGCTGGTTGCACTTATGAGGGAAAGGAAACGCAAGAAGTAGACGGTGACCGATCTATTAAAACCGAAGGCCCATGTTCTTTTCTCTATTGTACAAGTGCTTTCTATTACAGCATCCTAGATTACCTTCTGCGCACGTCAATTCACCAAGACAGTGCAATTACAATTACAATTTTGGCCTCGAGCTTTTACGCTGAGGGACCTGCCGAACTTTCTGCGCTGAAATAGCTCACGCCAGAAAGGAATTTGTCCCTAGGAAGACGCTCTAGAGAAAGCGTTAGTGTTTTTCCGCCGATTGAAAGCATAGGCCTCACCGAATTCATCCATGTGCCGAGTCGTGAGCACCTGAGTATTGACGTGAACCTGCCTGAACGAACAATTAGTCTCGAGCAAGGTATTCGTGCGTGTAGACTAACATGCTGTTGGGCCTCGTCCTAATTCCGCTGCCATCCGTTGTGTAACGTCCCGAGACGCTGATACCAGTGGAGCGGGCAACTTTGGTGAGAAGTCCTGGACGAATGGTGAGTAACTTAACACACAGAATAAGTATTGGCTGACGAGACATGGTCATCTCGATGTGGAGCTTCACAATGTAAACGACTGGATGGAACTGGGCGACAGGATAAGCGTGGCAAATAGGCGTGCGTGTTATGGCTCTACCTGGCAGTACACAAAGCTGTTATGCAAGGCAGTGACGCCAAGCAGTAAAATGTCCATGCTGATGGAGACAAAAATTATATACTCGTTAAATCTATCGCAGTCGCAGAGTAAGATCTGAGATCGGAAGAGGCGAAAAGGAGTGACGAACTTCATGACTCGGTCATACTTCTTCAGACCATAGTTAATGAGTCGAGTTTTGACCACGCGGATGAAGATGATGTTGAGAGTCAAATCGAGCAAGAGGTAAACCGACTTCTCGAAGCGGTCCCACCAGTGGTTGAGCTGCGAATATTCAGTGTCAGGATGATTTAACCCATGCTAGAATAGACCACTAACCCAGATGAAAGTGTGATGGATTTGGAGCTGTGCAGGAATCCCTGTATTGTTGTCAGCAACAACGAAAATTCCATAACGGTAAACTCACAGATGCAAGCCGTCGAAAGCGAGATCGCAGTAACGATACCAGCCGTGCCAAGCCGGAGGAGAAGCTAGAGTAATGTCAGGGCCTCCGACGTGTTTACGAGTGTGGGCACTGACTCTCTGCCTGTCATTGGAGTACAGAATGCACAGACGGTTAACGATGATAAGCATGAGGCACTGGACCTGGAAATATCTTGAATAAGCATAGCATAAACGGTTTGAGTGAGGAGCCGCACTTGACAGATCCAGCAGAAGATCACGGCTATAAAAACTGGAAGACCAGGCCGGAACAGTTTGGCACTGGCAGGGATGTGGGCGTCACGGAAATCAACTCGAGCAGTTGACTTACAGGTATCCCCAGGCGACGATCTAATGACAGCAGCGGAAGTCGTCAGTACTGGCATGTGAGCAGATCCCAGAAAGAGATGCATACAGCGAACCCGACATCGCTGAGGAAAAGCATGAGCATCATAGACGTAACGCGGACTGTAGCACTTACGCAAAAATTTCGAGCCAGATCATGAAGATATAAGCAGAAAACTAGAAGGACGTTAAAAGAGAATGCTGGGAGGTGTGTATACGAGCTCACTCTGCGCGCTCGCCTGGTCTCCTGCACGGCACTCCATTTAACATGGATAGCGAATCCGAACTGGGGTGGAAAATTCAACCAAACGCGCCTCTTTGCGCCAAAAAACACCTACGAAAAATCCAAACACGATAGAGCCGAGTGTGAGGTCACCTGGAGTGACAATTAGCTGCACGAATCTGAGGACATTTAGAAGTCAAAACGGAAGACGGAAACGAAAATACTGACGGTTTTTCGGTTTTGAACCCGGCGTTAGTCGCCATAGCAGCGAAAAAGATGACGGTCCTCGCAGGGCAAGGATGACGAACAACCAGCGATGAAAGCTTTCTGCGACTGTCAGCATCTGTTATATACGCTTTCTTCGGCCCCAAGATCTTGTCTTAGAACGGCACCCTGACGGCCCCTTCTGCAAAGGAGAAAAAATGGGCTATATGCACACGGAAGGTCGATTAGGAGACCGAAATCGGAAAGCAGCCTACAAAATCGGAGGGTGCAGTCTAGAGGGAAGACCATCCAAAAGCTTCAAAGGCAGGCGTCACCGAAGAATGTGTTCATCCCCATTCCTCTCCAAGGAGGTGCAGTGCAGCAAATGACATCAAAGTTGGGGATTTGCATCTCAAGCCGGTAATCCAGAGGGAGCGAGTCCACTGAGACATGCGGAAGCGCGGAAGATAGTGTGGAGGATCGTGACATGGGACACGCGCAGCCGAAGTTCAGTATGCATTGCATTTCAGCGTTAGTTTACGAAAAGATGTGGTTTTGATGTTCCCGATGGATGGGAAAGTGTACGAGACAGGCGCGATTCAAGGCTGCTGATAAGCGTCCGTCCTCAACCGGTGTAGTGTGACGTAGAGTATACAATCTTCACAGCCGTCGGCTCCTGGAAGAGAGGGGATACCTGATAAAGATAGTAGGCGGTATGACGTCGCTCCGAGTCCTCCTTAGTGAAGATGCCGATAGTCTTGAATCAATGTAATGCAGCGCGCAGGCAGAGCTTCATGATACTACCTATTGTCAATGTGAAACAGTGAGCTTCAAGTTAACACTTTCATCGAAGTCTTACCGCGCCTTACAGATGATGTTGAGAACATCTAGGCGTTGAAGGTCGACAAATAAAGTGATAGGAAAGGGTAGCGTTCTCCTAAGCATGACCACCAATCACAGTGCACCATGTGGACTTTTTTAAAGTTCAGTTCCGCGATAAAAGAGCGATAAGTACAGAAAGCATCGTAGATTCAGTTCAATCGGGAGGCGACGAGGCCGATGTGACACTGACAGGACAAGTTGAAGTTACAAAACCACGTGTATAGCCACCCAAACGGTCGGTCCGGCCCGACTGCGTGCCGACGATCGGCCCTTGTGGCGCATCGGTTGTGTGTCGGATGGCGTTCATCTAGTCCCCTTCCTATACGTATAGAGACAAGTTGGTGTACGGAATGAGCCATGGTGTTATTAGCCTCGCGACAGGTGAGCTTGGAGGACGCCTGAAAGACTGATGAATTCTTCGCGTAAGGACTTGAATGCTTCTGCTTCTTGGCTCAAAGGACAATTTTTCCTCGTATTCGACTGGTTTGACAATAGAGCCATACATCAGTATTTGCAAATTCCCAGTGTCTACTCTTCGTGGTCATTTTTTTGTCTTTGAAATGTGTCCATGGCTCCTTGGCAGCTGTTGAAACGCACAGATTCTACACTTCGGGGAGACTGATCCTCATCGACAACAATGTCAACATTGTCCTAGTCCTGGATATTTTGAATTTTCAGACAAAGCGTTATCGTCTAAATCGCTGTTTACGTCCCAATAATCGTCGTCCATGAAGGTGTAACGCTGCACGTTCACACGAATTATCGTGCAGTCCAAGGGTATTAATACAATTCTCTCAGCCGGCCTGTTGACAATCGCTGTACCCGTCTGAGGCGCCACATCAGCAAGGAAATTTTGATGGATTAAGTGCACTATCGCAATCAGCATCACCGACTCGATGAGACGGCGACGTGCGCCAGGCATTGAATATATCCAAGCGTAAAAAGCTCAAATTTGTCGCAGTCGCCAGTCAATCTCTAGTTCTTAGATTCTTGTAAACAGTCACACCTATTATAAATTAATAAAAGTACGGCAATGACAATCGACGCCTTTCAATGTATTCGAACAACAATGGAATTAGGGTAACAAGAACTCAGACTGGGGAAACTTTCACGGTATCTCCGTTGCCGGAGTTGACTGAAGAAGCTTCGGCGATATCTTTGTGGTCCCTGGGACTCATCTCTGCATAGACCATCAGTACTGGAATGTCTAATGGGTTGAAGTTCATCTCTTACCGAAATCGTCGATGTGACGAGTCGTGAACACCTGGGTATCGACGTGAACTTGCCTAAACGGAGCAATTAATTCTTCAAGAAGAGTGTGTGACGGGGCAAGTGAACTAACACGTTGTTTGTCGTCTTGTTTCCACTGACAGTATCCGATGTTACACGTCCTTTGTCCTCGTTGTAGACACTGATACCCGTGGAGCGAGCGACCTTGATGAGAAGTTCTAAGGAGGGACAATGAGCAATTCGCGCGCGCCGGAAGGATAACGGCTTACGAGACATAGTCATTTCGATGTGGAGCTTCACGATGTAAACGACGGGATGGAACTGGTCGACAGGATAAGCGTGGCGAATAGGCGTGCGTGTCATTGCTTTACCTGGCAGTACACAAAGCCGTTGTGCAAGGCGGTGACGCCAAGTAGTAAAATATCCATGCCGATGGAGACAAAAATGATATACTCGTTGAATCTGTAGGAGAATTAGATCCGAGTTCGGAAGAGGCGAAAGGGAATGACGAACTTCATGACTCGGTCATATTTCTTAAGACCGTAGTTGATAAGTCGTGTCTTAACCACTCGAATGAAGAGGATGTTGAGGCTGAGATCGAGCAAGAGGTAAACCGACTTCTCGAAGCGATCCCACCAATGGTTGAGCTGCAAATATTCAGCGTAAAGATAATCCAACGGATGCTAAACTAGAGAACTAACCCAGATGTAAGTGTGATTAATTTGGAGCTGCGCGGGAATCCCTGGACGACAGTATTTTTGTCAGCCCTATCCGGGCATGCTAGCGCGGAAAACTCACAAATGCATGCCGTTGAAAGCGAAATCATAGTAACGATACCAGCAGTCCCGAAGCGGAGAAGGCGCTACAAATATGTCAGCGCCTTTGCCTTGCTTACAAGTCCGGGTACTGACTCTTTGCCTGTCATCGGAGTACAGAATGCACAGCCGGTTAACGATAATAAGCATAAGGCACTGGACCTGGAAACATCTTGAATAAACATGGGATAACCGGTTTGTGTAAGAAGGCGCACTTGACAGACCCAGCAGACGATTATGGACAGGAAAACTGGAAGACCAGGCGGGAAGATTTTGGCACTGGCGGGGATGTGAGCGCAGCGGAAATCAACTCGAGCAATTGACTTACAGGTATCCCCACGCGACGATCTGATGACAGCGGAAGTCGTCAGTACTGGCATGTGAGCAGATCCTAGAAAGAGATGCGTACAGCGAATGCAACATCACTGCGGAAAAGAATGAGCATCGTAAAGGTAATGCAAACTATGGCACTTACGCAGCAATCTCGAGCCAGATCATGAAGATATAGCCAGAAAACTGGCAGGATGTCAACAAAGCGCACGGGGAGGTGTGCTTGGAAGCCTACTCTGCGCGCTCTTCTGGTCTCTCCCACAGCACTCCATAAGACGTGAAGAGCGAATCCGAACTACGCGGAAATTTAACAAACGCGCCTCTCTGTAGGAAAACACGGACAAAAAAACCAAACACGATAGAGCCGAGCGTCAGGTCACCTGGAGTGACAATCAACTCCTCGAATCTGAAAGGCAAGACATTCAACAGTCAAAATGGAAGACAAAATACAGTCAGGATACTGACGGTTTCTCGGTCTTGAACCCAACGTCGATTGCCATGGTATCTCAAATGAAAGACTAGCCGCGAAGGGCAAGATGAAGACGAACGGGTGACGAATACGTCCTACGTTCGTTCCCATCCTTTTAAAGCAGCATAAATCTTCAATTTCCCCGCCACCCCGCGATCATCTTGCTACTACTAGGAGTTAATTTAGGGGATTTCATAATCGAAGGAAGCAGTTTGGACAGTTTGATTTCAACCAAACACGTGTCGGGCGGAAAGAAACGACCTGATATTCCAAGAAAACTTGAAGACCGAGTTGACCGAAGGATGTGTTCATTCCGCTCCTACTTCTGCAGGGAGGTGCACTGAATGGTAGTAAAGTCGAGGATTCGGGTATTCGTTCTCCAAACGGTGACTATCCCAAACGGGTGCTGACGCAGCAAGTGATCGTACAAGTTCGAGAGCCATAAGTGGTTGATCGGCTGACGGCCGCTACAGACTTCGAATCTAAGACATGCGAAAGCGCATGATATGAGTTTCGTAGCAACAGAGGAGACGTCCTCCTCCTCGCCTGTCGCAACGCGTTGCTGATAGAGTGGAGCCCATCTGTTTTTATGCGACGAATCGTCAGTAGATGTGGTGTCAAAAAAAAAGAAGGGGTTCGCGTACAGCCTGCATCCGGACACGTATACAGTTAGCATGCCGAAATGTCCAGCAAACTTCAAAAGGGCGTGATGCAGCTGCTACCGATACCATATGGACAGAGATTGTGGTGGTATGGTCCGATCGATAAGGTATCCCATATCATGACAGCGCACCAGCGTGAAGCCTCTAGCTGACCACAATGTCCTTCTACCTGTGCTGCGATTGCGGTGGCTCCAAAACCTCAGCGGTTATTTGCGACGCCGCGGGTCAAGTCCTTGGGCGCGCCTTTTCAGGCCCATCCAATTTCGCATATCTTACACTGGAGGCATTCATAGCTGCCGTTCGGATCGCTGTGAGTAATGCACTCAAGACGTGCGTAACCCCTCCGTCCGTCGACCCAATTCATTTGCCTCCATCCTCGACCTTATTTGCAAAAGCGTGGTTTGGGGTATCTGGAGTAGATTCTCCAGCTGCCATCGCAGCGATCACTCCGGCTCTCGCATCGCTCCTTTCAATCAACGAATCGAAGCTGATCGTGGCGAATGACACCCACTTGTTGGCTGCACCAGTGCGTTTACACCCCGATGTGGCCTACGCGGTGACTGTAGTAGGCGGCACGGGGTCTATTGCCGCATCGTTCAAAGACACGAATGGGAAATTCGAGGAGTTGGGCCGTGTTGGGGGCTGGGGATGGATTTTGGGTGATGAAGGTGGAGGATTCCATGTCGGAAGAGAAGCGGTCCGCCAAATTTTGATCGAGCACGACACGGCATCTGTAATGGCGGCTCCTCCAAGAGCGAGCGTCCTCAAGGATCGTATCTTGGAGGCATTCAGCGTCAAGAGCGTTCCGGAGATTTTGACAGAAGTTCATGTCCCTGATCCCAGCACCACTATGGCGAATATTCCTCCCCACCTCACAATGGCCCGCGAAAAGCGACTCTCATCGCTTGCACCTTTGGTCTTCAAAGCTGCTTTCGAAGATCACGACGCGTTGGCTCTCGATGTATTACAGACGAGTTCTGGCCTCATCGCGTCAGAAATTGCCATTCTTCTTGGGCAAAGTTCGCCTGAAGCGCCACGTCTCGTTAACCCGAGTGAGGCCGTCATTTCATTTGGAGGATCCTTGGTCGGCAAAGAGGAGTATAGAAAGATGGTTTTGGACCATCTGGCAAAGAGGGGACATGTATTTCGGTACGTCGAATTTGTCGACGATGCTGCTGCCACTGGAGCCGTTGGACTGGCTGTAAGCGCCCAGTCCTGAGTCCCGTGTACGAACTTGTAACTCTAGATTATTGTTCTTCAATACATTCGTCTCCAGGGTGTTTCTGTCCAGAAATTGTAAATTCCTGAGAAGCCGCAATTCTGGGAACGCGGTTTCACCGGCCCGGACGCCACAAACTAGTGGCAGTTGACGGTTACCACAATTACCATGACCAAGTTGAGCAGTGCCACAGCTCTCCAGAGAGCGTAGACGACCCCGCGCCGCCGCCCTACAATAGGAAATGATGTTCCATCATTTCTGCGCACTATGGGCCCATGCTCGTGTCCTCAGCCCAGGGTATTACTTGTTCTCCGTCACCCATATAACTGCCAGCTTGCATTGACACTATACGCCTGCTTCTCTTACTCTGCCGCCCACATACAATGTTCTCGGAAACGTATACAATCTCTACGTCTCAATGCCTCGTTACTTCTGCAAAGAGGTATAGGTCCTCCACACGACGCGTTCACGCTGGCACTGCAGGTTGGGTCCTGATATTCGCACATGGGGCTGGGATGTGTATGTTTTGCATCCCTTGGTGCAATAGCTTCTGAGTCTAATGGTAGCCAGACAAGGAACGCTTCGAGCCTCTCTTACGGCGTCTGTTTGAACTTGACGAACGGAAGGAATGTGGCGCCCAAATCGTCGAAGCTTGGACGGTTGATGCACAGACTCACGGGACTGCCGCAGACCTAAACGAAAGTGTCATCAATCAAGAGAACTTTCGACTCAGTAGGTATATCCCTCGGCATCTCATCGCATCTGCTGAAGATCCAAGCCGCGTCCGACTATGCTGGCGCCCTCGCTGCCCTGCGGACGTCCATCTTCTTTGGAGATGCTGATATGCAACGCGTGGTACTCTTCGGTGAAAACGAGGGAGCCTCGACTGTCCTGTTTACGCCCGACTTCTTCTCACCGGATGATCCGCTGCCCATTGAGAATATAATTCTGATCAATCCGTTCACACCTTCCCCTCAATACGACGCAGAGGAATGGCGGAGTAGGGAATCTGCGAGGGCGTACTTCAAGAAGAGGATGGACCCTGCAATGGCGGATAGTTTTGTTGTGAGTCTCTTCCCGTAACTAGGATGATAGAAGCTGACCAAAGCCAAAGGATCATGCCCTCGTACGCACAGAGACCGGAACAGTTCGAATGCGCGCTTCGAAGCCACATCAAGATCAACTACGCGACAAAAAATACTCCAATTGGGAGTCGTTGGCGTTCCCAGTTGGTACAGGTGTGCATCTAGTATTAACAGATCCAGTTGAAGACGTGTAAGTCTGATATACTCTTTGATCTGTTTCCCTTTCTCAAGATCTGGTTTTTTTTAGGAAATCCAAGTTGACTGGTCAACATTTCACCTCCATCAGACAAAATCAGGACATGGCCGATGCGCTATACGGCGTCTTAACTGAAGCTTCACGGCAAGTCGCTGAACGAGTCTTTGGAGTCATCAGGGGAGAAAGTGGTAAACTATAAGTCATCCTCAAAACATGTTTCACTATAAACTGTACTACTACTGAAGTTTGAACAACATACAAACATGTGGGCACAAATAATCTACGTACTAACTAAATCGTGGTACAAGAAGTACGAGCACAGGCCAGCCACTAGTCGATAACAGCCTCTATCTAAGAGAAGCGAGAGCGCGCACAGTGGGCCAAGGACGCACTGAATAAATAAGTAAGATAACTATCAAATGAGTGTGGGGGTAACTTGAATCGATAAACACGAAAATGTCATGGTCACGGGCCATGGGGGTATACTTTTAATGATTTCTTCTTCGTCGGTGCATCGTGTCCCTCCTACCGTACACTGTGTCTCTCTTCTGCGTTTCGTCACCTAGCAGACCGCCAGATAGGGAGCAATGCCCTGATAATACGCAGTCACGCCAAGCGCTATACATCATAACCACAAACGCTTGGCCTTCCGGGCTCTCCTCGACAGCGTTGCCGCCCCAAGCCAAAGGGTCGATGGCGGGACTTGCACGTCCTTCTTGGCTGACGTGCCATGCGCCCGTAGTCTCGTTGACGCCACCAAGTACCGCGCGGATGCCATCAGCCCAGGTGATGTACGAAGCCGATAATGAGGGCGCCAGCCGATAGATGACACTCGCAATAGCCGCTGAGCCCGATATCTCGCCAAACGTGCGTTCCGGCGCAACAGACCCGTCTGTGTCGAGGTAATTTCTGACGAGACCGTTATCGAGTTCGCTGCCCACCACAGCGTCCAAAATCTCGGTGATCCATTTTAGAAGATCGGTTTCTGCGCTCGCCCACCAAGTCGCATCCTGGCCTTCCCAGGCGGCAATACCAGAAGCTTTTATCGTCGCAAGCACTCTTGACATCCCAGCAGCGGCCCAACCGTTCCCTGTAGACCAGCGACCGGGATCATAACTCTGAGGCCCAATGATGTGTGACCATGCGCCCGTTCCTGAAGTCTGTAAGACTTCGCGATACAGTTTGCATTGGTTATAGCCTTCGTAAATTAAAGACGCGTTTTTGGTATCGGCGCCGTAAAAAGCGAGGAATGGAGGTGTCATATACATAAAGTCCGCCCTAACGCGACCATAATCAGTACATATGAGGAACCAAAATGTGCGGTGAACTTTACCAAAGTTCTGCGACGTCTGCCCGATGGCTTATGGCACCATTGTCGTACCGTGGCGCTCCAGTCATGAGATAAGTTAGTGTTTGTTCGGTAGCAGTCGCGTAACGCTGAAAACGGATGAGTATAGACACGGTTTCAAGGATCATTTTGGGGTACCTCGTAGCCTGGATATTTGCCGATCATCCATGCCACTACACCAAGACTCGCTGGATCTCCGGTACTTCCTGCGCCATCGATGAGCGCATTGACGCCTCCCCACTCGTTGGGAACGATCCATGAGAGAGCCGAGACCGTGGCGGGAGTCTATCCGAAAAGGCGGGTAACAAGCCGAAGTCAGCGTCCTGGTTGAAACGGTGAGCTGTTGGATACGCACGTTTGCAACGTCAACCTGGATATTCCAAGCGCCGGCTTTCATGCCATAGACAGAAGCCCAGGGCGTGTACAGTTCGAGGAGCGCCAAAGTTGCTGCACCGTACTCCCAAGAATGAGTTGGCAGTGAAGCACATAGTGCCGCAGCACCAGATATGTTGAAGCCGCCTCCGGACGCAAATGCATTCTGGTTAGACCCAGCTAGAGCGAAGGAAGAGGCTCCGCTCGTGGAGAAGGGAAAGGCATCAAAGGCGGGCGAGGAAGAAAGCAACGCCCCAAGGATGCTGAGGGCATTCATGCGTCCAAGCTAAATGCTTCCGTGATCGTGTAGATGCGAGTTTGCGCGATCCAAAAAGCCCGCCAGAGAAGAATGAATAAGTTAGAAAAAGAGCGAAGTGATGGTGTATAAACAGAAAGCGGTGATGGATGAATCAAGAGCCAGCTTGAGCGGGGCCTGTACACACAAGATCAAAAGGCCGAGAGAGTGCAGGCTTGGCGGGATAGGGGAGTATCATATGTATGCAGAATGGTCCAGGAATAGTCACAAGGGACGCGCTATCATTTGGATGCCGGCCTGCACTGGCCGGTTATTGCTCTTTAGTATTGGTTTATGAGCGTTGCGCGTCGATACGGTGGCCTGGACAACTTTTCCTCAACTTGCCAATGGTGCATGTTCTGTTCGGTGTCAAGAAGTCGGGTATCGACCGGATCAGGCCCCTGGCCAGCCAGATATGGTGCCAATACACGTGGTACAAATCGTGCACCTGCGTCTCCTTCAACTTCAAGTTCATTAAACGATGGATAATACTGTTACTATTCGTATTAGACACTTGGTAAGTACCGGTAAGTAACTGGGCTTGTACGTTCAAGAAACAGCCGCAAACTGTTTCTCCGCTTGATATCCCGCGTCCGCCGACGAATCCAAACAGGATCCAATTGGGATCCAAACCGCGCGCTGTCTGGTAGAGATCCCTACGCGCACCCAGTACAATTCTTGATGAGCGCCTTGAATGCGAGAAAGAACCACATGCTAGTGCTTGACGTTAGACAGCTGGCCATGCCGTACTTGGACGTCTGCTTTACTTGGATGTACAGATTATGCTCAGGTAGACAGAGATCAGCTCACCAACCATAAAATCGAAGCTTTCATTGCCCCCGATGAACAATCCCGCTTTGATCGACGTTTGTGTTGTATTGTGGGTGTCTGAATGCGATGAAGTCGTGGACTACCTTCAACTCATTCGATGCCAGTACTTGCTAGAGAGGGCCACACCCGGACTGTTAAAAATTTGGTGCGGTGCATTGATCCAGCCATGAGTCCGAATCCGCAGTGGCGTCCGAGTCGACGTCCTTGAACTTTTAACGGTTGTAAATGAAACCAGTCGTATATCACTAAGTCAGCGCTTTCGAAGCGCTGCCCTCGGTATGCTATAGTGACACGTATTCAACCATCGCTCCGTCTCGCACGAAGCTTGCCTCATCAAACGTAGAGGGCTCCAGTCCGAAACGGTGTCAAATTCTCCGCATTACTATAGTGTACGGAATAGAAGATATGGGCTCTTTCCGTTCCGCTGTATGGCTGGGATTCAATGTGTGAGACAAATGCCGATATATAGAACGAGGCTCTGGGAGAAGAAGCGGTAGTACCCGAATGCGGGGACTAACCCCATATGGGTGAACCTGCGAAGCTGTGTTCGAGCTGTGCAGCTTGCATTTACCTCTCTTCTCGGCTTTGCATCGGACCACAAACGGTTGACAGGCTTACTTTCAATGCTTACCGGACGCCAAATCGGCTGGAATGAAAGTTTGTGAGCGCTTTTGCCGCTATGGTCTACGGAACACAAGATGGTGGCTATCACCACGTGCCAGGGGTCGACCCAGTCTGCGGAAGCTAAAAACTGTTCTAAAAGCTGATCTTCGAGCTCACTCACTTTCACGACCACCACATCCTATAGCAACGGCTACTTAGCCACCGTCGACCCCAACGAACTCAATGGACACCCCTACCCTGACCACCACTACCGCAGACCGACCATCAGCTACCCTCCCTTCAAGACCCGCAACTGCGGTCACATTTGATTCACCCGAACACCCATCATCACTTCTTCCCATCTCTCGACGTGCGAGTACTATTGGACACAACATATACGGCGAAGGTGAGTCTTTTATTTTATCAAACTCTAACCGAAAGCAGAACTCATTTCATGGTCGGACATAGGTGGATACAGTGTATCAGCTAGCGCTCGCACAAGCTACACTCGCGTGGACACAATGACAGACGACCAACCTGATGCGTACCCAACCCAAGTCGCGGAGGTCGAACGAACAGACGAACCCGCTGGAGAGATTCCTCACACACCATCAATCTCCCTCACATTTCTTCTGGTCTCCGGGCGTCGACGGACGATGAACTTTGATCCTACATACACTGTTGGTCGTGTGAAGGAGCTGGTCTGGAACACCTGGCCTGGAGGTTCGTCCCCTTCTTCACCCGTCGGCCTCATGTACACATCTTCTTTTCATCAGACTGGCAGGACGAGCGACCACCTGCCCCGTCATTCCTGAGAATACTCCATCTCGGCAAGGTCCTGCAAGACGAAGATGTTCTCAAGGGTGAGGCACACATGTTGTGATTGACAGACCTATATCTTACGTTTCTGGCAGGCGCATTTTTTCCAATTGATGCACCTCCAACAATAGTACACATGTCCATCCGTCCCGGCGCACTTGCGGACGACCTGTCGAAGAAGGGCGAGGAGGAGGTCGTGTGCTGCTGTGTTATATGCTAAACGAAGGAGCTAGGCACGTATTCTCATGCTCCAGAGGCATGCCCGTGTTCCCCGACTCTTGCATACGCGCGGGAGGGGTAGGGCGGAAATGATCGGGTATTCATGACAATTCACGACTCATTCGTCTGCGGGCGAAACGATCTTTGTATTCACATCGGAATTCGCGTTATTGGACACATACAGCGCAAGACAGTGCTAAGACGAAGGGTTACTGGGTCAATGGGTATATGGATGCGCACCTGACACGAAGGTCCGACGCGTCGATGTCATTCATCGAACGCTGTTACAGTGGCTCGTAACCTTTAGCTTCGTTATCTAGGATTGTGTATCACTTGACGTCCGTTGCTACAGGGAGATAATAAAGATAGTATAAGGATAAACTTGGAGGTTTATTGAGTCCCAATAAGAACTTGAGAACCATGAGCTACGACAATCTCTCAAGCTTTAAGAGAACACTTACTAATTCCAGCGCCATGGCGCTTCAGCTGATACTGAGAAGGATAATCAAGAACTGTAAGCAATCCATCGGCGATGCTCACCTCGTAATCATCGCCACCAAGAACCAGCACATCTCCATGGACCATGCTAATTACGACATCATGTTGCAAGGGTTCCTTGTCCTTGGAAAGAGTGTTCAAGTCCGCTTCGCCGCCGTCTAACGTTAACAACGTCGTCGTTTGCTTCTGGGCCTTTCCAGTTCGTTTGGCTGGACTCTTTACCGCTTCTTTTCCCGTTGTATGGGCAACCCTCTTTAATGTGAATGTGATGGCTTGTCCCAGGCACGCCACCACAATCGGGTGGGCTTTGGCTAAGAAAGGTTGCAATGTCTGCCAGACAGCACTATCAACACACGTTCTGCGCCACAGATAGAGATGCGAACCTTTCTACTACTCCCTTCCCTCCACCAGGCTAAGATCGAAAGTGAAGTAATCTCGATCGTAGTCTCGGGATTCGGTAGGTCGCTATATGTGTGGCTCATATGAAGCATCCATTCGCGAGCGTTCTTTACACTCGGCGATGCGGATTCCCAATCGGAGGGAGCCATTGTGCATTGGAAGAAGACCCCTACGAACAATGTAAGAACTCAGTCCAACCTAGTGAATCTGCGGTCACTCACCATCTAGGACGAGTTCGACTTCTGCTTGCATGTCATAGAAAAGGTCTGTGGCCTCATCCTGAAATTCGGTTGAACTCCCGTTAAAGACGTGACTACAGAGAGCCTGCTCCTCTATGGGTCCATTGCCAAGATGATATTTGAAGGTCCGCATGCCATCTCCCCACTCAATATTGTATGCCTTGCCACTACTTGGCGCCTTGAGATAGAGAGGGTTCGCCATGCCGAGCTTGTCCTGCTGATTCGTTACCAGCTGTTCAAGCGTCACTGTAGGTCGAACTCTGGCTGGTTTTCCCTGCACGCCGCATTGTCAGCTTCAAATCAGAAAAATCATGCAAGAAACCAACCTTGCAGAATGAACTGGAACATTTTGAATGCCTGAACAATACCTGCTGGTTTATCTTCCCGCAAGAATGACAGTACCATCCCACCGCCGACACGCAGTTGTCGCTTAGAAGATCCAGAGGTAACACGTCGGGACAATCAGAAGAAACCTTTGTCTCCTTCGTATCCGACCACCAGGGCGAAGACATGAGTTCAGGCTCAAGACCTTCACGAAAAAATTGTCCTTCACTGCCCTGCATCCAACGTATGTTGAATTGCCATTCAAACGCCTCGTATTCAGGCTCCGTCGCGTCGCGTAACATCTGCTGGGAGCAAATTTGGAAGCATCCCAGGACTGCGTAACCGAACTCCTGGGGTAGTTTCAGACCAACATGAACTAGTACTTCTCGAGATGCAATAATGATGACGGGCATACCCAACTTGTAGGCATTAATCATTTTATCGACTTCGAGTGGTAACTCCACGAAACCCGGAGGCGGCTCTGGAGTTGCCTCGAAAGAGGATTCGGTGGCTGGCTCTGCTTTAGGAGTGGAAGAGCATTCGGATAGTGTACTGGGAGTGAGCGGCCGAGAAGTCGTTAGCCGAGGGTGTGTATCCCGAGGTTCTAGTCTGTGAATAGGGCGTCGAGCGTCGTATCCATAGTGAGGCGCGTATGTATCATTCGTTGCTCCAGGGCCTGGAAGTGAAATCAGAACCACAAATTTATCGAGGACGCAAGATGATCACCGAAATGGTATATTTCACTTGCAACATGGGGTCGAAAACCATCGAGTGAAGCGGTGTGCTGAAACTGAAGACTATTGGAACGAACTGCCTTCCGAAAATAAAGAGGCAGATCCGTGTTATGAGTTCTTTTCATCAAATCTTGCTCGCGTATTTCTGAAAAGAAGAGAACATCAGATTGGGGACACATCACAAACCAAAAGAGATACCCCAAAGATATCCTGCAGCATCCAGACCTTTCGTCGTTTGGCGAGTTACTGAGTAGGCCAACTTATTGACAAAAGCTTCTCCAGTCCGTTGTTTGTACGTTGAGGGTGTTCCATACGGTCTCCCGGAATTATACGCCACAGGTCTCTCCACCCATTGATTACTGAAGGAGTCAAAACGGGTATGATGATATACGTATGGGTTTCGTGGAGGAGGCATCTTGTTTGCTGGAGCGGGCATGAGATGAATACATCCTACATCGTCACTGTCTCCAGCTTCGTGAGCCTTGAAAACAACCGGCCCGCCGTTCGGAAATCTTTGGTCAGCAGAACCATAGATGTGACTAGCATTCGGAAGGGCCGCCTGGTAGGGATTCGAATATGCAGAACGCCTTTGCGAGCCCATATCGAGGAGTGCAGTGGTAGAAGTATTCGCAGTGTTCGATACATAACCACGAGACGCCTCCGGAGGGGCTGGCCATGACTGGTATACATGATCGTCTTGAGTAGGACAACGAGGGAAAGTTCCATAGGTTCCATGATTCATTTGAGACCACGAATAAGTATGAGATTGGGTGGGAAATCTAAGAGGCGACGCATTAATGCCCAATTCCGCGCCATTCAACCGGTTAAGCGTCGAACACGCTTCGGGAAGACGATTAACTATTCCAGAGACAGTAGACAAGGAGCCTTGACTCCCTGAGGAAAGTTCCTCAGGCGTAATAGGTCCCGGGCCGGAAAAGTGGCGGAGTGGGGAGGGTGCGAAAAGAACGTTCGGTGTACCGAGAGCAGCTGTCATATGACTGAGAGACGGGACTGCATCAGGTATCGTTGGCAAGGTCGCAACTACTCTGCCAACATAGCCTCGTTTTCTGTAATTATGTATGAGTGTGTATAATTTATACGAAGAGCAATGACTCCGCCGACATTTTCAATTTCCATACTAACGGGTCTCCTTCATTGGATAGTTCCATTCCGCTGTCTTCGTCAACCACGGCGATGACTTCTGTGGTCTTGGTCATTGAGATCCCATTAACTGTTGTCTTAAGACTAGAAACGGCAGCATAGAGTTCTTCACGACTCTGAAAGTACACATACGGTCAGTGATCGATGGAAGACGGCGAGAATGGACGTATCTTACAGACGTCCACTGTCGCGGTGTTCCTCGGTGTTTCCAAACAAGACTCGAAGGAGTAGTTTCGGGGTCAAGCAGAAACCAGCCTTCCGTGGGAAGTCTTTTATATTCTGCACAAATCAGCCACGTATACGAGGACTTGCGTGCGCACTTACTACGCGTCGCTGGCGTCTGAGGTGTAGATTCGACTTTCCTGCGCTTTCGCAGAGATTGGTCAACGTCATCTTCCTGCAATTTGCGAGGACTCTTTTGAGCAGATACCGATGGAGTCGCTGGGCCCATGATAGTGGGAGGAAAAATCCCAGAATCCATTGGGATCGCATCATTCTCGAGAGCGTGATTGTTGGAATGGCTTGATGTTCCCACGTCGCAGTTATCTGGGGACGTTATCTTCTTGAACTTCAAGATTTTCAAAACGTCCTTTACTAGATTGGGGACCGTGATGCAACGCTACCTGCTAAAGAAGAGAAGACGTACTGTCGCGTTTGACTGGCTGAGATGTGGATGCCTCGGCCATTTCCATGGAAATTGACAAGAGAAAACGCAAATTCCAGTTTCATTGACGGCCGTCTCATGAAGTGTCTGGTTGAGTCTTGTCCAGCATGTTGGACGTTCAAAATAAAGTCAGTTGATCGGGATCGGCCGGTACAACTTGCCTTTAGACTCCGATGAAAGCCGCCCTTTTACGCGTTCGCGAGGTCCTCTGGAACATTTTCGTCGTCTACGTCGCGTCTGCCCTTCTCTACACCACCAATTACTTTGTTATCGGTCCTCTTCAGCACGGCTATGCCGTTCTCATCCCAAATCGTTTTTCGCACGCAGACCGCCGAATCGTCCCAGTACAACCAAAATTCGACAATTGGACTGCTTATTTACAATCCGAAAGCCTAAAATCGCCGGAACCCTTCTGGGACACGTCCAGAGGCGATGTTTACACGATGAGCGAGTCTCTGTTTATGTCCAAGGCCTTTTCCTCGTCCTACACTCCCAGCAAGATCATTCCGTATTTCTATAGAGCTTCTGGAAACTTTGACAAGGAGGATATCACTATTACCACTCTCATTACGAACGACAGATTCCAAGTTTTTGCACGTCTTGTGGAACGATATCAAGGCGCGTATTTGACATGGTCAGTGGCGTACACTAATGTCCTGCGACAGGTCCCATTTCTGTAACTCTTCACATCGACATAACAACTCACGTTCAAGACTCACTTGATGCTTTGCACTCCTTGTATTCTTCTTCACTCAGTATGTCTCTCTTTGTTGACGTCCATCTTGTCATCGACTCCTTCGACCGGCAATTGAACACCTGGAGAAACATTGCACGTCTTTTTGCTCGCACCGATTATGTCATGATGCTCGACATTGACTTTTACCTCTGCACAAACTTTCGTTCTGCCATTCGAAGGAATAAGCATATCATGGATAAACTCAAGACTGGACAGGCCGCGTTTGTTCTCCCCGCCTTCGAATATACTGTTCACAACGAAGGGACGGACTACACCGCTTTCCCTCTCGACAAAGCTGTACGTTCTCGGAACTTTCAAGGCTGCGCTCTGGCTTACTTGCATTAGACTTTACTTCCGCTCATCAAGTCCAAGAAAATCTCAATGTTCCATTCTGCCTGGGAAGTCGGGCACAACAGCACAGACTACGAAAAGTTTTACGCCGCAAAGCCGGGCGAAGTTTACCAAGTGACGCAATATCAACCTGCCTATGAGCCTTACGTCGTTTTCAAGGCCGATGGGCCTCCTTGGTTGATCATTGTTTGCATTCACATGCGACAGAACTCATTCTCTCTGTAGGTGTGATGAAAGATTTGTCGGTTACGGCGGTAACAAGGCTGCTTGTCTGTATGAGATGTATCTGTCAGGAGTCTCATTTTATGTCCTATCCGACCACTTCTTGATCCACCAAAACCATGTATATCAAGAGAAGGTTCGAAAACAGGAGGCATGTTTCTTTAGAAAGTCCTTTTGAGCATTTCGCTTACGATTAGTAGCGCAAATTCAACCGAAGGATTTATAATGAGTTTAAGGAAGAAACATGCCTCAGGTAAAAGGACTATTTCAGAAGCTCAGCAAAGCTTATTTTGTGTATAGGTACCTCAAGGTCTTCCATGACGCTAATCTTTTGAATACCAGTCGCGGTTACAACGTTCAAGAGCAGTGCAAGCATTTGAAGGGACTTTCCAGAACTATGATGGGTAATATCACTTTCTAGAACAAAAGCGAAGTTATTGACTAGGATTTCATTTAGCTGATTGAAACGTAGCCCTGTTAACTAGTCAGTGTGGCGTATGAATACACTTTTTCGGAAATTCGGATACGTCGGATTTAGCGTCCGAGTAGCGGTCCGAACAGGCTATTGATCAACCGGGCCGGAATCCGCTCGCGGGATGAAAGTGCAAATTTGAGTTCACCCTGCCCTCCCAACCGCCCCACGGGATATCCTTGTGACTATAATAAACAAGATTTAAGTGCTGAGGGCGTTTGATCGATAGCTTCTTGCCTTTCCCCGATCGCTTCTTGACAAGCAATGGCTCCTCGAATCTTGATATACGGTCGGTCCCCTTCCACCTCATCCATTTACGATTCTGACGTGTGTATGAAGGAACAATCAAGTGGGCTACGGAAGAGTTGAAGCAGCTCTTCGATGGCATCGCAGAAGTGATCGTACGTGAAATGATCATTCCCCCACTTTGCACAAATCTGAACGGTCTCTTAGTTCTTCAACTCCCCGGATAGAGCGACATTCTTCAAGGACTTGGGGCCCAACGGCAAATACAGTGATATAGTTGGACTATTCCGCGATAACACCCTCATACCGAAGACTGGAAACTTTGACAAAGAGTTGATCGATGCATTCCCTCCGTCACTGAAATGGGTCGCGTCTAACGGCGCTGGGTATGACAATGTTGACGTTGCATATCTCAAAAAGAAAGGTGTGTAATGAAACCCGCAACTCCTTATAGTTGTTAACTCTATCAACCATTAGGCATCTTCCTCTCAAACACCCCCGGCGCCGTAGACGATGCAACCGCCACGACCGCATTATTCCTCATGATCTCTTGCATGCGCCAATACTCGGTCGCCGAGCGTTCACTGCGTCAACTAACCTGGAAGCCGAACAACCTCGCGCCGCTCTCACACGATCTAACCGGCAAGACCCTTGCCATCCTCGGATTGGGCGGTATCGGCCTCCGCATCGCCCAACTAGCGCGCGCATTCCCGATGCGCATCGTATACCACAATCGCCGACCCAACCCCGATGCACCGGATTACTGCGAGTACTACTCGGACGTGTACAAGATGCTCGGAGAGGCGGATGTGGTCAGTGTCAGTGTCCCGCTGAACCCTAGTACCGTCGGGCTTGTCGGGGAGAAGTATATTCGCGCAATGAAGAAGGGCTCTATCATTGTGAACACGGCGCGTGGGAAGGTTATTGACGAGGAAGCCATGATTCGCGCGCTAGAGGATGGTCACGTACGTTTCATCCACTTCGTCATATGCCATTTTACTGAAAAGCTCCACTTGCAGCTCGGATCAGTTGGATTGGACGTGTTTCCCAACGAGCCAGAGGTCAACCCGCGGTTACTCGAGTTCCCGTATATCACGCTTCTGCCTCATATGGGAACGGAGAACCAGGATACCCAGAAAGTCATGGAGATTAGAGCTCTGACGAACTTGGTTGATTATTTGAAGACGGGGGTGGGAAAGGACCTCGTTCCGGAAATGCAAGTCAAGTAGTAAGAGTAATAGAATCGTGTATATAGGCGCGTAGATAGATTCGCAGGCGCTTATAAGAAGATGGATAGAGCAGTTGGTTATCACGCAGGCTTGGGAAAGAAGCTGCGTCGTTGAATAAGAATGGCCTCATGGCATCCTCGAGGCGGCGGTATACAACTCGACAAGCCTCGCTGACGCCGCAACCCGTGTTCCTTCAATACTCTCATCTCCCAGACAATATGGACCCCGTCTCCACTCCTACCTCTACCCCCAAAAGCCCTATTGCGAAAATTGACGACTCGATGAGAGCTGTGTACGCCGCCTCGTCGCCGCTGAATCATGGCTGAGCTCACCCGATCATTCAGACTTGATGCATTGGCCAATTTAGACGACAGCTGGTCCAATATGGGGAATGTCACACCATCGACGGTGAGTGCCCCACCCTGTAAACGAATCCCAGCGACGGGTAAACGGGGTTGATTTTGATATTCACAGACCACGCTTCTGGAGGACATCGCGTCAGTGCGCGCGCTATTCAATGACACAAAAGAAGAGCACCTCGGGCGCACGATCACGCTGAAGAAACGGATCCACGATGACCTCCAGAACGAGATCACTGAGCAGCTGAGGTATGCACGACCGCTTGGAATGTAGAAGGGGATCCAGACTAATCGTAGGTATTTGCAGGGAAGACATTAAGTCGAGAATTAAATCGGAAATTCACGCCCAGACGCGTGAGCAGGTCGATCAGCAGGTCAAGGAATACATCCCGATTCCCTTGGACAAGCAGCTTGAAGAGACGAATGCCAAATTGGATCAAGTGAAGATATCGATGTTGAATGCGTACGTGTCGAAATATTTGTCGTCTGAGTCGGCGGTGATACTGACGACGTGCAGGGAGGCTCGAAAGAGGAATTCGGAGTTCACGTTGAGCCATAACCTTGATGATGTGCTTGGAGTCATCTTCAATGACAAGGGGGAGCGGGGCGACAAGTACCCGCGCGACTTGCGCTCATTTGTGGGTGCTTACAAGCGTGAGCGTAAACAATTAGCGAGACGGTTCGTTACTGATGCAGTGCGCGTAGCCGCGGACGTCGAGAAGCTTCTAGCTGATTATGGGTTGGAAAAAGATGATGGTTTGGGAAAAGATGAGCAATTTCGCAAGAACTGTAACCGTTTTTTGGACTACATTGGTATGGGTTGAATCGGAAGTACTAGGCAGAATGCTCACAGGTTTTCATCTAGGTGTATCCTCGGCGGAACGTATCTCTCGCTGCGTGAGGCCCTGATAATAAGGATGGAAAGTTCCACTTCTTACGTTCAAGTCGGCCTGTTCCGGTGACATTTGGATGGCGGGAATGGTTTTTCTTGGTGGGAAAGATAAGTGAGGTGTTATGTAGTCTTGTTGAGTAAGTGAGCAAACCGAAAACTCTCTTCGAATGTATCGTCTTTCTTTGGTACAAGGACCATTGAAACAAGCTCCGGGTGGCGTATCAAGAAGGACCAAGAAGAAACCAGTGATAGGGTGATCCCGTAAATTTGAATACACCGACGGCCGACTACGAGTAGTCCTCTTCCCAGAATCCCACTGCACAACCAGAGCCATTGGCGAGCACGCAGATGTCGGCAACAGAGATGGCAGACATGTTGTCTGCGTCGGATAATCATGTCGCAGCGGGGATTGGACAGTGTCTGCAGGCGTGGATGCTCACCACGACGCGTCCTGGAACGACGCCGATCATTCTGTCCTTTGGAAACCGGACAATGGCGCTAGGAAGAAGGAGAATGGCGGGCATGACGGGTCGGGTAGGCGGCTAGAACTCCGTTTTGTGCTGGAAATTGACCCAAGTTGGCAGAATGCCTTTATCTATGTCAAAAGCAAGCTCGGGTTGTTGAATGCGACGACTCCGCTGCATCTGCAAGCGTTGTTCCATGGACCGGTGGAGGAGGAGGAGAAATACATGGAAGTCGACCTGGAAGCTTGGGAGGAGCTGGTGCCCCACATTTTGAAGCTGCGCATCATGACCTAGGTACACAATATTACTGCGGGAGCAAAGCTAAGCACTAACGGCCCCGAACAGTGTATGTCATGAAAGTAACGGAAAACAGCAGAACGTAGTAGCAACTTGTATACATAAACTGAGTAGTGTACCATGTGTAACTGGCCTGGGCCACGTGCCAGCTGTCTTTTTGGCAGAGACGACCATCTCCTCCTGGTTGTATTGAAAGTGAACAGTTAATGGCGGTATGCCAACAGTTTTCCAACAATTTACTTGACTAACTTGTTACTAGAATACTGATTCGCCTCTTGATCTTGTACACCAAGCCTACCGCCGTCTTTCACACTCTGAACTCGTCCTATTTCTCAAAGTTCGCAACTTACCCTACTCGGGCTCCGACAGCGAACTCGCTTCTAGACTGGCGAACCATGACTTCCACATTTACCACTTTCCAAACGCTCCCGGCGCGGCGGCGACGCCGTCCAGCTCATCCTTGCTCACAAACTCCCACAAGCACCAAAAGCATCGGCATATGGGCGGTCCGGACCTGCCAGTCGAAATCATCGCAGACATTATGGACTTTGTCGGCGACTGGGAGCTCTCCAAGGCTGTCGGCGTGCCCACCGCCCTTCACAGCTCGATTGAATGGTCTAGAGCCTCCGCTGTCGACGTTGCCATCATCTCCGGCTCCCTCGATAAAATTCGAGCCGCCGATCCCATTTCCAACCCTCCCACCAAGATTGGCGCGGAGTTAGCCGTCCGTCTAGGCTACGTCCATGTTCTCGAATTTTTCCTCTCCCACCACCACGCCCTATTCCTTCAGATATATAAAGACGACGTTATTCCAAAGAAGGCATCCCGGCACGGCCGCGTGCACATTCTCTCGTGGTGGAAACATGGTTTCGAGCAGCACCCAGACCTCGTTCCGGCACCCAAACCTGGCTCAATATCCGACGCTATCGATGGTGCTTCTCGGAATGGTCAGATCGCGTCACTTGATTGGTGGGCTACATGTGGTATACCCATGGAGTATTCAGAAGCTGCCCTCGAGTACGCTAGCGCAAAGAACCACATCGCGGTTCTAGAATGGTGGAAGGACCAGCATATTCGGAATGGTGTTCCACTTAAAATAGGACGCGTCATGGATATGGCGAGCACGACTGGGCACGTCGATGTTCTAGAGTGGTGGGCGACATCGCAGCTGGATCCAAAATACGACCGGCATGCCCTGCAGCATGCTAGCTGTCATGGTAGAATTGAGGTGCTGGAATGGTGGCTTGGAAGCGGGCTGCCCCTCATCTTTGATCAGGAGGCACTGACAGGTGCAACGCGGCATAATCGACCAGAAGTGTTGGAATGGTGGGACAATTCTGGTTTGCCGATACAGTATCGGATGTGTGATATCGAGGAGGCGCTCGAAGATGCGACAGGCGGCGGGGAGAACGCCCGGCAGTGGTGGATGCGAAAAGGCGTCGATTTCAACGCCAACGACAAGGAGTGGATGAAGCTACAGATGCTTAATTTCTGAGCTGTCTTGTCTCGTTCGCCCACCGTTGCTTGTTTTTACTATCACGATATTTCTCCTCATACGTTCTTAGTTGTATCTTAGGCCTTCCTTCATGATGTATCTACGCAATTGTTGTCATCGCTGTCTGTATCATACATATTACATTACTACTCAACACTATACAGATACCCTCGACGTTACGGACTTTGAATTGCATTCTGAATTCACAGCATGCGCTCGAACTTACGTTACCGAAACCGCAAAGGGTGGCCGGTCCCATGCTCTGTTCCCTGTTGTACAAACGCTTTATTGCAGCATCCTAGATAACATTCTGAGCACTTCAATTCACCCAGACTGTGCAATTACAATTTTGGCCTGGAGCGTTTACGCTGAAGGACCTGCCGAACTTTCTGCGCTGTCGGCGCTCGCGGCGGAAAGGTGTTTGTCCCTCTGTTTCGTCATCTCTACAGAAAGTGTTAGCATTTCTCCACCGATTGAGAGCATAGGCCTCACCGAATTCGTGAATCTGCCGATTGGAAGCATAGGCCTCACCGAATTCCTCCATGTGCCGAGTCGTGAGCACCTGCGTATTGACGTGAACTTGCCTGAACGAACAATTAGTCTCCGAGCTGAGTATTTATGCCGGTAGACTAACATGCTGCTTGGCCTTGTCCTATTTCCGCTGACATCCGTTGTGTAACGTCCTGTCACGCTGATGCCAGTGGAGCGGGCAACCTTTATGAGAAGTCCTGCGATGGATGGTGAGCAACGTGGCGCATGGCATAAATATTGACTGACGAGACATGGCCATCTCAATTTGGAGCTTCACAATGTAAACGACGGGATGGAACTGGTCGACATGATGAGCTTAGCGAATAGGCGTGCTTGTCATTGCTTTACCTGGGCGTACACAAAGCCGTTGTGCAAGGTGGTGACCCCAAGCAGTAAAATGTCCATGCTGATGGAGACAATAATAATATACTCGTTAAATCTGCCGCGGAGTCAGATCTACGTTCGGAACAGGTAAAAAGGAATGACGGACTTCATGACTCGGTCATACTTCTTGAGACCATAGTCAATAAGTCGAGTCTTGACCACTCGGATGAAGAGGATGTTGAGAGTGAGATCGAGCAAGAGGTAAACCGATTTCTCAACTCGGTCCCACCAATGGTTAAGCTAGCAAGGTTTTACGCATGAGAATGGCTTAGTAGACAAGCGGGGACGAACTAACCCAAATGTAATGGTGATTAATTTGAAGCTGGGCAGGAATCCCTGTATGGCGGTCAACAATGTTGTTGTACCGTACGAGCATGGAGAACTCACAAATGCAAGCCGTTGAAAGCGAGATCGTGGAAACGATACCAACAGTAGTGAACCGGAGGATGCGCTAGAAATCAGAATAATGTCAGAATCACGTTTGGCGTTCTTTAATACGGATGGCGACACTAACTCTTGCCCGCTGATCAGAGTATAGAATACACAGTCGGTTGACGATGATAAGCATTAGACATTGAACCTACACACATCTTGAGTGAGCAAGGGATGAATTTCTCATGTGAGGCACCGCACTTGGCAGACCCAGAGGACGACTAGAGATGTGAACATTATCAGACTATGAGGGATTATTTTGGCGCTAAGAGACTGTGAGAAAGGCAGGAATAAACAGCGGCGATTAACGTACAGGTATGACCACGCGATGACCTGATGATGGCGAAAGTTCTTAGTACTCGGCCGTTCGTGAATCCTCGAAGGAAATACGTACAGCTAAGCCGATATCACTGAAGAAAAAAGGATCAACATAGTGACATGACACGAACAGTTGGACCTACGCAGCAATCTCGAGCCAGATCATGAAGATATAAGCAGAGAACTTGAATGCCATGAGGAGGGCGCGCTGGGACGCGTATTTGTTGACTCACTCTGCGCGCCCTCTTAGTCTCCTTCACAGCAGTCCATGAAACACGAAGGGCGAACCCGAACTGAGGCGGAAATTTTAACAAAACGCGCCTCTCTGCAGGAGAAACGCCTACGAAAAATCCGCATACGATAGAGCCAAGAAGAAGGTCTCCTGGAGTGACAATCAACTCCTTGAATCTGAGGAGGGCATTCAGAAGTCGAAATGGAGGCCGAAAACAGGAGGAATACTGACGGTTTTTCGGTTTTGAGCCCCTTCATGACACCGGAAAAAAGACTGTCCTCTCAGGACAAAGATGGCGGAGAACGAGCGAGGAATCTTTCGGAGGCGAGTGTAGTAAGCATCCTGTTATATATGCTTTTCCTCCACCCCAAGATCTTGTCTTACCCAGCCCCTTCTGAAGTAGGGTATTGGGCGAAGGTCGATTAGGAGACCAAAATCGGAGGGAGGAGGCTGGCAAGAAGACCATCCAAAAACCTGGAAGGACGGCGGCACCGCGACGGGATATGTTCAACCTGTCATCCTCTCCAGAGGGAGCAGCAAATGGCAGAAATGTCAGCGATTGACATCTTCGAGCCGTTATCCAGAGGGGCGCTGAAGTGGGTGCTCGAGGTCAAATTGCTACTATCGCGTGAATCACTGAGACATGCGGAAGTATATACTTAGAGCTCCGAGACAAAGGCACGACGATTTTCAGATGTCGTCAGCTCCTGAAGATCCTGCTGACATCATTTTACTTTTTAGGGAAGAAATCGTTCTTCAGAGGAGAAGAGGAGAATACTAATCGCTTATCATTGTATACGAGTTAGTGGCCCTTCGAATTTCGAGTACATCATACTTGAACGTATAATGGAGTACTAGTAGGTGCTTCCGAAGCCTGGCTGGCCGTATCACACAAACTCTTCATATAATCAAGCTTTATCCAAGTCTTCAAGTACTAGTACACATGCTGGAAGTCGTTAACGAATCTCATCTACTTGTTCTTCTAGACTTCGCCCCACACTCGGTCAACCTCATCCAGGATATATCCAACTTTCCATTCCATCTTCTTGCCTGCTTCGGGCACAACCTCGAGTTTGACCTTCCTTCCACAATTGACGAGATTCGACCCAGCGGCGGCACGTTTCGCGAACTCCTTGAAGGGCAAGGGAGCGTTCGAGTAGACGAGCATATGCGTGTAGGAAGGTCCATTGACCGTCCACGTCAACAGTGGGAAAGCAAAGTGCTCCAAGTTGGGCATCAAGTTGAACGGAATGGTCTGCAACCACGTAGGACGGCTCTCGTCGGGAGAGTCGCCGTGGTATGGCGTCCACATGCAAAGATGGGTGATCCTAGCCAGGAATGCCGGTCCATTTCCGTTTTTGAACGGATTCCAGCGGATGCGTTGGCCCTCCCAGTCGGTGATCGTCAGTCTCTTCCAGGTGAGATCCCTGGCCGGATTGGCGGTCTCGAGGCAGTCAGGCAGGGCGTTGGCCGAATCCGCCGTCATGCCCAGAGCTTGAGCGCCACGGATAATCTCATAGAACAAGGGGCCGTAGGCCTCGAGAGCGGATTGGCTTGTGATGATGTTGAAGAACTCTGAGCACCACACCCGTTTGACAATCGTTGAGTAGTCGAGGCCGCCTTTCGACTTTTCTGCGTGATACGCATTGAGGAATTGCTGCAGGTCCTGGAGAGACGCGAGGATGACGGTGTGAAGGATGTGGCGCTGAACCCAGGGAGATAGCACACGGCACAGAGGAGTTAATTGGAGCGCCGTCTTGTAGCGTTCCACCTTTGCTTGTTGAATAGTCATTCCAGAGTTGGGAACGTCGGTGACTAGTTTCCTGGCCAGTTGAGCTGTGCGCGTACTAGTCACTTGGGTGGCACAGTAAATTATTTCGCGCGTAACATCGTGCGGCAGTTGGAGGATGTCATAGACTTGCTCAGTCGAGGAAGACATATCTGACTAAAAAGCGTGTTCAATATAAGAGCCGGCTGTGGTGCAAGGAACTGACGATGTGAAGGGTAGAGGCTGGTAGAGTCGTGTCTTTTGTCGGCAAATGTGGGCTGGATGGAGTCATTACAGTTACCTTGACCAGTCATTTTATAGCAGAACCGGGCGTCAAAGGGTCCGGCGGCAACTCCGCGTCCTCGAGGCAAGGACAATAGGAAATGTGCATTGTCCACGTATCAGGTAACGGGGTGGACACAGCAAAGAGCTCGAGCTGGTCCACGACTACAGTAATAAATCCAGATTTGGACAGCTCTTTGTGGAGTCACATTGATCGCTATATCCGGCCAAGTGACTGCGCAACGCGATGGACCAGGAATGAGTCTCAAGAATGGAGATTCAGTCAGGCTGTAGGCCAGTGAATGGTCCTCTTCTTGAATCGATACAATCGAGTACGAAGGCAAGATGACTTTACCTGGGTCTTCCCATGAAGATGGGCGCATTGCCAATTTGGGATGCTCGAATTTCCTGGTTTACATCGACGATGTCCCCGCAAAGCGGGCGTTATAGGATCAAGAGCCACGCTCACAGCGCGATGCCGATCTTGCTGAAGGACAATGTCCATAAGGCCATGGTTGAGCGGGTCAATGGCATGCTCAAGGTGGATCTGTCAGCACTTGCGACATGCAGGTATTCATGGATCTGTGGATTGCCCCGCCATGGCTTCGAGAGACTGGCTGCACGGAAGTGACCTCCTTGATGAATTGAAAGACTCTGTAGACAATTGCAAGTGAGTACAGTCAATGAGTCTCCCTATGTGTATTTCCATGCTAACTAAACGTGCTTCGTCAAAGTTCGCGGATACCATACCGGTCACCTTCAATGTCTTCCTGGCAGTGCTCCAGGTGATATGTAATAATGTATCAAACAAACACCATCACCATCACTGCCTGACTATCCCAGAAACCCTCAGTCTCTGGTTACTCCCATACCATCATGGGCTCGTCCTCCATGCTCGCGATGCTGAACAACGATGTCCTTGATATTGTATGTGGGCTGCTTTCTCAGAGAGAGAGCGATAAGGTATCTGGATGCTTTCTCTTTGCAATGCCATCACCAACTTAAATTCACACGCAGAATTTTGCATCCCTGGTCGCTTTGTCGGCTACGGACAAACGCACAAGAGCAATAGCGATACGACACTTGTTCAAACGGTTCAAGCTGTACTTCGTTGGCAATCAACCTTACAAGCGAGGCTTAGCCAGACTGAAGACCTGGAATCCGAAGTTTGCGCCATTCGTTAAGTGAGCTGCGTCCAAATTCGTAGCTGTCCAAGTATTGACTGCTGGGTAGATCTATTGATATTACTTTTACTTGCGCATATCATGCGTTCGCGTCTCAGGAAGACCAAGGCGCCGAGGCGGCTCTCAAGCAGCTAGCGGGCGTCTTTGGCACACTCACACGGCTTCGCGAAATAGCATGCAGCATTGACGACCCCAAATACGAACACTGTTTGGAGAAGGCTCTGCGTGCTTGCCACGTTCAGCCTTTTCCCTTGGTGGAAGAAACTCACGGGCGTTCCAGTCATATTTTCCTTCGATTATGCCCTAATGCGAGGTATATATCAAATCTTGAGACGTCTAACCACTCCTACGCCAGTGAAGAGCATGCACGAAAGCTCTACAAAGTCATACACCATACACCCAAGTTGGACTCCTTAGAGATCAATAGTTCGTGGTCGACATCTACGCTCAAGGGTAAGCTCTTTGCTTTCATTCTCGATTTATTCATTTTTCATTTCCTCATAGAGCTGCGCAATGCTGCTCCGAACGTGTCCAGGCTCTTCCTCAGAGGAGGACTTCTATACAGACAGACAGACGAACCAACCGATATCTATGTATGGCGATACATGCATCCTATTCATGCACGGCTTTGCTAACAACATTTCAGCGGTTGATTCCGATTTTTGCTTCATTCCCTGCTTTGAAAGTCCTAGGTGTCATGTCGCTCTCCAGTCTTGCTTCCAGTCTTGCTGTCGGATACAATCCTCCAAGGTGCGGGAACCCGTTCCTGGGACCTGATGGGGCACAACTCAGAGAGCGGCTCGAACGGCAATCTCTCAAGTTGACGGAAAATATTGCGGCAACAACATTCGACGCTTGTAACCAACTCGTGGAATTGTGGCTTGGCTCCTACACGAGGGCGCTAGCAGAGCGTCGTGGAGGAACAGTCATGAACATTCAGTATGACTTTAGGGCGTCACAAAACAACTCTTTAGGTACCAGAGCGCCAGACTTATAGACCGTCTCTTGGATAAATTAAATATTTACTTTTCCGCGCAGTGTTTAGGGTTAGGGCAACGTTGCATTGACAGAGACTGTGCTGATCCTCCTTCCAACTTTCTCAGTAAAGTGGTCAAACCAACAAGATCGTTACATCGAGCACGCACCATCCGGATCACCATCACCATCACTTTGTAACAAGTGATTGAGTGCACAGAAATGTTTCCTAGTTTCTAGTCGCCATCATGGTGTGCTCTTCGCTCGGGATGTTGGACGACGATGTCCTTGATATTGTATGTGCCCTGCTCTCTGATCCGCAAGAGATCGGTAAGGTATAGCGATACTCTTTTTCCCCACGTTTAATTCGACCACTGAAGTAGTATACCCTCACCACTGGCAGGCCTTTGGATCCCTGTCTGCTTTGTCGACGGTAGACAAGCGCATGCGAGCCATAGTGGTACCACACTTGTTCAAGCGGCTTAAGCTGTACTTTGTTGGGAACAAATCTTTAGAGCGAGGCTCGGCCAGATTGAAGAGTTGGAATCCAGAACTTGCGCCATTTGTCAGGTGAGATTGGTCCATGTTCGTTTATGGGTCTCGCGTATTGACTGGTCTGGTGAAGATCGATTGACGTTACTATCTCTTATAGCTACACGTTGCATCAAGATAGTGGCGGTCTGACGGAGGACCTGCCCGGGCAGCTGGCGGGCGTCTTTGGCACGCTCACACAGCTCCGCACAATAACATGCTGCATCAAAGCGGCCAAATATCGAGACCTCTTTGAAGAGGATGCCGACTATATGAACCGCTTTGAGGAGGTCCTCCGTACTCGCAATGTACAGTTTCCGCTAGTTGAAGAAGTTCACGGGCCCTCCAGCCATATTCTTGTTAGGTTATGCCCCAATGCGAGGTATATATCCAACCTGGATAAGCTTTTCTACTACATCATCGGTGATGAGAATGTGCGAACACTCTTCGACAGCCTGCGTCATGCACACAAATTGGACTCCCTAGAGATAACTAATTCATGGTCAGTGTCTACTCTCCAAGGTGAGCTCTACCCTTCTATTGTTGAGACATTCAGTTTTCATTTTGAATAACAGAGTTGCGCGATGTTGCTCCGAATGTGTCCAGGCTCCTCCTCAGAGGAGAGCGTCTACAGACGAGGACAGACGAACCGCCAGAAATATACGTACGGCACACGTATCGTAATCATGCACGGCTTTGCTGACGATATTCTAGCGATTGATTCCTATTCTTGCTTCCTTTCCTGCCTTGAAAATTCTAGGTGTAATGAGGCTTACCCACCTTGCGGTCGGATTTAATCCCCTAAAGTGTGGCAACGCATACTGGGGATCTCATGGGGCGCAACTTCGGGAGCGAGTCGAACGGCAATCTCACAGGTTGACGGAAAGTATTGCGACAGCCACATTCAGTGCTTGTAACCAACTCGTGGAATTGTGGATTGGCTCTTATTCGAGGGTGCTGGCTGAGCGTCGTGGAGGAACGGTTATAAACATCGAGTACGATTACAGGGCATTACAGAGTGAAGCTTTGGGTTCTAAGGCATCGGATTACTAAACTCCCATGTACGTGTTTACCAGATTCGATACTTTTACTTGATCTGCTTGCGGTAAGTGATGCTCTGACGGGCTCTTGTACCATGAGAAGAATAATTGCTCTCAACGATTTATTGGTTCTCGTTGAAGTACGAACCTGAATTAGCTGAGCGCCACACCGCTTCAAATTACTAGGTTAAGGTTACACGAGATGTGCTGGCACCACTCAACCTACTGTCGGATGAAGAATTCTTCAGACACCATTCCGTAGTGCGAACAATTAACAACAAGTATTGTCAAGACTACAATTTGAAGTCACTAGTATGAACAACACGCTAGAGTACTGATTTAATATGCCAACCACGCCTAAACATATCCTGGATTAAGGTCACTCTATATACGTATAAAAGAGAGTCCATCACGATGCGCCCACCGGGGGCTACAACCGAACCAAAATGAAACGAGAGATCTACGCAGGGGTCTGGCTGGGCGGCTGAGGAGCTGGAGATCCTGCGCCGGTAGAGTCGGGGCTGGAGCCACCGTGCCCTGTCGTCGAGGTGGTCGAGTCAGGCTTAGGGCTGTTGTTATTCGAATCAGAGTTGTTGCTGTTACTCGAATCAGAGGAGCTGTTGCTCGATGAATCGGAACTGCTGTTGCTAGTCGAGTCCGAGCTCGAGCTCGAGGTAGAGGTAGAGGTAGAAGAGTCCGAGAACTCCCACGTGATGTCAAAGACACCATCTGTAGTGCTGCCTCGGAAGAAATCGAAGAGTCCTTCCGACAAGTCTAGCGTAGCAAGGCTCGAGTTAACGTCTGAAATGGAGTGTATACTGGGGGATAGAGTTTACCAAGATCGCCACTGGCGCAAGACGGGCACTCGTCCTTGACGGTAGCAGTGGTACTAGTCCCAGAGGACGAGTCGGTGATCACAACGGTCTGAGGACGCGTCAGTAAGAGGTTTTTTAAATATAGCTATGTGAAGCATTACCTTGTCGCAGTATTCGCCATTGCCATAGTCAGCAGAGGCAAGCGCCACGATGTAATCGGTAGAAACGCTGGTGTCTCCACAAGCGCCGAGACCAACTGTCGATCTTTTAGAACATGCCAGAGGTTATCAAGAATCAACCCACCATCGAAATAGGTAGCCTGGCCAGAAAAGCTGCGCTTCTGCACTTGCGCCTCTGAGGGTACTGGCGCGGCCAGGACGACGGACTGCAGATATCCAATGAACGCGAAGAAGAACGCGACGATTGACAGATGAAGCATTTCTGAAGACAAAGATGACAGGAAGTTGGGGGGGGGGGGGGTTAATGTGAGAACTGGTATTGTTTTGCGATGGAGTAATGAGTGTATACGACCGAGGCCAGTCAAAGTCGATGCGATAATGGTGTACTTGCCCTCTCAAGTCGTATTTATTCATTTCTGAACAGCCACCCGCAGCGCACCTAGCAACGCCCTTTGTTGACGAAGTCACGTAGTTCCATGAAGAGGCGCAGCTCGATGCGAAAGGTCGGCCTAGGTCTCGAAAGAACCGCAGCAAAAAGTTCTGCGAGGAATCCAGTTGGATTGGTCGTCCAAGGATTAAGGCACGATTATGTTCAGCTCGTGCTTCGCTAACCGTGGTACACGCTACACGGTGTATTGAAATGGGGCTTGATTGCTGTAGGGGGAGGGCAGGACTGATAGTCATGAACACATTTTACCAAAGGCAGTAACCGACGAAATGATGACGCCCACAAGAGATACCACCTTCGCCGCCACACCTAAAATTTGTAGGATTTACACAGTCGTGTAGAGCGCATGTCTAAATCGGGGTTCCCATCGATGGTGATGTTGAGCGCAGTCAACACCGAACGTCGGGGAGAGTGTACACACCGCAGCTCTTCCATCGCTGCGGGTGAGTTCGTTGTCAAAGTTCGCCCACCAGTCTACCGGTACGCACATGAGGAAGGGTGGGTTCGACTATTCCTTGCAATCACAATTCGGTTCATCAATTCGAAATGCTGGCACTCCTAGCTCACCTTGAACAGAAGTGTGTACTTTGTCCAAGTACGAGATCGATCGTTTCGCCTCCTCCCGAGCGCCCAATGCACCCGCTGTAATCTCCGTCACCATTTCATGCCGCTGTTCGAGTGGTACAGAGCAAAGCACAACACGCAAATACATCCATAACGCTTCGTGTTCAGGGTATGAGGAAATCAAGGATACTGCATGGTTGAACAGTGTGCAAAACTGTATCTTTTCGAAGCCGTGGTTCTGGAATTGCGAAACAAGTTTGCAAACGTGATCCATCGCTGTATAATCGGAGAGGTGACGATCGATCCATTGTAAGAGGCAAGCAAAGTCCTCATCCAATAGTTCGCGTGACTTAGGTGTACCCGTAATGACGTGTTTTTGTAGTAGACCCATGCAATACGTGCGATGAGACCAAGCATAATAGTTCCGGGGATAACTCTCGCAGCAGATGGACAGCAACTGCAATTCAGCGCGTATCGTCTCCAATGAGACATCGAGAAACTCGTAGTCAAGATCATGGAACGCTTGGGAGGACGACGAGAGGTAATGTAACATCCAACGACGATGATGCCATACCATGGATTGCTTAGCACAATCGCGACATCCCGTCATAAAAGCGGTGAAGAGAGAGAGCTCTGACTGGGCGTCAAGATTTCCTGATTGCACAAGCCTCTTGCGCGCATTCAAGGCCGTCTGATGCGCAGAGTTGGCTAGTAAGATGATGCTCGTAGATGCGAGCAGGTCACAGACATCATTGCGACGTCGAGATTCCATGAAGAGGGAGGAGGCGGAGATGTAGAGCTTGTACAGAATTCTTTTGGGAACGCCAAGATGGCCATCCGACAGAAGAAAGGGGAATTCCTTGGTGATACCAGCCTCAGACCATTGTTCAAAGCCACCAGGAAGGATTTCAACAGACTTGCTGTTGGACGAGTAACTACTAGAATAGTTATACCTGGAATTAAGAGCTTACAGAGGTTTACATAGTGCATCTGCAAGGGTATGAAGGAGAGCCGTCGAGGACATGATGGTGGTAAGTGATCAACCCGTTTTGGGCAAGACGTCCTTGGGCGATCAGTACACGTCCTGTACGTAACGACTCGTCAATTAACTCAATTTTCTTCTTCAGCGACGTCCATCAGCATGAGCTCAGAGCCGCCGACTGAAGTTACTGTTCCGCTGCCTCGCGGACGTACGGAGTGCTGTTCTTCCACGTGCATGTACGATGACGACGAACCAATCGCGACGTTCCGCTGTAGTACCTGCAAAAATCAGTTCTACTGTGTACGATTTCCATTATTTTACTAGATAAGTCGTTAACAGACGTCTCTAGTCGGCCCAATGCCAGAAAAATGACTGGAAATCGCACAAGTACAACTGCTCTCCGTTGAATGGGCCCTCTGCTGGTATCCTTAGTGGCAAGGACTTTGACGATGAATTGGAGCGGATGCATAAAATTCTGAGTGACTGGAGGACCGTGTATCAAGCCGCTGGTGGCCAGGACGCGCCCAAGGAGTCGCTCCAAATAGCATACTCTTCCCCCGAGGCACAAATTTTGCGAGGTAAACTCGACTCATCTACCTGTGCTTGCTGTCTTGCTGACACCATCCACAGACCTTGAACAATCTGCACTCCTTCCCTCATACACTCGCGAACTCCCTGACTCCTCCAAGTATCCGTATCGCCGCCCAATCGTGCTTATCGCCCGAATCTTTCTCGTTGAACTTGTTACACAACTCACACCCGAAAACAAGAAAATATTCGAGGATTATCTTGTCAAGTGCAGCGACTCGCTCCCTCCCGACTGGGCCAGCCTTTACGGGCCAAAGTTTACCGCGCGCGCAGCTGATTTCAGTCCTGGAGCGCGACTCGCGTCCTCGTGTCCTGACATTCTAATCGGCCGCCCAGGGTTCTGGAAAGGGTACTATGATTTTTGATACCATGTCAGTCATCCAGGCAGAAGGTGTTTCAATGTGCGACGCGCATCCCGACTTGGAAGTGTTCCGTCTTCGACTAGGAAAGCCACTCAACTACGAGTACAATGAGGATTCTAAAACTGGACTGTTCCAGCGACGCGATCCTCGCGGCGGCCCGCAGGACGGGTAAACCGCTGGTCCTCACTATCAACAACGTTCATTTCTTCAATGGTCGTAACATGTAGAGAGCTGAGGCTTGGGCTGCAAGTGGGTTGAACTCTACAAAGGCATATTGACCATGGCCTTCAGCACGTAGACCAGTTCCTCGTCTGTTTTGCTTACGTTGTAATATGGCCGATCCGGTAGGTTGCCCGAAACAAAGATGCACTGGAAATGTCTAAGCATCTTTTGGACGTCGAGAAAAGATGGCTTCTTAGTCAAATAGGTTAGTCTCGTTTCCTTTGAACATCCTCTGCACCTACTCAAGCATTACATTCGTGCAGGTTTGATTGTTGACTGCGACGACAATGTCATGGACGAGGTGAGCAGCTTCGCCAACTAGTCTCAATCTATTACTTAACACAAGCGTTTTTAGCACATATGGAGTTCATGCTCCTGGTTACTCCAGCTGAATTCATCAACATGCGCCAGGAGCAAGAACGCGACTTGTTGGAGTCCCTCAGGGCTGGCGGAAACATGATGGACCCAAATCTATTGCTGAGCTACCGCTTCCTGTTATACCTTATGTAAAGGTCGTTTTGTTGATCGTTGTCTTCCTCTTGCTCACACCTTTGTCCAGTGGAAAGTTAATCAGAACTCGACCGCGCAAATATTATCGTCATCGACGTGGATGACCTATAATCTCATTCTATTGTATTGCACGGACACCACTACAGGTCCACTGTGCGGCCCGACTCGATACTTATATTACACGTCGCGCGCGAGGTCGTGGAGAGCCCCGAGTTATCATTCGAGGAGACTGTTCGCGACCGCATAGACGAGATTGAGAGTTTGCATGGCACGAGACAGTTGACGGTGTGGTGGCTTTTCTTTTGTATTGGTGAATGCTGATGATGTATGTTGTATTTCAAAGACCTAGATAAGCGTGATAAAATCTGTCTTATCACAGGATAATGATTGAAATGAGATGCCCCTTGGCCTTGCTCGAGAAGACTATGCGGGACGTGTGTTGATCGTTGACAGCGGTAGCGAAAAGCAAGTCGTGCTCCTCGTTTGAAAGATGCTATCAGTTATAAGTTCCAGAATGATGTATTTTACGCATTTCAAGGTGCAAGGTGACAACCTCAGGCGACGAGGCTCGCGTTCAGACTCAACACCATCTTCCTCCCCCGTCCGTGGACGTTTGGTTCCTGCTAATGCCTGCGGCTCCGAGGACGACTGCTTCTCACCTTCTCCTTCTGGTCTGACTCGAGTCCTCTCCACCTCCTCCAGGCTCCCGCAACTCTGAGACGGTGACTCCATA
Source organism: Hymenopellis raphanipes (assembly GCA_036872995.1). Classification (NCBI taxonomy): domain Eukaryota; kingdom Fungi; phylum Basidiomycota; class Agaricomycetes; order Agaricales; family Physalacriaceae; genus Hymenopellis; species Hymenopellis raphanipes. The sequence continues at coordinate 386,322 of JAYMDG010000011.1, forward strand.
TATGTCCTTCGAGCTGCTTAAAGCTAAAGCCTTCGGGAGCGTCTGACTCTCGCCCTCTTGCTCTGCCATATACTCCCTGAAGGAGACCAGAAGTCAGTCCTGGAAGAGTTTCTCCCGTATACAGGACGCCTGGAGTTTTGCAATAACGTCTCCGCGTGCGGGAAGAACTTGGCGTAATCTGTAATGTCCTTGCGTTGCTGATAGAATGCCCATGCCTGCCCCTTTGCGGGGGCATACCAATGGGGAGTTCCTGTCTCGTCAACTTCGTCACCCACATGGGTGGCGTAAAATCGCCGTGTATCTTCTTCTGGTTCAGGCGCGTCCGCCTCTGTGTCTGGATCTGAATAGCTATCCAAATCGCGTCTGAATGAAAACCTTCCAGCGTTCCCGTGCACCTCATGGTCGCCACCGCCGCCGCTTATGTCTCAGCTATCCCTTAGTCCTTGTATGGCTGACTTAGGATAGTATACGCACTCGTCGCTGGCACATTCATCGTGGCGTTCATCGCCGGCCGTCGTCTGGGTCATCTTCACCAAATGGATTGTCCTCCGCAGAAAAGGCCCAGCCACTACAACAATCGTCGTCTCTGTCATCAAGCAGTGCTCGTATTCGCGCCATACTGGATCTGGCATCCTCAGCGCGTGCCCTAAGCACTGTCGTATCAGCCTCTACCCTCAGCCTCGCACGCTTTGAGCTGTGGTCAAGATAACGGTCCATCCGGCCGCCATCTCTTATTCATTCTACCATCAGCCTCACTCGTCATGATGCACCGATACAGTCAACATCACCTCAGTCACAGGGGAATGCGGGCCACTGCTATATTACCAACAGTCTTAATCATGAAGGATACTAGGATGAGAACACACTGATTTCTGAAAAAGTCATACATACACTGATAGAGAGATACACACAAGCAGGCCAAAGTCCAATCTACTAGCTATTTTTACTCTCCCTCCGCAGACTCATCTTCATCCGCAGCCAAAAGACCCGCCCCACTCGTCAGCGATGCGAAGTCATCTGTGGCCGTTGGCCAAACACCATTGAACACACCGAATTCCCCAAAGACATCGAGGAACATGTCGAAAGCATCCTCAGGAACATGTTCCCCAAGCCCGGAGACAGCCCAGAGGACTTCACTCATCAAGACCTCAAATGCGGAAGGCCCCCAAAAGGAGACGGTGAGCGTGTGGATGCTCTGGAGTTTGTTTGGCTAGCTGGCAACGCGGGCAAGCCAAGAGGCGTAGCCAAGCGGGAGGCCTCGGGCGCAGCAGACTCCTCTTGGGCATTGATTGGGAGGGGGACGGGAGGTGAAGACGGCGCAATGGTGGCCTCGGCCGAACGAGCCGGTGCAAGGAGAAGCGGCGAGCGAGACACCTCATGCGCGAGGAGGGCATCGGGGGCGGGGAGTAAAGAGCGCGGTACAGGGGAGAAAAAAGGCACGTCGATTGGGGGCGAGCGGATTCCATTGGCCAGAGGCGCTGGTCCTGAAGCTAAGAACCATTAGTCTATAGATAGACATCCAGAAAAAAACCGAACTCACATGAAGTCAGCTTCTGTTATACGACTAAGAGAGAGAGGGCGGCTGTGAGCGCGTCCACGTCCATACCATTAAATGCCCGAACTTGCGCTACAGCAATAAGTTAACAGGAGACATGAAGACAATGACATTAATACTTACTCATCAGGTGATGAAGACGGAGGAAAACCATGGGCGTAAGAGCCGAAGAGCCTTCAGCGAAGTGCGCATGGAGAAACGCAAGCAGCTCCACCAAGGTCCGATTCTCTCGCATAAGATCCACGAATCTTGCGGAATCCTCAGCGGTAAGGGAGAGACCGGCGTCGGAGCAAAACGCGGCGACGGCATCCTGGAGGGACTGCTGCATGGTGAAAAAAAGTGACAGAATAGCTGGGGTTTAGAATAGTTTGTGGCTCGAAAGCGAGGGTTCAGCCTGTTGGAGCATCCCTTATATACTGCTGGGGTGCGCACGGACCATCTAGTCAGGGGGCAAGATCGATCGAGGCGGGCAAGATCGATCGAGCCGCCACAGTACCAGGACCACAACTTGATTAAGACAGCGGTTCAGCGATTCGAGACAGACCGCGGGCTACATTAATACCGTTCTTCAACGTCTCTGGCGCCGTACGCATTGTCCTTTTCGGTACCAAGAATGAACGTGAATGCTCGCGGCAAGTCTTCACTTCGGAATTCTTATCGCATGGCCTGCCCTGTCCATGATAACCCCTTCCCGCTTTCCAGTGGTACAGGAGGAGGTTATTACACAAGTCGAATAGAGATTAGAGAGTTTTTGTATTTGCATCGCTGGGACCATCTGTATTTCTATCAAGCACCACATACCAGAACCTAACTTAAGGACCGTGGCTATCATAAGTAACTGTCATACATGAATTGCGCTCGGCCAGGTGGCATAAATACACGTAGAACATTCAACATTGACAACTAGATATACAAAAGTCCAGAGAGTTCTGCAGTTCGCTCTTTGACAAACGAGCGCCCATGTAGCCAGCACCTTGGATGCGAGATTCATAAGCTCCAAGCAGAATATCAGAACTTTGTGTGCGAATCTGTTTGTACGCGCTCAAGACGAGGATCCGAAATCTAAGATGTCATGAGCAGCGGAATAATAAGCTGCTTTATTCAAGTTCTGACCTGTCTCGCTTGCCCTGAAACAGAAACCGCAGAACAACTGAGCCTTTGCACAGCTTAAACCCGAACTGCCCCGGCCAACGTCCGGGACGGTCCGCAGAGAGCCTCGCTGTTCCAGAAGCACACAGCTCACAGAACACCGTCTGGCGAGGGGTGCCATCCTATTCGACGTGGCCTGGAGCTGCCTCCATTGCAGACGGACAACCAGCCCAAGGCGACACCCACGCAGTCGTCCTGACAAGTAGCGGCGCTCTCGTCGAGGTGCACTGGTGCGACTGTCCCTGTTTTACAGCTGTTGAACGCATGAAGTGGTGATAGACCGACGCTTGGCCGGATGATGGTGGTTTGACTGTTCCGAGATGTACCAAAGAATTAGATCAAATTGTAAATGTACTCAACCGCTTTTGGCAACTCTTTCATTCTTAGTACCATCGCATGCTCCGCGCTGGTCTCCTCGCCGCACGGTTCAAATACCCAAAAACACGTCCTCTCTTCGTCCACTTAACCAAATCTCGCGCATACAAACCCACCGCGGCACAAATTTTCCGCAGGATGGCCGACCCAATAAAGCCTCTGCAGCCCAGCGACGGCCCTCTCGTCTGGATCGACTGTGAAATGACTGGGCTTGACCACAGGAATGACAAAATCATCGAAATAGCCGTGCGCCCTGTTTACAAGACGCGAAAATGCGATATAAATACGTGTCTTTTCAGGTTTTGATTACGAACGGTAACCTCGACATCATTGACGAGGGTGTGCGCTACGCTATAAAGACGGACAAGGCGTCTCTGGACAAGTCAGTACGTTCCAGCCATGTTAGAATTCCTGGATGAACATTAGCCCTCGTAGAATGGATGATTGGTGTACGAAGACGCACGGGGAAGTACGTGTTTTCTTGTTATTTTTGAGGCAAATCTCACATTTTATAGTCTGGACTTACGGCGGAATGCTTGACGTCGACACATACCCTGACAGAAGTTGAGGAAGCTGTCCTGGCCTATGTGAAACGAAGAATTCCGACCAAGGGCTCCGCCGTCCTCGCCGGAAGCTCTGTCCACGTCGATCGGCAGTTCCTCTGTGAACAGATGCCCAAGCTAATTGAATGGTTACACTACAGGTGATTTTGACACTGACATTTCATTCCTGTGCTCATCCTTCTTCCAGGATTGTTGGTATGTTGTCGTAGCATCTTCTGCATTTTCAAATTTTAATGAATATGTATTATGCGAAGACTGTTCTACTATCAAGGTTGGTCGCCCGTCCATTGAAAACATATAGCTTTGTTGACTATACCCTTGTAGGAGCTCGCCTCTAGGTGGTATCCTGACGTACCTGATCGTCCTTTCGTGTCAAAACATCGGTGAGCACCGTCGTTTCATAATATCCATCTGCTTACTCGTCGATAGGGCACTGGACGACATCAGAGATTCGATATCGGGTGAGCTGATGCCTTATCTCATGTCTAGACTACGTTACCTATCTTCGTAGAATTGGGACGCTACCGGCGTGTTCTGTTCAAGACTCCCGAAGAGTTCAAGGCTAGCCAATCGAAATGATCAGGGCGTTACATATTACTACAGACTTGCTCTCGACGACGTTGTTTGGTATAAGGTAATAATGCTGAGCGTGAGTGAGGTGATATAGATACAAATGAAATGACTTCTTTTAACCTATGCAATGAGTCCTTTTACCTTCCCAGAAACCACAACGCCCGAAAGCGCTTTTACTTTAACACCGTCAGTCTCGCCCCGTCGCCAGTTCTCCACCATCGTCTTTGCCTCAACTGGAAGCACCTTCCCATCCCGCGTGCCAACCGTGATATGTAGCCTGTTCCTCACTTCCTCCGGAAGCTGCGCTATGAACTGCGCTCCTTTCTGGCCCTCGTCGCCCGCCCCGACCAGCTTCAACTCCTCCACCGTGGCCGCCATAATCCGGTCATTCCACACTATATTTCCGAGCGTGATCTCGAACTGCGGCGCCGCCTGAGCGAGCCGATGCAGCTCCATACACCGATCCCAAGTTGGCTGGTCTGCGGGGAGGCCCTTCTGATGTACGATGGTGACGTGCGGTTGCGTCGCGACGCGTTTGCTGGCCTTGAGATGCGCCCAGAAAGGATCGTCGCCCAGAGCGTTGTCAAGCGTCGGAATGAGCTGCACCTCTGGCGCCAGTCCAAAGTAGCGGATCTTGTCCGTTTTGGGTTTGGCAGCAGCAGCAGCTTGGGCCGGCGTCTCCTTGGCCTTGGTAGTTTTAGGCGCGTACCCCAGTGCAGCCTGGATACCCTGCGCGATTTTCTCTGGGGTAGGCTGTTCGAGGCCGGGTATGATTTCAACACATCCCTCTACTGCGCGCGCCACAGCCTCTTCTAGGGTATCCTCCAGCTGCATATCGATGCACGCGTCTACTTCAGACTCTCCCAGCTCTTCGGTGTTGTTAACGAACTGCCAAATAACTTGCTCGTGAGACTTGTTTTCCTGGTCAGCAGTAAGACTCTGGTGCTTGTCGCCCCGGGTCAGAACTCGTTCTCCACAGATAGCGTGAACCTCGGCGGGAGACATTGTCGACAGAGCGCATGACCAGTTCAATGCGAGAAGCCGAGCAGGAGGCGTAAACTGGGTGGAAAGCTCCCGCAGACTCTTCCGATGCATGCTGAGATGGTTGTTCTTGTCGGCGATGACGACGTCCTTCTGTTTTAACAGATTGTGGACATTCTTTATGAAGATAGGAGCAGGTTTTTTGGCACGAACATCGTCACTCTGTGTATGCCCCCATCCGAAGATGTTTGCAAGAGCAACAGCGACAGTCGTTTTTCCTGGTAGATAATTCAGAGGCTGTAATATGGTGAAAAGAGTCAAGCGTACCACAGCCAGGGATGGCGACAGGAACGATAATCGTCTTGCCAAACTCTTTCTGAGAGGTAGAAGCAGGGGCGCGAGTACGAGAAGTCGAAGGCGCAGTCACGTCTTGCGTTTTCTGCCACTCCAAGAAACGTTCACGAGTCGCGATGATCCCTTGACCCTCGTTATAGTGTTTAAACTGTCCGCGGTCCTTCTTGATCTCCTCGATCACCCACTTAACGTAGGCCTTAGTCTCTGGGCGCTGCATCTTTGACTTTGGCAGACTAGAAGGAATGAGAGGACCCTGTTGACCGAGGAGTTTCTTCGTCACCTCTCTCCAATCACGGTACATCATGTAGGGCTCGTCGAACTTCACTTTGAAGAAGAACGTAGAGCCGGGAGGATAAGGCGATTTGTTGCTAGATTTGCCGGCGGAAGGGGACGCGACGTGAGTACGGACGACGAAACCCTCCACAGCCTGACCGTTCCAGTGACCGATTTCGCCAACCTCCTGTGTGAACGAGCGGACTTCTGCGATAGTGTTGAGAGTGGTAGAGAGCGTCTTGATAAAGCCCCACTCCTCGGCAAAAGAATCGATTAGATCGTGAGGCATAGTTTTGAACGCCTTGGTACACTCGTTTATGCCGTGAAGATGAAGTCCAGTAAGCTCAGGGGCAGTGGCCAGAACGTGCTCCTCAAAAGAGTCATCACAAAGCTGCAGTAGATATTAGTGTACGCAACTGAATGAACCTCAATTTCACGTACCTCGGCGACAGCGGTCCAGTTGTTATCCCAGAGGACTTTCGCGAAATCCGCCTCAGTACGGCCCTTGTCGGCAAAGTACTTGCGGAGCCAGCGCTCTCCAACCTCAGCATGAGCCGGTTTTTCACCAGGGGTCTTGCCAAGGGAATGTTTGGATGTAACCACAATTTTGGAGGGTGTCAGAGCGCCAATGAAGATTATACAGCCATTGGATTTGAGTGAAAGAGTGTAAGGAGCCGTCGTATGATCTTCCAGAGCCGCCCACTGCGTTTGAACAAGTCAGTGCCGTTGGAGATTCGAGTCATTATTGTAAACGTACTGTTGTCCAAGGAACTTCACCGATGTTGAAGAATTTGTCGTACCCACGAGCTACGATTCGGAAATCGGACTCGTTGCCTGGCAAATCAACTGTGAAGAGACCTCTGACTAGAGAAGGGAATGGGGAGGGGACATCGTAGTACTTGAATTCGTCCATTTTCCAGCTGCGAACCTTTATTTCTGGATCAGATGGGGCATCATACGTCGACGACTTGACGAGAGCACGTCGTTTATTGCTGGCTTTGGAAAGTGCGAGCAGGTCTTTGACGAGCTGGGAATCCTCTGGAATAGCCTTGGGATTGGCCCTGGTTTTCGTGTTCATTTTGGTGGAAAGGAACCGATGAGTGACTCGAAAAGGTAATGGAGGTCGATAGATGTGGGTAAAGGTGATACCTTTTGGGAAAAGACGCGTTATTGTGTTTGGGAACGACAGCTTGTTTAAAAAGGGTGAGCCGGAGTCACCGTGATGGTGAAAGACGACCAGATCTCGTGATCACTGACTCTTAAATTGTGGCGTATCTGACAGGTCGGGGCCGCGTAATTGGGCGCTCAGGAGAACGACGTGCAAGTTACTGAAAACATAAGAACTTGAAGTTTCCAGATGCTGGATCCTGACCACTTTCCAGGACTTCCGGAATTACGGAACCTTGATAGTCACGTGCCTTTTAAAACTTGAAAGTAAACGGCGACATGCTTCTACGACACAGGAAAAGACGCACTGGGGACGAGCTCTCTGCTTCTGTTTCTGTGCCAGTTCACGCCAATAGTAGAGGATTGCCGGTTTTCCCCTACGAACTCCATCTTGAAATTCTCTCCTATTGTCCTTCCTTACCAGTTCCAAAAATTCGTGCAGAGAAAGACTACAAAAGGTCCGACTATCGCACCCGTTACGAAACTGCTCGTTCTCTCTCCCAAACATGCAGCGCGCTTCGCGCTGTATACCTACCTCTTGCGTGGCAGGATCTCGATCTTCTACCCGGCGCAAAGTCCAATCAGAGGAAATTCGCGCTCGAAACAATTGCCAAGCTTGAAATGGTCACGGTTAGAGCTCCGTTTCTTGCCCAGAACGTTCGGTAGGTGTCTAGTCGCGTATGGCAGTTATTAATCTTTACTCAACTTTCTCAGGTCGGTCTCTGTGGTCCTGACCAGCGTATCACCCATGGGGGTGTACAACGAATTTGCGGAACGCCTTCTGGAACTCCCCAACCTGCATACCTTGCAAATTTTACAAATGCCAGATACACCCACTTGTTTCGACGCACTAAAAGAAGCTTTCGCGGATGTTGCTCTACCTTCTGTGCGCACTCTGAACATTCACGCGTCTCAAGCGCATATTATCATGAATTCCTTTCCAAATTTACGGTCACTGCTGTCGACATTTGATTTCTTCCAACCCTACAGCCTTCACTGGGTAGCTGGACCTTTTCCGACGATAGAAGACCTCCAGTTTCGGGCGAGTGTGTCTTGCATTGATTGTAAGTCCTGAAGGCCAGTGGTCAATGTCTAATTCTAACGCAACCAAGTCTTCATTCGACAATTTCCCAATGTTCGGATTACACCCTGGATCTTCTTCCCAGGAGTTAAAAAGCGTAAATATCAGAATCCCACAATTCAGGACATAAAGGCTCGTTCGTTTGGATTTTCAGCCTCCCTCGCCTGATCATTCGCACGCTAGAAATTGTCCGTCTCTCTGAGACCCCTCCAACATGTTCACACTATCCGAGTGTATATGACAAAAGATATCGACAAGAAGATACGAGCAGCGGTGTACCGGGCAGCGAAAAAGTTGTTCCAGGCCCAATCTCGCGCAGGTAGCGTGAAAACATCTGATTGGACTCGAAAGCGCAAAGTCACTACTAAAAATATTCCCCTAAATACTTAAGTGCTGAGGAAGACAATTGCTCTGGATCGTATTGTATGTTATATGTGTGAAGCTTTGTTGAAAATTCACTGTAAATATATTGTTCTATTGCTCAGAAAACGGGAGGTTGTTAGAAATCCCACAGTGTGCCCTATGAGATGTTGATCATCGGATATCAAGTAGAAACCGACAGAATTAGACTCACGAAAGCAGGAATCCCAGCCGCCTTGCATCCTTCCATCATCTCCTTGTTCCCACTCCAATTAGACGTGATGAATACCACTTCGGCACCCCAAGACGTGTATACGTCCGAGATGAGTTTCATCAAGTCTGGGCGTCCTCCTACACGAGATGAAAAACTGTTGGGGTCATCGGACTAGAATAAAACTCACCACGCTCCTTTGAATCCCATAACGTGAATCGCTCCGGGCCTAGATTCTTGTATATGAGTTTGGAGATGGTTGGCCCAAATGTCTTTTCTTGATCCGACCCAATCCATATCAGATACCTTGTTATGCCGACATCCACGTCAAAAACTGCTCCGTGGGGTAATTAACGGATCGCTCACCAGTCTGGACTCTGTCCAACACGAATTAGTATACTGTGTACGAGCTCATGGGACTCCACTCACTTGAAGACATGTGGACAGCGCGGCACCGAGACCTGTCCCTGTGCAAACGCGTATTCCCCGTTTGTACAATGTCGATGTGTTTGATACGCCGGCGAACTGAAGAGCCGTTTCTACCCAGTAACCCGGATGAAGATAATGAAGCCACGGACCTTGAGCTCGCGTGTCCATATAGTCGTCGGAGGATTGTCAACAAGACTTCGGGTGAAGTCACCTTGCACGCCACAGATGAGGTAGTGTTCCTTGGACTTGATTCCCTCCCTGCGGAAGATGCCATTGAGTGTTACTGGCACGCGTCCGGGACCGTTGACAAGAACCTACGATATAATTCCGAACGCGTGGTATTCCATGATCGAGCCGCGGGAAATTCTCGCCAAGAGGCCCTGTTGCATGCCCCGCTTAAAGCGTAGTATGACGACTTTAGAGGAAGGCTGTGGGGTGCGAATTAGAATTGCGGAGAAATGATAGTGGCTGGACCTACAATCTCGACATCGACCTCGACTTCTCGAACGGTAACCCACGGTATGATGATGCTAAAGACAATGTCAGCGGCGGTCCTCTGATCAACGAAAGGACCAACTCACAAGATTGTGATTCCAAGGCAGAACCAGAAGTCTTGCTGGCGGAGGACGCGAATACCATCCGGATTCCATGAATGAGTGTCCAAGTCGTAACTGTCTCCCAAGACCACAAATACCCAGGCTAGGTAGTCTAAGAACACGCGAACAGCCCATAGTAATGGACGTACTGCATGCCACTCCAACCCTGCAGAAAATCCTGGGTGAATAACTTCCAGAAGGCTCGAAATGGCGCAACTTACCATCCAACAAATCGATGATGTCTCTCGAATACACTAAGAATATTCGATTAAAAAGAGGGATCCTACAATCAGAAGGACTTACTTGTGATGCGTATTCCGCACCCAGGGAAAGGCAGACATCATCGAAATGCCTACTGCTAGATTGGTGAGTACCCCCATTATCAAGACCGCATCATGATTATCCTTATGGTCGATAAAGATGAGCACCAGTCGGAAGACGAGCCAGAGGAAGCCCGAAGTAGCACACCCAGAATGTATGCCTCCGAGATGCTGTAACACGGAGGTGCATCCCAAGCGGAACCAGAGAGGTGGCCACTGAAGGAAAGTGAGTCAAGAACAATGAAGCTCATGGAAAGGTGTCGGACCTTTGCAAACAAGGTATTTACGATGAGATAGAGTAAACGTCCAAATAGTTCATTCCGCATGAGGACGGCGACCAGAATATTCCCGAGAACGAAAGCGCCTGTGTATTGACGAGGGTAGTGCCATTTGTCGATGGCGGCTAAGAGGATACCGACGCAGTTAATAGTCATGACGAAAGCAAAGAATTTCCTGGGGCGTATTCAGTATCTAGTGAAGTGATGAGAGCAAGAGAGTACCGATAGGTGTTGAACCACAGGCGAAACCTGATCCATCGACTTGCTTTCGACTTCTTGGGTCGCACAACGATAGCCGGAATGACGTTCCCTGTAGTGGCTACGGCTGGTTCGCATTTGCCATTTAAAGTAGACGTGCTTGGTGAGTCGGTGTTGAATGCAGAAAGGACGAAGTTCGCCGCGCCTTTTTCGGCATCATCAACAGGAACGGAGGCCATATACAAGAATAGTTGTCGAAGTTGCAGACATCTGGCGTGAGATACAGGCCTTTATACCCATGGTTTACAAGGTACGAATACGTTGGCGTTCCAGATTCCAGGGTATCACCGATCGATGCGTAGTTGTCTCCGAAGTCATGGCGGAAATTAGGTCGCCGCATGAGCCATTCGCCGGTGTTCAGCTATCTCGGATATCCATTCTTGCAGACGGAGAAGCGCAGCTTATGGCAGGAAGGGACGATTTCGCAACATAGAGACAACGCTGCAGAGTACGCGGAGCTCCTGTGCGGAAGCAAGGATAATGCACCAAGTAATGTTGACTGTGTAAAATAAATACTATCAGCACTTCATGTAAAGGGCGGATGTGCGAATCTTTATCAGGGTGATTACGTGCATAAGTGGATACAAATCATGAAGCAGTGCATTGTGCAGATTCCAGAAGTCGTATCTGCATAGGGAGCTGAGAGATATCTCAAATCATGTAGCAGTGCGCTGTGCAGAAGTCGTATCTGTATATAGACCTGGGAGATGTGCGCGTCGGCGCATCAGTCAGTAGCGGAAAGGCCACTGAAAGGAGATGGGCTTACGGGTCGTTGAGCTCAACACAACCCTCGCATAAAACGATTGAACTGCGGGTGGAGCAGTGAGTTCGAAACGAAACCGAAATAAAAACTGAGCGGGAATGCTGTCAGGAGCCGCCAATGTTGATACGGAACTGGCACCGGTACTCTGTGCGGTTTCGTTATACCGTACCCGATGTTAGGTACGCGTCACTGTCAGTATATTGATTCAATCAAGGCCACTTTGTGCAAAAGAGTGTCGTAAACGGCGAGGAACGCCAAGGTCGGGAAGGGAGTCTTCGGTATCCAGATTTAGGTGTCGTTAATAAGAGATAAGAACCACTTCAGTCAACTGCCCCATTAATACGCGATCCGACACTCGAACACCGAAGGAAGCACGAAGTCGAGCATGGAGATGGTGGTATCGTGGCAAGTTGAAAATACGGCTAATGCCGAGCCGACAAATCCGATAAAGTTACGCGACACCACGTCACGTGGCCGAAGCTGCTCAAAACTTTTTATCTCTACTCGAGTCATTGAGGTTGTAGCCGTCCTCCGTTGCCAGTAGCGTCGATGACCGCGACGATGAGCGTGCTGCGGTGCGCATCGTCGGTCTTCCGACAACTCCCACGAATACCCGCCTGTCGAGCCCTCCACACCTCCACTATATGTCGCGCCGTCGCTGCCCCGGCCGTGGGCAATTATAAGCCCAGCGGTGAACATGTCCTCAACTCCCCTTCCGAGCTCGCCCGCAAAATATCTGCCAAGGTTCTCCCCAAAATGCCCAGGCCGAACGTGCAGAAGGTCGTCGTCGTGGGAAGTGGTGGTCTGAGTATCGGCCAGGCCGGAGAATTCGACTACTCGGGATCACAGGCGCTAAAGGCTCTCAGCGAGGAGGGCGTGCAGGCTGTCCTTATCAATCCCAACATCGCTACTTGGCAAACTTCACACCAACTTGCATCTGAGGTCTACTTCTTGCCTATAACGGCGGACTATGTCGCATATGTATTGGAAAAGGAACGTCCGGACGGTATTCTTCTCACTTTCGGTGGCCAGAGTGCCTTGAATGTTGGCATTGCTCTCGACAAAATGGGTGTTCTCGAACGGCTCGGCGTTCAGGTTTTGGGCACTCCAATTCGGACTTTGGAGGTTTCGGAAGACCGCGATCTTTTCGTTCAGGCTCTCAATGGTGAGTATAACGTTTGTCTGTTCCGTACGCAACTAAATACGGTTCAGAAATTGACATCCCCGTCGCCCGGTCTACTGCCGTTTCATCTGTTAACGCTGCTCTCGCTGCTGCAGAGGAAATTGGTTATCCGGTTATCTTGCGGTCCGCTTTCACTCTTGGAGGTCTTGGTTCTGGTTTCGCTAACGATGCGGACGAATTGCGTGATTTGTCGGCGAAGAGTCTTAGTTTGAGTCCACAGGTTCTCATTGAACGCAGTATGAAAGGTTGGAAGGAACTCGAGTACGAAGTCGTTCGGGATGCCGCTGACGTATGTTTTTCTGTCTATCATTAACTAATATCCTCATGAGTCTCAGAACACAATTATTTGCTGTAACATGGAAAACTTCGATCCTTTGGGAACACACACTGGCGACTCTATCGTCGTGGCACCCTCACAGACATTACCGGACGATGAATACCACATGCTTCGGAGCGCCGCTCTCAAGGTCATTCGTCATTTAGGAGTCGTTGGTGAATGCAACATTCAATATGCACTCAATCCCACCTCTCGGGAATACTGCGTCATTGAAGTCAACGCCCGGTGAGATACCCGCCACATATCTTTAGACACAACCAACCAACCTCCCTTGCTTTAGGCTGAGTCGTTCAAGGTGATTTACTGACCTTTCATGATTCAGGATTTCCGCGCTAATATAATTTCAGCGCTCTCGCTTCCAAGGCTACGGGATATCCTCTTGCCTACACTGCTGCGAAGATCGCTCTCGGTCACACGCTTCCTGAGCTGCCCAATGCAGTGACGAAGACTACCACAGCTTGCTTTGAGCCTTCGCTTGATTACATTGTGACGAAGATTCCCAAGTGGGACTTGGCCAAGTTTTCTTCTCAGGTCAACAGGGAGGTTGGTTCATCTATGAAATCCGTTGGTGAAGTCATGGCTATTGGGCGGACTTTCGAAGAGAGTCTACAAAAGGCTATCCGACAAGTCGATCCTCGGTGGAAGGGTTTTGAAGTCTACGTATCGCCCGACGACTTGGACAAGGCTTTGACGAAGCCGACCGACATGCGACTATTCGCAATTGCATACGCCATGTATAAGAAGGGCTACACCGTCGATCACCTCCACGATTTGACTAAAATTGACAAGGTCAGTCTGGCGACCGATTTAAATGCCATCGTACTGACATTACTTCACAGTGGTTCTTGTACAAGATTGATAATATTGTTCAGACCCATCACGCACTCAAGGCTGCTGGTAAGATCGAAGCTGTTGACTTTGAACTCATGAAGCGCGCGAAACGCATGGGCTTTTCGGATTCTCAGATCGCTGACTTGGTTTCTTCGACCGAGGATATCGTCCGTGCTGCCAGGAAAACGCTCAGTATCACACCCTTCGTCAAGCGTATCGACACTCTTGCAGCTGAATTCCCTGCTCACACCAACTACCTCTACACGACTTACAATGCTTCCGAGCATGACGTGGAGTTCAACGAACACGGTACGATGGTTTTGGGCAGTGGTGTATACCGCATCGGTAGCAGTGTTGAATTCGATTGGTGTGCTGTTACTTGCGCCAGGAAGCTTCGCGATATGGGAAAGAGGACCATCATGATCAACTATAACCCCGAAACAGTCTCCACCGATTTCGACGAAGCCGACCGCCTGTACTTTGAGGAACTCGGTTACGAACGTGTCATGGATATCTATGAGCTCGAAAATTCTCAGGGTGTCGTTGTCAGCGTCGGTGGTAAGTTTCTGTATTGATTTCATTTTTCTCTATATTCAACCTCTCTAGGTCAACTTCCTCAGAATATTGCCCTACGTTTGAAGCATAATGGGGTCAAGGTACTCGGAACGGACCCGGAGCAAATTGACAACGCCGAGGACCGCCACAAATTCTCATCCATTCTCGATAGCATTGATGTTGATCAGCCCGAATGGACTGAAGTCACTAGTTTGGAAGCGGCTAAAGCCTTCGCTCAGAAAGTCGGGTAGGCAGCTAGTTTCTCCACTTGGCTTGCGCTCACTAGTTCGCAGATACCCCGTCCTGATTCGACCTTCCTATGTCCTCTCTGGTGCCGCGATGAACGTTGTCTACGAGGAGGACTCTCTCGAGTATAACTTATCGGCGGCTGCCTCCGTCTCTCCCTTACATCCAGTCGTCGTCACCAAATTCATCGATGGTGCTCAAGAAATTGACGTTGACGCCGTTGCCCACAATGGCAAACTCCTCGTACATGCTGTCTCCGAACACGTCGAGAACGCCGGCGTTCATTCCGGTGATGCCACCCTCGTTCTACCACCGTTCTCCTTGACCGAAAAGGATCTCTCTCGGTTGAAGACCATCGCTGAGAAGGTTGCGCAGGCTTTCCAAATCTCTGGACCTTACAACATGCAGATCATTAAGAAGGCTTCAACAACCGCAGGCGAGGAGGATCAATTGAAAGTTATCGAGTGTAATCTTCGTGCCTCCCGTTCATTCCCCTTTGTATCCAAAGTTTTGGGACACAACTTCATTGACACCGCCACGACGGCTATCGTCGGGCAAGACGTGCCAGAGCCGGTTGATCTCATGAGCGAGAAACGCGATTACGTTTCTATCAAGGTTGCCCAGTTCTCCTGGACTCGGCTGGGTGGCGCGGATCCCTTCCTTGGTGTTGGTTAGTTGTTCATTCTGTCTTCCCTACTCACGTTACTGACGTGCTCTCAGAAATGGCCAGCACCGGTGAAGTTGCGAGCTTCGGAAAAGACATTCATGAGGCATACTGGGCTTCCCTCCTGAGCACGACTGGCTTCAAAGTCCCTACTGCAAACTCTGGTGTGTTGCTTGGTGGCGACATCACCCGCCCGGAGATGGTTACTGTCGCGAAGCAATTGGTGGCTTTGGGCTTCAAGCTGTACTGCTCTTCGTATGCCGTGGAGGAGTTCTTGAACGAGCTTCCGCATATTACGGCCAAGCGCATTCTGTTCCCTACCAAGGATAAGCGTAAATTGCGGGAGGTCTTTGACGAATACGATATACAATGTGTGATCAACCTCGCCAAGTCTCGGGGTCTCACGTTCACGGATGAGGACTATGTTGCCCGCCGGTAAGCACCTCTTCGTCTGGTTTTAGGATGACATGCTCATGCTCATGATGTGTAGAAATGCTGTTGACTTTGGCTTGCCGTTATTAAACAACGCTCGCAACGCCCAACTATTCGTTGAGAGTCTAGCGAAAAAGATCCCTCAGGGCGGGCTGCGGAAATACGCAGAGGGACGGATACCAAGCGAAGTCAAGTCGTGGAGGGAGTTTGTTGGACACCGAGCGTAGTGGAGATTTTTAATGCGTGGATGCTCTTTATATGTACTTGATCACTGCAAAAGGAGCATTGAGCTCCGTGTACAACACAAGGCTAGATTTTTCTTTACTGTTATATTACCACGATGCCTTCTTAAGCTAGAGTGGCGTTCATATGGCCGCCAGAGGTATACAATACGTCAGGGTAACAAATCCTCTGGAGTACATAAGTCGTTCACGTCCAACTCTTGTCGAGCGGTCTTTACTGCCCGAGAATGGTCAGCATCGGCAATTTGCCGATCGATAGCAAAGCGCTTGGAAGTTTCGACATCCATCGTTCCTTGAATGGAGTCTGCAACTAGTCCCCCAAGCACGGGAAGGAACTGAATCAAGAAACCTTAGTCCTGGACTCCTAGAGTGGAGGGGACTAACCTTGTAAGCATGGCCATTTCCTGCGGTCGCGAAAATTAGGGAAGAGTCGCTGGGATGAGGCCCAATGATCCAATCGCCATCGGGAGTGTCGGTGTACCTGGAGTGCGTCCTTATAATGAGACGCCACAGAAGGTGTTCAACGCACCAACACAGTCGTGTACGCACGAACGGTTTCTTGCCGAGCTCTGGGTACACCTTCTTGAAGTTTGCTCTCAGTTCTTGAACATCGGCCTTGGGAATACGCAGTCCGTCGTCGCCGTTGCTGATAACCGTCCGGGGAGTTGAGATGTCTGATTGGGTATGTGTGTAACCGCGCGAATGGATCGCCATTTTCACTAGGTTGTCGGCGCTTGGCTAGGTGCCCTTTTAGTGGAGTTCAGAGTATGTGATGAAGGGATGGCTGACTGGGAAACAGTAGAACCCGGATTCGAAATGCAGGACGACGGGGACGTCGCGATACGCGTCGCCTTCCTCTGGGGTCAGTTGAACCATTGTCACGCATTGTCTGTTCGTAGCTCATCAATGCCCGAAGAAAGCGATACTGTCCAGAGGCATACCCAGTAGCGACGAACGCTCCAGTGTTGAGTTCAGGGAACGTTGACGCAGTCCAAGCGCCGGTCGCGATGACGGTGTATTTGGCCTTGAAAACGGAACCGTCTTTGCATTGCGCGCCGGCGGTCTTTCCATCTTCTTTCAGCAGTTGACTGACTGGCTTTCCTGGTATTACTTTCCCACCAAGCTCAGTGACTCGCGCTGTGAGAGCTGCAACACCTTGGGCTGCATGAGCCCAACCATTGTCTAGGTTGATGTAACCGCTTGTGTTCTCGAATGAGCCGACGTGTGCGATCACAGTCGATGGGAATTGGTGGCGTATTTCTTCGCCGTCCTTCAGTTCTTTGGTACGTTGACCGATTGCAAGATCGTTCTTGTACGCATGTTGTGCGTACGTGTGAGGGTCATCTTTGTCACCTAGGACAAGAACTCCGGATCTAGAGAATGTAAACGACGCGACAGGGAGCGATGGGAAGTCGCCTACTTACTCGTGATAGCTATCTCCAAAGAGATCGCGATCTTTCCAGGATGCAATGGCTTCTTGGGCCAGTTTGGAGTAGAATGGCTCGTAGTAGGAGGTTCGAACGACTTGAAGAGATGAGTCAGTAGCTGAGGAATGGATATGTGCTCTTACTTCGATTAAAATCATTACTAGAACCGTCTACGGGAGGTAGCGTTTCCGTCCGATCCAAGATGGTTACATCGGTGAAGCCTCTCTCCAATAGATGATATGCGGTAGATATGCCAAAGACCCCGGCACCGATGATGAGAACGCTGTCGGTCGTTTGAGCCATCGACGAGGAGGAGAGGGTTGTTGTGGGATCTATTATGGTCTAGCCGGGGGGAACGACCGGGGAATTTCAGATATACAGAAAACATGACTCGATTGTCATTATTAGAGGGTCGAGAACTTGTGAGAGTCGGGTTCTACAGTCCGACATTATTGCACAAACACCAAGTCATTGAAAAAAGCAGCGAACATGAAGATTTGCACTTGATTTTCTCGGACTCTGCGGCCGGAGACGTAGTACACGTGCCACTGACGTGGTCGTCCATCTCCATCCACCACTTTTCGACGCGCCTTTGCGAGTGCGAGTGTTTGGGTCGCGGAAGTATTCTCACCGTCGGCCTGTCTCTCTTCTAGACCATCACCGTCGCGGTCTATGTCATGAAACCCTCAAAATTGTGTCCACGGAAGGCGATATGGTTCGCGTTCTGTATTGTCGCATTAGCCGCCGTATCCGCGTCTGCCCAGGACCCCAGCAAGCCGACAGATGTCGAGGTGGCCTCTAATGAACAGTCGGAACCTCCGCCAAAAGCAGTGCCGGAATCAGTGCGCACCTTTTCTTTCCGCCAAATGCTGACATTTAGGCTAACAAGCACCAGAACACAGACAAGGCGCCCCAGATAGATCATGCAGCAGCAGAATGTAAGTATAAGAATAAAAGAGCAGAAATACCCGCTTATATGCGTCTCGTTATAGCCACGCGCGCCTACAAGCAGGCCGTTCACACTCTTTCGGCGCTCTCCTCACATCCATCCCCATATCAAGCACTATCCTCTGCATCTAATTCGAAATCAATACTATCATCCGTCCTACCGAATTTACAGGGACCCATAGGGAGCGTAATACGAATAGTCAATCGAATACAACAACAAGTGTTCAATATACTTGTGGGAGGCGGGAAGCTGTCGGGGATGCGGCGACGGGAGGAGGAAATGTATCGCAAATCCATCAAAGTCGTTGATTTATTGCAGCACTCCGCAGAGCTGGGCAATATGGATGCTCTCTTCATGCTAGGCCAAATCTCAATGGTGTGTGTTCAGCTAGCTCATCCTCTATTTGCTAAGAAATGTACAGTTTCCGCCCACTTCGCACTTCCCTTCAGACCCACAACTCTCCTACGACACTTTCAAGTCTCATGCGGCAAGGACCGGTAACGCCACATCTCAGGCCTCCCTCGCCTTCTACTACGCCACGGGATATCAAAACGTTGTCCCAGTAGACCAAGCGCGCGCTCAGCTGTATTACACATTCGCTGCGAACGGTGGAGATAAAGGTGCCCAAATGGCACTGGGCTACCGTTATTGGAGTGGGATCGGATCTTTGGAGGATTGCAACCGCGCAGCAGATTGGTACGAACACGCGTCCGAGCAAGCCATGAAGAAGTTCAGGTCGGGACCGCCTGGAGGGCTCACTTTACCTGCCACGGCAACTCGATTGAGTGATCTTGATGGGGGCATCTACGGTCCTGGTGCCAGTGTGGCTTCAACGGGGTTGAATGCTCACCGGGCCCCCATCAAAGCTGGGGTCTCACGGACGTCGGGTGAAACTTGGGAAGACATCATGGATTACTACATGGTGTGTTTGTTCGCGTTTCTTCAATTCATAGCTCATCCCTCCCTAGTTTAATGCTGACCGAGGCGAGACTGATTTTGCGTATCGTTTGGGGAAGATCTACTACCAAGGAAGCATATACCCAAGTCCTGGTGGTATTGCATCTGGAAGTGAAGGAGTTGGCGCTGTTCCTCGCGACTATGTTCGAGCGAAGCACTACTTTGACCAGATCGTCCGCCAAGTCTGGCCTCGCGACTCGCCGAATCCCTTGCAGCACCGAACGGCAGCACCAGCTTTGAAGGATGAGAGTGCCCCAGTGGGCTACGCGTCGGCCAGTGCCGCATACCTCGGGCGTATGTACTTGAGAGGCGAGGGTGTCAAGCCGGATATGGCGCTGGCGAGAATGTGGTTTGAGCGTGGTGCTGACTACGGTGACCGCGAATGTCATAATGGTCTTGGTATACTTTGGCGAGACGGTTTGGTACCAGGGACGAAGCCCGACATGAAGAAGGCCATGCAACACTTCACGTTGGCTGCTGGACAGGAACTAGCAGAGGCTCAGGTGAATATCGCCAAGTATCATTACGGTATGCCTTACGATCGTCTCTTCTGACTTTCACCCTAATCTTTACATTAGGACGCGGTGAATTGTCTTTGGCCACCACGTACTTTGAAACAGCTATTCGTCTTGGTTCTCCATTCGAGGCATACTATTATCTTGGGAAAATTCACGCGTCGCAGTCGAGATCATTATCCGTTGCTCCCAATGTTGCGTCGAGTTCATGCGCCATGGCAGTCTCTTTCTATAAGCTCGTATCCGAGCGTGGCGTTTGGGACGACGATCTCCTCAAAGACGCAGAATATGCTTGGGTCTCAGGCTCTGATCGTGGCAAGGAAATAGCTATGCTCAAATGGTGGATCGCAGCTGAACGAGGTTCGGAGATTGCTCAGAATAATTTGGCATACGCATTGGATCAAGGTTGGTTGTCAGGAACTTCTGGAAGAAAGCTGACAGGTTCGCAGACAAGAGTATTCTTCGGTTGACTCGCTTTTCTCCAATCACGCCCTCGAACGATACCGCACACCTCGCGCTGACACAATGGACACGGGCAGCCGCTCAGAGAAACATTGACGCGCTTGTCAAAGTAGGCGATTACTATTACCACGGACTTGGTGTGCCCGAATATTCCGAGGGTGTTCGATATGAAAAGGCGGCTCGGTACTATCAGTCGGCGGCAGATACACAAATGAGTGCTCTGGCAATGTGGAACCTTGGCTGGATGTACGAGAATGGAGTGGGGGTTCCCCAAGTAGGTGTCGATGGACATATGTGTGCTGAAGTGAGTTAAAGTTTGTGTTAGGATTTCCACTTGGCGAAGCGACATTATGACCTGGCGTTGGAAACCAACTCCGAGGCTTATATCCCGGTGCTATTGTCTCTGACGAAGCTTTATGCGCGAAGTATATGGCATACTCTCATGGGTGGTACGGATGGGCTAAATCTCTGGAATGATGATGAAGCTTGTGAGGACGCCTTTTTCTGAGGTGCTACACATGGTGCTAATTCTATTTAGTGCCTATCGAAGGCGATGATGAGGTCCTACGGATTGAGGAACCTGCACCGGTAGACGAGAGCACATCCAAGGAGCAAGAGCATGCTTTTAATGACGACGAGGAAGATTCGTGGTATATAGGAAAGGCAAGGGATGAGTTCCGTCGGCGACGTGGAATGCAGGTGCCGGATCGTGAAGAGGATCCCGTTCAGGTGAGGTGTTTCTTTGTCGTGGATGATTCCTTCCCTTACAACGCCGCAGTGGGCTCGGGATCGCCGAAACGCGGGACAAGACAGTGAGTACGCACCGGAGGACTATTACGATAACGCTATGCGGACTGGAGGGGAGGACGAGTTCTCTGAGACGGCGCTGTTGATGATGTTATGTCTAACGGTGGCGGTTCTGATATATGTGCGCACGCGGATGGTCGATCGGATGCGAAGGCAGGAGAGGGAGCAGCGCGCGGGCGAGAACCACCAGGCGAACGCGAATGGGGTGTTTCCGCCGCCTGGGGATGTACGACGTGAGGATTGGGCGGTGGTGCGGTAGGAGTGCATTGTATCTGTATTATAAGATGGTTCAAAATATTTACTGGGCTGATCCTAGGATAGAAGTAGCGATATACAAGTCTGGTGACAGTGCAGTAAGCCCTAGGACTTGACAGCCTCAGGCTTACGGCGGATTTTAACAGAATGGATGATGGCATTGACACTGTCGCGGGTTGGTGTTTCTATCCCAGCACATGCTTTTTTATGTGACAGCGCGTAGTTCCTGAGAGCAAAAGAGTGGTAGGGCAGGGTGGGATCGGGGATGCTGTTGCGCCACATTACACGATCAGGAGCACGTGATAGCATCGTAACGCTGATCTTCATGGCCGCCTGGCGAAATGGCATCGCGTCTGACTACGATTTAACCCAACCGGGGCCGTATCAGGAGATTGCAGGTTCGAGACCTGCGGTGGTCATTCGTTAAAGCGATCAGCCTTTTTTTTAATCATAAGGTTAATAACTGTGCGATGTGGCGCATTTTTCCGGTCCGAAGCGAAAATTTCTTCTCAGACCCTCAAAAACCCCTCGAATAGTGGTCAAATGGTCTAATTTGAGCTTCAATAATATTTGATACATGCATCTGGTCTTGCAGCTTGTTAGCAGCCCCTCCACAACCCCACCAATCCCGCCCCAACCCGCCCACTGCACCTCAACATGATGCAGTCATGTGATTGGCTAATAATCTCCCTGAACTTACTTACCTCGACGGCAGGGGGTGTTGTTACCCGGTTATTGACTGGCATGATGTCAACTATTCGTGCTGATTCTACCAACACTTGAACTGAGCGTACTATGCCACAAGCGCCACCCATGAAAGCCCAGAAATCTATCCCTTCATCTTCTACATCCTCCTCCAAAGTGAGATTTGCATCCTTCTCTGCTCCGCTTGACTTACACTTCTATCCAGCCTGAAATTGATCCTCGATTCGTCATCCCCGCTGCAATGTCCCTCCTTCCTCCACGGTCGTCAATATAGCTGTCCCTCCAATACCCGGTCCCAACCAAACCACGACTGTATAACTACTGTCTCGTCAACCTATCCCACTGATACACCTCCGTCGGCTCTCGGATCACAACCCTTTCTATCCTTCTTCCTCTTCTGGAAAGGAAGTCTGCCACGAGATATCACTTCGAGCGGTTACTTTCTTGACCGCGCGCCTATTTCAGCACACGGTATCATCAAGCACCCCAAACGTCAAACAATAGCTCGTTATCTGATTTTCCATCCCCCTTCAGCTCGTTGAGACTGCAGGAATTTATTTCGCACAAGTAACATGGTCTAGTATTCTAGCCATGATGCATGAAACCGTAGATCCCAATTCAAAAGGACAGACAGTGAACAGTGTGGTATCACGTCGCCAGCGCCATAATCATCTTAGGTGGGGATGACCTTGTTGTTCATGGAGTACAATACAAGCGATAACACTTTTCCGTTGCCAGTTTAGAACAAGGCTTGACAATAAAGCAAGCGCTGCCGTCACAAGGTCGCTACGCATGTCCTTGTTTTATTGTGATCCTTATTGTTCTTCCTTGTTCCCCATATCACACCTTTGGATGTTCGTGTTGTGGTGAAGGTGTCCCAGTTCCCACAGGCTTCGAGGACAACAAATAAGCTTCCATATCTGTCGACTCATTTGTCTTCTCGGAATGGAATGCATTCTTGTCAGGACAGGGTGATCTCCGATGTGATGGACCCACACCGATTGTGATGGGTCCCAACTTCTTTGTATAAATACATCCGCCCGCTCTCCATGCCTCGTTCCATAGCGCTCTGCTACCTCGACCAGTGCCACTCAGCAGTTGCCCTTCAGTGCCTCTGCGATTATCCACTGTTTCACCCGCCATCTCATCTCATCCAGTCTCTTCGTCATGTACTCCTTCTATTCCGAACCTGAACATACTCTCAGTGTTGACATGATCGACGAGTAGGTCCAGGTCACCAACCATGATCCACAGACACTCATGAAAGTCATAGGATGGAATTCTTCCAGTCGGGCTCTTCGAAGCTCTTCGACGACCTCAACTCTCCATGGGTCCCTCTAACAATGACTGTACGTGTCTCCCATCTTCTTCGATATCAGTAGTCCTAACCAACATCATCAGGAGGACTCTGAATATTCTCCGGTCATCGCAGCACCGCGACCAAGCCCACTCATCTCTTTTGGGCTTCTGGAGTATCCCCCTTCGCCCTACTTTGTCGCGTCTCCTCTCAGTGACACGCCCTCGCTCTGCAACACACCGTCGCCTACAATTAACCCCATGGACCTGATGGCCTCCTCATCGTGCTCTTTGTACTCTTCCGAATGGAACCCATGTGTGAAAGCCGAGAGTCCTCCCCCTTCCCTCCCCTTGTTGCCTCTCTGCGATGTTCCTGATAACATTCTCTCATTGGAGAACCTCCGGATCAACAAGCGCGACTACGACGACTTGATGGAATTGGACGACGATGAAGATGTTCTTGAGGCTCTGGGGCGCCAACCTCCTGTCCGCCGCGCCAAGCTCCTCCACGCCGCTTATGACGACGAGGACAACGACCAAGACGAGACTTTCGTTCCCGAAGACGACGAGCCTGCCGTCAAGCGCCGGCGTTCCGCCTCCCCTCGCTCATCGTCGAGTCCCAAACCACCACGTCGTTCTAAACTTTCGTCGCCATATGCCTCGATGCATCATTGCCCCTTCTCCAGGTGCCACTTCCACTCCGAGCGCCATTCTGACGTGGATAGACACGTCAAATCGGTGCACGAAAAAGTCCGCTTCGCCTGCCCGGTGTGCGACAAGAAGCTGACGCGTCGTGACGCGGTCAAGCGCCACCAGGAGGCGGGCGACGCCTGCAATAAGGCACTCAGGAAGAAGGCCCGCCTTCTTGCAAAGATGCATTGATTTCGTCTTCGTTTGCCTCAGTCCGTTGCATTACATTATACCTTTTGTGAATTATCCTGCATTGTATACCTTGCACCTTCTTGTACTTACACATCATTCATCTTATAGTTATTAGTCGCGCTTTCCTCGTTTTGTATTTATCTATCGTACTCCCTGCTCTCGCATTGCTCTCGAATTGATTTCGGCCTGCTTTCGTGTCGTCAACATTGCGTGCTGGGAGGTTAATCATTCATCAGAAGCCACACAGAACGAATTCCACGCATACATAACCGTAGAGTTTGATTAGAATGAAGTGATGTGTGTGTTGGTCCACACAGTGATACAGCAGAATGATGAATTACACTATTGTCGTCCCCTATTCCCCACACTGAGATAGAATGGAATTGTTATGCCGTAGGAAGTTCGTGGAGATGTCTGGAAAGGCATGAAAACGCGTTCGCAATGTAAGGATGTTGACTTACTGTCCAAGAAGTTTGTTCATCTTCATCATGTGTAGTCTGTCCACGCCGAACACTGCCTTAAACTTCTCATCGCCTAGAATTTCGCGTTTGTCGTCCGGGTTCTGGAGATTGTTGCCCTTGATGTACTCCCAGAGTTTCTTGACACACTGAGGGCGTGAGAGCCGGTCAGTCTCCAAAAGTGCGGCGAGTGGCGCACTATGAAATGATGTGAGTTAGAGCATCAAACTTGAATGAAATAGCTTACCTGAGCGCGTGTTCTTTGGAAAAACCGCCTCTTGCACCACCAGTAGAAGCTCTTTTGGGTTTGGGTTTCTTTGACGGAGATCCCTCCGCGTCACTATCAGAGTCGACAGTGGCAGCGCTCTTCTTGGTCCTCCCGCCACGCTTGGGTTTGGCCGCGCCGTTGACCTTCTTTCCACCGCGGGCCGTGCTCCTCCGTTCGCGGCCGTTTATTTCATGAGAGAGCTGGCGGGCAAGTTCCGCGTCACTGAGGACCTCGGACTTCTTTGGTGACGCCTTCTTTGGGGCTGCTTTCTTTGGCTTCTTTTTGGGCGAAGCCCCTTCATCGTCGTCGTCGTCGTTCTCGTCTTCATCCTCCTCTTCGCCATCAGACTCATCACGTTTGCGTTTGTGGGTCCGTTCCTCCTCGTCATCCTCCTCCTGTCCCTCCTCTGAGCCGCTGCCTCCATTTGGACTGATACGCTCGAATTCGGCGGCTATGATTTCCTCGAGTTCTTCCTTATTCTCCTTTAGAAAGCTGGGCGTCAGCGACTCGTCTAATTCAGGCAACTGCTTTCGAACACCCCGAGCGGTGATCGTCGACAAATCTGTCTCCGGCCGGGTGAGAATCTCCCTGACCAGAGGTGCAATAGCTGAGAGATCTAGAGACATTTGAAACGGGGCAGCCGTAGAATGTGTCGTAATGAAGGTTTTGAGAAGGGCGGCGTGTGCCACGTGGACGCCGCTTGCAAAGTAACGGCGGAGTTCCTTTTTGAGTTTTGCAACCGCTTTCCTCCATCAATGAGTACTGAGTGATAGTCTCTGTTCATTAACGTCCATTCCCCATTCAGGATTATTACCCAATTGGTGTTCTCTCGTCGACCACTTCATCCCCGTCAACCATGCTATAGACGCATACGTAAACACAACGCGAATCGCGAACGATCGACTGTCCATATAAACTAAACGCGTTCCCGACCTCGATCATGGAAAAAAGCCTCGCTATCACACTCGGCTGTATCATCCCCATTGCCCTCGCCATGGCTGTTCTTTCTATCTATGTTCTCATCCAGATCATCAAACGCAACCGCCGTGCGTTCAAAGTGCTGCTCGAGAAGCAGGAAAAGGATAACATCGATGTTCGTGTAACTCGCTTGTGCTCATTCCATCCACACAACTCATCCCGTCTTTGTAGAGAGGCGCCGTATTCGGGCTAGATGCCCACCCACGTCGCATTGATCTCCTCAAAGGCTACAAGAGCAACCTTGACTTTGCTCCGCGTATCACGCCACGCGACAGTACCGCGTCACTATTCTCTAGCCCACCTTCACCCAATCCCGCCTCGCCTAAGCCAGAAAGAGCTGCTTCTTCAGAAATGACAACGGATAACTCGTCATCGTGTTCAACGCGCATCGCTACTGTACATGATGCTTCCTCAGCACAAGTCAACATCCAATGAAATTCCGTTCTATTCAGTCTTGCCTTGTATGGTTGTAGTTCGAACATGACTTGTTCTGCTTTTGCGCCACATCCGACGCGTGTGAACTTTCCAACTAAACGCCCGTCAATACAAGAAGGTCTCCGGTTTCTGTCAATAATCTATTATGTTTCCTCAGCTTCTACTACTTATTCGATTGTGATCTAGTCTACAGTGTAATGTACTATGAAAAAGAACGAATGAGATAAATACAGGTGCAGTCGCATATTCAATAAATTACTCAATCCGTAAAAAAAAAAAAGTCAAGACAGCATGCTGACAACGACAGACTGCATTTTTCCATCACGAATGGCCTAAGCACGACGGTTAGTTAAAGCTCGGAATCACCAATCATGAAAACTCACTTCGTGGATAAGAGAGACACTCTGTCCGGTAGTAACCTCATCGAAACCATGACCGTTGGCAAACCGGTGGTAGTTCTCCGAACCGTGCATACGAATCCCTAAGGTCAGTCGGACAAACTCGTACAGCGGCCGTGTTTTCTTCAGATACTTGCTCGCAGGCGCAGGTCCGCGCTCTCCCAGGAGATACGCTCTCCGGAGCTGGTCGATGAGCGCTGTCGCCTTAGTGGCCACACTAGACCGGAAGCGAGGAATGTATGATAGCGCGATGCCCGCGTTCATCGAGTCGCAGGTGAATGAGCATTCGGTGAAGAAGTCCACCAGCTCGGTAGAACTCGAAGCGGCCACCTTCACCATTCGCTCCGGTGCGTCCATGGTGGTTGTCTCATCCAGGCTGTCGATGATCGCTCTCGACACCTTCTTTGTGAGCAACTCGAGGTCGGCTTGCGAGAGCGTGCCGGTGAAAAGATTTGCGAGTTCCTCTTTGACGATAGCGCGTGCACCCGAGTATAGTTCTTCCTGGAGCGCGCGGAGATCGTACGCTGTGCCGATTTAAGCGATTAGGCTTGATGACAGTGTGGATCAGCTAACCTTGACATATGAGATACAGATAAGACGCCATAAGAATGGACAACGTCTCAAGCGAGTTGATCGTGGCGCGTGCGGAAATCAATGCCAGAGAGCTGTAAAGCCAAGCGTTAGATCCATACACACTAGTAGCGGAAAATGCACACATACTTGACAGCTTGATTGTGCATCTCGGCCGATTGGATATGAGTCGACACGGGATTGGCAAGATAGCCGAGCTCAGCGACATATGCGGCCGTGGAGATGTCGATGCCCTTTCCGTGATAGTTCAAGGATGGGTCCGTGGCGGCAAGTGATGGTGGGAGGCCGCGATTCATAGAAGGGTCGACGAGCTCCGCACATTGGGCGAACATTATCTTGCCAAGGTGATGAAGACTAAGCCGGGTCTTCTCCATGGCATTTGTGACCGCCATGGCCTGGAAGTTACCGCCATTGTGAATCGTACCAGTCTCTCCGTCAGACAACGGGTTATCAGTGGCTATAAGTACGTCAATACGACTAAGTAAAACTTAGTGTAATGAAAGGACGAACTTGAGTTGCATTCTATCGTTATTGTCGCCAGGGAAGCAAGCAAATCCTCGACTTGCGGTCCAATGAATTGAGGAGCAGTACGAACGGAGTACCGGTCTTGACGCAGGGTTCCTTCGTCTTCTTTAATTGTGACTTCCTCCTCATGTGTCTGAGCAAAGTGGCTATCTTCCAAGAGATCCCATATAATTTTAGCGGACTCGACCTGTGACCGTGGTCAGCGAATCATGGGATTTAACTAGAGTAAAGGGCTGACCTGTCCAGGATGCGGTCGGGCGACAGCGTGAATGAAAGGATCGAACGAAGCTCGAGTTCCGGTCAAGGCTTCTACGCCCATGGCCGTGCATACTTGCGCAAGCAGCGTTAGGTGCACCGCGTCGTTAAGAGCCAAAGAAGCGACCGAGGCAGAGAATGCAGTCCCGTTCAGGATACCAAGCGGTTCTTTCGAAGCAAGAGAAAGCGGTTCGATATTGTGTTCCTTCAACGCGACGACGGAGGACACAACAGACCGAGGACCGAAACGTGTGGGACCGTTAAAAACGCGTATCGATGGATTACCAGAGAGTGCCCCGGCGATATACGACAGTGGTGACAAATCTAAAATGAAGGCCGTCAGTACATAACTGGCTTTCATATCGCGGAGTACATACCGCCGGAAGCAGAAATACTTCCGCGTAACGGAACGACGGGAGTGACGTTGGAATCGAGAAGTTCTTTCATTTTCTCAATGAGTTCCCACCGAACACCAGAATGACCACGGATGAGAGAATTCATCCGAACAAGGATTGCCCCTCGAACCCATGCTTCGGGCATGGTCGTGGAACCCATGGGATCGAGAAGCGGAAGAGCTTCGAGCGGCTTCGTTGACGAAGGAAGAACACCACTGTGCTGCATCTGGAGCAGGCTGTGGCCTAGAGCGATAGGGAGATCTGTACGCGTATCTGCGCTGCCACCAAAGCCGGTGGAGACGCCATACACGCTGATGCCGTTGTCGACCTTGCCTGCGATGACCTCCCGGCTTCTAGCGACGCGTCTTTTGACCTCGGGAGACGAGGTGAGCTCGACAGAAGCCTGATATCGCGCTGCGGCTGTGACAGCCGCGATGGAGAGCGTTTTGCCGTCAACTGTTACGGGCTTGCCATGCCTAACAGATAGATTAGAAGATGACGGTATCAACACAGCATGTTGACATACCTGTAGGATTCGAGCTCCTTGAAAGAGTCGACAAACTTGGACAGTAGAGTAGTAGCTGGCTGTGAAGAGGGAGACATGGGGGCCTCGACCTGGACGACAGCAGGAGTCGCATGGAGTCGAACGACCTTTCGTTCGAGCAAGGATACCGCGGGGGCAGGAGCAGAAGAGGTGCGGCGGGTGGTCCGGGTCTCGGAGAAAATAGCCATGATGTTAAGTTAAGAAGGAGTATAAAGTAACTCTAAGGCGGGGCTGTAAGGAGGGGGAGGAGGTTGATACTAATCCAAGTCCAAACTCAGGCTGGCCTTAAATACTGGCTCAGCCTTGGGCGATCAATTTCGGAGGAGAGATCCGGATCCGAAGTTCATGATTGACTGGAGGAGCCGCTCAAAGTGCCCCTTCTGCAACGTGCCAGACCAGGGCGTTGATGAAGGCATCATCGCACAAGTCATCATCCGTTTCAGTAAGCGTTTCACGAAGAAGTGTTAGTGACGACACCACCACTGTATTGGCCTATCGCGCAGCGTGGCATAAAAATTCTAGGCAAACCTCCGATGTTGAGTCACGAAACAAGCGGGAACGTCGACAAGGCGCTGCTCGACATCAACATGCGGATCCAAAGGCCAAGGCAGTTCGTGGATAAGTGTGGTCGGGCCCACGTGCTATTCCGAGGAAGGCCTGAAAAGGCAACACCACCGACGATAGTTGAATCGGAACCAACGAGCCACCGTTTCGTTCTGCTTCACCATATGCTGCACCGTCGCCCAAGCGCTCGAAAAATCGATTATCAGCAGGGACGTGCACAGCCTCTTCTCCATCGCCGTGGTGGCTTTACGCTGCAGCCAATGAAAAAAAGATTTGACCTCCGATGTTACTGGAGAATAGGCGTTGAGTTGACGCGTCGAGAGTCATTTTGCTGTGAAGGACAAGGGTCGGTTAATAGAACCCCTCGCAGTTACCCGAGCTCTACACGATCCTGATTTACACTGCTCGCACGGATGCATTGCCCAGAATACACCTTGGCCTTGTCTGATGTCTCTGATGTCTCTGCTGGTTTCTACTCTTCTCAGTCAAGCTTTGATAGCCTGTATATTGCTCGACTCGCGGTACACAATGCCTAGCCTGGGTCCGGATTACTGTTGATTCTTTGCTTTCACAAGAAAGAGGGACTGTATTTCTCAGCCACTAGCCTAGTACTAACTCCGGCGCCGCCCCGCGTCTGAAGTATTTTGGGTCATCATGAACTAGCGCTCTTACGGAATTGACGTAGGCGGGGGTACTCTTTAACGCTCTGCCCCGCTATACTTATAATCGATCCCCGAGGTCTCAATGCTCGGTCGTCTGGGGAACTTGAATAGCGACGTATTCTGTCTCTTGCGGTTGTGTTAGAATGTCTCCCAGATTCTAGATGACACTTTGAGTGTTCAGTTCTTCTCAAGGGTGAGCGTTGGTCCGGTCTAATGAATACCCACCTCAATCACGGAAGCAGCAGATAACCTTCATTTCGGGCCACACTGTCGCATTTATTAACGCGCCTCTCCACCGAGTAAGTCCTTCCACTTCGTCTTACGAGACGCTAAGACGTGTTGGTAGTGATTTTCAGGAGTATTGGTCGCGTCTTACTACGATGCGGTGATAAGTATGGCTTCGATATGTTCTTTCTCATCAATCACGGAAAGCCTCTGATTTCTGAACAAAAAAAACTCGGTGTCTCACGCGACGTGTTCCTTGTTCTATAGGCGGATATTGATATCTTCTCGAGTTCGACATTAACTAGTATGACAGCTTGCTCCCGTCGCGTCCACCTCATGCATCGCATTCACATTTCTCGGGTAATACACCCCACCCTCGGCCATGATTCCTGAGTGATGAACCCATCATGTCCTAAATCCGTTTGTTGAGATGTAAATGCTGGCATTTCACCGTTCATCAGTTTGCACCAAATGAGCAGCCGTCTGGTCGGCGTTACTCATGATAAATTGACTGCGCCACAAGCCATTTCAGGGATCGCTGATCTTGCGCAAGGCGACGTGATCTCCGAGGTCCTGCAGCTGAGGTCTGGACTGGTGGCGCACCCCATGATCTTGATGTTTCTCGGCATGAGGATAAATAGCATAAAACCCCATAACGGATATTGTACTTCTACATTGATACAAGGAAAACGATAACTCGAAAACGAAGTAGGTATGTGAGCGAAAAGAAGTGCAATAATACACACGGGACGAAAACACAAGATGATTATTTGCTTAAGGTATTCATTTGAACCCTGCATGTCAACTATCAATCAAGAGATGCGCAGAGATCAGATAGCGTACTCACCAGGAGAATAAGGATGCTTTGTTGATCACAGAGATACGGGAGGTCGGTACCTCAGGACAACTTTAGTACCCGAGCTTTCGGAGGCGAAGCTGATGATGCCTCCCCCGCCATTTCCGCCTCTTTGCGATTGCGACTGTGCTGCAGATTGCGCTTGCCACAGGCATTCGTGCGCTCATGTCGCAGGCGTGCATCTGCACGCGACAAGTCGGTGCCGCAGTGCTTACACCGCTTCGACTCGTCAACAATTTTTATCTCGGGGTGGGCGCCTGACGACTTGATGTGTCGCTCGACGTCATTGCGGCGGGTGAAGGTCTTGGTGCAGCCAGCAACAGTGCACGGGAAGCGATCGCCGGTTTTCCGCCTTTTGCCGCCGACAAGGGAAGAGTTGGGCGGGCGGCCACGTTTCCTGGGGACGTTGACGACGGGCCCTGGGACTTCATCGTCCGAGTCGAGGTCGTAGGCGCCATCGTCCTTACCCAAACTGACCTTTGTCTTTTTCAAGTTCTTGGTCGTCGGGGGTGACGACTTGAGCTCGTCGACCTCGTCCTCGCCGTCATCATCCCAATATTCCTCTTCCTCCTCCTCCTCCTCCTCTGATTCAAGCTGCGCCTTTTGAGTGGCGATCCGTGCGCGTGCAGCTGCGCGTCGCGATGGACCTGATCGGGACAAAGATGGTTCTGGTTCTGGTTTGGAACGACGCGGTGGTGGCTTGAATATAGGTGCGGAAACAGAGGACGAGCCGGGACCACGAATAACACGGTACGAGGGAGCAGGCGTAGTGCTGTAGTCAGAGCCCGTGTCCTGTGAAGACTGGCGCTGAGCAGGGAGTCGCTGCTTCTCTAGATAGGATGGAGTGAAGGACGGAGCGTCCTGGGGAGTTATGGGGCCAGATTCCTCGCTGCTGGTCTTTGTGCTTCGCTTCCAGTCAACAGACGGCGATAGCGAAAAGGTTGGTTTAGTGGTGGTGTTGTTAGTAGGCGGCGGCGGGTCTACGACCATGTCCTCTTCAGATTCCGGTTCGTCTTTGTCGGGATCAGCACGGTTATCGTTGATATCCATAGCTTCCATGGATGGGGTAAGCTGGGCTTTGGTTGACTGGATATTGTTCGCCGGTGTTACACAAGTATCAGAGGAGGACGAAGGTTGTTGTTCCTTGTCGTCCTTGTCTTTGTCCTTGTCTTTATTATTCTTGTCCTTGTTGTCTTCCTTGAATTGAAATGCCTCTTCCATATCACGCCGGATTAAAATCTGCCAATGCCGAAGTATATAAGTTGCCGTGTTCAACTTGGAGAAAAACAATGAACGCACGGCGTCGCGGATCCCAAGAGGCTTAGGCGGTTCGTAGTTGGCGTCTGCAGGAACGCCGACAGGCCGGGACTTTCCATCCATGGTATTGACCCAAACATGGGCTTTGGGCGGGTCGAGTGTAGGCATCCCATTCGAGGGCACTGTCGGCGACACTGGTATCTGAGCAGCTACTGGACTGGTTGGCCATGGCGTGATGCTAGGACAAGAAATGCCGCCATCAACGACGACACGCGCGAATAAAGCAGATGCGTACCTTTCCACTTCGCCTGGATCCTGCTCGTCGTCATGCTCAACAGACTCGCTCACCGTCGCGCTCGTCGTGCTCCCAGGTCGGAAGGAAGGCGACGGAGGAGGCGGCGGCGACATCACAGGGAGACCAGCCACTGAGCCCATCGTGGATCATAAGGGCACGCGGTTTGCTGTTGTTTTGTTCTGGGAATTTTTCAATAGCGCTTGTATGTAAGCGCCACACTGGGCTATCGGCAGCGTGGCGTTGTCATGTACCAAATAATTCCTTAGTCACCCGGCTGCTCAGCTTTTACAGAGCGTCCTAGGCAGCGAACGAGCATTATATCTGCAATAATACTTGGTAGACGGCATAGCCGGCCGGTAGTGTGGCGAACCAATGGCACCTGCCTCATTTACGCTACCAGGGCCCACGGCCGAATCACACTGGAGTTCTAAACGCTCCCTTCTGCTCCCCATACATCACAACGACGAGCAACGCCCCCGCCATTGCCAACAATATTTGTCGCCACCATCGCGCCACAGTAGCTCGCGACATGATCTAACATGATACATTGAAGAACCATTGAACAAGTCCGGCTTCGGATCGTGCAGCCAAACACACACATACATCTGACGTAAGGCATCTTATCGAAAAATTAGCACTGTCACGCGGTCTGCGTTTCTCCATCATGGTACGCTGCTCAGATTATGTCGAATCCACAATATTGATGTTGTGTACAGGGAAAAGCTAAAAAGACACGTAAATTTGCAGCAGTGAAGCGTATGATCAGCCCAAAAGACATCCGATTGTAAGTAATTCCTTCAACTCGCAGGATTGTAATATTCATTTTGTTCCACAGAAAAGAAAATCAAGCAAAACAAGACAAAAAGGAGCAAGAGGCCAAGGAAAAAGCTGTTCGCAGGGTGTACGTCCATTCCTAGCACGGCTTCTGGATCTTGACAGTGACACTCCATGCCAGCAACCCTGTGGCGTCATCATTGTTCCTTGCCCACAATACAGCGCTGGCACCGCCTTACCGCGTCCTTATCGACACCAATTTCATCAATTTCTCCCTGCAAAACAAGTTGGAACTCGTCAGTGGAATGATGGACTGCCTCTACGCTAAATGTATGTTCCGTCTCCATCTCCATTGTACAAATGACTATAACCGTGTCATGCAGGCATACCGTGTGTCACAGACTGTGTCATGGCCGAACTGGAAAAACTTGGCCCAAAGTTTCGCGTCGCGCTACGGCAAGTCACCTGTGTGTCCACCTCTCCGTCTCCATATTGATCATAAACCATCAGTGTTGCTCGTGATCCGCGTTTTGAACGCCTTGCATGCGCGCATTCCGGCACATATGCTGATGACTGCCTCGTACAGCGCGTTCAGCAACACAAATGCTATATTGTAGCAACCTGTGATCGAGAACTTCGCCGGCGTATTCGTCAGGTCCCTGGAATCCCTTTGATGTATATTGTCCGGAGACGATATGCAATAGAGCGTTTACCTGATCAGGGCGCGCCTACATGATATCTTCTTATTTGCGGTTTTGTAGGCTATCGCGTTGTTGTATTCTTGTACGTGATCTTGGTCCTATCTTGTCTTTGCTCACGAAAACATCGACAGAGATTGAACATTCACACTGTGTACTACATATAATCATTACTGTGGCGGCCTTGCCCATAGCGACATGTTCGACCCGCGAAACGTTCTGTGGACACTGCTGCACCCACGGAGTTTTCGACCGTGAGATCAACGCCGTCCCCATCAAACACCAGCCCGGAAGGTAATTTTTTGTTCAATATTTCTGCGAACCCATACTCAGTATACTGGCGGGCGGTGTTTGGAGAGTCGGAGTGGAGTCGAGTGGCTAACGTACCCACAGAAATGCCTTCCGGCCGATATTTAACACTGCTCAAAATGCGTGTCGAAAGTCGGAAGAAAGCATCATGATTTTCCATCTTCTTTCTCACTTGCCCTCGCTGTCGGGATTTCCAGCTTCACATGTCCATCGAGATTTCAAGCTGGAAGGCGAAGAGACAGTATTCGACGAGACACCTCTTAGATGGCTCTGTCTTCACCTACGGGGGAGGTCTTTAGATGACGAAGAGAACAGGCAAAAGACCTTGGCTTTCCGGAAAGGTTTCAGGGAAGCTCTTCAAAGTGTGGATACGAAACTTGTCTCTTCATTGTTGTCTTCGCCGGATTTTTTGCATGTGTTGCACTTTCCCGACATGCGTATCGGTTAGGAGCCCTTGCGTTGAATTTGGACACAATTAACGGTTATTGACAGGTGGGGGAACATTCCCGTATGCAAGATCATATAGAGAAGATAGTCGTCATGCCCCCCGAACTCGACATACCCTGGCCTTTCCTCCAACGTCGCTATGGCATTTCGTCCCTCGGAGGGTGTTTTACCTCTGCAATTTTGACGACATATCCCGTATGACGGAGTACAACTTTGCACATGTCTTGTATGTCATCGAACAAGTGGTGAGTGGAGGGCTTACCCGGAGACAGAGCGCTATTGATAATGTAATCAGGCTCTGGCAATGTATGCGTCATGACCAAAGCTATCGCATTCTTCGGGCAAGGTGACCAGAAATTCCCTGAGTCAACCTGCACCTGAGCGTCTGATGATGACCGGGAGTTTGATTTTGGAGTCGGACGAGCGACAAAGTTTGAAAGGTTTCTTGACTATGTAGGTTTTTGCTGCGTCGGTTGAAGCAAACTTTGTAGGTTCTTGTCTCCCTGTTCCTCCCTGCTTCCAACAAAGCGTATTTATACACTCCACATGGCCGACAATGAAAGGCTCCCGGTACCGGTTGTAGAAGTCAAGGTCTCTTTAGACCATGGAAATGTTCTTACAAACTCAATTCTGGCCTATTCCGGCGTCCCAGCTTGCTTCTTCTACTTGTTGTTGTGTGTGTATGCTGACTGTTGTTCCCATCCAGCGTGCAACATTCCAACTTGTTACAAGCCGTGGAGTTGCCCGATCCATGTCCTTCAACTGCGACCAGACTCGATGATGTTCTTGGGTTGAAATTCTTGATATTCATAATCGTTATGATTTATGACTGGGGAGGTGAGGGAGTTCTCTTGGTGACGATGCCCACGAAGAAGGGAAGGCGCGAAGGGCCGAAGGTGAGCCTTTGCTCGCTATACTTATCGCGGGACCGCGGGGCATCTTCGGGGTACCTGTTCCTCGACGCCTGCGAAAATCCAATTACACCAGTTACCAGCTACATTGGACACAGGCTGG
The DNA here is from genome assembly GCA_036872995.1 of Hymenopellis raphanipes. NCBI lineage: Eukaryota > Fungi > Basidiomycota > Agaricomycetes > Agaricales > Physalacriaceae > Hymenopellis > Hymenopellis raphanipes. The sequence continues at coordinate 422,301 of JAYMDG010000011.1, forward strand.
AGATGCAGCAAGCTGTACCTGAGGCGGCGAAAAATCAAGAAACACGATGTGGCGCTGGATCAGAAGCTTATGAAAGTTGAGCCCCTCATATAATGTTACGTTGCGCCACATTGACTCGAACTTCAGTTCTAGTTCGGGCGGCCATATGTACGTAAGTTGCCACGTTATTTAATTTATGCACTCGTTCAAGGGGTTATTCCACGCGATTCTGACTGTGATACGGCGGCCGTTCGAACACCATTGACATGGTCATGAGGCAGCATTCCAAGCGCTTTTCAAATTTCGACAGTCTACGGCACCTTGCCAGGCTGGGTTGGTAGACGCGTCTCGCGTAATAGGGACGATGAAAGCCCGACTCCTATTCGCAAGTGTGTATTGCATGAGCCCACTCGAGTCCAGAAAACCAACTAGAAACGCCACTCCTCTCAGCCGGCCCGCTCTCGTTCCCGATGTTTGGCCGACAAAGCCCCTCCGCATGGTCACCTGCTCTCCGAAGACTGTTCAGGCCTCTGTCTGTGTCGTATTGCGTCCTTTGTAGACCCTTGATGCAGGCACCGCGGCGCGGAAGAGTTTTCAAAATATAAACGGCTGGAAGATCAGAAGCCTTTCCCCGCGTCTTCTCCAGGATCTCCTCACGGCGCGACAGTCATGTCAAAGTACGGCCTCCACGAAGCACCCTCCGATGTCGTTGTGGCGGACAATGATGAGCTCGCGCAGAAGCTTGATGGGAAGACGCTCAAGGCTGCTGCGAAGGCGGACGAGCTGGAGCACACTATGACCTGGCGGGACGCGTTTAGGACGCACAAGAAGGCGATATTCTGGAGTATGGCGCTCTCTGGCGCGTAAGTGATTCTCGCATACTTATCTTGAACAAAAAGTTGATACTCTATCTAGGTTAATCATGGAAGGCTACGATGTTGTGGTTATCGGGTCGTTCTACGGTCACCGTAAGTTGTATATCGTGCACTTTGAAGCAATTCCTTGAAATGTGTTATAGCAACATTCCTGAGGCGTTTCGGTGTCGTGTCTCCCCGTAGTACAAACGGCTATGTGATTCCCGCCGAATGGCAGTCAGCGCTTTCCAACGGTTCTTCGGCTGGTGGTATCATTGGTCTCATGGTACGTTCACGACATCCACTCCGAGTTTGTGCGCCTAATTAAGACGCGTAGGTTAATGGTTGGGCTGCTGACCGCTACGGTCCCAAAATCGTCATGCAAACTTCGATTATCGCGCTCACGGGTTTCATTTTCATCATGGTCTTCGCAAAGTCACTCACCATGCTCGTTATCGGAGAAGTCTTCTGTGGAATTCCTTGGGGTGTCTTCCAAACACTCACGACTGCCTACGCTTCGGAGGTCTGCCCGATTCAGTTACGTGGGTACCTGACGACGTACGTTAACCTTTGCTGGGGTGCTGGGATCTTGTTATCCTCAGGCGTGGTCAAGGCTACTTTGAACATTGAATCAGATTGGAGTACGAGTTTCTGTGTTTAAAGCATGACATCGGCTGATCGCTCCTTAGGTTGGCGCTTACCGTTCGTTCTCCAGTGGATGTGGGTTGTCCCACTCTTCCTGATTGTATATTTCTGCCCAACGTCCCCGTGGTGGCTCGTCCGCAAAGGACGTCTCGACGAAGCGGAGGACGCCCTCATGCGTCTAACGAATCCGGATGCGTATTCGCGGGAGGACGCCAAGAACACGGTCGCTATGATGGTGCATACAAATGAACTTGAACGCCAGGTGCAAGAGGGCACGACATATTTGGAGTGCTTCAAAGGTATCGACAGACGGAGGACAGAGGTTGTGATGATGGTCTTTGCGATGCAGCTCCTCTCGGGTCAAAACTTGGCTGGTCAGGGTGTACAGTTCCTTCAGACGGCGGGTATCTCGACCAACCTTGCATTCTCGTTGAACATGGTTCTCAACTCGATGTTCATGATTGGAACGATGGTGTCATGGATCCGTGAGTATCTAACTTTGCTTCCTGGCATATCCCTGACATCTCGTTATTCAGTCATCACCTACTTTGGTCGCCGCACGCTCTACACGGCGGGCATGGCCACTATGTGTGTCGTACTGTTCATCATCGGGGGACTTGGAACCATAAGCTCTGGCGCATCAAACCATAATTCGGTTGTCTATGGCATCGGCAGTCTGCTCATTGCTCTAAACTTCTTCTACAACTGTACGCTTGGGCCAATCTGCTACACGCTCGTGAGCGAGACGTCGTCAACCCGTCTCAGGCAAAAGTCTGTTGTCCTCAGTCGGGTGGCGTATCAAATTACGAACATTATCTGTGGAATTATCGTGCCGAGAATGCTTAGCCCCGACTCGTGGAATTGGGGTCCGAAGAGTGGATTCTTCTGGGCAGGTAGTGCAGGTTTGAGCACGCTGTACTGCATTTTACGACTTCCCGAGACGAAGGGTAGGTCGTACGGTGAACTTGACCTTCTTTTCGAGCACAAAGTGCCTGCTTGGAGGTTCAAATCGACGAAAGTAGATCGTAAGTGGTCACTATGCTCTACTGTTGGTTCGAGGCTGACAGTACCCCATGTCAGAGTTCGCTGTACACCATGCTGTGGCAGACGAGAAGGAGGACATCAGCCATGTCGACTAGCTGCACAGGATTTATGGCTCCGACTTGTTCACGGATTAATCGTTTCTATTTTGCATGTATCATTATATGACCGCACACGATTTTTTGGCTCTTCTGCGACCTTTATTGAGACGGATGGAGAGTCTGGACACAAAATAGTGCCCTAAATCTTAAACGACAACCGTCGCGATCGCGACGCGTCTAACAAGAATCGATCGGTCCGATCCGGTCCGTTCTTGCTCTGGACTCTCGTCGTCTAACTCTACTAGCAAGCGTCGAATCTCCGTCCTGGAGGTGTGCTCGCGGATGTGGCGGGTGACGGAGGGCGGAAAACGTCAACCATGCTAGTCAATGCGCCGTCTACAACAACGGATCGAGCCATTCACGTTATATTTTCAAGTGAACTCGCCGCGTCATCGCGTCATCTATTGATTCAGATCGGCCATCCTCGAGACTTATATAAATTGTTTGTGCCCCAACCGTTTCTCTCACCCTCCCCACCATGTTGCAGTTCAAAATTCTCTTCGCCCTGCAGTTCTGGCTCTTGGGCGCCAGTGCGCTGCCTCAATGGCCTGCTCAGCAGTCGCTCCACCTCGGCGCGGTCATGCGCCTCGTAGAGTGGATCTCGAGCAGCAACACCCAGCCTGGCTTCCAGGTCGATCAACCCGGTTTGTCTTTCTCGCCGTATGAGAACCAGACTATCTGGCAGGTCATTTCCGAGGACCCCAAGTTTGTATTTTCACTCTCTTCTGGCGCGTGTATGCTCAATGTCACTTGAAGGTACTCGAAACTCGTCAAGGCAATCAAGTTTGCGGACGCTGGCATAGACAAGCTTCTGGATGATGATTCTCAAAAGTAAGATCTTTTGGTCGCCATGCTTCAAATCTGACCAGTGCTTTGAAGAATGACTTTCTTCGCCATCCCAGATTGGGCCATCAAGTTCCCCCCTCGCGATATGCCCTCCTTCTCCGATCAGAGCATGGGTCTCGCGGACGCTATCGGCCTCGTTGACTCTTTGGACGATGACGATGACGACGACGACGACGATGAGGACAAGGAACGCCGTAAGAGAATCCTCAAAGCCATCATCGCCACTATCCTTCGGTACCACGTCCTTCCGGATGAAGTTGACATGATGAAGCTCGCTGAAGTTTCATCGTTCCCGACGAAGCTTGTCATTCCGTTCGGTCTTGACAAGCAGCCCCAACGTATCCGGATCGAAAGTCGTCTCATCCCACCCAGCACTACGGTGAATATGTTCAGCAAGGTTATTGAGTCTAACCTTTGGACCAAAAATGGCAAGGCGTTTCCTATCCGGTTTTCCTCGTTCTGACTTTCCCTTAGGAGTTATCCATGTCCTGAACAATCCACTATTCCCGCCATTGACTGCGTTCCGAGGCGTGTATCTCCTCATGCGCGAGTTTTCTTACTTCGTAAGTTTGCGAACACTTTCAGTAGCGCCGACATCCTTATCTTTGTTTCAGACATCTGTTACTCAACGCTCTGGGCTTACCACTGCGCTTGATCTGCTTTACCAAGAGCCTAAGCACAAGGGAGATGAACCGACATTTAAGGGCGCGGGTGTCGTTACGACTTTCGTTCCCGCCAACCGCGCTTTCCAGGCACTGCCCACGAAGCTGCAGCTTTACCTTTTCTCGCCTTTCGGTGAGAGGGTGCTGAAAAAGTTACTTCAATTCCACGTTGTCCCCGATTTTGCGCTCCTGAGTGGTGAGTACTAGCCTTTGTATCGAGCACAAGTTTGGCTCATGAGTCGTACAGATTGGACGTATAATGCCACCACGCAAGATTCCTCGTTTTCTCCCGTCAGTTCCGCACTTGATCCGGCACTCTTGGACGACGTTGACTATAATCTTGCTTCCTCCCTCTATCCTGACTACGTGCCCTCTGTCTTTGTGCCCGATGCTCGCTCCTCGGACGTTATTGCCACGGCGAACTACTCTCTTCCTACCCTTCTCAAAGATCACTGCCTGGAAGTCAACGTTATCAAATACAACGTTTCGCTTCCCATCCCGACGAGGCCTCACCGCATTGTCACTCATGTGTATGTCAACAGGCAGAGGGTTGCCGTACCAGACATTCCGGCTTTGAATGGAGCCGTGCATGTTCTTGGAAAACTGTTGGATCCGAGGAAGAAGCGTGACGAGGACATGAGGAACAATGATTGGGAGGATTGGGAGGAGTGGTTGCCGAAGTGGGCTGAGGGGTTAGAGGATGCTTAACTGATGATCGTATTGCGCAGCGTAGCTCACGCTGCACGGGAAAGAAAGAAAGAAGATTTAAGCATGTATTGTATTAGCTCACGGACAGTATCTGACAATGTAACTTGTGTTCCTAAATAAAGGGCGTTCTTCCATTTTCGTTCCAACTCGGATTATTAACCTTAACGTTTTTGAGACCGCCTTGCAAAACTGCATCTACTTCAAGCTCCAGGTCTGGAGAAATCAGGTCTCCATCTTCTAGAGCCCAAAGAGCCACGGCGAGAGTACTGACAGCAACGTTAATTCAGTAATCAGGTTCATACATACACGGGTCAACTCACTTGGTTCCGTGGTAATTCAAGATGCCCTCGTGAACAGGGAATTTGGATTGGGGCCTATACACGAATTAGTCAAGGCATCACAAAAGAAGAGCAGATATACCCCAAGTTAGCTACCCTCTTCCCCATCATCCACCCATTCACAAATATAGACGCTCTATACGATTGACCAAAGTCTTCCTTGAACGTGAACGACATGGCGACGTCATGACCGTCAATGTTCAAGTCGAACGTCGTAACGAAAAATCCTACGCCCGCTTTCGAATCAACAAGGCCGTCTAAGAGCTCGCGAGACGCCCATGAAGACGTGTCGAATGCCGGAAGGTGCCATCCAGCGCGTTCTCCAAAGAGACCTCCCTCGTTGAGGACACCTCGGACTTTGTCAGGGTACCTACAGCGCGTATGGATCAGGACAGATAGATTAGTACACCAGTGACATGGACGTACTCTTTGTACCCGCCAACTTTGCCTTGCACCTTCCAATCGGAGAAGGTCCCGTTGTTCAGTTTAAACCCTCGTACGCCACGCGGACTCTTGATGTTATCGGTGTGCCCTGCCAAAGCGTCAGTGTGGCATGCAGAAGATCCTGAGTGACGTACAATCATGCTCGTTCAGTCCCATGTTATCCTACGGTAGAGGATGTGAAGGTGTGATCGGTACAACACTGCCAAAAGAAACATACTTGAACAATAGTGATAACATTATCACCGTCAACGAGCGCGCCCTCAGGGAATACGAACACCTGGTCGACCTCTTCGATGACGTTCAAGTTGTTTGACGAACTGTCAACCCGATTGAGTACGTACTCAAAGTCGAAGCCCAAACACGCACTTTCCATATGCAGTAGCCAAAAAAGCGTCGTTCAACCACACCGTAGCAGCAAACGCTAGCAAGGCCTTTATTAGATCCAAGAACGAGATGCCAAAGTCTGAGACTAAGTACCTTGGCCGCCATTAATCGACAAATTGACGCTCATCTGTTCCCCCGTGTTCTCAAAGTGCCCGCGCCACAGAACAATATTTTCACAGCTGACAGTGACATCATGAGCAGATCACCCTTCGCAGGAGGAAGAAGCTACGCACAAGCCATAATCGCACCCGTACAGAACCCTCCCATCTCCGTACCAGGGCTTCGTAGGGACATACGTCGAGGTATGGTTCGCAATAACCCAAGCTGAATCGTCGTAGTCCTTCTGAATCTCAGGAAGACTGTCTTTATACTTCCACCCCGCCAGCTTGGGTATACTGATCTCCCCGGAAAACGACAACTGCGCGGTAAAGCCTCCCCGTTGACTGACAGCCGCCGTCGTCTTGAGCCTTTCTCCGTTCCAAGTTATACTCCTCATAGAGGACGGCGCGATAACGGTAAGAGTGGTTGTACTATTGATGTCTCCTGTAATAGCCAGAGTCGAGCCTTGCAGGTCTGCCGTACGGACGAGGTACGGTCCGCCAACGAGGACAGAGACGTTCGTTCCGTATGTCCAGAAGTTGCGGTATGGGTTGCTAGCATCTCCTGGAATCAACGGTGAGAAGAAGGTAGATGCTGTTTGCGTGTCGGCTATCAAGACGAGCTGGGTGTCGCTATCGTGAACCGTTACCAAGCCCGTTTTGGAGCCGCCTTTGAGCGTGGTTAGCGACGCGTCTGAGTTGCCGAACTTGGTAATGACAAGCTGCGACGGTGTTTTATGCTGCTCCAAGGACCGTCCAGTGAACTTCATAGCGAACTCGTGTGATTGGTCTGCGTCGCCGTAAAATAGTATGACATCTCGTCCCCCGATGAGACCAGCATAATAGATAGAGGCAGTCGAGTATAGCACGGTGGAGGAAGCGCCGAAAGCGTAGTCTGTCACAATTGTCTTGGACTGACGCCCATTGAGGACGAGAGTGGAAGTGTTGCTGGGGAGTGTCAGTTGGCCGATAGACGTGTCCACTTTGAGTTGGAAACTTGTTTGGGCTCTAATCACATCCCTCGGTCAAGCAAGAACACGAGAAGTAACAAGTTGCTTACGTGCTCGTTGAATCATTATGCCTGACGATGTAAAAGCCCGCCTTTGTGTCGGGGTTTTGCAAGTGGGTAACATGAATATCTGGAGTTGATGCTAGATTAAGGCCAGTATCGGTGCTGCCGATCCAATCCGTCTTGATGAAGTCTGCTGAGCTGCGAATGAAGTAGCCTTGTCGTTTAAGCTCGTCGTACTTGGAACCGACTACGCGATTTTCAGATATCTGTTGTACATGCATCAATTAACGAAGAGACTATCAGACGTAGAACAAACCGTGGATCCGTAGTCATACGAAGTGTAGACCTATACGGAGAAGGAGGTTAACGGTCAGTCGTCAGGGAAGTAAACTGCAGGTACACCGCTAATCGTATCGTTTAGCGTGAGTTGTCGCAAAGATAATTACAAAACTCACGGATATGGCAAAGCACCCCAGGACGTCCCCCTACAGAGAGCCCTCAGAACACCGTCCATCGCAGGAATATGAGAACACTTACCCAAACATCATATAGTAATTCATCAGTTTGGCATTCATGGCCCACATTCCCTGGTAGAACACATTCATAAAATCGTGGCCCGTCAAGATACGGCAGTTATCGTAGCCTTGAATTTTCAGTTAGAATCAGCGCTGTATATCGAAAGGAAATGTACCTGGCGAGTTCGGTCCCCAGGGATCGAATGCTCCGCCTTGGAATTCTACACATCATATTCAGACTGACGGTAATGATGTAAATGCAAGGCAGTACCCGGAGAGTAGAACGGCTGGGAAGGATTGGCTTCCAAGTGGAAGGCGTGGTAAGTCGTCTGGACGGGGTTCCATTTATATGGCTGGGAACAATCAAACAATTGAGGATACGAGTCCAGTCTATGCATCAAGTTGCAAAGTTTAGTTATGGGAAACAAGAATGTTGAGACCTTTCCTCACCCATAGAGATCCACAGCGCCCTATTAATCGATAATGGTGCTTAGCAGCAATTAGTGGTCAGGCAAGTGCTACTTACGGTGCCATTTACAAAGTTCCCTCCAGCATATGCGTCGTTATAAGTCAGGGGGACCACGATGCCAGAGGACCGATACGTATCTATCAGTTCTTGATAGTACTCTGCGTGTCCTGGTTCGTCTTGGATCCATTCGTTATCTGTAACAATTCATTACAAGGCTCCATCTGAAAATTGTGCTACCAACCTATTTGCACAGCTGACAAAAGCTTTGAGTGGGATTTCATTAGAATAAATGTATTCGAATTTACCTATAACTGGCCCGCCTTCAGTGACTTGGTATGGCGCAGTTTGCTCGATGAAGGAGTGAATATAAGGTTTCCAGGCGGCGGTCCAGTCGGTGGCGTTGCTTCTCAGCTGGCCGGCAATCTCAGCAGTCATCCAGTGGGGTAAACCGCCCGCGGAAGATTCCGCCTGGATATACTGTACGCCAGAATGTAAGTCTCACTTGACAGTCGATAACAACTAGTTCTTACAGGACCTACGACCATTGACGTTGAGAGGTACGCTTTACGATGGAAGAAGGTTCCTCACCTGGTCTAATAACCACCCATATCCCTACTTCCATTGCTGCATCGTAAAGCGCCTGAAGAGACCTGAACCCATCCCAGTCCACGACCTCGGAGGAGGGATTGACTAAGCCCATATAAACGTAAACGCTGACAGCATTGAGACCAGCGGCTTTGAACTTTTGAAGAATGTCAGGCCAGAGGTCTGGCACAGGCAGACGAAATGAGTGGAATTCGCCTGAGCTGCGCGGAAGGTTGTCAATTGGCCAAACGACTGGAAAACGATTATTCACTGAAGAAATATGCGCTGCCCCAGAATGCTAAGGCTGTAGCTGTCGAACGACACTTGGTCGGTGAATGACGCGGCGCGGTCAGCCAGTCCAAAAGGAGAACGGGCAAGGCTTCCAGCAAACGCGCCTAGCCATTGCCAGAGAACAAGGAGCTTCACGAAAACGCGAAGCATATAGCTGATGTCGTGATGACGACTTCTGGGTACGAGGAGATTTTGTTTGACCACGAGCAGCCGGTAGTACACCCCCAGTTTCTCCGTCCTTTTTAAATGTTGTCAGCGAACGAGAAAGGCGTCCCATGATCAAGTTTTGAGGGGGCGACGGGAATCGCGAGCTCTCGTTATGCGTGCATTGTGAGGGTACTTCGGAGAATTGTCGCTCTTGCGGGGGCCTTCGGTTCCTTTAATTTATTCAAAGTCAGTGAACGGTCTGCGGCGTCTTCAGCATCGCCAAATTGTTTGGATGACGTACATGAAGTAGCATTATGCACATGTTTGGTTGACGTGAATAACGTGCTGAGGACCATCGAAAGTCTGTACAGAGGTTGAACAAAATGAGAATCATGTTTCTGATGAGAACGACCGGCGTACCATGCTCGACCTTGTTCTCCTGACCCACCAAGCCCAAAGTGTTTGACAAAATGGATTTTTGGCGGGCCGGTAAGCAGTATTTCGGTGCGCAACGGTTGCATATCTTTACAATATTATTCAATATGGGCAGAAGATTGGCGCCGCTTACTCAGATCTCCAAATACAGGGCGTGCAGTGTGCACTGACGGTACAAGTTGTCGCGAGCACGTGCACGCGACTTTCGCAAAGTAATAACCTGGTAATAACATAGCCTGGCGAGGGCGGCTCCAGTAGTTGCGGTATTGTCTCACGCACTGCAAGAATACCATCAGTACGCGATACAGCATCAGCGAGTATGACAATACATACATCTCTTCACTCCGAGCCTAAACTGTCTTTTTGCGAAAGTCGGACAGCACAACTTCAAATTCTGCACGCCTGGTGATAAGTTTCTTGGAGAGAATGCCTCGGTCTCCTGCCTAACTCCTTGCTTCTTGATACGAAGGGGTTGATAATATTACAATCTCCTGCAAATCAACACATTTGGTATGAATAATTGTGTAACGATTTGGTCAAGGGTAGTCTAAGTCCCACCAGTTATCTCTACGAAAGCTTTAGATGACGGTGGTAAACGTACAATCTTTTATTGGCGATTTTGCTTCCGAGTGGTGGTGGCATGTTCAACCCAAACAATGCATGACGTCGGAGTTTGAATCTGGTTTTCCTGCCTTGTTCCTGCCACTACGAGTCGCGCTCGCGGTCGCGACGTCGGGCTCGACATTCTGCTTGCAACTACTCGAACAGCGCCCAGCGCGGCGGCAGAAAGTATGGGATCCAAATGGGAACAGGAATTGCCCCGACCAGCACGCAATAGCGGCACCACCGCCACACTTGCAGTGTCTGCCGCTCGAATAAGAAAGGCGCCCGTCTACAACCCGTACGACAAGTTTACCCAGCCCGAATTTGACGCGTGGATAGGCGATATCACTGGAACGCTGCGCCGGGCGTTGGGCCATATTGAAGACACCTTGGACGCGGCACCATCGACCACCCATGTTGCCGACTCAAAGCTCGATGTAGACTCGGACGACGACGACGACGATGAAAACGTACTTACGGAGCTACAAGCGCGCCGCGCCGTCGAAAAGGGCAAAGCTCGTGATCCCAGAGAAGGTCCCGGTCTTGGTGTGCGCGGTACCGGCACTTTTGAGGAACCTATTGACCTCGGCTCCGACTCGGAGGAGGAAGAGGAGGAGGTTGCGAGGATGAGTCTGGCGCCGCCGGTGGAACAAGAGGACGAGGAGGAGGAGGAGGAAGAAGAGGAGGAGGAGTATGACGAAGAGGAAGAGGAGGGCGGCGATTTTCTTTCTGACATTCCCGAAGAAGACGAGCTCTACGCAGACGACAATCAACCAGGGCCATCTTCGCAACAAATTCGCCACCAAGTCGTTGTCGATGACGATGACGACGACAAAGAGCATGCCTCGTGGAACGGGATGGATGTGGATGAAGCTGGTCACGGCCAAGTTGAAGATGATCAAGCCGAGGTTGGCAACTACGACGAGGAAGGCTCTTATGACGAAGAAGTTGACGACGACGAAGCAGACGATGTCACCGAAGAGAATTTACCACAATTTCCATCTCGCAAGCAATACTCTTCCCGCGATATCTATGACGAGGATGACTATGAAGATGACATTGGTATGTTTGTGCTATTCTCTTCATTTCGTTATTAATAGTTAACAGGTTCTTCACCACCTCCCCGCGATAACTCCCGTACACCACTGCCATCATCATTACATACTTTCGCCCGCCCTGTCGACGATGACATCTCTTACCCCAATGACGATGAGGACGATCAAGTCTACTCTGACGTGTCTTTGGCAAGCTCCCCAGTCCAACAAGAGCCCGAAGTCATTGAATTAGATCTGGATTCTGATGAAGCTTCTGAGGAAGAGGCTGAAGAAGAATCGCGGTCTGTTAGCAAGCAGGCAGCGCTCGAAATTGATCTGGATTCTGAAGAAGATGCACCTACTGCTCAGGACGCCTCTTTCGAGCTGGATGAAGTTGACCAAGACGGAGAGGAAGCTGTTAGTGCACCATTGGAGCATCCACAGACCCGAGCGGAGGAGGAGGACGAGCTTGATGCTCCCGAACAGGATGCTGAAACCCCTCAGCCCGATTCGCAATCAACGGAACAGTCACGCGCAGATTCTATCGAGTTCGTCGAAGATGAGGATGTCGTATTAATGGGCCAAGGCCAAACTCATGCATCGGAGAGTCAGGCCGAGGACTTTGTTGAGGAGAATGAAATCGAGGATGGTGAGTCGGATAACCTACCTCACGGTATAATTATGGCGTTCTGATGTTGTACAAGAACCAGTACCAGAACCGCCAAAGTTTGTACACCAGACGGAAATGGACTCTTCACAATTGGGCGAGGAGCCGCAGGAGCCTGAGCCCGCCCTCGACGGCATATCATCCAGAGCAGCATCTTCGATTCCTGACGATACATTACCAACGAAGCCGGACGTGTTGGCAGAGCAAGCAGACGAACTTACTGCCGCGTTGCCCGACAACTTTCCGATGGCTCCGGCAGAACCTATTGTCGTCGAGGAAGAAAGCCAAGAATCTCTGAACGATGAACTTGATGGCATGTCACCCACCGCGTCACCAGTAGCACTGCCGGAGTCTATGGTTGTCGAGAGGGAATCCCCGCTAGACGCGCTTGATGCCGTATCGCGCGCCGAGTCGGCACCCTTAGAAGATATGGTCGTAGAGGAGGAATCTCCACTGGACGAAACGGTTGCCGTTGAGTCGCAAATGGCATCACCAGAACCTATCGTTGTCCCAGAGAAAAGTCCCGAGGATGAAAACATATCGCCTGTTGTTCAAGAGGTGGTTTTGCCTTTGGTTGCCCCAACATCTTCAATTGATCGAGAACCTTCGCCCATTGTCGAGGAAGAGCCGGCTCCTCGATATCATTATTCCATTGATTCTCTTCCTCCGAATCTCATAGAGGTCATCTTGCAATTCATCCCAGACGTTGCGTCCTTGCAATCTTCGGCTCTTGTCTGCCAACGCTTTTATACAGCGATCAGTCGACATCCTGAATGGTTCGTATCGCTCATGGACGACGAGGTATCTCCCGGTGAACAGGAACCGCAGGCGTTTGAGGAAAGTCAAGGCCAAGTTGAAATGGAGGTCGTTGAAGAGTCGTCTCAGGAGTCGCCAGTTCTTCTTGACGCTTCTCGAGCTGTTGAGAACCGGGAAACATCTCCAGCGCTTGAGCACGCCGATATGGCCACCACCGCGTCCCAGGTGATGGAGGAAACTGCTCAACTGGATTTATCACTCAACGAAACCCCTACTTCTGAACTCGAACTCCACACTGCGCCCGCTCAGGAAGAGCGCGTTCGTCCCATTGAACCCCCTTCACATCCTGACGAAATTTTGGAAGATGCCATGGATGTCGACCCATTACCCGATGTTTCGCAATCACAAGTGGAAGAGTCGACGTTGACTTCCGAGCCGCTCTTACCTACTCCAGTCGAAGGCCTACCTACTCCAGTTGAAACCCCAACTCTTGAAGAAGTCGAGCTTGCTCCCACTGTTGGATCTGTACCTGTCCAGGAGTCTACTGCAGAAGTTCTTGAAGCACCCATCGATGATGCTCCTACTGAACCGGCAGTACACGTACATCCACCTGAAGTCCTGGAAGAGGAAAATAGAGAGGCGGCTGTGGATGACGAGATGGCTGTCCAGGAACCGGAACCTGAGCAGACTTTGAAGTCAGAAGATGTGCATGCAGTTGAGGTTTATGAAGAGGAAGACGCGGTCGGAGAGCCCGAAGACGTTGACGAGGCCGTTGGTGAAGACGACAACGATGTCGTTGAACAGGCGCAAGTTGCAGTTGAATTCATTGAAGAGCATTCTCAGGTCCAACAGATTGACGAAGGGATTGAGATGATCGACGAGGAGATTGAGGAGGTACGGGCTCGTGAGACTTCCGACGTGGAGACCAAAGCCAGGGAGACGCAGGTCGAGGAGGTCGTCGAGGAGATTGAAGTGGTGGAGGTTCCGGAGGTGGAGGTGTCAACGATGGAACAGACTTCAGAGGTGGAGCCAAGAGCCAGGGAGCAGACTATGCAGGTCGAGCAAATCGTCGAGGAGATTGAAGAGGTGGAGATTCCGGAGGTGGAGATGTCAACGATGGAACAGACTTCAGCGATCCCTGAGGTCGAGTCCGTTGTCCAGGAAGCTGAACAACTGCAATCGCCCGAAGTTGCGGAACCAGATCCGACAACGGAGGAACAGGCCTCAGACCTTCCTCAAGATAAGGCGATCGTTGAGGGGACCGAGGAAGCGCAGCCACCTGAAATTTCAGAAATGGAGACGGCAAATGAAGAACAGACTTCAGTAATTCCTGTGGTCGAGCCTGTTGTCGAGGAAGTTGAGGAAGTGTTACCGGTTCCAGAGGTCGAAGCGTCGACTTCGGAGACGTCTCCACTGCGCGAGCCGCCCGCAGACTCTTCAGCTCCCGAAGTTCCCATTCGAGTTAGCGAGGTCGAAGCTACCTCCTCAGCAGAGACTGCGCCCTCCCCCAATCATCAAACGCAAGACCTTAGTGAACCGGATTTCCTGCACTTCGATGCTCTATCGACAGTCGCCCAAGAACCAGAGACTCCCATTGTACCCCGTATGTTATTCAACTCATTTCGTTGTGTCTTCAAGCTGACGCTAAGTAGCACCCACTGCCGCACTCGAGAAACCTGTTGAACCGGTGGTTGCGCCTGCTCGACCCGACAACTGGGACAATACTTTCTTACCGACGCCTCCTCAGGAAAACCATGAACAATTCCATGCTGAACTGCTTAGCTATGCGAACCAAGATGTCCCGACTCATGTCCAACATTCCATGACCCATACCGACTATGCCAACCAAGGCCTCCAGACTCATTCCATGACCCATACAGACGTTTTCGAGTATGGTCCGGGATTCTCGAATTATGACGACGATCATATCACTCATAACATGCCTGGTGTACATGGGTCTGACCACATGTATCCGACAGTATGGAGTGGGATGCAGAGTACAGGATCTCCCAAGGTCTGTTCCCAATTATTATTTTTCCCTTTTGCAAACTCAGTGCTACCTCAAGTTACCGAATGATGGCGTTGAGACTTACCCTTACAACTGGAGGCCGGAGCGTGGAGTTGTTGACACTGCGTATCAGCAGCTTCCTCACAATAATGGGCAGCCAAGTTATCGGCAGATAGACCAACGCCTTGAACGGGGACCAGATAGTCAGTTGCCAGAGGCCTCAGGATCGGGATCGGGATCCAGCAGTTCAACAGGTCACTCGCAGTCGCCGTTGTTCACTCCACCCGAATTAGGGATGTGGATGCCGCCTGAGCCTTTCACTTTGCGCTATCAGTCGCCGACTCGTAGGGTCGACGACGGGCTTCACCCGCTTGCGTTTTCTCGCGACGGAAAGGCGCCAGCGTTTCAGTTCCACCTTCCTACAAATTACCCGCCTATTCGAAATGTCACACCCCCGACAGAGCGCGCCCCCATATCTTCATCGCACGAACAAGTTCCTATAAACCAGCCTCCTGCCTTTCATCCATCTCCTGTCAATGTCGGTCCTGGACCACCTAGCGCTTCACGTGACGATGAGAGGAGAGCCCAGCCTGGGTCATACCATCCTGGCTTTAATTCCCAAGGCAAATCATGCCCAACCTGCACTTACCTAAACATCGATACCGCGACGAGGTGTACAATCTGCGGAACACGCTTGAGTCGGGGGCCTAGAGCACGTTCCACGCTGTCTTTGAGTGCGGGCATGAACCCACGGAGTCTTTCGCAGCCCCGGAAAACGTCAAGAAATGGGTCTTTGCGAACCGCGAGTGCCGTCAGTTCACGATCTAATTCAGTCACCGATGCCAGTCCAGCTAAGGCTTCTTCAAATGGAAGGTTGACACCCCAGCTTAGTGTGGACACTGCTTTGCCTGCGTCCCAGATTGCAGGTCCGTCTGTGCAGACACCGCAACCCGATCATGGTTCTTTCGTATCTCCGCTCAGTTCGCTGAATGAATCCACAGACCAGGAAAAGTGAGCACATCTCCTTCAGCCCGTTATCGATGTGGTGCTTATTTTTATGTCTAGCGATTTCAAAAAGCCTCCGACTTCCAAGTCAAAACGAAAACCTGCTCTTGAGAATGAAGCAGGTCCGTCTACTGGCAAACGAAAGCGTTCAACGCGTGTCACTCGCAAGACTTCCACGGCGAGTGTAGGCGCTAAGGATAAAGGGAAACAGAAGGAGACTTCTACTCCGGTTGCTGGTGTCAAGAAAACGAAAAGTTTGGCCAACCATAGGCGGCTCACCTCCCGAGCGTCATCCATTGTGTCGAATGCCACTGACAACTCTGACACTACCACTGTCCCCGCGTCTACGCCTACGAGACCTCCTCAACGTCCTGCGTCCTCTAAACCATCCACATTTTGGCCATCGTCTCTTCTCCATGGTAATACCCATTCCCAACCTCGTCGGCATCAACATCATCTTCCTACCGGTCCAGTGGCTGGAACGGCTGGAGCGGCTGGAGGCTCTACAAACGTTTACTACAGCTCTCCAGTCACTCGGTCTAATTGTCGATATCGACGTATTAGTTTGCCGATTGAAGAGGATGGGCCGCGTATCCAGTTTCTCGTTCCAGGCTGCTCTCTTGGCGACGCTGAGCTGATGGAGGACGAAGAAATCGTGGATCACGGAGATGCGACTGTGGAGGAAAGCACTCGGGTTGTTTCTGACATTGAGAACCTCGACTTTAATGCCTATCTGATCGGGGTTATTCGGCAGCTTGTCGGGTTGGATCTGTTGCGCGAGCAGGAGGTCTACTATCTTCCCAAGATTGGCGAAGATCCTCTCAAGTACAAGAAGAAGAGGAGACCGTCTGGTGTCAGCGAGTCGTCCCCTCGGAAGGAGGCGTCCACGTCGAGCTTGAATCCGGGGTCCCCGTTGAAGCGGAAAGCGGTACACCATGACTTCGATGATGATGAGAGCTCCGAGTCGTCCTCTAGCGAAAGTGATGAGGATGAGGATTATCGCGAGGCGGAGGAGGAGGATGGGAAGCGTCCGGCGAAACGCGGCAGGCTCGCGGAGACTGAGTCGACTGCGACGATAGTTGTTCCCGAACCAGCGCAGTCCGCTGATCCACTACCGCCGCCATCAAGTCAAGCAGAGCCATCCAGCCAACCGCCGCCGTCTAGTCAAGCGGGACCGTCTACAGAGGACGTGCCGTCTAGCCAAGCAGGACCGTCTACAGAGGACGCCCCGTCTAGCCAAGCAGGACCGTCCGCGCAGTCGACTCTGCCAGAACAGCCCAGCCTGCCACCCCCCTTTAGCCAAACGACACAACCTCCGAAGAAGGTTTATAAACGTAAGCGCTTGGGGAAGGACATGCTGGAGTACAAGCCCAACTTGGAGGATCATGAAGAGTCCGATGGTCTGAGCGACGAGCAGACTCCACGCAAGAAGAGGGCGCAGAAGAGGGCGAGACCGACGGACTCCAAGGAGGATGAGGAGGCGGGTCGGAAACTCAAAAGGATGAAGGCTCGTGTCAGCGAGGTGATTGCGCCGGGACCTTAGCATATGCATTATTCCACCTGTATATAGTCGTTACTTTTTCATTTGTATTCTTACCACCGTACAGCCCGTTGTTTGAACCCGTTTAGCACAAGTTTTCTTTTTTCGAATCTGACAAGCACTTTGAATTCTACACGAAGCCATGGGCATGTTCGCCATATTTTTGTGTTCTAAGTACATATCGTATCAAGCATACACATCCGAAAAAAAAAATATTTGCCATCAAAAAAATTTTTGGCACACTAGACCTACTCGTATAGATAATGGTAGAAATACAGGACAAAAGCTGAGGAGGGGATGTAATTTAGCGTTTAAACAGCGGAAGGGCGGGCAGTAATATGTGAACAGGGATCAATAATTCTGGGTGGCGGCAGACGAAGTCACGTTGGGGGTGGGTTTGCGGATGGGAGACTCGACGGCTTGCGGGGCGCTGCCGGTCCATTGAGGAGGCCGCAGGGCGGGAGGGATGTACTTGGCCATCTCGCCGCGGTCGACGTTGGCAAAGGCCGTCTTGAGCTGCGCGTGGGAGAGGATGGGATGCCCGTCCTGTATCCCCTCCATCTTCACCGGTTCAATGTGCGGCATCGTCATGGCAGCGCGGCCAGTGCCGTTGGTCGTCGTAGTCGGAGCAGGCAGGGGAGTGGAAATGGAATTACGCAGGTTGGAGGCTTTGCGGACGTTGTTGAGGCCGGGGGTGGGGAGGAGGTGTTGGGAGGAGACAGAGGCTGGGTGCTGCTGGTGCATGGACGTTCGCGAGGCGGGGACGATGTTTGAAGCATTGGCGAAGCCAAACTTGAACGGGATGACGGTCTCCTTCTTCCCTTCGGGCGTCTGCGTGACAATGGAAGGATCTGTGATCAAGGCGGGGTCGACGTCGGCCACGAGACGCATCGAATGGCTTAAATGAAGCTGTCCATAATCATCCACCAGCATCCTGTCCTGCTCTTCTGAACCCTCGGGCGGAACAAGAGGGGCATCATCGGTATCATAACGCCACCGTTCGGCCAACCTGCGCTGTCTTTCCACATCTTCAGCATCATCCTCATTCGGAGCATGTTGACGCGCCCTGAAATTGGGAACAGTCGAGGAATATGCCGTCCGTCTATCTACCATCAAGCGCCCCCCACGACCGACCCGCGTACGGACGGCAAATGGTTTACGTTCTCTTAATGTCCGCTCAGAATCTTGTTCAGGGTCTGACGATGATGACGACGACGCTTTGGGCCATGATGGCGTACCCGCTGGCAGGATAAACTTGAACTGACGCGCAGCATGCGGGACAGGTGGAGCAATGTAGGCGCTCTGTATGATCGAACACGTCAGTGTGGGGGATTGCGAAAGTCTACTAGACACGTACATCAACAACATTCTCCCAGTCCTGGTCCACTTCCTTGCGCCTAAGAAGCGCCGTTTCGATCTCAGTAGCCACGATAGAAGAGCGATGGCTTGGACGGAGAGCAGGTTCTGGCCGAGAAGATGGAGTAACAGACAGGGAATCTCTTTTGTGATGAGAATGGGATACTCTCGAGCGTCTGTGGAAGGCAATCAGACACGGCAGGTGAAGTGGCAAACAAAAACATACGTGTCGACTTTCTTGGCCGGTGGCTTTTCTTTGTCGAGTAGTAACTTTTCGTCGTCTGCTTTTGATCCCAACGATGGATTGGCACGTTTCAAATCGACCATCTCCATTCTGAGACGCCATACAGGGAAAGTCGCGTCAAGCGCCTTACTCTTCATGTCTTCCCTGCCTAAGATCTTTCGCGCCAATTCAAGAGGCTCCGCAAATTGTTTTTGTAACGCAGCAAGCTTTTCCGAAGGGTTGACCTGAGACGCACGCGTCTTTCGGACGGCCTTGACTTCGCGATGTCGGAAACAAACGTAGGATTCATTCAGCGTGTCCGATTCGTCTCCCTAAACAAAAAGTGTTAAACTTGATACAATGATCGCAAGGAACAAACGTACATTGAGCGTTGGAATGATTCGATGGCCACCTCGCTCCATCTTTCGCTCTTTCCAATACGGATAGACCAGGCGAGCCATCCGTAGCAACTGGGGCGGCTGTGGGGTCCAGACTGGAACTTCAAAGAGAGCAAAAAGGTTGGCAGGTAAAGGCTGGGCAAAGACATCTTGATAGGTAGAGAACTCTGGGAACTCCATTCCACTCTGGAGACTCTGCAGATAACGCGGTTATCAGCCACGTCCCATGGGAATGGGGAAAGGTGGCACTCACATGATGCAGATATTCCGTCTCCTCGTGCGTTATCAGCTCAAACAGACCCATCACCAGCTCAAATTCGTCCTCTGACATTGTAATGGGAGGGACCGACTCTGGATCCTTTCCTTTCCCTTTCGTACTACGACCAGATGTCCTTGGCGTCGACAGTGCAGCCTGTGCGCTGGTGCCCTCACCCCGAGCCTCCTCGTTGATACGGTCAACCCACTCCTTATCTTTCTCGTCCATGTAGTAGCAGATGCCATGGGCAAGGCCACCATTGCTAGACTCTTCGACGGTACGAGATGAGCAGACATAGGTGGCGGGATCTTTATATCGATTGGACGGATAGAGTTGGGTGTAATTGTCGACGATGCCGGTAGAGTCGGGAGTCGGGATGTACGCGGCGGATGTGACGGTGCTACTGGACGTCGCGCCGGCAGTGTCCCCATGCGCCGCCGCCGCTGCCGACAGGACTTGTTGCAAATGATGTTCCTGGAAATTTGTCAGCAAACCGCGGAACGCACAGCCACGAAAAAAAGTGACGCGGCGGGCTCTAATTGGCCGAGGCGACTACTCACATTGGCATCCTCCTGGTCGACGCCAAAGACTCTTTGCTGTTGACGGGTCTTCTCGGTATCGTCGTCGAGAATGCTGGTATCTGCCTGGTGTTCGCCGACGTGAATTCGGAGCCGCGTCTTGAAGGTGACCCGATTGCGATTCCTGCTGGAAGGCAACGGTGCTGGCTGGCGGACCATAACATTGAAAGACTTGACGGGGTAGTAGGATAAAAGGCCTGGAAAATTTGAAAGGTATGTGTCGGTGTCGCGTCTGGTGGCTCGTCCCGCTCGATGCTGCTGCCTGCGCGCGGTGACCGATTCGGGATGTGATCGCGAAGGGATTTGAACCGCCGCGTGGTTTTCAAGTCACACGCTCTTTCCAAATCAAGGCGCAAAAGTCACACCACTCCAACCTGGACTGCCACGCCCACACCACAGAAAATACAAACGCGTTGTAATACACGTCTAGATACACATAGATGGGGCAATCACATACCAGAGTCACTTTCTAACTCCCCGCTTCGCCTTTGGCGGCGGTTCATCATCACTGTCACTGCCATCCCGCGGTCTTTTTCGCGTCTCCGCTTTCTTCTTCGCGTCCTTCCGTGGTTTCTCGTCATCATCTTCGCTGTCATTCTGTTTACCTTTTGTCGGCGCGTCCTCCTCGTCGCCCTCGTCTTCCGAAGCTGACCCGAATGGGTCCTCGTTCTGTTTCTTCATCTTTAGCTTCGGCTTGGCATCGACTTTCTTCTCATCTTTGTCCTTTGTTCCAGTCTTTGTGGATGAGCCAGCAGCAGATGATGGTTTCTTGAGATTGGCGAAAAAGGCGTCTTTCATTTCCTGACAGATTGACGCGTCAAAGCACCATGTTAAATTAGGTGTGAGAAATTCACATACCTTTATCTCGGAGTCTTTGATAAAGTCTGTCGCTTTAAACACCTGTCATTGACGTGAGCGTATATTACTATGAAGAGAAAAGACCGTACTGTTGACGGTATGCCTGAAGGATGTTTACTGGTTATGCCTGAAACAACATTGCTTAGAATACGTCCCAAGACGCGTCGCGTAACAACTCACCTATCGCTGTGTATAGGTCTGACTTGACTCCCGACAAATTTAATCCATGATTCCTGAGAAGGACTGTCATAACCTGTACGACGATTTGTATAAGGAAACATAACATAACAGGCAGGAACAAACCTCTTTCACACTATCCTTGTCGTACGCATTTGGCATGTAGATGCAGATGATGTGTTGGTAATGTGGCGTTTCCTCCTTCGGACACGTAGAGACCTTGGCGCAGTATGCAGCGGTCGATGACAGAGGACCGTGTATCAAGGATTCTAGAAGATCATGAGCAGAATTCACGCGTCACGGTCGACAGACGAACTCGCGAGGTTACTCCAAATTGTATCAACCCTGTCGCTTCCAACGAACGATAACCTGTTGAAGGATTAGTGACAAGACCGGAATACGGGAATGCCTGAATTACCATTTTCCATTACAGTACTTTCGTCGGATTGAAATCTCTTGAAGCTTTTCGGCTGCTTCCGCTTGAGCCTGGTTCCAATGAATGAAGTCAGCAAACGAACGGAAGGACAGGAGAACGACGCGCCTGTTCTCGCACTTCCTTCTTACTCTTTGTCCCCTTCTTCTTGCTGGCGCGAACTGGGATAGATGCGTCATTCTACACGTTGTTAAGAACATATCCCTCGTCGGTTGCTATTGCTCACCTGAATGTCTTCGACCTGCTTTGTAGTCGCGTCCACTACGGTGATGAGCGTCCGTGCCAGCCCAGAAGGAGTGTAAGCTCACAAACTGCGGTTGCCTCAACCAATGTCTCCGACAAGTCGTCACTCTTCTGCGGGCCTAATTCGCGCATAGCCCATATCCACTGGAAGCCGCGGTCAGTTCACCGGCTACTGCTCAGATGTTCTGGAACATACCGGCTTTGTTCCGTCGTCCTGAACCATTGACGGACGACACTGAATATTTGTGGCTTAAGAGACTTGAAGCAGAAAGGATGAGGAACGAACTTTGGCCAAATAACTGTCGAGCGGAGTCGTAGCCTCATCAACAGGCTTGAACCATGAGTAGGGATTTTTGAGCGGAATAGCGTCTTCCTTGGACATGCTGTTGGTGAGAGTTTGAGTGAGCGTCCGTTTAGGGGTGTAACCAGTTGTGACGATGATCGCACGTGCTCGTGAAACGAGACGCGCCATCACTGCAAGTCGTTTGTCTCTCACCAGCATCTGAAGCCTTTTTATCGATTCAGGCGTCTCGCGTCTCAAGATCGTGTCTGCCCCGCTTTTGAGACACCTGATGAGGAGTTGACTCGAGGTCTAGCTTGAAGGTTTCACATAATCTCCGTTGTCTAATATCTAGCCTACTCTTCCCAGCCTCGCCAAAATCGAAATGCGCTGATTTCCTTGTATCCTCGACCTCCGGGTGATTGAATGCACACATATGAGTAGTCTTGAACGGAGCGAACGGTTCGCTCGTGGCGAGACGGCCTTCCGGCCTTCGTTGCGACTTTCACGTTGAGATCGTTCCATTGCTAGCTGTCCAATGTCAAAGAATGTCAATGAACTCGATATGCCCGATACGGAAGATTGTGGCGCACCATTAGGGAAGGTCGTGGTCAATTATGCATCCTTCTTCATCGAGAAGAAACGTGGTTCTATTTCCAAGAGTTTGTTAGACAGGGTTTGGTTCTCACAGATCGATGAATTATCGTTGATATACAACTCGAGACGAGATAGATAGAAACAGTAGAGAGCAGTGACAATTCCACGTTTTCCGACCAACGCTACTGAAGATTCATCACCGAGAAGTTGTAGCAGAATATGTAAAGTAACAACTGATTGCACTTTTTAGCATACTTGAGGATAGCAGCAGGCTCTAGGCAGGATACTGACTTGGATTGGACTTCGAGGTCGTGAGACTAATTTTTGAACTCCGATGTGCCTTAGAACACAGCCTGCCGATCTTCCTTAGACGCGAACATGCACGCCCACTTGGACTCACGGAGCCTCCAAAGACTGGAATTGATGCATTCCTAGTACTGACATGTAGCAGGGATTGCAAGTTCCAAATTTCATCATCATGGACGTTTATGACATCTGCCCATCTCTTCATTACCATTCATAACCTCCTCTTCCTCCGTTCTCCCTGCCTCCGTCGTCCAGGAGCCAAGACGTGTGCATCCTGTGCCAGCTCAACTGATCGTATTCACATTTCTGTTTCGGCCCCTTTACTTGCATTCCACTATAAAAATGCTCTTACGGAGATGTCGATTCTTGTTGATTTTGCGTTCTCCCCTGCATTCTCTCGACGGCCAACATGTCTTCGCCACTCGACCAAGGTGCTCAGGCTGCCGCTGAAGAGCGCAACTTCACGCCTTCCGCCGTGGCGTACCAATTTCTGATCATGGCTGGTGCCTCGGTTCGTGACCTTCTTATTATCTTCAAGGAAGTACTCATCTATCCTCAGCTTGTGACGATAATTGGTTTCAATATCATACGCCCAATGCACAAGGCAAGTTCTTTTCTACTAAAATCGGCACGTCCCTGAACCTAGAACAACAGCGGATCTATCAACCAAAAGTCAAGTACCACGTTGGAGACAAAGAACCACCTGCAATCTCCAATTCTTTCTGTGGCTGGGTATCGCCCCTCGTGCACACAAAAGAGGCTGAGCTTTTGGACAAGATTGGGCTCGACGGTGTCACTTTCCTCCGCTTCATGGGTGTTCTCCGGGTTCTCTTCACTGGGATCGCCATCATCGCCTGTGGCGTCCTCATCCCAATCGACGTCATCTACAACCGCGCCAATGTTCCGGATTGGAAGCGCGACATCCTCAGCATGTCCACCATCCGCGACGTGAAGGGCCACAGTCTATACGCGCACATCGCCGTCACGTATATGATCACGTTCCTTGTCGTCGTTCTCGTCTACATTTACTGGCGCGACATGCTCAAACTTCGAAAGCAGTGGTTCCGCTCCCCGGAACACGTGGACGCGTTCTATGCTCGAACATTGTGCATCACCCATGTCCCATGCAGTCTCCAGTCCGACGAAGGCATTTCGAAGATTCTGAACAGCGTGAAGATGCCTTATCCTGCCACGGCGGTGCACATAGGGCGGCAGGTTGGCCAGTTACCAGAGCTGATCGAGTATCACAACAATACCGTCCGAGAACTCGAGGTCATCCTAGTCAAGCATCTCAAAGGTGGAAAGGTGGCTGCTAAACGTCCCACGATTAGGGTTGGTGGTTGCTGTGGTTTTGGTGGTGTCAAAAAGGATGCTATTGAGTTTTACACGCAAGTTGTTTCTCCTCATACAAGGTATTCTTTTGACCGTTTTCTGTACAGCGCGAAACTCAAGCGAACCGAAGCGGCGGTCAATAATTATCGGAACCAGATGGACAGTAGGAAGGCAGAACGATATGGGTTTGTTTCGTTGGCCGCCGTTCACTACGCTCATGTTGCTGCACGGAAATTGGCTGGTAAGAGCCCCAAAGGAACGAATATCACCTTGTCACCCAACCCTAAAGACATTGTAAGTATCCCGCTAACACCCTGCTTTTTCTTCCTCGCTCATTATGCATAGATTTGGGAAAACATGAACATGACTACTGGAGCATTGTCACGTCGGAAATTGCTTGGATTCTTCTACTTGGGCGTTATCTGTTTCCTCAGTTTGATTCCAATGTTTCTCCTCTCCGCATTGGCCAATTTGGACTCTGTGAGTCCTTGTCTTCGTCTCCTGGTTCGTTTCCCTGACGAGATGATAGGTTGCCGTGTTCGCCTATTTTCCATGGTTGCAAAACTGGGCCAAAAATTCGGAGACTTCCTTCGCCATCGTACAGGGTGTGGTAGCTCCTGCTCTATCAGCCCTTTTTGGTTTCTTCCTACCGAAGATAATGCGTTGGCTATCTCAATACATGGGTGGTCTCACGCGTGCTCGCCTGGACAGAGCCGTTGTGGCGCGCTTCTTCGCATTCAATGTCATTACTCAATTAATCATCTTCACGTTAATCGGTGTTGCCTTCAGTAAGTCTCTCGTATCTCAGCTATGTAACCTTTACCTAACATCTTACAGACGCGGCGGCTCAGGTCGTGACTCTCATTAATCGCAAGGAATCGTTCAAGAACATCATTGCCACCTTTGGGCGTAAGTTCGGATCAGAAATGACTGATGTGGTTCTGACGTTGATTTGTGCTGTAGAACTTCCCGAAACGATCATCGAAACGTACATCAACCAGTCGTCTTATTGGCTACAATACTTTGCGTGAGTCATATCGCTGCCATTTACTTTGTCTCTTAATATATCTCCACAGCTTCCGTTTCTTTGCTACTCTCCTTTTCGACTTAGGTCAAGCCGTAGGCCTCATATGGATCTCATTTAAAACTCAGTAAGTATACAATTATCAGTAACGATGTCGTTCTGATTGTAACGCACCTAGTATGTTCGGACGTACACCTCGAGACATCAAGGATTGGACGCAGCCTTAAAGGAAGAAGAAGGTATCGGTAAGCACTCAGTCGCACGTAAGAGCAGAAACGACTATATTGGAAGTCGGTAAACAGACCTAAAGGAAGAAGAAGGTATCGGTAAGCACTATAAAGTGCTGGTAAGTATGTAGTACGATAAATAAAAGGGTATCAGCTCACCTCAGTCGCACGTAAGAGCAGAAACGACTGAGGAGGCACGAGACGATCGAAAGGTTTAAATACGAAACAGAAAGGAGTCCGTGTCCATATATGGTAACTAAGAATGTCCGTGTCGGGTTTCCTCCAACACTCCCCCAAACCCGACGATTACCTCCAAGACATCCCAGACACTCCCTATGCATCCAATGTAGCGCCGGACACGTAACGCGATCAACACTCGACACGCGTGTGAGTTTCCGCGCAAACTCCGCATCGGGTCCGCTTCTTTGTCGCTTTGCTGTCAACGCCGACGACGTCCTGTGAACCGTGTCCTCCATTGGCCGTAGCAGTGCTCGCTGTATGTGGGGTGGATAGATGGGTTATATTGTGAGCAGAAAAGTACTCCTTCCACGGGCGCGACTCGAATAACCCGTCTGCATAGACCTCGCGAATCTTGTGACCCATACTGGACTGTTCGACTCGGCGACGGTAATAGTCGAATGCTTGAATCATGGTCGTCTCGCTTGTATCATCCAGGAGAGCATAGGATTTGGATGCAGGTCCGTCCTGCATAACCAACATGAATGGGTTTGCGCTGCCTGGCACCGGCGCCAATAAATCAACCATAACGAGTGCAAGAGGCACACGTTCCGGCGATACCATGCCCACCTCCCCCATATCACCAGCTTTCAAGCCGCACATATTGTCCTCGCGCGCGTCATTCCCTACGACAACGTCAAATCCCAACTTTCCTTCCATCTCCCTATCCCTCTCCTCGCCTACATATTCCTCTGAGTTGATATACTCCAATGGCGGCATTCCCTCTTCAACCTCCATGTCGTCGATAAAACGGACAATGATCTCGCCGTCCTCGATAGTGGCGCTGCGCGCGGCAAGTGCACGATGAGAAACGGATGGATAGGATGGATAGACGAGGTTAGCCTGAGGCTGTTGCTCGAGTCGACGACCAAAATTGGGCGGAAATTGTCCTTCCTTTCCTCCCCCCGGCCAATAGCAGTCGGCGACCCAGTGCCCCGATCTGTCACGCGCCTTACAATTTGGGTTGCTGCATGAACGTCTCGCGGTACCTCCACCAGTAGCAGCGTAGGCGTTCGCGTTAATGGTGGGTCCCAGCGTCGGCTCCTCAGGCAAGCCAATATGGATCGCATGAGCCTGGACCAGCGCGATAACATCCTCGCTGCTGAGAGCAGCGTAGAGACTACCGCTGATGCCGAACCACTCTGGCGTCTTGGGTAGTGAGCGGGCAATGGTATTTTTGAGATCCTTGTCCGGAACTACTTTTCCAAGCGACTGCAGCCTGGCCGCCTTTGCATGAAGGTCGGCGATATGCTCGTCTAGTTCAATCCGTGAGGTGCCGGTAAACTTCGTATTGTTAAACTGTTCTTCGGCAAGCGAGAGCGCAGCGTCGCTCTTAGGAAGGCAAATCTTCTCGAGCCGTTCCCAGACCTCAGCCGCGGTGCCGTCTCGCTTGAGCCCAATAGCGATAGGATCGACAATGTTTGTGATGATGATAGATTTGGCGACACCATTCCGGTAGTTCCATTCGTCACGGGAAGGGGTTGTGGAGTACACGGGTGTTGGTGTAGGGGTTGGAGCACCGACGCTGACAGTGATGATAGGGGGTTGCTGGATGGATGCGTCGAGATACCCGGTAATACCCTTTCCCGCAATGTACTCCTCGATGTGAATCTTGAACGGCGGATAGTTTGTCTTGTCCGTGCGGAGCATGAGACGTTCAGTGAGGGTCGATGTCTGGATTTGTTGGTGGGCCATGGTAAAACAGTGATAGTGCGTCGAACGAGTGGTAGGTTACGGTTTGAACGTGGAGTGAGTGACGATTTGAACGTGGTAAATGTGGTAGTAGCGGCAGTACGATTTAAACGTGATAGAGCGGTACGATTTGAACGTGGTTGTGTGTAGGATAGGGGTATAAAGTCGTTGGTGTGTGCGTGTGTCGGCGAATGTGGCGGGCAATGAGTGGGGAGTGGGGTGATAAGTAAACGAATGTGAGTCGTCTGTGAGATCTAAGCACTGGCGGGGCCCATAACCTAAAGGAAGAAGAAGGTATCGGTAAGCACTCAGTCGCACGTAAGAGCAGAAACGACTATATTGGAAGTCGGTAAACAGACCTAAAGGAAGAAGAAGGTATCGGTAAGCACTATAAAGTGCTGGTAAGTATGTAGTACGATAAATAAAAGGGTATCAGCTCACCTCAGTCGCACGTAAGAGCAGAAACGACTGAGGAGGCACGAGACGATCGAAAGGTTTAAATACGAAACAGAAAGGAGTCCGTGTCCATATATGGTAACTAAGAATGTCCGTGTCGGGTTTCCTCCAACAAGCCTGCCCCATTTGAGTATGCGCTGATTTACGCGAACATGCTTTTCTTGGCAGCTGTTGCATTTCTGTTTGCGCCACTGGCGCCACTTGTCGCCTTAATAGCCGCGATTGTGTTCTGGTTGAATTCGTGGGTATTCAAATATAACCTGATCTACGTCTTTGTGACAAAAGTTGAAACCGGTGGGGTAAGTTACATTCTTCATTCCCCGAGTCAAGGGATACTAATCATATGTCCTCTACAAGCGCCTGTGGAATGTTGTGATAAACCGGCTCCTATTTTGCGTTATGTTGATGCAGGCGTTGATGGTCCTAAGTACGACCTATCTGTCAATATGGCCACACCGCGCTAACTCTGTATTGTTGCATAGCCATCGGACTCCAGGACAGATTCAAGTCATTCTTGTGGATCTATACGATACCTCCCATTCTTATCATCATCGTCTTCAAATGGTTCATCTCACGCAAGTTCAACCGGTCGTTCAGATATTATGTTCCAACGCAAGACGAGCTGAGGACGATGAAAGTGCATTCAGGACAGGGTGATGTCAAGGGACACAGACTCGAAAACCGTTTTGGACATCCCGCACTACACGCCGAGTTGTTTACACCTATGCTGCATGCGGATATGTTGCCGTTATTGCGAGGAGTATACGGCGGAGCCGTGTCCGAGGACAAGACCACAACCAAACTGAAGGAGTATGGAGGACAGCGAGTAGACGCCCAGGTCATTGATGGGCTCAAGATTGCTGCCGTTGCTCAGGTAAATTGATTATCTTCATCTGTTCCCTTCTTGCTGTCTAACGATGTTCGATAGAAGGATCTCGAGTATGACCCAGGACTTTACCAGAGGAATTATGCAAACACCCTCGAATGGGACGGACGCTCTATGACCACCTGTACGGTACTTGGCACGAGCGCTTATACGCCTTCTATCATGAGCTCTGTCGTGCCTAGACCCCCCTCGGAATACTCTTCCTACACTGCTTATGGTAGCCTTCAGCCTCTCCCGGTGCCAAACCACAACAGCACGAGCTATTTTGACCAGCGACCCCAACACATGCCCATGTATTCGACTTCGTCCTCCCAGGTGGTGACGGAGCAGCCTCGTTTCGGACCTGTTCAGGAAGACGTGCATGGGAATTATTCACACCAGCCGGCATTGAGCTTCTCCACCCAGCACACGCGAAGGTCGACGCTTGTTCCCCCATATGTGCAAAGGACGGGATCGCCAGCGCCATACACGCGTGATGATCAGCAGGGATCTCCATCCTTCAATCCATTACTATTAGACAACTGAATATTCTCTTCTTTGAGGCTCTAGTGGTGACCATGTACTGTACACATTATTTACGACTTGACGAACTTGTATACCAGTTTACATCTTGATCTTATACCATGACGACATTGGATTCATTCATAACGCGTTCAAGGTCTCTTCCTATTCCTATAGCCACGTCGCAGGAAATCCGCGACCGGGGGTCTACGTTCGTCGGGACAATATTCCGATGTAGCACGGTCGAGCAAGGGCGTGTGTGCATCCAGCATCTCAAGAATGTGATCCATGGGAACAAGCCCGCGTCGCACGAGATCGCCGCCTGGCGCTGCATGGCGGTGAAACAGAAGCAAACTGGGCTCGGGGGCCCAGACGACTTTGAGGTGCGCAACGGGAGCGAGGATGACGGGGAGCAGTGGGCTGGCGAGCGCGTTTTGAGGGTGATGAAAGCCGAGGCGGTGATCGATGCTGTTGTCGTTGTTAGTCGGTGGTAAGAAACTACTACTACTTTTCATTTCAACTCATACAATATACTATATACTGTGATGCAGGTATGGGGGCACGATGCTCGGCCCAGTACGCTTCACGCACATCGAGACGTGCGCGACAGAAGTCTGCCACGCGTTCAAGCAGCAGGACGAGCTTGACGAGGCTGTCCTCCTACTTTCTGCGCTAGATGAAGAGCTAAACTCGCTACGAAGCCAGTTAAATGAAGGGGCCGATGCTCCCAAACCTCCAACATACCCGGAGTGGACGGTCGCGGAGCTCCCCAAAGCTAAGCGCCTAGTCAAGGCCCGCGAAAATGCGATCAAGAGCGTGAAAAGCCTGATTGAAGAAAAAAAGGCAGCAAGTCAACAGCTTTGAAGGGGTACTAGGGTATTTGGGTCTCCGATGTTCGCAGCATGCCTCATGTTTCCTCAAAGGTGCGCTTTGAACCTTCCGCTTTTGGCATTGCGAGCTATCCTAATCAGCGGAGGAAGAAGCACGAGTTTAAGGCTCGGGTGGAGTGGCCCAGCCAACCGGAAGTTAATGATAAGGTGCTAAGCTGGTGGCGTCGGCACGCACGTTAGCCTTGAGGAGTCATCGAGATGTCTAGGTTCAGCGCGGGCCTGGGAATCGATAGCGATTGTGTATCATGTAGAACTTTTCACCGAGAGTAACGCTTGCGAGTCGAGAATTCAGAAATGAAAAAAAAGGAGATGAAATTGAACGCAATAATGTAACGCAAGTATTAACCCCATCAAAGCTCAAGCTCATTATCGTCCGTTTCCATACCGCGTCTTGCGGCCGATATCGAACGGTATGTATTTGTACTTGATCATGTGTCTGCAAAACGCGGAGACGTGATTAGCACGAGGAAGAGCGCGACAAGAGAGTACGTACTGTATCTGGCGTCTCATAGTCAAGGCGAACAAGACGAAAAAGTAAACGACCAGAATGGGCCAGTACACGGGCACATCAAATAGTTCTGACGTCGTAGCGAGGAGGGCGAGAATGGTGGCGCGGGTAGAGGACAGCCTAGATGGATTTAAGCGTTCGAAGCTAGACTCGGAAGTCATTGCTCACCAGAACTGCCATTCGGGAAGGCGCCTAACGAAGGGGCGGAATTCATCGTCTCTTTGACTCGGTAAAGGGCTCCTTGATTCCTCGCCACCTTCTTCTATCTCGTCAGCGAGAAGGTCTTCCTGCAACGACGGATCGAATTTTGGCTGCAAGAAGGCCAGCAAAAGGTTGAGCAAGTATATAGCGTGTGCGTCTAGCTCGCCATTAGAGAATGCTTAACAGCAAGAGAATAGTTCTCACAGCAGACTGAAATTTTGGAGACCGGTAAATTAGCATGGATTATAGTCAGACGCGAGGAACACACCGATATACCACTGTAAGCACTCATTAGTACATTATCAGAGTGAAATGGCGGGATACGTACCCCTTGAGCGAGGACAATTCTCAGCATAAAGAGGCAGAGCAGTCCACCCGTCGCCAACCAGCGGTTTAGCATGAAAGGCGTCCAGCGGTCTAGGATCTGCTGGTACTGGCGTTGAAGTCGTGAATACGTGGCCATGACATTCTGTACGGGCGTGGCGTCAGCGTCGGTGTCGGACATCATGGTCGTGTCCCAACGTGTAAAACTTGGGTTACGTAAATATACCCTTTGAAAAGGGACAATCAGCTGTAACAACGTGTTTTATGCCTTGAAACTGGTTTATATATCCTCTTGAACAGCTAAAACAGCAGGTGTTCATGTTAGGTCTCATCCAGTGCAACGAATTTCAACCATGGACAAACGGGACGGGCCGTCGGAGGAGCGACTCTCACGCTGAATGTCATGTCTGCCTCAGTCGACCGCATCTCTCAGCATATTCTAAAGCAACTTGCTGAAAGACAGGCTCCTTTGCGGCCTCTCTTTGTCGCTCTCCAAGGTCCCCAGGGCTCGGGAAAGTCTTATCTCACTGGACTCGCCCATAAACTCCTCTCGAGTCCCCCACATTCCCTGCGCGTAGCCACCGTCTCCATCGACGATCTCTATCTTACTCACGCTGGACTGGTTGATCTTGCTTCCAAGAACCCAGACAATCCTCTGTGGCGCGGTCGTGGTCAACCCGGCACTCATGATATCAACCTCGCCATCCAAGTATTGACTGCTCTAAGGGGCACAACCGGTGCAGATGTCGAGATCCCCGTGTTCGACAAAAGCCTGTTCAACGGTGAGGGCGACCGTCTTCCCATGCACGGCAATTCTGTGCACACCCCAGTCGATGTCGTCATCGTAGAAGGCTGGTGCACGGGATTCCATCCCATCCCATCTGCTGCGCTGCATGAGAGATGGACCACTGTATGGGAGAAGGAAAAATCATTCCTTGGTCTTACCGATGCGATGCTAGGATCAAAACAGTGTCTCGAAGCTATCAATGAGGCCCTCCACTCGTACCTGGAGCTCTGGTCTTTTTTCGACACCTTCGTTCAGGTAACGACTTTACATTGTTCCTCCATATATATAGTGTCTGACTTGTCTTCTGAATTGCAGCTCCAACCGGCTAGTCAAGCTGATTGTTCATCACCCTATTCTGTCATATACAAGTGGCGTCTCGAACAGGAACACAATATGAAAGCTCGCAATGGAGGATTGGGCATGACCGATGATGCCGTTAAATTGTAAACCATCCATTCTATTCGGGCTAGCGTCCATAGCGCTCATCATTCAAATGTCCCGCCACAGGTTCGTTGACCGGTACATCCCCGGATATGTGTTCTTCGGTGACGGTGTGACCGATGGTTATATCGACGGCGATGGTACCCACCATGCACCGCCATGGTCGGGTAAGGGCATCCGCATCTTGATTGACGAACACCGAGAAGTTGTTGGGGTTGGCGAGCTATGACTCGTTCTTACTGTGCATGACTCGTTCCCAGTGTCATGCCGAGAGGGATTTGCGGGTTCACGGACGCGACGCGACGCGATCTATGAAGCGCCGATGTTGCCATGTGGACACGAAGTATCCAGTCAGCTACCAGGCAAAGTTCAACCATTGTACTTCACAATGATTTTGTGATAGTTCAAGTCGCGTTTTCATCTTGACTCTCCGTGTTGTCAAAGATGACCATAAATTGAAAGTGTTCGATGCGGCATCGCACTTTCTCGAACAGTTCATTTCCTTACTTTTTCCGAATGCACTGTGGAGAAATTTGATTTTTCTCATCGATCAACCCATCGTGAACTTTGACCATAACGATGTCTGCCTATGGTGCTATCTCATCTCGGAATAGTGGAGAAGTTCTCACATCGACAAAGTGGTTCTCCTCATCGAAGGAGAGTTCAGTCACTATCTATCATCTTAGACTCCAGACCGCTCAGGCCATCCCAGGCCTAATCGAGTATCTCAGCTCCGTGTTCGTCACAGAGGTTGAAAACGGCTTGACGTATCCTCAAGAGGGTCCCTATGACCAAGCCGCGTTCGAGGGCTATTTCTTCGCCGCAGACGTGTTCGTGGCTATCCTTGACGTGAAAGAGGAGTCGACTCACGCTAGTGACGCCATTTCCGAGCCCAGCGAATCGTCACTGGCGCTTCTCGACACGGCGCGGGGACGAACATGGGAAGAATGCGTCATGGGTTACTACTATGTGAGTACTTTGACGCGTCTTTCCACAGCGCCAAGTATGGAGTAGTAGTAAGGATCTATCACTGATACTGATTTCGCCAGATCAAACCCAACTACCCAGGTCGATCCTCTCATGTCAGTACTCCTTTATAGGCGGTGAAGGCTGTTATGACACGGTTTCATCTTACACCTAGATTTGTAACGCGGGATTCGTCGTGCCGCCCGCACAGCGCGGGCGGGGATTCGGATCAGTGTTGGCCAAGTCCTACGTCTACTACGCGCCCAAGCTCGCATATCAAGCCAGTGTCTTTAATCTGGTGTATGTCAATAACACGGCATCAATCAAGTGAGTGTGTTTTGATTACTCTTTCATATCAAAAGTACGACAGGTGCTGAAGTACGTTACTACCTCGCTTATAGGCTTTGGGAACGACTGGGGTTCACGAAAGCAGTCCGCGTGCGGGACGGATGAAGCAAAAGGACGGAGACGGAGAGGAGTACCTGGATGCGTGGGTCTTCTATAAGAGTTTTATCGACACGGAGGCATAGCTTGAAGTCTCAAGCGCCATTAACGTGGGTGGACTTGTACCGCTACAATTAGACTCGCCACTTAACAGCCGTAGGTGAAGAATGTATTCGTGATAGACCAAGTACAGACAAGCACGGAGTGTATTGAATCGCCACCTGTCTCATCCCGAGTATTGATATAGAGATGCTCCGTGCCCAGAGTGAGCCCTAGAGCAGTAGTAAAATACTCGATGTCGTCGTCCACGTTTCGCCATTGCGGTTCCGACAGGGAAGACGCAATCTCGTGATCAACGGGAAGAGAGAATCGCGTCCAGTCTGCATATGCAGCGGTGTGACTCGGGATGAGTATATAGAAAGAGAGAGAAAGCTGTAGACACTTGACCCGATCCGCTGTCGTTGGGCCCGGATGGCGACATTGGGTGTTCTTCGGATCTTAAGTGCCACTAGAGGAGCCAGGCACTGGACGTCTGGCCTCGTCGAGCACACAGCGAAAAAGCAGTAGAGCGAGACAAATTTAGGAAGTTTGGGGTCCTTTCGATGGCGTGCGGAATCTGGCGAAGTTGCAAGGCTTCTGAGAGCGCGTGGTGTGATTGTCGATAGCTACAAAACGGCTCGAGAACGCATACTTCTGATTTCCAGTCGGCGTTTATTGCTCATTTCGACTGAATTGCCTTTTTGGAGAACAATGAGTGCGTCGGGTGGTGGTGCGATGTCGATAAGGTGTGTTGGCACGTTGGGAAGGCATGATGACTCGATAGATCACAACAATGCCATTGACGCGAGGCAGTACTTGTGTGGTGTCAGCGGGGACTCGCAAGCCACGTTTGGGATATGTGGGAAAGATGGGGGGGACAGTGATCCGCCAAAAAGCAAAGGAAGGGGTCTTTTCGAAGACACGAGGCTCGCGTCGCGCGAGCGCCGCATGGCATGGCCCGAGCGCAGCTGAGCACAAGGAAAGTTCGCACCTACCTTTTCCGGAGGATGTGCAATCCAGTGCAAGATCTGTGTTCGGTCGGTTACGACGGCTGTCGGTATATGTACGATCCTGTTAGCCGCTGGGTGTCACTAACATGGCGTGTTATCATATCAGGTTCTACTGCACTGCTCGCAGTATGATAGTTCCGTAAAGGATTCGGTGGTGACTCATTCTACGATGTATGGACGGCGCCGGGGACGGTGGAGATGCTCGTAGAGTAGCATTTTACTAGGTAGTAGAACACTACCGATGAGTGCACGAAACATTTATGCCGCGCGCCAAACATGCTTGAAAAGGGAGGTCGGATCTGTGGTTGGATCTCGGGGGCTGAGGCGAGATCAAATTTGTGTGACCCGTCACACGTTTTTTTAAACTGTGCACCACCGAAGGCTGTTCCACGCCCTCATAAGAACTCCCATCCCCTCCACAAAGCCCTGGCTTTAATAGGCTTCCTTTTGTCCACCCGGTACTCCGACTTGGTTTCTTTCTTCCTTAGGCGCCCACTTGCGAGCCTCAAACGGCTTTACCCTATTCCATCGCCTAATAGTGTCCCGGCCTCTGGCGCCTGACATTGTTCTTCTGTCTTGTCAAATCCGAGTCTGCCAGCAAACGCAGTGGCCTCCCTCACACTCCTTCGTCGAGCACTCCGACCTCAGGTGAGCGTTGTTGACTTTTTTTGCTGGTTACGGAATCTGTCTTCTCGATTTGGATCGCTCCTAAAGGGGTTGGGTTGGCAGTCTGTTTGGCCGTACAAAGAATTTTTTTGATTACGGCCGATGCGAGCTTTCTTTCAACGGAATAGAACGAAAGGAGCTTTCTTGTTCCCTTATTATAATGGGTTGGTGTCCGAACATGTTCTGACGATTTTATGGGCAGACTCAAAACCTGTGTCGTCTAGTTATCACACGTAAATGGCCACTGTCACCCATGGTTCACATCCAGAACCAAAGAAAGATCCTAATCGGAGGACAGCATTTCAATCCATTGCTCCGGTGAGATTGATTGTCACGGTGCCAATGTGCAAGAGGCTGACTTGAGGCCAGCAGCCAGCACAAGCGAACAAGGCGCACCCGTTCTACGGATACGAGGATATTGCCAATCTCTGCGCGCGATTTATTACACATCTATTCGCGTGTCCAGATAGCCCGCCCGCCTCCAGCCCCACCCCCGCCAGACTTCCCCATTTCATCGCGTACGCGTTCCATCGCACGAAACTCGCCAACGCTGTCACCTTTGCTGCGCTAATACTCCTCCAGCGGCTCAAGGCCAGGTTCCCCACTGCTCGCGGTTCTTCTGGCCACCGCCTCTTTTTATCCGCTTTCATGATCGCGTCGAAAATAATATGCGACGACACCTACTCCAACAAGTCGTGGACTATTGTAGGTCAGGGCATGTTTAACCTACGCGAGGTTAACCAGATGGAACGCGAGATGTGTTCTTATCTGGATTGGGAACTCACCGTGGACGGGCACCTACTTCGAGAATTTGAGGACTTGGTTCGACGGGATTTCGGGGAACCCAGAGCGAATTATCCGACCTACTCTCTACAGACGGTTTCGAAACGCGCGGCTCGTGCCGCTGCTTCCACCTCTGCAACCCCCCTTCCGGAACCTTCATCGTCTTCGAGTCCGATCCCAGCCTTTGGACATGGGAGCCGACAGGCGACGCCTACGATGGGCGATTCTCCTTCGTCCTCGAAGCGGAAACGCGTCAAAGTCTATGGGGACATGCAACAAACGCCACCACCAGAGACGCCATCCCCGACGCGTTCTGCCTACTCCCCTGCCTCCACCCCATCTCCTGTTACGCCTAACGGGCCCCATGATTTTTCGGCCAAGATTCGCGGCGTCGATACATCCCCCGTCTTCACCCTCCGGCGGAAGAGATCAAAGGAGCTGGGTGCGACCGGCCATCCTCTCAAAACGAAGATGTTCTCGGTGGCGAGTGCGACGATCTGGTAGCTGTATTTTTATTATCCGATGTGCATACCTTCCTTTCACCCTCAAGACTCTTGCATACAAAGGATGTTTATTGTGTGTCTCGCCACCGTCGGTTTCCCTATACCACCACACTCTTCAATACCAGCATTACTTATATACTGCACGTTTCTTTTACTTACATCGCATCTTGTATCATCATAGTGCTCCGCCATCTACATCCATGTACACAAATAACATGCTTCTGTACATACATTGCATCAACAAATGGACATCATTGCTTTTTTCAAGTCTTAGTCCGAGTGCTGCAAGAACGTCGAGTTACAGTACTCCCGCCGTAACGTGATAATCCTCATGTTCGCCGCCACGTTGCTATCTGCCTACCGCGATCAAGAGGACCCTACTAGCGGGATGTCCTACGCCCACCCACAAAGGCGTGACGCGCCTGTTTAGGATGGTCCATTAAGCGCGCGCTAGATTCTGATCAGGCGCTTAATAGTGTAGAGCGTTGTGGGTCCAATAAACGCCTTCACAAACGCGATCATCGTGGCCTTCTCCTCTCAAGTAACAAGTTGAGCATGTGGATCGGACACTCGTCTCGTGTTGGTGCTGTTGCATTGAGAGACCAGGGAAAGCATCGTGTCTTCTCATGTGAGTTAGATTATCAGATATGGGTTGTTTGGAATTGGCTGTGCACTTGTCTATCTGAGATTTGACTCGGTGAACGCCTCGTGAAAGGTATGAATCCGGGCACTGGGTACCTAGTTGCAGAAGTTGGTGCTAATCTGGTGGCAACTGGTCGGAGTCTCGTGCTGTAGAGCGTGGGTCTTCGGATGGAAGGTGCGTTTAATACCATGACAATATTCATTGTGGGATAAGAACGAGAGCCCTATGTGATATTCGCTGATAGCGATGTTCACGAGGACGAGGACGAGGGAAATACAGAGAGCGGTGCCCGGGTGAGGTCAAAGCCCTTTATCGAGAATTTGAACGCATATAGCGCGTACCCACAGCAGCGTGAGTCAAATCAAAGTTCCGACTGTTCCTCCTGTGATGATCTTGTGTGAAGCCAATCCCACCGCCCAGATATCCTTAATCTAAATGAAGAAAAACCTTACTCAACGTTTTAACAGCTAGCGGGCTTAGGGTACCAAAATCACCGGAACACGTTTTCAATTATGTGCGATATCATCGTAGGGAGTTAGTTGGTACCAGGTTTGACTGAGACAGGTAAAAGGAAGTTGGCAAGAGAAAAGCAATTTCACTCGGTAACGACGAGCAGGGCTATCAGAAAGACGTCCTTTGTCGAGCGTTCAGAACTGAGACAAAAAGAAAGGATCGCAGCATCAGGTGAGGGAATCAACGGACCAGTGCCGCTGATGAATTTTTCTCAGCATCAGTAAGTAACTGTGTACTTCGTAAGTTCGACTGTCTGTCGGAGGAAAAACGACCGCTCCGGTCAAGGGTGGCGAGATCAAGAGAACGGTGGGCAATCACCATGTGTGGCACACACAATTGGTATTCTTCGGAGATAGTGTCACATCAAAGAAAGGCGCCTGGTACGACACGCTTGGATGCCGTACGGTCTTACAGCAGTTGCAGTAGAGTGTTTGAGAGGAGCACCAGTATAGACACACACAGTGACAGAGCCGCAATGTGCTCAGGACACGAGTCTTGATGAATTCTACGGTCGAATTAAGTTGGCTTTCAATAATCATACAGCTCGTGTCGGCATACAGTGCCATAAGAAAATTTGAAGGGGGACATGGTGCGCGTGTCACTTACACGAAGGTGAGCGGTGATCAGAAAGGTGGCGGTGGATTGGGTATTGCGGTAGCGACGGCGTTCTGGGCGCTAAAAACGCGTGTTGTAGATAGAGAATTAGTTCCAGGCACCTGGTGATAGACAATGCCGCTATACAGCAAGGAGGGAGATCAGCTTTCGACGTTTTTTGACAGTCGTGGCGAGTAGGTCTGGATTATAACCCATCAAGTCGACGAGTATTGAGCACGACCGTTTGCGATAAAGATGAGGACCTGTAAGTCAGAATATTGTCGAAGACTGACCTGTAGGAAGCCAAGGGGATAATGGATGAAATATAGTCTTCCAATAAATGAACACAGGTCCCCCGACATTGGCACGAGTTATAGCCTATCCTAGTAGTTGCGTTGGGAGCATGTGGCAAGTCATCGACATGAACGGTAATTTGTGAGTCAAGAAAACATTTTCTGGGGTAGCGCCTAGGAGTATCACTGAAGAGACGTAGAAGAAATTGTCCAGTTTTCCAATGAATGAGTAGAGCAGGTCGCGATTGTCCAAAGTCAAAAAGAAACGTCGGTCACGTTATGGATGGAAAAGGAAGGTGCTGACAAAGCGGAAAAGCCGTTACCTCTGTTCAGTCATCACCCTCTCTTGCTATCATGCCTTTCGGCCTTACCATTGGAACTGAGCGTGCTCAGGCGCTAGAGGTGCGTATTTCCTACTTTTGTCGGTGTTTTTGTCGTATTTACTTGACTTGTTAGCGCTCTATTCAACATGAACTCGCTGCACGGGGTTACAGTCCAGATGGCGGTGAGTCGTCTTTCGATTCATCTGGCGACGACGACGCTCAATTCGACACAAAAGACAACGTTATGGCGGAGTACATCACTATCATGATAATAAATAACAAGACTGCTGGTGCGTCGTTTATTGAATTGCGGCGATTGGCGCTTGACCGACTCTGTCTTTGCTTAGCCCAGATCACATCGGAATTGGAGGATTGTAAGGCGTTTTCTACTTTTGCAGTGTCAAAGTGTTTTTAACATTATTTCTCATAGTAATTGGGTCCGAATTCGGTACGCATTCGCATTCTGTGGCACCCTATCACAGTCGTTCTCAAACAGTTCCAGATCGCGCATTCACAGATTGGTTATTCGTGGAAGCTGCTAAGGGCGCAACAGATGAAGAGCCAGCAGCAGAACCACCAGTACCGGAACCAGTACCAGAGCCGGTTCATGAGACGTCGCACCGTGCTGACCCCTCAAGACGACCGTCGAACAATTCCAACCGAAGCGGCCTATATCAGCAGGCGCTTTCCCAAGCTCTACCATCCACCTCCCAAAAGCGTACTGCATCTGCACGCTCCCCTTCCCCCGTTCATCCCAACAAAATTCGTCGAACCGATGTTCCGACTGGTCCCCGCGCAATGCAACGTGATGGCCCACCCAATAGCCGTAGCCTCATAGATAGAGTAGGCGGTCACCCTGCGCGGAACCAGAACCAGAATGGGTACAACGACGATATACAGTCGCGCATCGACAACATCACACACACTCCCGACGTCAACATGATGATGGCGAATGGTTTCCCAGGCATGAACGGCATGGACATGAATGCCATGGCTGCTATGGCCGCTGGTGGCGGGGTGCCAATAGGCATTAACGACATCCTTATGAACCAGATGGCACTTATGCAGCAGGTCCTAAATTCGGGCATGGCCTTTGGGATGCAAAATGGGATGCCGATGGATATGAACATGATGAATGGCATGCAGGGGCAACAGGGTTTCCCAGGCATGAATGGAGCCGGCAGAGGTCGGGGGAATGGGCGGGGACGCGGTGGTGCCCGTGGCCGTGGTGGACATTCCCAGACGTCGTCAATACCTTCTAGCGAAGAGGCTTCGCATAATATCGCTGCGCCGACACCTACTGTCGCCACCTCTACTCAGCCTACTCCGGCTGTCAGTCAGGCCGGTCAACAACGGACAACATATGTGTTCCCGGAGCGACCACAGTCGCCCACTTTGTGTAAGTTCGCTCTGAAATGCACAAACCCGCATTGTCGGTGGGCGCATCCGTCACCAGTAGCGACGACGGAAAGTGGTGTCGTTGTCAGTACAGAGCCTTGCGAGCAAGGAAAGAACTGCAAAGACAAGGATTGTGCCAAGACTCATGTTAGTCCGGCTGTCTTGACTGCCAATCGTGAGTTCTCCAGTTGATGTCATCTGTGCTATACTAAATTTACTACTTAGCCAACGCTCCTCCACCTGCGCCTGCGCCTGCTCCCGTCCATGTGCCTCACCATCCTCCTCCGCCTTCCGTTGTCCCGTGTCGCTTTGGTGCTGCTTGTACACGACCAGGATGCACTTTCAGTCATCCGCCTCGTCCGTCCGCCCATAGCACTCCGCGTGCTCAACCGTGCAGATATGGCGCTGGTTGCACTCGCGCGAGCTGTCAATTCCAGCATCCGGAAGGACGCGTACTTCCGACCTCTTTCCATCGCGGACTTTCGGCTACCGCACCTTTGGTGAACGTACCAACGCCCGAGACGGGCACTATGGGCGGCCCTAGCCCCCATAAGAGCGCCAAGTTCACGACTACCGCGGCCTCTGTCAAAGAGAAGCTGGAGAAGCTTGAGCAGGAGAAGAACGAGATGGAGAAGGACCTCAAGATGAAGGAGGACGCCGCGAACAAGGATTCAAAGTCTCAGGTTGCCATCACTGCTTGAGGACTCTGTAACAATTATCTATTACAAAGTGCACATATTCATCGTTAGCATCAGTAACTTGTACTCCTTTTTTTTATTTAGCTTGTGCTTCTGTTTATCTGGTACATACACATCCGTAGTTAAAGTACCGTAGTTGGTACCTTGCAGGAGGACACGGGATTTTTGGGATGGGGAGGAAGTGGAATCGTATATTTTTGCGAACGGCCTGCTCAAAAGGAAGCAGGGCCTAGTGCTCCTCCTCCTCTTTGTGTGTCTAAGTTCGTTGTGGCGCTATTTCATGTCGCTTCAACGGCACGTGGCGATTTGCTTCTTGATCCCAACCACCACCACGAAAGCGCGAATACTTTTGTTCTCTCTTTCAAGATGGTCTAGAGTGTGTTGGCGCTTGCTCCGAACTCAACGCTTCCTCAATGCAGCAACAAACCGAACAGACTGCGTTCTCAAAGAATCAGCGTAGAGCGGCTGGCTCGAGATTACGAGCACAGTAGGTACAAGTCCTGAATTATGCAGTTCGCATGCCTTACGGCAACATTGCGCGCGACAGAAGACGTGTCGAGGCAGTGGCAAGTTCGACCGTGTTTCTGATTTGCAGTAAGTCGTACTTCCATCAAACCAGTGTTGGGCGGTGTGGCATTCATTGGTTCTAAGCGACCTGCTGACTGGAGCTTCCTCAGATTCCAACTCCACCTAAGTATTGCACAGCCAGTGTTCGTCCTTCTTTCGTACCTGGGTTGCTTTTGACGACCATGGTCTTGCCATGCCCGCCCTCGCGTTCTATACACTTATTCGGGGGCGAGACGGTGATGCAAGCGCTTATTAGGGCGACCGCCTCTCAACGTCCTCAAATTTCAGCTCTTCGAACTGGCATTCGACATATGCGCCGTTCGGGCTTTGTTTCTGCCAAGAATAGCTAACTACCCACGAGCGTTCTTTAGAGATTGATGTTCATAGCTGTAGGTTCTAGATTTAGCTGATTAGCTCGGAAGGCTGTGGCGGGTCCAGCATATAACAGGAACAGGCTTTCAGCCATCCCTTATCACTCCTCCCAGCCCATCCTCGTCTACCTCGATCAAGTACTCGATCTCACCCATTCCCGAACCATGGGCTATCAAGAACAGAGGCCACCTGTGATCTATCGCACGTGTATGCTAAAGGAAGGCAATGGCGTTCCCCTCTATCTCCCAGAGCCCTCTGGGTCTTCGCCTGACAGCTTCCGGCAAAGAGGTCTCAGTATTGGTGATGTCGTTATGCTCACAGAAATAGGTTCTTATAACTACCTATTCAACGTTCATGCAGCGGCCGACCATGAGTTTAATGGCGGCAATGTTCCTCCCAACTTCGAGCCTCTAAAGCTTCCCCCATCATGTCGCCCCGTCGAGTATCATTACTACTACAACAAAGGAGCCACTATTGCCGCTAGTGACGATCACACTACCTCATTTACCATGGAAGCGTCAGCTGAAACATCGTACGCGCATCTCCTCTCTCTTAAACCGAGATCCTGCCATTGACTGTTTGCCATAGTCTAGTTACTGGCGTTGGTGGGAGTGCCAGCATCGAGTTGAGTACGTCTAGGGAACAAGAAGCATTTCTGATGCTTCCTGATGGAGCGACCCGATACGATGCCATGAACGAGAACCACTACGAGAGATATGCTGAAAAGTATGCAGAATCTTGGCGCGAATACGTTGACTACCTTGGTCACCATCTTCCTAATGGTTCTCTCTACCTTGTTACTGGGTGCGACAAGGCGCCTACGTGGGGCTTAGCTGTAGCTCGCAAGCCCTCCAGTTCATGCGCAGTGTCACTCAAGTTCGCCGCATTCAGCGTTGGCGCGGGTTTTACGTACAAGACGTCCTGGCGCGGGAGCACAGGAACCACCACGCGAAGCTATCCGCCGCAAGGTGTTGATCTTGCGCAGGATAGTCCTCCCCAGGAAAATCAATGTCTTTTCGCGCGAGGATTAACTATATCTTTCCGCAAATCTCGAGTGACGTCTAAGCTGAGTGGCGCAGTGCGGACGGACTGGATACAAGGGTCTCCTTACGACAGGTACCCATCTTTCTTACGCTCGTCGTCTCAGAGGTCTCCATTTGGCGGGTACTCCTTTTCGAGACTTTCATCCCCTTCGTCGTCGAACAACGGCTCGCCTCCTTCATCGAGATCCAATTCCCCTCCTTCATCGAATTTCAATTCCCCTCAGTCATCTATGACCAGCCTCAGCCTGGACGACCTCTTACCAGAGCTGGACGACCTCCTGCCAGAGCTGGACGACCTCCTGCCAGAGCCGAATTTCCAGACTTCCGATGAATCTTCGGATGAAGATGAAGATGAAGGTGAAGGTGAAGATGAAGATGAGAGTTGTTCATACTCGTCTCTAGAATCGGTGAGATCTTGCTACCTCTTGTACGCATACCAAACAAAGCGCTGATCTGAGTTCGACAGTTCATTAGCCCTGCTATGCGTTTGAGCAATCATATTCTGGACACTGTCAGTAGAGCTTTGTCGATCAGGCGTCACGTCTAAAATTTTACATCTACAGAATCCGGACGCACGCATGGCGATTGTTAGTGACCACATGTGGATGACGCACATAACCTCCATTCCTGATGGTCCTCGTCTTGTAAACAAGATCATGTCGGAACACGAGACCATTATCCACAACGGCAAGTCTATTTATTTTAGAAGTGCGTCGGGCTGATTGGTCCCGAAATGTACATTCACAGGGGTTGCCATCTTGCAAGACACGTCTGTTTCTGGAGGTTCAGAAACTCAAGAAATAGGGCTACTGCTTGGAGATATTGCAGGCGGAAACCCCGCGTTTGAACGCGAGTTCGAGAGAGAACATTCTTCCCAAATCACGAATCTGGCGATAAGTAAGGATCATCTGGAAACACCTTCGACCTGTGGCTTTCCGCGTGAAATTCCATTTGGTGGTGACTGCGACAAACTCTGTCAGGACGAGGCTGATGGTCAAGACTATGCTCTGACACGAACAGAAAACCCGTGTTCCGGCGGTGGCGAGCGCCTTGTTCATATTCTGCCTCAAAGCGTATTAGGCCGCTCCACTGATACCGCTCCCCAAACCCCAATGATCGTGTCCAGAACTGTTCTCGCCTCTTCGTTACTACCAACTCCAATGACGAACGACTTGAAGACGCTTAAAGATTTTTCTGGAGACTTTTCTGGCGACTTGGGAGCCTACTTCGATGCCGCCCTACACGCCGACAATATCAATGACCGTTATTTCGTTGTATGTGATGTCCATTGTTTGGTGACTGCTCTCACGCATCCATAGTTGGAGAAACTTCTCGTTCTCATGGCGCGTCTTGACGAAGAAGACGTGCCAGCATTGAAAGCCGTCTCCCAAAAAATACAGGAGTTTGTCGTCGACCTCTGTACG
Source organism: Hymenopellis raphanipes (assembly GCA_036872995.1). Taxonomy (NCBI): domain Eukaryota; kingdom Fungi; phylum Basidiomycota; class Agaricomycetes; order Agaricales; family Physalacriaceae; genus Hymenopellis; species Hymenopellis raphanipes. The sequence continues at coordinate 466,958 of JAYMDG010000011.1, forward strand.
TGCCGTCCTTGCTTTGCTTAACGTGTCCCTAAACTCGATATGTAGTGCATAGGGACTTGCCCCGCCTACCAAGCTCATTCTTAGCAGAAGTGAACCTGGCCGGTGCACAGACAACGACCACACCCTGCGCCAAAATCAAGTATTCTACACGCAATGCTTATGGGTCCCGATACATGTCTTTTCTGCCTCAGATTAGTCGAGCTGGGAGAGAACGAAATTCCGCTCATGCCAAAAGGCCTGAGTTGTATTCGCACATCTCGCAGGCGGACAACCATGGGAAAGTGCGGATTTCATTCGCTGCTAAAAATCCCCATTCGAAATCGCACACCTTGCCTGTGTCAAGCGAGGATACTACGGACTCGTCGCGACGGCCTAGGAATCTCCGCCATATACCGTTTACGGGTGCGCTTCAAACGGTAACCCGTACCAGAAGCACGCTGAATCAAGTAGGCGCACCCTCGGGGGCAACATGGCCAGGTGCATCCATACCTACCATTGATTCCCAAGTCCCACCGCGGCCCCGTCATCCTAGACGGCACTCGATGCGGTCCCGAGACCAACTCCTGCACGAAATCAGACGACTAGACCGGAAAATAGAAGACCTGCTCATGTTTCTTACAATGACCACTCCCTGTCGTAAGCTATCCCTGGAGGAGCAGCAGGCAACAGTGTCGAAGCCTGGGGCGGCCATTGGTAGTGCCTCCGGAAGCTCGCGGTCGCCCTCAGTGTCGCGCCGGTGCTCAGCTGCTGTGATGGATGTACCCCAGCGAGTCGTAATTTTGTCGTCTTCTACGTCCTCTCGCCGATTTGTGGCTCCAGAACGATCACTCCTGATTTGCGGTACGACACAATTTTTCATATTCAGCTAAGCTTCGCCTGACCCGGCCATAGAATCGCCATCATCAGCTTGGGATTCTTCAAGCTCTATTACCAAGGTTTATACACCCAACGTTTCGACGTTCCCCAGTCTTGCCGAGAATGGCGCTTATAATCCCACGTCGGCTCTAGGGATGCTAGGACGAAGCGACAGCTCTGTGATGTGGGAACACAACCGCCGGCAGCGCTCCCTGAACACGATGTCGAATAAGGTCGCGCAGAAGCTTGCGACCGCCGGTCTTGTACCGACGCTTGTTTATCTCTTGAAGATCAGTGCTGCGGAAGCCGCCTGTATGGAAATCGTACTATTTACGCTTGGAGTCGTCGCGTGAGCTATTAATCATTCCGTCACAATTGCTTTCACTGATATCCGATAGTCACGATCCCATTAGCGCCAACATTATCTTCCGCACAAATGCGACACATACTCTTATTGACATTTTCGAAGCCTCTATTTCCCAAGACATCCCCACCCTCACTTTCTGTTGTCTGAACTGCCTCTGTCGTTCAACCAGTGTAGCATTAGCCCTCATGAAGCGGAACTTTGGATCCCTCCTCATCGGCCTCGCTCCTCATAACCCACCCAGTACCGCCCGAATGCTCAGCGCCTTAGCTGTTGCACTCGTGGACATTGAGGCTGTATCAGAAATTGTGGACTACCTCCCCCGCGACTCGTCCGTCGTGAATGATCCCTCTACAAACGTCTGTGCTGGGCTGCATGTTGTCGGTCGCATTGCCAGCGCTTTTGCCAGCATACACCCGACCGTTCTCATAGCTAACAGCAAAACGTTAGGTTCCGTGGACGTGCTAAGATCAATCAACGCCACTCTTTTCGTTCTCTACAGCCCGAAGAAGACGCTGCAGAAAGCGAGAGGTGTGGTGTTGATGGATCTTAGCCCGCGGGTTTTGCTGTGGGCTGCGAGAGCGATCGGGTGTGATCTGGCTAAAATACTGCTTGAGGCCGATATCGATGACCTGGCACGGCTTCCTGTCTTTCCAACGGACGAAGTCGAACCTCTTGGGCCCATTGCTTTTGCTGTTCAGCGGTCTAGCTGCGTCGAGTGGGGGAGTGGGACACGGAAGGCGCTGGTTGACGCGTTACTAACTGACTTGCATGCCGTCGCTGATGAGCCTCACCCTCAGAGCCACATCGAGATGCCACAGATGGCTTTGGCTGTCAGTTTCTCGGGGGACGTTGCCGATGGTTTGATTGGGAAGGAGATCGCCAATGCGGGCGGGATAATCATTTGAAACGGGTGGAGCAAATGGGAGCACAGAGGCAGCATTTCTCTGTTGTTGTCAAAGTCCGCCGGTTAGTGGCATGGTCGCGGACTCCGACACAGGAGTTTGATAGGAAATAAAAACCCCGATTTATCCCTTGTTTACGTATGTAGTTGAGAAGCTTGGAACATGTAATCGAAAAATAGCAGGCTTTCGCCACATCGAACATACGTCAAATGTCCGGCTTGTCAATGCCGCAATTTTGGCACGTATTGGGGATCGATTATTTTCTTCCTACACCACCACTGCACGCGCGCCGCTCCTGGTCTCTCATGGCGCGTACTCGCCTGGAGCCGACCTCTTTGGCCCATAATGAACAGCAAACGACATTTTGACGCGTTGGGCGACGACAATAAACACTCATTTACCATGGATACGTTGGCCTTACCCATGCACAAACCCGCGCGGTGTCCTGATCCTGGAGGCCGGAGCGAGTGTGGACGGCGGCCTCCCAGGACTACTCATCTGGCTTTCGGCAGTCGCGCCTAAGCTGCATCGACGATGAGCAGGTATTAAGCACTTGCCAGGCATAGGCACTGCTACTTGGTGGTGGTTAGTACTCTCCAGCTTTCTTACTTGGCGTCGCTAATTCGCGCGTGTACAGGCCGTGATGGTTCCGGTACCGACGCTAGTACTGGCGGAGATGACACCACCGGCAGTGGAGCACTACTGGCAGCGGCGGCGATGAAGGCACCTCTGGCGGCAATGATACCACTGGTGGAGATAAACTACTGGTGGAGACGAGAACCACCATCCTCTACTGGTTGACGCGAGTCTATGACGGGAGGAGGGGATGGAATGGACGCGCGGGCTGACGGTGCTGTGTCCATGATCCTGTAGACGCACGGCGATCACTTATAACTGAGGTGTATTGACAGAATAAGTTGAATATATTGAGGGCTGGATATCCTCCGGCTACGTTATAACAATTTCCTGAAAGTGTGAATAGTTCCGGCATAGTCGGCCCAACTATTTTGGGCCGAACTCCTGTGCGACAACAACATATCTGGATGAGAAATGCTGCCTCTGCCAGTGCTAAGACTGCTATGTCACTGTAGTAATCATTGTACCTGCCCGGTGCCACTCATGGACACTGATACTATACAACGTAGATTTTCAAGTTCATTTAATAGGTCTGCATATTTAACTGTAGTTTATAATCTTCCTCGTTTGTTTTCTGTATTTGTACAATACTTTCTTATAGCTTCAAGAAACGGAATGTGATTTCCTTGAATACCTTCACCAACGCGGAGGAGCGGCTATATGAGAAGAGAGGAAGATTCGGACGGTTTGGGTGGATTACCTCCACAGAGGATAGCAGATCTGTGATGATGGGGGTGTAGTGTCTCGAAGTCTCAGCCTTGACAATGAACGAACTCCAGGGAGTCGCTCGACGGTGGATTTTGGGTGAACGAGTTCGAACATACACCCTCCATAGGTCAGTCAATGCGGCGAGTAGATCTGACAGATCTACGATATACAGGTGGTGAATACATCCGGGATGGAGGGAGCTACCTACTTCCAAGTCTTTCATCCGATTTCGAACTCAGTGGAGGGTAGGACGCCGTCCCAGCGTTGAGTCTTCCGCATGCGAAGATAGCCTTCCGGTGGAGTCTTTGGCTGTCGAACGCGGTAGTCGTATTTTACAATGAGACACCGTACTAGCAAACAAATCGTGGATCGAGCTCGAACTCGTGCAGCTGTCACTGCCAGGGACTCTATGGCGTGTCTCCTTCAGTAACAGTGAAGGTAGCAGAAGCCGCTGGTGTCAAGATGATCCGTACTACTCTCCAAAGTCAAATTATTGGCCACTGCGTATTCCCCTTAATTTCAGCTGTATCGATGGTCCATGCTACTCGTTCCTCTTTGAAAAGCTTGAAGGAGACAGGAACCGACGTCCTTTCAGCTCGAGGCACGGGGCCCAAGCAGTTAAGTCAACGGACGATTCTCGACGTGCAGTGATACTCAAGAGACCTAGACTTGAAACAGGGAATTGAATTTGATGCGAAAGTGGCGCATCGGCCTTTAGTACGCACTTGTACTACAACTGTATAGAGCGGTCGGTGTCGGTGACGCGACAGTGGACACGGAAATCAGTGTTAACAGCCTCCTTCATGGTAGCGGCACTCTCTTACTGGTACGAGTAGCTCAAGGAGGGGCGCACTCCTACGCGTGGCGGTGTGATGTTTAGGTTGTCAGCGCCCGGTGCGTCGTACAACTGGGGGGCCATGATGAGAGGAAGGCAAGAAAACCACGAGGACGCACCCAGAAACAGCGGCTGATATAAAGCTTTATCGATTATCACTTGGAAATCGCGGCCGTTTTTACGACTCTCCGCCACAGTGAACACGAGTGTGACATGTCCAAGTTGAAGCCAACCAGAGCCACGTGATCGGCTCAACCTTGCTTCCCACCACCATCTGCTGACCACCATCTGCTGCTTGCACCTCGCGTCGCGTCGTGGCTGGATGTCTATAATTGTTGTTTAATGGCAGCGTTGTCAATATGACGTCGGACTCTCGCCAATTCCGAGCGGTGGACCTGTTCCCGGACACTCATTTCAAGCCCGACGTCAACACGACACCATTCTGAAGTCCGACGACGTCGCTGATAACAGTGTACTCCTGGGCGCCAATTACCGTCTATGGTTCATGCTGATTACGACCCGAATGCTATTACAGTTTATTTTTCTACGATGAGCGCGTCCTCCGCCTACTTCAGTGACATGGTATTCAAGAACATTCTTCTGTCTCGTCCCTCGTCCGCAAACGAAGAACTGAGGAAACCATTGAACGTTTAAGGTGGCCACAACACCAGCGCGCTGCGGAATCTACACAGCTCCGCGATTGGTGGGTCATCCATTACGGACAGACGTCTGACCGTCAAAGCTACCGATTGGTCGGCCCCAAGGCTTCGAGGTCGGGTGGTCTTAATACCGGACAGGTGAGTCTAAACGTTACAAAGGCATGTCATGGACAATTGATTGTAAGATTAACGCCGCATAGATATTTAGTCTGGACTCTAACTAGTCGCACGGAAACCGTGCCGCGTGCTGTTGCAGAAAGATTATAGCTGCGCAGAGAAGAGCTTAGAAGCAAATGCTAGAGCATCCTGCCTCGTTATGGGTGGGTTTTTTTAACCTGCACGTCCAATGGGCTGCGCTTTATTGAAGCACTGCGGTTAGTAGATGAACCGTGGTATTTCGTGAAGCGTTGGCGTGTAAACTTGCGACGCTTTAGTCTGATTTCTGCAACTCTTCGCTAATACTCTAGCAGACCTTCTAAACGTGATTCTCGGCGGTGTTCCTCATCAGCACTGCGAGGAACGCGAACCAAGTGGTGCCAAGATAATTGAATCGATACGTTCCTCGATAATATGGTTCTAGGGTACTCTTTCGAAGTAAACCATGCTTCTACCTATACCGAAGGTTCGTGCCGCTCATCCTTTGAAAATAATACGTGTACCACCGCCCTCCAGTTCATCATGGGACTTCTTTTTTGGCGGAGATGGCTTAATAGAACGGTATGCTTTATCAGCTTGGTAAAAATGTTCACAGACGCTCGTAGACTCGGAAGCTCTAGAATCGAGGTTAAAGTCAGTATTCCAACATTTACCGTGCCTTTCTGCGAGTCTCAATCTCATTGTAGAGACACTCAATGGCAAAATGCGCGCGCCTCACAACTCGTTATTCGTCCTCGGATCCATAGACGCACCGCTTCAGAGTCAGTGACAGCTACACTTTGCCAAGCCACTACTACTCAGAGTCAAACATCTACTACTTCTGTTCGGGATTCGTGGGGAGCCCCAAGGCCCGTCTCCTCCTTCGAAAGATGTCATACGTCGACTCCAGTTCGGCCTGAAGGACGTGGGTATGCCCGGTCGTCGTACCGGGGGGCAACAAGCGCAAAACAATCAGAGGAAGTCCCAATATTGCCGTTCTAATACCGCATACTCATGGTCGAGAACAGATATTTCCACATGTCTCTCTCAACAACTCGGATGCAATTCTTCAGCCTTCACCCCGGGAGGACGTGACTCTCATAGTGGCACTTTAGTAGCATCGCCAAGCCCTGCTAATCCATCCAAGTAGTTGCCTCGAGGATCCTCAGGTGCTCGAGCTCAATTGAGACAAAGACTCAGAGGAAGTGCTAAATTGGCGGAGGCAGCGGCTGCGGCTTTCCGACGTAAACTCCTCCCACAAAGTCGTTGGGGTGATTGGGTTCTCTCGGATCCGCCATTTTTCGTTTCGATGTCTGATTGAAAGGGTATGGGTATTGTTCCTGAATGTGGGACGCTCTCCCAGATATAAAGGAGGGAAATGGGTATCTGGAATTCTTCACCTTCGCACTCCTCGAGTTCACACATCGCTACCATGCCCGCTCCCAGCTACTCTGTCCCTCGCGAAGTTCAGGCTCCGCCGGTTGTTGCGGCCCATGAGGTGACAAACTCGGGCGGCGTGTACTATAATGCCCGCCTCGATCCCAAGAACTTCGTCGAAGGGCCTCTGTCGGCGAACCCTGCCACGCGACTTCGCCAGATGCTGGCTCGCCCTGGCATCGTTGTACGTACTTTACAGCAATGACTATTTCGTCATTCCCTCACCCGACACAGGTCGCACCAGGTATCTGCGATGGTATTAGTGCCCGGTGTGCTCTTGAAGCTGGATTCGACTGCCTATATCAAAGGTACATTTCCAGATATTTACATAGTTCATGACTCTGATGAGACATGCAGTGGTGCTGCGACAACTGCCTCGCGCTTGGGACAGCCAGATCTTGCTATCGCCACACTCAATGATTTCGTCGAGGTCAGTGCCCTCTTGTGTGGCGCACTTAATACAATGATCTCACGCAAAACCGAATTTTAGGCCGGCCAAATGGTATCCAGTCTGAACCCCAGTGTTCCCGTCATCGCCGATGCCGATGTGGGCTTCGGTGGGCCTGCTATGGTCGCTCGGACTGTTCGGCAATATGCGAGGGCCGGAATAGCTGCGCTGCACATTGAGGATCAAGTTCAGACTAAGCGATGCGGTCATCTTTTGGGAAAGCAGGTGGTTTCGCGGGAGGAGTTCCTCACGCGCATCCGTGCCGCTGTGATTGCTCGGGACACCATTCCGGGAGGATCTGACTTTGTAAGCGCTATGGGTGCAAAGAAGCCATCGAAGTTGAACTTATTTTTGTTTTGAAGGTCATTATTGGACGCACGGACTCTGCTCAAGTTCTGGGGATGGAGGAAGCGGTTACGCGACTCAAACTGGCTGCTGCTGCTGGAGCAGACGTATGCTTTATTGAAGGCGTGCGAACGAAGGAGCTCCTTGAGTCGACCGTCGCAGCCCTGGCTCCCACGCCCGTAAGTCTGCACCATGAACGTCGGAAAGTAACCGCGCTGAAGCGTCTTCTTACTTAGGTCCTTGTCAATGTTATCTCCGGTGGTTTGACGCCCTCGTTCACGTATCCCGAGGCGGAACAGATGGGTGCTAAGATCATCAGTAAGGAAGCATTGAATTGTGCCGGATGGGACTGATAGTTGGTTAGTTTTCTCCCTGGTATCTTGTGTGGCGATGTTGCACGCGGTTCGCGCTGCGATGAGGTCGTTGAAGAAGACGGGGACCGACTTTACCTCTGCGCAGGGCATGGACCCCAAGGCGTTCTTCGAGGTCATGGGTAAGACGGATACATATAGTGGCAATGGATCCTTTCTAACTAATTTCATCAGGTCTCAACGAGATTATAGAACTGGACGCGAAGGCTGGGGGGTCTGCTTTCCAGGTCGTTTAGACGTGGTGGGACTTCACACAAGTACAAGTGCTCTCATTCTTGGATTTATCTGTACAACCACTGTAATATACGGAATATGTTTATAGGAGACTACTTAGATACGTGCTTGCAATATGAACGCGTGAACGCTCCAACCTGACCAAGAGTTTGTGCTTCCGGTGTCCGGACCGGGCGGTGATTTAGCACGGGCAGCCATCGTTCCGTCTTCCGCAATCGGGCCTATTTGACTGGCTGGTTCCCCACATAATCCCCACACCTCTTCTTGCCATCATGACTCAAACGATATCAGGCAAGGAAGTCGCCCAGCACAATACACGGCAGAGCTGCTGGATTATCGTTCATGGTTCGTTGCCCAAGCGGTCCGGGACCTTGAGCATTCGCTCATGCTCTGAACAGGGAAAGTTTACGATGTCACCGAGTTTCTAGACGGTATGTGGTCGAGCTTATTTAAATCAGTACCCGTTTAACGCGGCTTCAGACCATCCTGGTTAGTGAACGTGTTAACGCGTTGCGGCTGAGCTTAACGTTGGAACAGGAGGCAGCAAAATCATTTTGAAGTATGCTGGCAAGGATGCTACGTGAGTGTTGTTGACATAGGTCATATCTGTTATATAACTCAACGAATAGAGCGGAATACGATCCTATTCACCCACCGGATGCTATTACCACGAATCTACCTCCAGAGAAGCAGTGCGCGCGTTCAGTCAACTTATCATGAAGAACAGCTTATCTCTTTGTAGCCTGGGCGTTGCACAAATGGACACCGTAGAAAAAGTCGAAGTCAAGATAACCGACGAAGAGAAGGCCCGATTGGAACGCGTGGCGAACAGACCCCCACTCGACGAAGTCCTCAATCTGCACGACTTTGAACATGTTGCGCGACTCGTTATGCCCGACAAGGCTTGGGCCTACTACTCCTCTGCTGCAGACGATGAAATAACGCATCGCGAGAACCACGCTGCATACCATAGGTAATACACCCATCTTAAAGCATATCGTAATTCTCATCCATCTTCTTCAGGATATGGTTCCGCCCTAGAGTGCTAAGAGACGTTACGAATGTTGACTGGTCCACCACCCTCCTCGGGCACAAGTCCAGTATGCCCGTATACATTGTATGTCTTCTTCGGCTATGAGATGGTGTACCATGTATTCACCACTAGGCCAGACCGCCACTGCTCTGGGTAAACTAGGTCATCCTGATGGCGAGCTCAATTTAACGCGTGCCGCTGCTAAGCATGGTGTTATACAAATGGTGAGTTCCACCGTACGGTGCCCGGCAACTTATCCTCATGTTGAATAGATTCCAACGCTGGCTTCATGTTCATTCGATCAAATCATGGACGCTGCGCAGCCTGGCCAAGTGCAGTTCTTCCAGCTGTACGTGAACAAGGACCGTGCGATCACGAAGCGGATTGTGCAGCATGCTGAGAAGCGTGGTATTAAAGGACTTTTCATCACGGTTGACGCGCCCCAGCTCGGGCGCAGAGAGAAGGATATGCGGATGAAGTTTGAAGCTGAGGATCCGTCGGAGGTTAGCAAAGCGGGCGCGTCTGGTGTTGACCGGTCACAAGGCGCGGCGAGAGCCATCAGCGTGTGTATCCGATATTTATCGTTCGTCTATCGCGTTGACATCCCATCAAGTCCTTCATTGACCCCGGCCTCAATTGGAATGATCTCAAATGGTTCAAGAGCATCACTTCCAGTGCGTAACGTCTTCCAACTCAATCACATCGCTCATCTCGGAAATAGTGCCTCTCATATTGAAAGGAGTCCAATGCTGGGAAGACGCAATGGAAGCGTACGACCACGGCCTCGCCGGCGTCGTGCTCTCCAACCACGGCGGCCGACAACTCGACTTTTCCCGCTCCGGCATCGAAATCCTCGCCGAGGTCGTCGAGAACCTATCAAAGAAGCGCAATTTGACGTTCCCGAACGAAAAGTTCCAGCTCTTCATCGACGGCGGTGTGCGGCGCGCGACGGACGTGCTCAAGGCCGTGGCGCTGGGCGCGACGGCTGTTGGCATCGGGCGGCCGTTCATCTATGCGTACTCGGCGTATGGGCAGGAGGGTGTGGATAAGGCGTTGCAGATATTACATGTTTGTGTTTCTTTCTCCTATAGAAGGATGCTGAATTTATGTTTTTGGAATAGGACGAGTTTGAGATGAACCTCCGGCTCCTCGGTGCGCCGACGCTCAAGAACGTCGTGCCAGAGATGGTGGACACGTCCAACCTCGGCTCGCACATTGTTTCTGTCCCCGACGATAGATTATACGTGTCGAACTGTGAGTCTTCATTGTTGCTCCTTTTGCAGCTTCAACTGACCATGTCGTGTAGACGAGAGTCTGCGGGGTGCGCAGCTAAAGGTGTCGAAGCCCAAGTTGTAGAAGGGTTTAGATTACATTATACCGCGCCACATACTATTTACCCTGCTTCGATATTTGTATTCAACTATACCGCCATCGCTATAACCCGCCGTGCAAATGTGTGAAATGATGTGTATATTGCAGAGAATGCTATCATGAAAGAGAGAGAGAGAATGCGCAACCGCGCGCGCCCAAAGATGTGGTGTGGTGTGCATAAGTGGGAATTAAAGTGCCTAGCGTACAGTCCGGATTACAACTCTAAATGATAGGGTACTTTGTGGTTTACAGGGTGGTCCATATATCCAAGAAAGAAACTATATATCACCACAAATACCAAGCTTGAGCCGCGAGCGGATTGAAACCCCACATAAAGAGTGACAAAAACAAAGAGTCTGCATGCAAAGTAATCATCGGATCGAGGGGACGTGAGATGATAGCAACAAGAAACGGTCCGTCATGATCTAAATGCACCGCGTCCAGCGAGGTTGCCGCTACCCTCTCGCGAATGTTGTTGTTGTTGTTGCGAAGGATATTGCCCATGAGAGGTATAGCTCGGCGGCGGCCGCGGGCTCTGCGACCGTGGATCAAAACTGCTCGCGTTTCTCTCCATGCCATACGGGCTCTGGCTCCTTGCCCGCGGATCGTAGCTCCCCTGGCGCTGCACCTGCGGGCTCTGCGACCGCTCCATATACGGACTCTGCGACCGCTCAATATACGGAGAAGCAACGCGACTCGGGGGAGCGCCGCCTAGGAGCGTCGACGACGACTGCGAGAGCTGCGGGCGGTGCGTGGGTGCTTCCCGTACGCCGCCATCGTTGTACATCATCGGCGGTGTCTGCATGAGCGACTGCGACGATGCGGCACCCTGTTGCTGATAGAACGCCTGCGCCGCCGGACTTAATAACGGCTCCCGGGGCGAGTCCATCGTCGTCAGCTCATAGTTTTCGGAAGGGTGCGATGCGGCGCTACCGGGCCCAGCGGCTAGATACCGCTCACGGTCATAGCCATTGAGTAGCGTCGTACTGCTGGCATAGAACTGTGATGGCGCATGGTGTAATGTCGACGGTCCGTCCATGATCGTCGAGGCCATCGACCGGGCATCCCAATCCAGCTCGCCACGGTCACGTTGATACATGACAGGATCGTATTCAAGGTCGGCCTGTAAAGGAGTTAAGAGTAACATGGTAACGAACACTTGTTTGCATACCTGGTTGATCGCGGCGATCTTGATACCGCCGCCAACAATTTGAGCATCCATCTTCTGTCCGCCGTATTCATCGAGTTTGGTCTGTTCTTTGCCAATAGTACCACCATAGACTTGGCTGAGTAGAGGCATCATGTTGGCGTGCAGCATCGGGGTGAAAAGATCGGCGTTCAAAGCAGGGTGTCCGAAGCGCTTCTCAAGCCGGTTGCCCTTGTTATCAGCGCGCTCGGAATGAACCTTGGCTGTGCGAAGCTCATCCTCCGTCGGGTTGTAATATCTGAACTTGTCCTCAAAGACGCGCACACTGTAGAACTTGTATCCAGCGACGATGAAGATCGGCGGAACGGTCCATAGCCACTGCAAAGTGCTCCAGCCGTATTGAAGGCCAATCGCTACAAACGTCAGAAGCCGTCTCTGCCGCAAGTCAAGAACTTACTGAGGACAAGAAGAGACTGCATCAAGACAACACAGAAGAGAAGTCGATTAATGACGACATTCCATAACCGCTGCAAATGCGATTAGCGTAGTGAATAATGAAAGAAAAGCACCACGTACTCCGCCACTCTCGACCTTACTGATGAATACGAACATGAGCTGGTACTTATATACAAATGAACTCATCCAGAACACGATGCATGCAGCGAGGGCCACCAGAGGAGCAAGAGGCGCGAACACCAGCGCGACAGCGACCATGAGTAACTGCAGGTAATGTCAGTCCGTTTTCACGGAGAGGATAGCAAATATGGCGTACAGTATTACCGCTAAACATATACCGTCAGTTACAAAGATGCCAAAGCATTCCGAACACTCACTAGTAAACAGCATACTGAAATTCGGGCGGCTGCGTCCATTCTCTGATGTCTCGAGGACTACGACCAAAGACACTAATTCAATGTTAGAAATGACCAATCAATCATGTACCAAATAACATACTGAGTCTTGAAAGATAACCAAAGCAGATTGATGATCTGAGCCAAATCGAAGACAGCCAAGAATCCACGAAGCGGGAAGAAGGTGAGCCAGTAGGACGCCTGGTTGATATATGTTCGATTAATCGTATCAGGCAGCGCTAGAAGACATATTAATAAGACTCCATGATATTCGTCGAACACAACTCACTGTGAAGGTTATCCATTATCTCCTTAAAGCTCTTCTTACCAATGGACGAGATAATCTCTGTAACGGAATCTACATAATGGCAGTTAGTGACCATTCAAATGAAATGAGTCAGTTCAACATACTGAAGATGACACCAATCAACGTGAAAATGATCAACTGGGAGATGATCAAGAAAGCAAAGTATCTGGCAACAACAGCTCTGTCCAATCGCGAGTGCGTCAAAGCGCCCATGTACTGCGAAAGCCAACGCATAATAATTGGCAAGAAGAAACCAAAGAGGGCCGAGACTGCGGGCGGCAAGATACCAGAAATAATAGAGAACGTCTGCGGTGATGAATTGTTCCATTTGTCCAGGAAGTCGATATAAGCAGTCAACTAACCACGCCTTCGGTAAGAGTACAACAATAGATGAAAGAATCACGCACTGTCGACAAGTTGGCCAAAATAGAGATGATGAACAACGGCACGGTATTGAAGAAGCAGACGGCGGCCAGTAACAGGAACCCAGTCATCTTCTTTCGGGCTAGCTCTCCATCAGCCTTGTTCATGTTTTCCCAGATCTATTTGCGGCGTTAGAGAGGCCGCGAAGATGAGCTAATGGCAGGAATCGTACGATGTCCTTCGGGTTCGGGGCCAATGTGATGGTGGTACGCTTGGGATGCTTCCCCGCCAGGATCTTTGCAACGATGTGCGCATACGGAACAGCAGCCATGCTAGCGAAACCATAGTTCTCTGCCTTGCGCGTGTCGATCTCGCGACGGTAGTTTTCGATCGCGGCTTCAGACCTCTTCAAGCGATTGCTACGGTAAAAAGCCCATTAGTTTAGACCGCTACGATAGATAAGAGACGTACGTGTAAAAGTCAATAGCATCCACCTTCTGTCCCCCACATCCGCAGCAACCACCGTTACGAATAGTTGGACGTTTCTTGCCAATCCTTCCTCCCTTGAGGTACTTGACGAGGTATGTCTCGAGCTCCCTGACATTGTTGTTGTGATACTCAATAAGCTCTGGAAGCTGTCCGACGCGACGACCAATGTGAACGCTAGTAGTAGGATACGGGACGCGCACAGAGTCAAAAATCTCTTTGATGCCTTGGTCACTCTGATAACGCTTGTCGACGTGTAGAACCGTGAGCGTGCGAGCATAGAAGGACTGGAGGTACTCTGGGGAGCGGAACCAGTTGTGACGAAGCTGCACCATTTTAGTCCAATGTAAGTGCACGATGGCAATAATGAGGAAGGTGATGATGTATGACACGGCGACATGTGCGAATAGCCAGGTGCCAGAGACGTCGCGGATGGTGAGCATGCTGAGAATGTCGCGGTCCTTCTTGTCTACGTGTTTGAGGTTGTATACGACGTTTATGGGTATGAGGATGCCGCATGTGAGGACGGTGATGCCGGTGAAGAGCCAACGAAGGAGACGCAAGAAACGGAGAAAGGTGACGGCGTCCAGGCCAATCTTGTCTAGGAGTTCTGGTTCTTTGGTATGGATAAGGGGAGGGAACCAACCACAAAGCGAATTGCCGATCCGCGGAGGGGGCTTGTCGCCGACGTGGTACTTGACCTTTGGCTCATAGATTATCTGCAATATGAAAATATTAATTAAAACTAGAGATAACCTGCATGCACAACGAGCCTTGTTGTTTGGACGTAAAAGATTGAATGCAAGTATTGTTGCGACCTGAGGCTCCAAGTCAGCGAGCGGCACGGCGGGGATAGAGGGCAATATACGGACAGACACAATGCTCATCAACACGACCTGCGATCCAACTGCGCCGGGCGCCAGCGTCCGGGAGTTGGCGTTGATCAGGTTTCCAGCTTCATCGAGGCCAGACATTGTTCTAGTAGCAGAGGTATATCACTGGTATCAATAGGTATGATGCCGTCGTCAAAAGGGGCGGCCGCAGTGTCGGCGGCGACGGCGGCGGGGCCAGCGAGAGCTAGGGAATCGTAAACGGAGAAATGGGGCAAGGGAATGAACGAGGTGGTCGACAACAAAAAGAGACCGATGGCAAAGGCACTGTGGCCAAAATTGGTTCACCTCCGAATTCAAATCCGGCCTCCGGCTCCGGCCGTGTTGTTGTTACAGGGGGTAGCAACGCATCCACAACGCGCGTTGACCTCCACTACTTATAATCTTTAGCAGATATTCGTTAATACTTCCTCGGGCGAACCTGCAGAACAGCAATCGGGAACTGGCAAAGGCCCAGGAGAAAGTGGAGTATTATGATGGATTATTTTGTTCCTGTCCCTTGGAGCTCAAAAGAACAATGCACCTCGTCATAATGAGTGGCGTACAATGTTGTACACGGACCCCCTTCAAGTCACCCGGCTTGTGTTTCATCAAGGGGGTTAGAAGACTGTCGTGCCTACCCGTGACAGTTCAGTACTAAACTTGCAATCACAGCCAAAGTTAGCTGAACGTCTCGATGATAGTTAAAAATATTATATGAGCTCTATCCTACTTGAACCAATTACCAAACAACGAGCTCCTCAGCTTGGTCACCAAAGTCTGATTCTGAGTGCTAGTCTGCGTCGGCTTTTGCTTCTGCTGTTGTGACTGCTGCTGCTGCTGCCTAGCCTTGACCAACACATCCGGCGTTGCCTTCTTCGCAGGTTGCGACTTCGTGCTCCTCGTATTAGCCATACCCTTTGCCTCCTTCTTCTTGATCATCATCAGCACAGATTTCTCCTGCGCTTTCGCAGCTTCTAGGTGAGGGGAACGGCGTGGTCGCGGTGGCGCAGCAGCGAGTGGTTTTGGTTTTGGAGGAGCAGCCTGGGGAATTGGTGCCGCTTCGAGTACCGCAGTCGTGGCAGTGATAGTCGACTCAAGTGAGGGTGGAGTAGACTGGCTTGCTTCCACTTCAGGCGTCGACGCGACTGGTTCCGATGGAGGTGTAGACGCAACTGGTTCCGACAATGGAGGTGTAGACGTGACTGGTTCCCATTCAGATGTCGACGCGACTGTTTCCGATTGAGGCGTCACTTCAACTGTGTTGGGCGTCGATTCAACTGTTCCCGTATTGGTCGTAGCCTGAACTTTCTCTTCTTCAACCGCAGAGGGCGCTGCCTCCACCTTTGGAGACCTCCTAGTCCGAATCCCAGTCGGACGCCTATACTCCCCGAACCCAAGTGGCTGTCGCACGGGCTGTACCGGATCCTGCGCAAAAGTATGACCATCCATCTCATCCTCTCCCACAACGGCGGTCGCGCGGGGCATAAAAGGCCGCCTAGAAGAAGCAAACCTCGCCCATCTCATACGGGCCAGCTCCATGGCTTGCCCTTGGTTCTCTTCAGACGCGAATCCATTCCAGCCATGAATGGCGGCGATGACAGGGACCACGTTGTGTTTGAGTGTTGTGCGAAGAGGGCGAGGGGCATCTAAATATTGTGAGAAGAGGACTAGGAAAGGACAAGGGTAGAGTCGTACTTGGTGTAATGCTGAGTTCGAGGAAATTGTCCTCAGGTTCGCCAGGGCGCATAAATGGGGTGTCGGATGGGGTGGTAGCTTCGGCAGAAAGCGGGAATATGTCTGCAGATTTGAGAGCGGACTCGATGTCGGCGAGACTAAGCAGATGCGGAGGTGGGACAGAGGATAGTGGTGCAGAAGGCATTTTCACGGTCGCACCCTTCCCAATGAGGTCCAGGGAACTACGCTGCTTAAAGGTCAAATATAGCTGAGTCGTGTACATGTAGGGTATTTCATAGTCCTATAAACACGTTAAGTAAAAATTTTCGGAAACCATGAAACGGACCTTTTGGAACCTGAACTCGTGCACTGGGCCATACTGCTGCTCGATATAGCGGACGACGGCAATAGCCTCGGTCATTCCGTGTATGAGGCGCCAGGCCTTGACAGTGGCAGCGTAGCGGCTAGGTTCCATTGCCAACTCAAACTCCTGGTAGGTGGCCTGTCGAGAAATGGTTTTGTCCTGGATACTGGGTGGCCGTCTGAATCCATAGCCAATGTCCGACTCCTGCGCGTCTGTCTGCATGCATCTGCGCCATATGACGGCGGCTTCGCGTCGGGCCAACTGAGAGCGAAGCATGGAAAGAGACCGTGTGAATCCTCTGCATTTGATCGGGATATTCCGGCCCGTTTACCGGCGTTTGATGTCCTCCCCCACTCCTCCACATCGCTTTGCGGCGTATAAGAACGCGTTGCAGGCTATATCCACGCGGACGGGCACTCCCTTACCATCGCTTCTGCTCTCTTTTGCTATTCTACATGAGATTACGGCGATTGCACCCCTCATTGGCGGTTTCTATACGGCTCGGGCGCTAGGTGTAGGAGAACGAGTGGTCAGTTATGTGGCGGATAGTGAATCAACAGGCTGGATGCAGGACAAGATGAAATCGTGGATGGAGGAGGGCGAGCAAAAGGCAGAGCGCATTGGCAGGCGCTATGAGCTGTTTGGATACGAAAAGGGGATCACTTCCCAGCGTCTGAACATTGCGGGAGATATTGCGAATTTTGTAGTAGCTTATGGCGCCACCAAGGTGTGTGTCGATATACAGAATAGCATTGGTTTGATTAACAACGCCACACTAGGCACTGCTTCCCGTTCGCGTCGGACTCTCATTGTATCTATCGCCAGCCTTTTCTCGAAGTGTCGTTGAACCCATTCGCAAGATATTGATCAGTCCGTTCAGACGATAGTAGAGTTATATTTTATTTAGCTGTAGTCTTAGTCACGCCTGTCACACTCACTCTTCGCTCCCGCCACCATCTTACATGCTGCTTGACTGAATCAAGTAGCGCATTCCATTCTTTTCAACGGCCCATTGACGGCCAAGGGACACCCATGTCGACAAAAGAGGAGCAGGAGGTACTCCGTCTTCTCGTCCTTCATGTCTCTCGCGCCTTTTACGAGCCAAAATACATCATCATCATGGACCAGCTCTCTCGCCATGCCGTGTAAGTATTTTTTGCCCGACCACACTCCCTCTTCCTTCACTGTTTTATGGGATGCGTGACCTTTGATAGTCTCAAGGACGATGACCTGGCGAGCAGAATGGGTTTGCAGCCCAAAGAGCTCAACAAGATCGTGGCGGTGTTGTCGAATGACAAGTTGGTTAAAGTGTGCGTCTTTTATGCTCTTTTGGGTTGACGCAAGTCCTTACATATCTTCCAGTTACCGGCAGAATGAGCTCAAGGAAGGTGCTCAACGCGCTGTTGGCAAACAATACTACTACATCGACTATGAACACTTTTGCAACGTCGTCAAATGGCGCATAGCACGGATGAGGCACAAGATTGACTCGACTTTGCGTAATGTGTGTAATATTATCATTAACTTCCTCGCCCACTCATTGTCCCACAGGAACTGGATAACCAGGGCTACATCTGCGTGCAATGTAAAGAGACGTACTCCCCTCTGGACGCCGACCAAATAATGGACTTTATGCGCGGAATTATGGTCTGCAAAATATGTCATGGCGAAGTGGTGGATAACGAGGATGAAGAGGCTGTTCAAGGTGGCAAGGATCGAATGCAGCGTTTCAATCACCAAATGCGCTTTATACGTGCCGGCTTGCAAAAGAGCGAAGCCATGGTACTGCCAGCGTCAGTCCGGGATCATTCAAATCCATTCTATTCGCTAAAAGACCCACAGATTCGATGTCGCTGGATGGGTCCAAGCCCATGCAGTCGATCCAGAAAAGCAAAAGACTTCGCAGGCAGGCGCTGGACTGAAGATTGCCGGTTCAGATCCGAACAAAAAAGAGGACGATGGGATTGGGGTCGTCATCGCCAGCGATAAGGACGAGGCGACGAGGAAGCAGGAGCGGGACGCAGAGGCCGAGGTTAAGCGGCAGCAGAACGCGCTCCCTGCCTGGCATTTAAAGAGTACCATCACCGGCGACCTGACCGCCTTGGGTATCAAGGAGAATGCGAGAGCCGAGGCTGCAGCTCAACCGCCGACGAGTAACGATGATATTTTACGGGGTTTAGGTGTCATTGGCATGAGGCCCGACCGCCATCAAGAACTGGTCAGTCCGGTTGAGCAGGATGTGAAGCCGACGATCAATCATGAAGCGGAATGTGAGTGTATAGCTCCTCCACTGGGTTTCTCTGAACTGATTCTCTACGGTAGATTACGACCACTATTACGCGAGCCTGGCGGCGTCGGCGTCGGTGTCTGCTCAGGCTACGCCTTCGGGTATGAGCGCCCCCGGGAGTTCTGATTTTGATGACTTTGGGAACGACGACGAGGACCACAAGCCGTCGGTGGAATATCTTGATTCGTTGAATGATTATCGGAAGCGGTCGCGGTCGAGGGAGAATGAGGGGGATTCTGGGCGATTTAAGGTGCCGAAGGTGGAAGAGCCGAAACCTCCGTTGACGAATGGGAATGGGAACGGGAATATAAATGGTGTTGTGGTGAACGGTGACGCTCCTCAGCCTATGGTTATAGATGATCCTATGATTATGGGTACGATTTCCAAGCTTCTTTTTTCTCGGACGAGTTTGTTGATGTGCTTTTTTTGTAGTGAATGGAAAGCCGATACCGTACTCTATGGTGACGGAGGAGCACCACGAGCTGATGACGTCGGATGAGTACGAGGCGTTCTTCCAGATATTTACGGCTCGGTCAGAGATGGAGTAGATTATTATTGTAGCGTTAATTTATGTGTACTCTACTTCACTAGTCAAGAATGACAATATGTTACTTTTAGAACATTATGGGGTGTGGCGTGTGTTGGATTCTGGCGAGCTACACGATGAACACTTTCGGCGGTTAGTGCGCTGGCTTGTGGAGTATTATGTGAAATGTTCCTAATACTCGGATTCCTGCATCCTAGTCATCGTGGGTTGTATGAGAGGACGGCGGGATGGCAGATAAACATCGCGATGAAGTGTCAATTGTACATAGGTATTTAAGCTTTCCAAGCATCCTTGTTCTCTTCCACAAAGGACCTCACAGTTCTCTTCCCAGAAACCTTACCAGGGTTCGCAAACACCTTCTCCTCCACCCCATTCGCGTTGAGCGTGTCGATATACGCCAATTGACCAGCAAAGTCCTCTGGCAGGCCCATGGACATGTAGATCTTTTTCAGCTCGTCCACGGAGATGCGCGTGTGCGTGATGGGGCGGCCGAGGATGTCGCTGAATATTTTCGCGACCTGCCACAAAGAAAATTCGTCAGATTCGGTAGATATGTGTGAAAGCGAGAAGCAAACGTACGTCGTCATAGGAGAGAAGCTCAGGCCCGACGATGATCTTGTCCGTGTTGTAGCTCTCCGCGCGCGTCAACGCGTCAAACGCGAGTTCCGCAATGTCATCAGCAGAGATGAACCCTATTTTGCCGTCCTCAGATGCAGTGACGATCGTCCCCTTGTCCTTGATGTTATGATAATGCATCGTCAAAAAGTTTTCTACACAAACCCCCGCCTTGTGAATGAGTGGTTTCATCGACAGCTACAAAGACATACCGATAAACCACGTAGGCCGGATAACAAAATACTCCACACCCAAACTAATCAAGTACTCATGTACTTTCCCAAACACCGGATCACCAGCATTCACTGACGACGCACTCAACAGCACGAATCGCTTTACACCCTTCTGCACCGCGAGATCGATGAACGGCTTCATCGCGCCCAGCACGTCGGGCGCGCCGCCCGGGTGGACGAGGTACACGCTCTCATATGTGACCCCGGGCCCAAGCGCGGTGAAGGGGTTGGCAAAGGTGGTTGGATCGTCCCAGTCGAACTGGACGCCGGTGAAGGGCGCGGGGACGGCGCGCTGGCCCTTGCGGGAGGTGAGGACGACGGGCTTGTGTGCGGCGTGGAGGAGGCGAGCGAGGCGGATGGCGGTTTTGCCGGTTCCGCCGGTGAGGAGGATGGACTTGGTCATAGATAGATGCGATATTAGTATGGAGGGAGATTTTGGTGTATTGTATGGTGCTTTTGCCATCCTATTTATATGGTTTCATTGGGTTTCTATAGTATGACTTTGGACAAAGCGGATTCGCGTAAGTGTGGCGCTGAGAATTAAGAAAATGCTTACTAAGCAATATTTCGGGCGCCGGTGCAGTTGGATTCTTGTCTTGTAGAGCACGTACTTTATCGTCAAGTGAACCTAGTAGTGTTGGTTGTTTAGTATTTAAGCATAAATTCACCGTCTGCTGGACCTACCTGGAATTGAACTGATCATGCAGTGAGGCGTAATAATATACGCCACATTACTTAGTAGAGCTATGAATTTGTTCAAGAACCATGACTAGACCAATGTACGTGAACTAACGCCCACCTCGCACACTTGTCGGAGCACCCGGAGAGCTTGTCGGGACACCCGAAGAGATTTGCGGAACACCCGTTTTCTGCACCTGGGTGACATAAACTCGTTGCGTTGTATGCCACACTGACATGCCGAGCGACGCGTGGAAAGGAGTAACGGTCCTTCTCTGCAGCCTGTTGATCCTCGTCTCCTTGGTTCAATGATCCAATACAATCCAATCGAGGCATCAGTTGAGTGTTCTGATAGTCTCCCCTAGGCAGACTTGACAAGTTTGAAAACAAGCTTATGTAGAGTGGTCTGAGGAAGCAGTTGGTGACAAGTGCATAAAGGCAGGACAAGTCAGCGGCATGGATTCAGTAATAAGAGGATGGTACTGGAACAACAGGTGACAACAGTGTTTTCAGGGCATGACGTTCATCGCCCGTCGACTTGCCGTTATGTCTATTAAACGTTCTCGACCTCTGATAATAAACGCCTCAAACTCATCAAGCTCCTCCGAACGCCAACCAAAGCGCTTAAAACCCGACCGCTTCGTTCCCGAAAAATCTACGCTCCTCCGCGTTCACATCATCCCAGCCAAGATCGACGCGAGTACGCTTGTCGAGCTCGGTTCGCTCTTGGAGGATGGCAAGACTTTTTTATCTCAGGATGGAGAAGGAGACTCTGTTTATCAGCTCATGAGCAGTGCAGATGAGCATGATGCAGATGTTATCATCACTGCTGTGCGTATGAAGAAACGGCTGGAGAGGCATGTTGATTGGAATGTTGCGGTAAGCACAGTACTCTCCTCGTCTAGTGAACGCCTTCTAAGTGGTAGGGGTAGACCACCAAAGCCGTCGTAACACCCAACTGGCTTCAAGCCTGTGCAAAGACAAACACCTTTCTACCCTACGACACCTATTTCGCTGTATCCGAACTGCGTCACAACGCGCCTGTTGTCCCCAAGACCCATAACACTGAAATCACGAATCAATGGTACTTAAACCCTCCTTCATCCTACGCGCAGCTGCCTGCAGAACTTGAACCTCTTGTACCCGCGGACAAAGTGAAATCCCCTAAAGACATCAACTACCGCCAGCCGTACTCTTGCTTAAGACACTCACCGATGGAATGCCCGAATCAGAAACTTGTCATGGAGCTTGGTATTATACGCCGCTCAAGAGAACTCGAAGGTCAGGAGATTAATGCCCTGGCTTATGAACGCGCCATCGGTGTACGTTTCCATCACCTGCTCCAAGTCATGATTTACGACGTTCGCTCGTAGATCATCAAATGTCCGTTCTTCATCCTGCATGATATAGTGGTTTTGGCTTTTCTGATATCACGCAGCGTATCCACATCCAATAACGACGGACAGTCTAGCGTCCGACATTGTCAAGTTGCCACATATCGGCGAAAAGATGCTGTCCAAAGTACTTACGAACAACGGTCTTCTCCGTTCCCTCAAACCTCAGGCTGACTGGCCTTCTCCCAGATCATCGAGTTTGTCGAAGACGGAGAAATAGCCGAGAGCAGTACGTGGCGCACCATCCATCTCTACCTCTCCCAATCCTCAAATCAACTCTTAGGAGCAACAGCAACAAGCCAGCGCTTCCAATCCCTCTCCCAATTCACCTCTATATACGGTATAGGCCCCAAAACAGCACAAGACCTCTACGCGCGCGGGATCCGCACGCTCAACGAGCTCGAGAGGTATTACGACGTCTACGCCGACGACGACACGAGCGACCAGCGTAAAGGCCACATCGGCGAGGTACCGCTCCTCTCGATCCCGGTGGGGATCCGGCTGCTCAAGGAGCTGGAGCAGCAGATTCCGCGAGAGGAGGTGGAAGAGATGCATGCGGTCGTGATGCGCGAGTTGGAGACGTTGCACCCGGGGTGTGTTAGTACGATTACTGGAGGGTAAGCGTACTGCTTCATGTTGGGATGTGGGTGTTGATATTATAACGATGGTGTGGCAGGTATCGGCGAGGAAAGACGCGAAGCAACGATCTTGATATTGTCATCAGCCATCCGGCATTGGAGAGTGGCGCGGATTATATCAATGAGTTGTGTATGAAGCTGGTTACGAGGCTTTATCAGCAAGGTATGTATATGATCTCTCCTTGATGCGAAATTGACGTTGCATTAGGACTCGTCACCCATGTTATGCGTCAGTCTATCCTTCACACCAATCACCAATGCACCCAAATGACACTTTCTACAGACTTATCAGGCTTCCACAAACCCGGCGCGCTTCGCACAGCAAACACCGATTCGATGCAGAAAGCTCTTACGGTGTTCAAGCTCCCCAACGAGGGCTCTAAAGAGCGCATACATCGCCGTGTGGACTTGATCTTCGCGGCGCGGGAGGTATATTGGACTGCTGTCACCGGATGGTACGCAATGCTTTTACCTGAAAAGAGTTATCATGATCTTGGTTTAGGACTGGCTCAAAGATGTTTGAGCGAGATCTGCGACAATGGGCCAAGGACCAGTCAGTTATTCAATGCCTTCGCCGTATACGAGCCTGATTAATGAATTTGTACAGTGGACTCAAATTCGACAGCTCCGCCATGTAAGCAGCCTTTACCGGCCCGTTGATTCCAACGTTGACTATGTATGTATTTATTGCAGTACACGACGGCGTGATTCCAAGCTATTCTTCGCTCGCACAGAAAAGGAAGTCTTCCATCTTCTAGGCTTGCCTTGGATAGACCCTACTCTGCGAAATGCGGACTCCTGACGAACGCAATAATCTTCTTATATATGTTCTGTTCTTTCCATGCTTTGTGCTAGTAATGTGTACATTAGTTAGAAGAATGCTTGTACTCCCGTCAACGCCTTCCCTAGGATTAATGTATGAATATCCTACCAAATCATAGCATTAATTTCACGTACACGGAGCAAAGCAAGTCTTACATGAGTCCCTTCATACGTGTTAGTCACTTGCAGGTTGGCAACGTGGCGTCCTATATGGTACCTAGAAGGTTGTGAGCGCCACGCAGTCACCATGCCATCAAGGTAACTTACTCATCCGAGCAGGCATTTCCTCCCAGTATATCCAAAACAACCCTCGCGTGCAGCAGCGCCTTACCACAATTATTCCTCTTGACCGTGCTGATCATTTCTGGTGCAACCTTGTTCTGGTCCTTTAGCCGCCCGACTTGCAGACTTGCCAGCAAACCCAGCGCAATCTCAGTCTGCGCGTCCACGAGTTTCTTCTGTACAAGCTGGAACTGCGCGAGGAGCTTATTGAACTGCTTCCGCTCGACCGCGTACCTGCGCGCACGATCCACACAATCCTCGAGAGCGCCCATAACACCCCATGATATACCGAATCTGCAAAAAAGTTGCAGTCCAAGTTCAAGATGTAATGAAAGGCGTACCGAGCAGAGTTCAGGCATGAGAACGGCGACGCCAATCCGTGCGTCCCGGGAAGCAGCGCATCATGCGGAACTCGAACAGAATCCAAGGATATCGAACCGGTGAGCGAGGCGCGCAGCGCAAGCTTGTTCTTGATGGCAGATGTTTCCAGTCCTTTCATGCCCTGCAAGACGTTTATTTTAGTTGGAAGATTATAGAAAATGAACATGGCATTACCCGCTCAAGAATAAAGCCTCGCATTTGCTTGTCCCATTTGCATCTCGCCCATATAATGAAGACATCGCTAAAAATAAGTGGTAAGAACGAAGAGAACTTGATGAGAAACTCACGCGACGGGGGCATTAGAGATCCACGTCTTGTTACCGTGTATGATGTAGCCGCCATCTACCTCCTCAGCGGTCGCATCCATACTTCCAGGATCGGAGCCGTGGTTAGCTTCAGTCAGACCCTATATGAACATTGAGAATAATTCGGGGGAATGAAGCCGTTACACGTACAAACGCGCCGATGAGTTCTCCTTTCGCTGAATAGTGGACTGTGAGTATAAGAACATGCAATGCGGGGAAAGAAGTACCAAGACGCGGAAGGTACTTCTCCTTCTGAGCGTCAGTCCCAAACTCGTAGATTGGGTGCATAACGAGAGAAGACTGCACTGAGGCTGTTGAGCGATACCCCGAGTCCACGCTATCTCGAATTTAGTCTTGGAAGAAAGAACGGGCGGAGAATGGGTACCGTTCTATTTCGCGTGCGATGAGACCGTAGGCGACGTTGCTCACGCCGGCGCATCCGTAGCCCTGGATGGTCGACCCAAGAAGGCCCAACTTGCCCATCTCAGGGAGAATGTCGTGATTGAACTCTACGATTGCATGTAAATGACACGACTGGAAGTTATGTTTAAGCCCTCATACGGACCTTCGGTTCGCCATCCTTCGAGCACACGGGGAAGAAGTTTTTCCTGTCCGTCCTTGAGTGTTTTGGCTGGACGACTCGTAAAGCGAACGCACCTGGCAATATTGACGCGCGGTATCTCTATTCAGCAGTGGTGTGAGCAACGTGGATCATATTACGCCTGCGAGAATACTTGCCGGATTGCGATTTCTTCGGGAGTCAAAAGACTTTCGATATTGAGGGGATCCTAGTGTCGCGTATTAGCGCCATGATACCGTGCAAAGGACTGAGGGACATGCCTCCCACTGGTACGTTGCATACTCTAGGAGACCGTATTAGTAGGAAGGGGCTACTGGAAGATGGAATTGACTGAACTAGATGCGTAGCGCCTACTAGGACGCAGAACGGAGGACTGCAGGGTGCGAGAAAGACGGGAGCGCGCAAAGATGGACATGGTTCCGGGTCAAGATGCAGTTGAGCTGCCGAGCTTATAACAGGTGATCAGAAAATTTAGCAGGTGACCATGTCTCCGATTCGGACTCAACATCTGGTTGCCTTTTGCCATCATCTAGCAAAGATTGGATTCCCCAATCCTCCCTCCGGAGGCCACAAGAAGAGCTTCAAAAGACGACGTACTATCGGAATTAACTGCTGCTGTAACCAATTTCTTATCAACTGTAAACTCTTGCTCCAGTGAGTTTCTTGCTTTCCCCGTGACCAGGACTATCAGCGAACTGACGTTCTTGAAAAAAAAGCGTACCACTGGCAAAACATGAGCGTTCCCCTGCCGCATGAGCTCGTAGACGCGATTGTTGGTTATCTTTCGGACGACGTACGAACTCTCGAGAGCTGCGCGCTTGTCGCTCGGACCTGGTCCGGTCCAAGCCAGCGCGCTCTCTTCCATCACATCGACTTGACCTATTATCTCGTGATAGAGGGCTTCTTGGCCCATCTCACCCGCCATCCTCATCTACGATTACTCATTCGCTGTGTATCACTTGCCGAGTTTCCTCTGGAGTCAGATGTGGTACAATACTCGATTTGTGTTGCCGCGTTGCTTCGTTGTCTACCTTTTCTGACATCAGTCATTGTGACATATTCAATCGCATGGATCTACCCACATGTCGACGGATCTTTCCCCCAGGTCCTCGCGGGCTTTCTTCGCCAGTCATCCCTAACTACGATTGACATTCATGGTCTCTCCACCCCGTATAATTTCCAACAAGCACTGTCATCTCTCGAAGGAAGTCGAATCAAACGAGTGTGCTTGACTTCTGTGGGCGTGCAGCGACCAACGCAAATATTTATAGAGGAAGCTGTACGCCTTCCCTGTGTCGAGTTCCTTCGTTTGGATGTAGCAAGTCGTTACTTCGACACCTTTGAATTCTGGTTCTCGAAACCCCAGACCACGTTTCCTTGCTTGAAACACTGCGAGATTAGTGCGGGTGACCTGACTGAAATGACGCGTTGGCTTACCTGGTTTCGACAATCGATGCTCAAACTGGACTCTCTCAGAATAGAATCGAAGACCAGTCACGGTACGTGCTGCTGTATCTGCGACTCTCACCGACTCATGATACTGCCAGGCTATATCGCTGGACAAACTACAGAGTCTCTTTCTGTATTTCATGGCCTGCACTGTACACATCTCCAACTGTGCATTGCGGACCGCGCCAGGCAGCCTTGGCCCGTAATATGGTGGACAAATGCATTCCAGTCGCTGGTAGATTCCGGCGCGCGAATCCATTTCACTGAACTGACGTTCACATTTCCCCATGTTGAGGCGCTCTCAGATGTGTGGAATGACCTTGACGGTGTGCTATCCCACGATGCCTTCGGCAGCGTGCAAAAGATCCATTTCGAGAAGAACAGTGAAGACAGGACTCTTATCACCGACCCGGTACATCCCGAGTTTGCAAGTTCCATACAGAGGGTCATGCCCGGGCTTGCGAGCCGGGGTGTGCTGCGCCTTTCGTAGGCTGCAACTATTAGAATGGGAGGAGGAGTTTGGGGTTTGGTAGGATCATACACACCAGAGTTCGAATACATACCGTGACTTCCGGTACTCTTGATGTTGATGTCGTGATTTCTGGGTTGAACATGCATTATTTGTAGTTAAATATTCATCGGCGTTGTTTACCTGTTACTGCACCAGCTGTCCATGGACGTTTTCTACTTCGGCCGCGAATGACCAAGCAAGAATTTATCTAAGGATAAGATAAGGCCATCTAGGGCATCGTCGTCTATGGACATACGGGCAATCCAAATTTTGGGGGAAGTGCATTGCTCATCGTATCCACCATCGTCGCGGGTGCACCTCCCGCTATCCAAAAAATTTCACTCACCGAACATCACCGTCCGATTTCAAAGCTTTCAGATTAAAGGACTATGTATTCCAAAGTGCGCTTTGCTGGTCTGCGTGAGAGCTAGTCAAGAAGTATGCCTTCTGCGCACCCGTTAAGGTGGCTCAAAGTTCAGTGCTTATTGATGTTCAGTGGGCATGGATCAAGTAATACTTGGGCTCAGTGAAACCAGGACGACGCTCTGTGGGTGGCGCAATTCCGCATCACGATCTTACGCTGCCTCTCCAAGACTTCACAATCCTAAGTATGAGGATGCGGGACCTCTTGGTGGTACGATGAAGTCTAACCAGAAGCACTGGAGAATACCAGATGTGAAGCTCCATGCCTTGAGTCTCATCGCAATTTTACAAAGCCCCACCATCTGTGATCATCTCGTGCTGCCAACATGTCATATTGCGCTACATGAAGAAATGGAGGGAAAAGAGCCATGTGTTTTGCATATACGCATAAATGTACAGACAGACAGACAGGCTGCTTAAATCGTCGACGGGTAGAGCATCTTTTCCCAAAAGTCAGCTCCAACATGCCCTTGAAACAAGCAGGAGAGAAAAGGACGTACAACACGGACACTGGCACCAAATGCCCGGGGCGGGAGGTTCGAGCGGAATTTTGACTTGACGACGCCAGAGCTGCCGTGTGGCCGGGTCACCCGTCTGTAGTGCACAATATCATGATTGAGCACACCGCCCCCATAGTCGTAGAGCGGGAACACACGCACCCCCAGATCACCCGCACTTTCGATCCCTGAATCTCCCGCTTGGCCTTGTAGACGTAGGCAACACGCTGCACAAACCATCCATCCATCAGCCCCCAACTATCACCCATAGTAGCGTCCACCGAGAACGCACCTTTCCAAGGTAAAACTGCGCATCCTCCTTCGTCGCGACACCCTCGATCTGGAGGAGAGAAGTGTTCGGGCGGCTGTTGCGCTTCGCGCGCTTGTGCCCCAGGACGCGGCCTTTGCAGTACAGTCTACAAAGTGTCAGCCCTCATCCTCATCCAATCTGCATCCAGCCCAGTTCCTCCATCCGTTCCACCAGGATTCGTCCCACACGTAGGCTGGCATGGTCTGCTCACCTAGTAGAGCCCATTTTTTGTCTTGAGGAGTGCGCCGAGCGTTGTTGTTGACGGTGGTGAGTAGTGGGCCAAAATTGCTGTGCCAAATCGGTCAATGCTTCCCACGAGCGTTTGGTTAGCACAGCCACATTGGCTCCTTCAGGCTGCGTGTAGCCATTCTCTTGTGTAGTAACGCAAAGAGCGCTCCTTCCTCATTGACACTCGCTCAGAAGGTAAATCTTCCCATTGAATAGTTCAATTCTATTTCCACTAGCAAGTACAAATGCCATCCATTTCCTACAGAGCCGCTCCAAATATCTGGTACCGTCTGCAAATACTCGGCCCAACCTCGTCGTACTGCGCCTTGGTATGGCATGAAGCATAAAATTCAGGTAGCGATGCCAATAAGGAACCGCCAAACCATACAGCGTAACGCTGTTGTTTGTGAGAAATAACATCAACTTCAACTCCCGAAGACTGAAGGCAAATTAATAAACGCGAAGAAATACAAGGGGAAATGAACCTGCCTTGAGTAAGTTTCCGCTTGCAAGGACGCTAGCATCCAATCGACGGTCAACCAACAGCTTCAAGTCCCGCTTGAGGCGGTTGCCAAAGTGCTGGAACATTGTCGATCCACCAGAAAGAACGATGTTCTAATCCATTTGTCAGAACAGGAAGACTAATATCAATAATAAGCTAACCTTGTACAACCCACGACGAACATCGATCGGAGATTGTTGAATAACATCGTCAACAATGTCAGGAAGTGGCGTCAAGAAATCAGAAGAGTAGATTTCAGGGTTAAAGAAGATTTCGGGGGCAAGGAAACGTTCATAACCAACGTCTATGCTGTATTTCTGACAAACAGTGAGCAATGGCCATAGATCAGAAAGGAGTACATACCCTTCCCGTCACACTATGCTCTCCCTCATAGCGCTCAAAGTACTTGTACGGATCCTCATCGTATTTGCGGAACTCCCTAACGATATCCTGACAGACGTAGCTGTACGTCTCTTTCACTTTACCCGCCACCCTCAGTTGGTCTTCCGGCGGCACAGCAGACATCTCTCCACGTTCCCGCATGAGATTGAGCACAAACTGGGAGATATCGCGACCGGCGATGGGGATGTGCTTGATGGCGCTTCCAATAACATACCCCTCCGCGCAGGGAATGACGTGCGTAACACCATCACCAGAGTCGATAACCGTCCCAGTGAGCGTGCGGTCGGTGACACGGTTAGATGTCCAGGAGGCGGCGAGGGCAAGGACGGCCTGGACGGCGATGTAGAGGCCCTTGATGTTGAAGGATTCAAAGAAGATCTCGGCGGTCTGCTCTCTGTTCTCTGGGGGGTTCAAAGGAGGCTCGGTCTTGCAGACAAGTCAG
Organism: Hymenopellis raphanipes; assembly: GCA_036872995.1. Lineage (NCBI taxonomy): Eukaryota > Fungi > Basidiomycota > Agaricomycetes > Agaricales > Physalacriaceae > Hymenopellis > Hymenopellis raphanipes. The sequence goes on from JAYMDG010000011.1 coordinate 496,884, forward strand.
ATTGACATAGATGGGTATCGCTGCGGGCTCACCAAGAGGAAATGATGGTCCTCAGGCTCTGCCCTGAGATATTTGAAGATTGTCTGCTCCCAGTAGCGCTCCATGTAATCCCAGTTGTCTATCATTCCATGGCGGATGGGATAGTGGACGCCGTAGCCGGGTGTCTTGGCGTTGGCAAGCGCCTCATCGCCGATGAAGAAGTCAAGGTCCTCGACACCGCGCTTGGATGCGAGATTGCCTGGTTTAGCAGGGATCGCTGGGGCGCGGGACGACTGGGCTGCAGGACCGCGGGTCGCTATAGCTGTCGGAAACACACTAATGCGCGTCTTAGCATTGAGGATTGGATTATCAATTATACTCACAACGATGGATCCGAGTTTCCAGCAAAGCTAGACGTCGTTCAGTACGACGAGGAACAGTGCTAGAAAGAATATTTACCCGATTTTTGAATATCCCGTTCCATTATCGCAGATAATAGGCGCTAAATTGGACATGGTTGCGGACCAGGACGAGGTGGTCGAAAGTCAAGTGGTCGGGGGGCACAGCTTGCTGCGACTTGGGATGATAATAGATGACGCACAACCTCTCTCTCCTTCCTGCCACAACGATGCCCAAGCTGCATCTCAAACGAACGCCACAGGAAGAGGCACATTATGCGCGCAAACGACAGCGGAAACATGAACGGCGGCGTCGGGAGGAGCTCGGACGCGGTATGCGTGACGACGACGACGATTCTCGTCCTGGACCATCAGACTACGCCAAGATACAGGCGGAAATAGAGGAAGCACGCTTTCGAGAGAAAATGTCCATGGCTTTCGAGGACGACGAGCGCTTGGACTCGCTCGAAGCCAGGATGAATGACTTTGCACATATACCCATGAGATGGGGAGGAACTGGGTCTAGAAATGTCTATGAGGGCGACGACTATCTCAAGATGGACCCCTTGCAAATGGACGACGAAGAATACGCGGAATGGGTGCGCGTCGGGATGTACAGGCAGGTGTCTTTAAATCCAAATGCCATAGTTATCTAACAAAGTAGTACAGGAAAACGCATGCTCAGGAATACGAAGAAAGTCAACGGCGAAAAGCTGAAAAGGCCGCTGCTTCTGCTAAACGAAAGGCAGAAAAGGAAGAGACAAAGAGACTCGAAAAGGCCATGGAAGAGGAACGCCAGCACCGGAAACGCGAACGAGAATTCCGACGCCTCAGCTTTGCTCGTGAAGAGTATGATTCTCGCTGGAAGGACATTCTCGCCACTCCCAACGATGACCGCCAATACGGTTTTCGAGATATACCATGGCCAGTTCTATCCAAATCCCACGTCTCCATCGACGACCTCACCTCCAATGCTATTACTTCATTCCTATTCTCAACTTCCACATTCACGACCGACGAACAAAAGAAGGACAAAAAAGATAAACTTAGAGAGACGTATCTGCGCTTTCATCCAGACAAGTTTGAAAGCAGATTGATGACCCGCGTTCGAGAGTCAGAGCAGGAGCAAGTTCGCCTGGGGGTCGGCCAGGTCGTCAGAATACTGAACGACTTGATGCAGCAGCAGCAATAGATGAATTGTAGATTAGATGTACAGTAGTATGCATTACAAACCAAGTCTCATAATCAGTGCGTCCTCCCTCGCCTCGCCTCTTGGTCTATATTAACTCACTAAACCGCTCAACAGGGAACTCCCGGTCCTGTGGTTTGAGCAGCGCCGCTTGCTCTCCCGCTGCATACCGGAGCGTCGTCATCAACTCCACATCCTCCATCATCTCGTTGTGCAAAGCCCGGATCGCCAAAAACGTCGCGTTGAGACGACTCATCGTCAAATGGCCCTCCGCAATCTCCGTGCTCTTCTCATCGAAAAACTTGTTAAACTCTGCCTCCATTTCGTCGACAGACTTGTCCTCCGTATCCGTCTTTAAAAAAAGAGCGTCATAGGCGGCTGACAAGGGGTTCTCGGACTCCCAAGTGCTGTTGTCCTTCTCCTCCGTGCCCATTTGGAGAGCGTCATCGGCGTCTGACAAAGGGCTGTTGCCAGCCTCCAGCTCCTCGTGTGGTGCCATTGGCACTGTCGGTCGAGGTCCGAAACAATCTTTCATAGCAGCCAGCACTCTATCTCTAGCGGCACTGCTGTCACCCTCCGATGCCTCGCGGATCCGCATTATCTTGAACGGTGTCGCTTGAGTGTCGGGAGCATCTGGCGCTTCAACACCACCGCTACTATGAACTTCGTCGCCGTCTCTGTTCACTGCCACAGTGGGACGCGGCTCGACGGGTGCTTCTTCTGCAAAGAGCCCCATCGCAGCTTCACGGTCAACAGAAACCTCTCGTTTTGCCGGTGCTGGAGAAGACGGGTCTTCTGGAGATTGCGAGGACAGACTTCCCTCTGCCTCTGTCGGTCGGGGCTCGATATGATTTTGCGGAATAGACAGCACTCTAGGTCTAGCGCCACTGCCACCATATAATGCCTCGCGTATTTGCATGAACGGCGTAGGTACTGTCCTCCTATGACTTTCGGGAGCAGCTGGCGCTTCAGCACCACCACTACTAGCGTCGCCGTCTCCGTAGGGGCGCGACTCGACGGGTGCTTCGAGCGCCGGCGGTTCCATCACAGCTTCATGGGCCTCGCGTTCCACGGGTGAAGGGTCTCGAACGAGTAACTCTGGAGATCGCGAGCGGCCCGAGGACAGGCTTCCCTCGTCCGAGGTATTCGACGTCGGGTACACCTTTCTCGCGATGCTTTTGCGCTGAGGCCGGGGCGGAGGGGATGACACGATATTTTGATCGTTCCGGCGCGCTGGCGTTTGGGGTGGAGGCGCTTTTTGCTCTTCCGCCTCCTCCTCCCTCACCTCCTCGTCCGATGGTACTGGTTTAGCAGCCGCCGCTTGACGGTTGCCTCTCCTTGGCTGTTTAGCCGGCCTTTCTTCTTCTTCTTTCTCTCCCCCCTCGTCGTCTGATTCGGCTGCGTCGCGTTTCCTCTTCACACGCGTGGTTTGTGGCGCGTCCCCAGCCTGGGAAGCGGATTCATTTGTTTGTTGTGGCTCTGTGGATCGACTGGTATGCAAATTCAACAATGAGAGTGGACATTTGTCTGAAAGGATCACGTACTAGTCTATCATTCCTTGTATCAACTCTGCTTTGAGGCGACCATTGACGCGAATGTTGAGCTTCTGTGGACAATCTAAGCCGCGGTGGCATAGTACACCTCAAATCAATGAGGACGTACCTGGATGACATCTTTCAAAATAGCCACCGTGAATCGATTCAAGTATTCCTCTGTCCACTGCGCGTCTTCGTGGAACTCAGGTCTCGCCTGTTTCCTCCCGGAAGTCTTCTTCGTCGGAACCTTGCCCATGAGGTGGCGTAGTGGTGGTAGTGGTGGTGGTAGAAAGGAAAACCTGTGTCGCCTTTGTTTGGCATCCCCTCCATTTTTCTTATCATCGCAGAACAATGAACAAGAGAACAAGACCCATCTCGAGGGTCGGGGCTTGCCGATAAAGAACAATGGCTCGGCACCGGCATGATCGGATAGGGCCATCGCGTTCCTTGTGTGTGTGCCCATGTCGCGGACAATAAGTTCTGAATATGAATTTGCGCTGTTTACAGTTACATCTCTTCAACACAACCCCCCATCTTCGCCCGCCTTGAAATTTCTCTCTTCCTCCCTACTATGGCACCCAAACGCTCTTCTTCGAGAACTTCAAACACGCCGGTGAGACAGCTTCTGTTGTTTTTGAGGCGCTGACTGACGTTGTTCCCAGAAACAGAATACGAGATCCCGCCGCAGCGCATCGGTCACCAGCACTGGGACGCGCAGGTCTGCGAGACTCGCTGGCCACGACACCGCGCCGCCTCAGCAGGAGGATGTACCTCCAGCTGAATCTAGTGCCCCTGCAGAGACTGGGACGTTGGCCGTAATAAACGAAGGCTCGGATGATGAAGCATCCCACCCCGAAGAAGCCCACGTAGTCGAGGATAATGACCCTCTCGCCGTAATTCACGAAGGCTCGGAAAGTGAAGCATCCAGCCTTGAAGTACAACAACAGCTGGAGGATAAAGACCCAGACCCTCTGGCCGGCATTAACGAAGGCGCGGACGATGAAGCGCCCAGTCCCGAAGATGTCGAGGAACAACAACAGCTGGAGGACAACGACCCTCTGGCCGTCATTAAAGAAGGCTCGGACGATGTCGAAAATGTCGAGGGCCAACAACACCTTGACGATCATGACCCTCCTCCCACAACGATTGAACCTGCTCCTTCCCGTGCGTTTCTCTCTCCATTGTCCGTCGCTCGCCTATTAAACCAACGTATTCATAGATCCCCATGATAATCCCCTATGCGAACTTTCCTACCCCGAAGACGATCCAGAGCTCCCGGAATCTCAAGAAATTGAGGCGTCGTCGAGTCTTCCGCTCCAACCAACAATATATGACTATTCCGGTACGCTTTGTTCCCATCCAGTTCCTTCGCCTAGATAACATGTTCTCTTAGCTCCTGAGGATATCCAGCCTGGCTTACCGTCTACATCCCAATTACCCGACCATCCTCCCCCTCAACTCCCAATCGCGCAACCCAGACCGACCCTTTCCCCCAGCGCCTCCGCGGCGGTCGCCCTGTTAAAACGGATAACAAAACTTCGCGCCGCGGTCGTCGACAACGAGTTTGATTCAGACGACTCCTCCGAATTGGAAGATAGCGATTCAGATGCAGATGCAGACCCAGACGCGCCAGAAGCAGAAGAAGATACACGACCATTCTACGCCACCCATCTCGGTGACGCAGTCGACGAGACAGGAACTCCCGAATGGTATGCTCCCGTAAAGGGACAGGCATGGGCGTTCTATCAGCAACGCAAGGACATCGCACATTGCGCCAAGCTCTTCCCGCACACGGAGACGTTATTGAAAAACATTGAATCGTCCTGTATACGGGAGAAACTCTTCCAGGACCGCCTTCTCGTCTACTTTAGGGAGTATATGGCAGAGCAGGAGAGCGAGAACCAGACGCTGCAGAAGGCTCCAGCTTTCAGCAGCTCGAAGGACATATATGGAGTTACGGTCTCAGAGTTGCGGGAGGAGGTGGAGAGGACTCGAGTCAGACCAGAAGGAGAAAATGCCGAGCAGTCGTCCTCAGAGCCGCAGGCCTCAGCAGGAATTAAACGTCCACGGGAGGAGGAGGAAGACGATGCTGTGTCTGAACGCGAGTCTCGTCGCCAGAGGTTGTCACCTTGAAATGCGTGAAATGGCACTCGTACATTGTTCTGGAAACTTATAACTTATACGTATACCTTAATAGTATCCTTTGAAACGAGGAGCGCGACTTGCTTTTCGCCACCGTCGTCAACGGTCAATCCCGCATAGTCTTCTCGAGCAAGGACAAGAGGCATCTCATTTCAATCATCATCCTGTGAGCCAGTCTTGTCTACCATAAGACTGACTTTATCACCCTTATCTAGGTCCTTGAACTACAAAATACAGCATCAATACAATGCAGCAAGAAAAAAAGCCAACATACCGTCAACTCCCTCGTGCGATGCAAACTCTCAATCTCGTCTATGCGGTCGCGAACACTGTTCAGCGTCTCCTCGAATGGCAGCTCCTGACTCTCTACGACCTCACGCGCTGCGTGTAGGATGAGCATCGAGTCTGGGCGGACGTCATGGTGAACCTGTACAGGTGTCAGTGCAATGCCGTTTAATAACATTCCAGGCTACTCACGTCGATAGCAATAATATTTGCGCGGTCGAGTTCTAATTAACGGTAAATAAACGCTGTATCCTCGTAGACAAGATTAACTCACCTTCTAAAAAGTCAGCCCGAGTCATCAGCTGTCGGCATTTCCACTACGAAAAGGTGTGAGCAAGGAGGAATCAACAATCATCAAAAGGGCCATTACATAGGGTATAACAGGAAGCGGTAGCTCAGCGATAGATTTGGGTCCATCTACGTTTCCGCCGGCCTTGATGGACTCCAACAAGTCGCGCTCTTGCTCCTGGCGCATCTTGACGAATTCAGCTAGGAGTAACCAGGAGCATGAACTCCATTTTTGCTACGAACGGCCGTGTTAAGTAATGGATTGAGACTAGTTGGTGAGCATAATCACTTCGTCCATGACATCGTCGTCGCAGTCAACGATCAAACCTGCACGAATCAAGGCTTGAGTAGGTGCATAGGATGTTCAAAAGAAGCGAGATTAACCTATTTGACTGAGAAGCCATGCCTTCTCGACGTCCAAAAGATGCTTCGCCATTTCCAGCGCATCTTTGTTTCTCGCAACCTACCGGATAATGGTTGAGTAGTTGAAAACGTAACGACTTAGGATATACCTTGTTGAGGTATGACAATCGTCCTCCAACCAATTCCACGATGCTCTGGATATCGTCGGGATTCGTCTTGTGATTGAGGTTCATGCGCATGCGCGTGCACGCATGTCGGGCCTCTTTGGCATCGAGATCGTATATGGAGAGGACCTGCAGAAACACTGTAAGCTGACCCTCAGGATGTATTGTTGAATCTCGGCACATACGTGCATTCTGCTACCGTATTTCCCTGAAAAAAGTTGGTGAGCAAACAAATATGCAGTCAAGGCACTGACGCATTGTATAAAAAGGCCAGAAATCGTCACTATTACAACGTAAGCAAAATAGACGAGGAACTGTTGGAGAATTGCCTACGTGCTGAAGACCATAGTCAATATGCCTTCCTAGAGTTCAGAAAAAAAACAATGATGGAGAGACGAGAAACCTTACCACTTGCAGCCCAAGCCTCAGCTCTCTGTTGTAATTGTAACAACATGTTGCGACCGTCGTCATCGTTTTTGAAGAAATGAACGTTGTTGACAATGAGTACCAGCGGTTTACCCGTCCTGCGGGCCGAGCGAAGTGCAACTTTTTCCAGCTTGTTCAATGCTCGTTCGATATCAAGTGCGGGACCACCTATCGTGATTCAGTCTCTGGAAACAGTGAAAGTAGGAAGAACAACTACCCTCGCGAGGATCGCGTCGTTGGAACAGGCCAGTCTGAGAATCCTCATTGTACTCATAGTTGAGTGCCTTTCCTAGCCGAAGACGGAACACTTCCAAGTCGGGATGCGCGTCGCACATTGAAACACCCTCCGCCTGGATGGCCGACATGCTGTCAAAGATCATAGTACCCTTTCCAGAACCCTAGGAAGACGATGAGAATGTTACGACGCGAGGACGCGAGTCGCGTACTTTGGGTCCGAGAAGAACGAAATAATGGCCAGACTCTCGCCCTTGGACAATGTGGTCTATACGGTCCTGCTCTTTCCGTCGAAGGTGCTCCGTCCATGGTATGTCATCCATTTCGACGTTAACGCCACTGGCATCGTCCTTCTGGGAACTCTTGGTCTGGACAGTAGCAAGCTCAAGGGCGGGATCGTAGCCAGCTTCGAAGGCCTTCTCAATCTACACCGATTTTCAATACTTTCTTCAGCGACCGAAGCAACGACGCATATACCTTGTTCAACACATTCCATTTGTACCACTTCAAATATCCTACACCGCCCGCAAAGACTGTGTCGCGTTAATTACGAGGCTTACAGTCAAAACCAGTCACGTACCCATTCCTAGTCCAATTATCGTCGTCAACGCCGCATCTAGGAAAGGGTTCTTGGTGAACTCAAACATGCTGGTGCCTCCAATACCGCTACCTCCGCCACCGCCAGGTGGATTGAAGGGGACATTGATGGCTGAGCTGCCTTCGTGCACTTCATGGCGCGTCGGATGTTCAGTCGGCTTGTGCGGCGTCGGCTGTATCGTATGCTTCCGTGGAGGCGGAGGCTCATTTGCGGCGGGTCCTTCGGTGTATGTCCGTCGGAAAAGTACAGGGCGCGAGCCAGCGCTGAGGGCTGCGTGACGAGGCAACGAGCGAGCTCCTAGCCTCGTTATCATACTTTATACAAAAGAGTGGGATGTCCAAAGTAGAACAGTATTAAGAACTCGACGACGACGAGGCTGTGTTACATGGCAAAAAGGGCCGACGCGCCGAATTAGCTTGACCTACGGACGACACGTGTTGATGGTGTACTCAACGCAGGGGAGAGAGATATCTAAACAGGATGAAGGATACGATTCAATGGGGACGTCAAAGAAGAGAGCGGGCGCTTATTTCGTTCACTGTGTCACGTTAACGCGCTCTAACCGCCCTGACAACGCACGGTTGTTGGTTCTTATTCTTAAAATATACAGAGACTCTTGATTGCATTGCTACACGTTTACTGTAGAAGGGGCTACCATAGGTAGGCCAGAACCTTGGGGTATGAGAATGATATATTGAACCGCAGATCATTGAGCTCTAAACACCGAGCACCGCGAGGTGTAGAGAATGCCTACGGGAGACCGTTATCATTGAGCTTGTCAAAGGTTTGAACCCGGCTACAAGAAACAGAAAGACAGATCTCACGCACGCGTTCCTGATGTATGCTATCTGGCAACCAAGACCTTGCTCGCGCGGATATGAAATCGCCTGTAATTTGCGTCCTGGAAAGTGATGTCTTGGAATGGAGGCGCAAAAGCAAGAACGAAATGTCGGCGGGTAATGCACCGATATGCCGATGCTATGGTCCCGCCGAAGGAATACTATGCAGCAAGCGATTAGTATGAGTTCGAAGGCGTTTGCAGTGCAAATACAAGAAACTCGTCATTCAAACATGGATACAGATGGACAAACATTAAGGTAGACATTATTAAACAACAAACCGTGCATTAGATCTCGGGGAACTGGGTGGTGGCGAGTGGGTGACACTGAGGGTGACCACCTCGCCTCTAGAATTCGTTACAGGAAAATGCTTCCAGTCACCGAGCCCATCATAAGCATGGTCTGGCGACCGTGGGGAGACAACGGATGATGGGCCAGAGTGCCTGCGCTGGCAGCACTGGCAGTGATAGGACGATCCAGATCCGTTGTCCATTTCGTGGGCTGAGGTAACGGGATTGCGATTCGGTACTAGTCCTGGTCTCGTAAGAGAGAAGAGCAGGACGTTCAGGAGACCCGACGAAGAGAACAAGACGCTGGCGACGGCCGTTGCTGCAAACGGCACTTTCACGTCAGAGAAAGCCAACCACCTCACAACAGACATGGGAAAAACTGCAATGAGGTAGACTGCCGGATAGCTGGCAAGATGAGAATCAGGAGATGCATGTGCACATGAACGATAACTTACAATAGCATCTGCATTGCAATGGCGCTTGAGCGGCTCATAGATGCACTCATGGCATCGAGATTGGGGTCTGAGCGGCGGCGGCGGCGGATTCTTCCAGCGTCAATCAAAATATAACCTGGGACCAAGGGCAAACAGTGTGAACATGGACCCGTACTAGATCTCGGTAAGTCCACACCTTTGATAACCAAAGCTATGAAGAAATAGCATATTATATTACCAAATGCCGCCACCCAAAGCCAGAGGTATTCCAGAGCGATACGCTGGGTGGCAAAGTCCTCAGTTATCCAACACCCTGGAAGATGTTTAAGTACTGCGGTTTGAAGCGTTTTCAAAAGGTACTCACAGTACTGTGTATTGCCGTAGTAGTCCTGGCCCTTATGAGTTGCCATGCTGATTCCGACAATGAGAGCAATAAAGATCCAAATGCAAGCGATAACAACAAGAGCTATCTTGGGCGTTGAATGCCACCGAAACACGAGCACGGTGAACGTGTGCAGAGCAATAGACTTTTCATAATAGACCAGTCAGCAAAAAGTTTGTGGCGCGAGATGGAAACACGATACCAAGGTCCTGTGATGCTGAATTGGAATCAGCGCGAATGTAAGACTTCATAGCGACGTACGATAGTGCCACGCCAACGTCACCCATTTGCTTGAATATCCCTAAACATGTTATTGGCGTCTCTGTCGGAACGCTGGCATACAAAACTTACCTTGAACCGTGCAAAGAGTATTCTCCGTTACTCGCTGGATCATCGGATTACTTCAAATGTATTTTTAGCGTGCACGAACTTACAGCATCGACGACCCATTGAACGTCCATAATCCCGCCTAGTACGCAATGAGGTAACTCACGCGACAGCTCGTGTGACAGACCCACCGATCGCTTGTATCAAATCGGACACCAAGAGATTGACAAAGTAATAGTGTACGTGCGTCGACACTTTCCATGACCGAGATGCGCCTCTTCGAACAGCGACAGCAGAGTACTAAGTACAACGGGCATTGTAAGAATTCGCTTTTCTCCGAAATGAAATAACGTACCGCGATATAAACCAACAAAGAAGCTACCGCAACAGCAGATAGACTAGCCGATTCGATGATGAACACGATACCGAGACGAACATTGAAGTCGAAAGGAAGGTCCACGGTCTCACCACCAGCGGTGGACATTGTGGGAGTGGGGAAACCAGGCAGCGGGAAGAGGGAAACTGGAACACGGGCGTCTACACATCCGCGCCGTTTATATCCACGAGGAGTCCCTGAACGGGCCTGAGATTGCAAGCGACGTGATAGCAGATTAGCAGGCAAATTCCCAGCCAAAACTACCAGAGATGGACATCTCCCTACGGGATGCATCCCCATCAGTGTCCGCGACGTGAGGCATGCATCGATTACATATAGCGATAGCTATAATTGTTGGTCCATATGCGATACCGATGGAATCCTCCCGTTTCCCATCTGCGCCGAGGGGAAAACTGGGCACAAGGCAATCGGCAACTGCCGGGAGCGCACAAAATGTGGAGACGTGCCGCGTGCCTCGAGAATTCGAGTGGATTGAGGCCGAAAAAAATGGAGCCGAGATAACTCAGTCTATACAGGTGGTAGACATCGATGCAGATCTCATCGCATTGCTATGCTACAACGCGTCACCTTGAGAGAAGAGGTAAGCGTTAGGCCACGGATACAAGTCTGGCGGATGGTGGAAGGAAAAGATGGTGGCGTTGCAGGCTATCAGTTTGTTTCAGGGGTGACTTTTTTCCTTTCGACTGCAGGTATCATGTGACTGGATTCTCCCAGTACTTGGCAGTAGGTGACAGTTGACTACAGTGTGCGGGAAGGTCCAGGGCTTGAGTGGGTAGGCTGTCAGATCTCTGACATGCTGTGTATGTCCACAATACAGCCTCTTTCAAATCTGGCTTCTGACCATTTCATGATCTGATAGTGGGACTCTCGCTGCCTGCCAGAATTGCGCCACATGTGAGGGTTCTCAGCGAAATGTCTGGCATATTCGCGACCACATCCGACTGTCACACCCACAGGACCGAAAGGTCTGATTACCCATGGAAGGGCTTTCCCAATATTTTGTTTCGTCGCTGGCGGGGGATCAGAAGCTACCTCGTATCAACCTGTCACCGCAGGCGGCCAATGGCACCGGGAACGAGTTCTGGATGGAGTCAATGGTTGAGGTACACTCAACTCATAAGCAAATCATGAAGAACACGCATATCGTAGGGAGCCAATTGTTTGACGAGTTGAGCTATAATAGCATTCGGGTGGTAATCAGCACGAACCATAGGCGGTGAATGGCGCTCAGGAGTTCAGTGTTATCAACGACGTCCTCGGACTCCGGGATGATGTCGTTTATCGACGTCGGGCTTGAAATGAGTGTCCGGGAACAGGGATTTTGGATCCATCGCTCGGAATTGGCGAGAGTCCGACGTCATATTGACAAGGCTGCCATTAAACAACAATTATAGACGTCCAGCCACGACGCGACGCGAGGTGCAAGCAGCAGATGGTGGTGGGAAGCAAGGTTGAACCGATCACGTGGCTCTGGCTGGCTTCAACTTCGACATGTCACACTCGTGTTAACTGTGGCAGAGAGTCGTAAAAACGACCGCGATTTCCAAGTGATAATCGATAAAGCTTTATATCAGCCGTTGTTTCTGGGTGCGTCCTCGTGGTTTTCTTGCCTTCCTCTCATCATGGCCCCACAGTTGTACGACGCACTTGACGCCAATTTAAACATCACACCTCCACGCGTAGGAGTGCGCCCCTCCTTGAGCTACTCGTACCAGCAAGAGAGTGCCGCTACCATGAAGGAGGCTGTTAACACTGATTTTCCCGTCCACTGTCGCGTCACCGACACCGACCAGTTTCTGAAGGCTATGTTCCCGATCGAGGACAAGCTTATTGAAGCCATTTGGGACGAAGTTAAAAAATCGCATTACCGACGATCACGATGGAAAGCCTTCCCGACATCAGTTGCCAAAGAGGACGAATTGTACGACGCCTTTGTCTCGGTCGCCAACGCCATCCACAACGCCGCGGAAGAGCTCTGCCCGCAGCATCCCGGTGCAAACACTGCTCGACTCGGAGGGTCGACCACGTGGATCGACTACCACTCAAAATCTCCCAACTCTGTCGATAAGGATATTGCGCGAATACGACCGGATTGTATTCTTGCACATAGTCTTCTACATAACCATGTCCAGACTTTGCCTCCGGTATGTCAATCGCCCTTCAGTTCCAAAGAGAAACTAACTTTATCTGTAGGATGACGCCACGGTTCGTATTTTATCAATTTCAGTGCATCGCTTAGGGCTGACTCTATGTATAGGGCGTAATTTGGTGGCTACAAATTGTTGCGGCTCTAGAGATGAAGCGTAAAGACAAGGAGAACTGGGAGGGGGTGGTCAAGCAGCTCATTGGCTACTTGCGGCAGATATTGCGCGAGCAACTTGATCGTCGATTCGTTTTCGGTTTTACTCTTGGGCCCAGATGCATGTCGGTATGCCTTCACGACCGATCCGGCGTCCTCCTTACCAGTACGCCAATTGATATCCACAAGGTGAGTTCCGTATTAGACGCGCGTTAGTCTGGAACTCACCTCTTGGACTTAGTCTCCGAAAGACTTTATCCGTATCATCGCCGCCTTTGCGGTCCTTGCTCCTCACAAACTCGGCTTTGATCCCTCCATGAAGGTTTATATCGGGCCCAATGAAGTGGTCGAGTCTTACCGATTGACGAATAAGACGGCGCTCGACGTCTTTGCGACTGATTCGTACAAGAAGCGATGGGTCATCACACTCAACGATGGCACACAGTATTTGACTGTCAAAGTGATGAGTGTTGCTCGTGCGAGAGTAATGCGTGGTAGGGCAACGCTGGTTTGGGCGGTGGTACAATACATAGACGGTCGACCCGGAACAAAGGTACACATTGAACGCTGGCTTTGAACCAAGCTCACAACTTTGTTTAGGTCTTCGTTCTTAAGCAGTCCTGGCGTCCCGAAACAGTCAAGTCTGAAGGCGAGTTCTACGACGAGGCGAAGGGGTCCGCCTGCGGTCATCTTGGTCGAATAACGCTGTGCGAGGATGCCATAATCGACAATATGGTAGATCGGACTGGGTCGTTCGTACGTGCAAGTCTCTCCGCGAGCTTGCCGCCGGGTGACAACCAGGAACCGGGAACGAAGCGTGTACGTGCGGAAAGCCAGGAGGCTTTTCTTCATGTCGCATCGACGGACGATGACGAGATTGACCGAATCACCACTCCCAAACCGAGACCGTATGTTTCCCGAGTTCACACACGCGTCATCATGTCCACGTATGGCTGGCCGTTGAAATATTTTGCTACATTGAGGGAATTTCTCTCTGTGTTCTTGAATGGAGTGCAAGGTATGGTTGCTTCAAATGTATGACATCCCTTTGATGATGATGACTGCAGGACACGAATATCTATACGAGAACGGTCTTTTACACCGTGATATTAGTGCGGGAAACATCATCATTGCATGGTGTCCGCGCGAAGGAGCAACGACTGCCCTTGGTACCAGAGGGTGTCTTATTGACCTTGATCGCTCAAAACTCGGTGCTCAAAACATCAGGATGCTCCCTCAGGTTCAAACCCATGGTAATCCGATAACAGAGGCGCAACTTGCTCACCTTTCTTCCGCACTCCTTTTTTACTTTCAGTCTGATGATCTGTCGCTATCATTGCAGCCGGATGTTATTTCATCTGCATATGATGTGCTTGGGCGAGAGTATTCTAACTATACGATCGCGGCCATCAATTATAGTCTAGCATTCCCTCCTGCTAAGGAGAACTATACCATTACAACTGACCGGTTGGGATGGCACATGGTATGTCTCATTAGACAATTCCGTATTCATGCTCTTACCCCTTCAAAGGTTAAGCAGTGTTTCGACTTTAACACCTCCACATCTGCATCGGACAATGGGAAAAACGGCCTGAAAGGATCTCGGACTGTAAATCCCATCTTACAAACCTTCATACTAATGCTAACTTCATTATTTCTAGGGAACACCTCCTTACGCCAGTGCGGAAATTCTAGGACATGACAAATATGGCCTCGAGTCGAACAAAGTTGAATATCATGATGCTATTCATGATATTGAGTCGTTCTTGTGGATCTTGGTCAACATCTGCCTCACGCGCAGTGGACCTCGCGGTGCTCGTCGCAAGGAACTCACGGAAACAGACCCCGGTCACGACACACTCCGTCGCGTGGTCTATCACGTCTTCGACAGTGATGAGCCCACTCTCATAATAAACAAACGGCGTTTCTTTGTTGACCCTAGCGCCTTCGAGCGCGATGTTGTGGGGAACTTCCATGCCTATTTTCACGATCTCAAGCCGCTTGTTTTGCAATGGTTTGGTCTCCTTTGCTTGGCGTACAAGCACCGCGAGTTATACGAATATCACACCCTTCACCAGAGGGTCATTGCGTTGTTGAAAAAGGCGGTCGAAACTGTGCCTTCCGAAGAGGATCATAAGGATCAACTTGCAGCAGAGGTCTTCGAGGAGCGAAGGAAGGAGATCAATGACTTGTGTTTGTTGCCTGCTACTAGCAGTACATCGAATGCTGCACACTTTGACTCACCACCGAATGCAAGGAGTTTCCAAACAGGTTCACAACAGCAGAAATGTAGTTCTCCCGGGTCTCCAACTCCGCGTAAGCGAGTTAAAATTTAGTATCAGTATGTACAATAGGCGCTCGATACACTTGTACATGTCAATACGAAATATTTAGAGCGTGTTAAAGGCCGACGCGCCCACTTTCGCGTCAATTTCGATCGCATCCTTCAAGCCTAGTAGGTCTCTCTTGAGTATCACTGCATGTCGAGAATCTTCCGTTCGGCTTACCCATGACTTCAAAGAACTGCTTCGGCCCCATACCCCGAGCTGAGGGGACGTCGGTTCCTGTCTCCTTCAAGCTTTTCAAAGCGGAACGAATAGCATGGACCATCGATACAGCTGAAATTAAGGGGAATACTAGATGACACGGTTCTGAAAAGAGGCCAATAATCAGACTTTGAAGAGAGACGTACTGATTATTTTAACGCCAGCTGCTTCGGCCTCCTTCACTGTTACTGAGGGAGACACGCCACCTGTAACTGCATTGAAGAGGACCTATCGAAGTATCAGTGTAGTGACTAAGAGGCGAGGGCATGGCACATCACAGGTTTAGGCGCTAAGGCTTTCACAGTACGCTGCAAATCATCTACAGATCGCACCGCTTCAAGAAAGCATACGTCTGCCCCTGCATCGCCGGCCAATTTGAGACGTGTGATGGCTTCGTCCATGCTAGCGACTTGTTCGGCGTCAGTCCGGGCGATGATCACCTGGATGCACACCGTGTCAGTGAGTAGCACTGATTCGGGACATTCTTAGGCCCACGAGGTCACTACCGCCTGGGATAGAGTCCCTGGCGGTGACAGCTGCATGAATTCGAGTTATGAATTCATCTCGGTCGACGATTTGTTTGCCAGTTAAGTGTCCGCAACGCTTGGTTTGTACTTGATCCTCGATGTGCAAACCAGCCAAGCCTGCACGGTGGTATTGAGTGATAGTTCGCGCGACCATTAGCGGTCCGCCAAAGCTAATTAGGGCGCGTCAGATTCCACTTTTCACTTGTTGATGTTTTGACCTACCCAGTGTCAGCATCCGCTAGTATTGGCATCTGCGGATCCAAGCTACACACGACGCGGGCTGTCTAAATCATTAGAAAAAAGAGTTAGCACGGCGAAGATTAATGAAGTATATTGGACCAACATCAACGAAATCATTCAAAGTCGCGATGGCAAGATCGGGCTGGCCGAGACGCGAGGCGGTAGTAGCAGCCCCACTGAGTCATTTATTGTCAATATACAGCTTTGTTAATTCTTTGAATTACGAACCTCTGGTATAAACACTGAAATTCTGCTTCCAAGGCGCACCTGGCGCTGATACCGTCAAAAATTCCGGGAGCGACCTAGAATATTGATACAGATGACAGGTACGGGAAAACCGATATAAGCTCTGTACATACGATGATACCAGGCTCTGCCAACATCTGGCGCAGTTTCGTTGCAGGATGCACGTACATGGCTATCTGAGGGATGGGGAAGAAGACGACGAACCTGGGACATGGTTAGGGTTCATATAGGTCTTTCGTTGTTCCGGCATATAGATAACCGCCAGTCATGAGCTGCACGAGCCATAGCATTGTCAGAAATATCCAAGCATCATAATAGACGTGGTGGTCAAGCTTGAAATGGCCTCGGCCGAAAAAGACCGCTAAGTGTCCAGATATTCCCACGCACTTCAGAACTAAACTCTCATGTTACTATTGCTGTACTATAGGACACCGCCTCTCCTGATACGAAGCTGTGTATTTGCTTTGTGACTCTACCCTCGGGAAAGGACCCGAAGACATCGTGTAATGTCAATAGACTCATGACTGGAGTTCCTGCGACGTGTATAGACACGTCGACTCCACGGACGGGTTCATTCAGATCTTTATAGTCTGAGCAGGCGAGATTCCCTTGTTGGATCAATGTTCTCGTACAAAAGAGGTAAGGCAACCTCCTTTCGTCGACTCGGGTCTTCTCATGTGTCCTGTAGTCTTCCGTCCCGCTGTGCCAGCGAGCTTGCCCCCACTTCGAGACTTGAAGGTCGTGAACGATCCGTTACCCGACGAGCAGCGCCGAGTCATCAGAGACTTTCTGAAGGACTGTTTGCTGTACAAGGACTATCTTCTTCAGGAAATCTTTCGCCTGCACTCTCGCAAAGAGACAATGAATATGTCAAAACAGGTATGCCAATGTTCAACGTCCCTTGTTGTGGTATCCAATATTTCTAGTAGGTAATTAGGGACGCGATCCATGACACTATCGCAGAGTCCCAGGAAATCTTGACGCGGATCCTATCGTACAAACCACTCATATCCGCAATTCGCGACGTTCCTCCCGAGATATGGGCCCGTATATTCATGTTCTGTATGCCTGAACCGTCACGGTCCGCGTCGTCCGCATGTTCCTCGCCACATTCTCTGTACGAGGTGTGCTCAAGTTGGCGTTTGGTTGCCCTGAGTGACCCCCGTTTATGGCACTCGGTACATCTTACCATAACCTGCAATTCGACAAAGTGGCGGGCCACCTTATCGCGAATGAACTATGCTCGTGCCATGCCCATGCACGTCTCTGTTGCATCGTATGATCCGTTCTGGGCAACCGCTCTTGATGACGACAGCAGCATTCAGGAGTTTGTTCGTAGTACGTCTCATCATTGGCGGACACTTCACTATGTGGCGCGTTCAAGGAACATCGAAGCGTTCATTGACGCCGACATGCCAGCATTGGAATCCCTCACAATCGGATCATCTTCTCGTGAAACTCCTCTTGATCCTTCCCGACTCCCAAATATCCGATCCCTCACTTTGGAGTATGGGTGTAACCCAGAAGTGATCAATGCTCGATGGCCCAACTTGACAGAATTGAATATTTGCACCGCCGTCACCACGGAGTTCTTGACGCACTTCATATCCTTAAATCCTGCATTGGAGCGACTTAGCTTGCGGCGGCCAGTGCCCACGATCCCCTTCATAGCTCACCCCTCATTCCCGAGTATGACGCGTCTCATCTCTCTGACCGTGACGGTGGCGTCCGGTGACAACCCAATGGCTTTCCTTGAAAAGCTATATCTACCTTCATTGCACTACCTGAGGATAAACCAGTACGGGCAGGAGAGACCTTTCGCAAACATACACTCTCTTTTCGCATGTCTCTGTCGAATGAGGTGTCCACTAGGAACTCTGCATTTTAGAGGATTCCACGTCCCAGAGAGCGACATCCACCAGCTCGCTACTTCATTGCCCACCCTTCGAGATGTGAGGATTGAGCCTTACGTGGGCGCCCAGGTTCCAAATGTACTCGAGTGAGCGTCGCAATGTTATGGAATGAGCGGGCGATTTGACTTCACTGTGGTGTGAAGCTTCTTCGGTGGAAATTGCAAGTGCTTGGTGGAAGCGGAAGAATTGATAGCAGGGACTGTAACACTTGTATTTTAGATAGATTTCAAACTTGGGATACTCACAGTACATCCTTGGGGTAAGGTCGGATTCTAGCGGAGACCTAAAATACTTTGATGCAACGATCACGTGGCTACAGCTTTCCTTGGTCCTTATGCACACCAGAGGAACATCTGTCTGGGAAGTGTACGGAGATCAACCGACGACAGAGGTGAAATACCCGCATCTTCGAAGGGCATCACACTGACCTGATCTCAGCCTTTTGTACTCAAACAGTCGTGGACCTCGAACGGAGGCTCTCAAGGACGCGTCGCTGTTATTCGCAAAGCAGAGGTCATCGAAGGAGATGCTCCTGACCTCAGTGCCGCTACTCTGTCGGCAGCCGGAACTCATTCTTTCCAGAAGAAAAAATCCAAGGCTGTTCGAGTCATCCTGTCCCCACCTCAAGTCCTGTTACTGCAGCACTTCCGAACTCCGATCGAGCTTATCAGGACTCTTCTGGACACCATAAGAGGTCTTTTCGTCTCTGAGTTATGGACGTCATTTCTGATGTTTAGTGTAGGTCACGAATGCCTGTATATCAACGGATTTTTGCATCGTGACATCTGCCCAGCAAACATGCTCGTTATGTGGCACAGCGACGTTGAAAAGAGGGTAACAGGTTGCTGTACTGGAGCGCGCCTTAGCGACTTAGATCGCTTGAAAAAGGGCGCCCGAACGGACTCACCGCGCCTTCTTCCTAGGAACCATGGGAATCCCGAACGCCCTGAGCACAGGCTTAAAATCCAGGCAGCCGCATTGGCGGATTCTTTGTGTGCCGGGGACAATCTCAAAATCCATCACACGGTTATGAGGGCCGCATACGTTGTAACCAAGGATCTCTTAGAATGCTACAACTACAGTTTGGCAGCCATCAAGCATCACCTCGCGTTTTCGGCGAGTGGGACTGAGGAGGCCGTGCTCATTACACCTGAGCATTTAGGTTGGCAACAGGTAATTGTGAAGAGTAGCATATCCTGGTTCTGTCCTCACAACTTTGTTGGAAGGTTGAACGAAATTTCGACTTCGCCGCTAGTGCTAAGACCGCTCAGCGTGACGTTGGTCTTTACATGCCGCTTGTAATGGTAGCTGATGAAATCTACGGAGCATCACCGTATACCAGCCAGGAGGTTTTGGGAGGGTTTGTGTATTCCGGGGTTTCGACACCGCTCGAGTACCACGACGCAGTACATGACATAGAATCCTTCTTCTGGATTCTGGTCAACATTTGCCTCACGTGCTCTGGCCCTGGAAAATCTCTTCGTCCAGACCTCGCGGAAGACGATGACAATTTTGGAGTGCTACGTCAAGTGGTTCACCGTGTCTTCAACGGTGATACCGCCACAATCGTTTTCAACAAGAAACGTATTTTCGAGCTTTCTGACGCCTTCAAGCAGGATATCCTCGATAATTTCCACCCATATTTCGAGAGGCTTAAGCCGTTCGTCCATGAATGGTTTAGCTTGCTTTGCTTGGCGTACCGTCATCGCGAGTTATACGAGTACCATACAATACACAAAAGGGTCATTGCAATCCTGGAGAGGGCACTTCCAACTAGCGAGGATTGTGGCGTGGCCATGTCATCTGAGATATTGCCAGAGGGCAATTGACAGTTGGTCATCTGGGTCCAGTATCGGTATTACTGCAGAGGGCAGAGGACCTTATACAGACAGGTGTTGCTTGACCATGAAGTTGTAGAAGACCGAGCACCACGTCATGACGTCGCGATTATTTGTGGGTCGCGATCGCGATTCGGATCTTCCGAGCATGTTCCCAACGCGAAAGTACTTGAATGCCTTCTGAGAGTTTGAAGAGTAACCAGGAGTGTATGAAATTCGAGTAAACCTTTCAGCAACTGGAAGGGATGGCGGAAGTCGAGCTTGCCAAACACCTGCAAATTCAGTACTAATGTGTGTTGACCACTCATTCGTTTCCGACGTCGGGAGACGCGCCCCTTCTTCCACACGATGACGAAGAAACCCGTCGCGGACTCTTGCGTTATGCGGAGACTTGCTGAATTCGCGTGACCATATGCTCGGTTACCCCAAGAACCGGGGTATTCAAATACCGGCTTTCTCCCACTCACCCACTCAGGCGCCGCCTTCCACCGTTAACTTTCACGTTCACGTTCACTTTGCTTGCCGCTGTTCAATATTACTTCCGCCGCTTTTTGCTTACTGTAACACGACTAGGCCAACTCATCCGACTACTCTCAAGCTCCTGGTATTACCGACAACATGTCCGACACGAAAATTGGCGGCGAAGTCGGGTCAATACGCTCGTCGATTGACATTGCGCGCCTAGAGGAATATCTCGCTGCGAACGTGCCAGAGGTCAAGACGCCTATTAGCGTAAAGCAGTTCAAGGTGTGTTTTGATTTCTTGCCTTCGCGGCTTTCTTCTGTGATATTATACCTCCCGCTCGTCCTCTTCATGCGATCTGGATGGACTCCGTCCTTTTTGTCTACATCCATTCTTTCTTGCATGTGAAAATTTGGCTCTAACATGACTTTGAAATAGTTTGGACAGGTGTGCATTCCTTTAGATGTCGATCCTAGAATCTCAACGTTATATGTATGAACAGTCGAACCCCACATACTTCATCACAGACGCAAGGTGAGGACATCACCTTCACACTCTTTATAATCAACTTATATTCATGACAGCTCAACACGGTTTGTTCTCCGGAAGAAGCCTGCCGGACAGCTCTTGTCCAGCACCGCTCACCAAGTCGAGCGTGAATATACCGTTCTCCACGCGCTATACTCCTACAACACGCGACCCACCGTTCCGCCAGCGTTATGCGTTCCCGTGCCCCGTCCATACATTCTCTGCACAGACTCCTCCGTTCTTGGTACCCCCTTCTACATCATGGAATTCATCGACGGACGCATCTTCACCGATCCCAAGTTACCCGAAATATCAAGTGCAGAAGAGAAGAGAGAAATATGGCTAGGCGCTGTTAAAGCGCTTGGAGCATTGTCCAGTGTCAACCCTGACGCAGTGGGATTGGGAGACTTTGGCCCGACCACAGCGTATTTCCCCCGGCAGATCAAGAGTCTAAGCAAAGTCTCGAGATCGCAAGCTCAAGCTGTGGACAAGGATACCGGGGAAGCGGTGGGAGATATACCCGGCTTTACCGAGATGATGGCTTGGTACCAGTCACATCTCCCCGATGAAGCCAAAGTGGGGCGGCGGATCGTGCATGGAGATTATAAACTTGACAATCTGATATTCCACCCGACGGAAGGCCGGGTTGTGGGGATCCTGGATTGGGAGTTGTGTACACTGGGCAGTCCTCTGGCGGATTTTGCCAACTTGACGCAGCCGTGGGCGGTGGCACCTAACGATCTTCCCGGAGACGGTCTAACAATGATGAGCGCGTTCAAGGGCGCGACGCTTGAGGAAGTGCCGATTAAATATGAAGAGATGGAGCAGGAGTATTGCCGGTTGTTGATGCAGCCGTACCCCATTCGAGAGCTGGTGTTCGTGAGGAGTTGGATGTTGCTGAGGGTATGCTGGTGTCTTCAATATGTTTGAAAAGACTAACCGTAATTCTGTAGCTCTCCATTATCTTGCAAGGCATCGCGGCTCGATATGCACAACGCCAGGCATCGTCGGAGCGTGCGTCGTCCTATGGCGCGTTCTTCCCTGTCGTAGGAAATCTTGCGCGAATCTTTTTAGAAGAGAAAGGAATCAATCTAGGCGCCACCAGTCGATTGTAACAAGAATGTATGTATTGATAATTCTGGTGTAACATATTTCATTGGCTGTCGATTTGGGAGACAACGAGCTCTTCACCTCACACTCTGTAGCCAGGAATGCATTTCTGAAGCATAAAAACGAGGTCGCGGTTACACGATTGGACAAGTCGCGTATCAAAGCCACTTCGGGAAGTCGAAAATCGACTTTTGTTCGTCCATCGGTGCCAACGATCGAGTTCAACGACTGACTAGGACCGCGTACAACTAGAAGACACTTGAAGGAGCGTCATCTTCAGCATTTCAACATGTACACCGGTAACATTCTTTTTAATTATACGATAAATTAATAAAGCATCGCAGCCTGGAAGAACCGCTCCCGTCGTAGGACGAAATAAACCGCCCTTTTATGGGGGAGTTCAAATTCCTATTCCACACGTCAAATTTTCGTCCATTAAGGTGAGTAAACGAGACTTACTCGATTGAACTCCTGGGGCAGATACGAAATGAGCCGGGGGATAATGGGCAAATCGGCCCTAGGCTCTCCCACAACCACTTCTGTACGTGGCTCTCGCAGGAAACACATGTGCTTCATCGAAGTCATGATAGCAGTGACTACGAAGATTCTGTTAGGATCGAAATGCGCTAGGATGCGCAGAATTACATACATCGCTGCCTTCCTCGGAATTTCTCCTCGCCAATCAAGAGATGCGTTCCCTGATCGTAGTCGCCCAATCCACCGACATATGTGCCCATAGGATCCTCCTTGACCCAGGACGTTTCTCCATATCCAGCAGGCTCTCCATCCCACGCCACGATGAAGCCCATGATATGGGGGTCTGCAAGGCGGTCCTTCAAATAGGCGCGATGATGGTCATCGTCGCCACGCTCCCGCCATCCAACATTGACACGGTCGGAGTTTTGCCAGCGAGCGTAAACATCAAAGTGAGCTGGGTTCGACGCGTCAATGTGGGTGAACGTCAAGAGCTCGCTGAGAGCGTTGATATAGCGCGTATATATCACCGTTCCGGGTGCGGGCTTTGGGGGACGGAGGGGATGGGTGGTGAGGACGTGTTCTCCTCGCGTGAACGATTGGACGTATGGGAAGGGGAAATGAGGGGAGTGGGTGACGGAGGGGATGGGGTCTCGGAGCCAGGACAGCCCAAGCGGGGCGCCGGCGGCCTGCCAAAAGGCGGGACGGGAGAGCAGGAATGTTTTGGGATCGATACGGTCGGGCAAGAACCCTAGCCCGGCGTGGAGGAGGTAAGAGTTTAATTCGCTCGCGTTCGAAATGTGATCGTCGATAGTCACGGGAGCAACATCATCTTCGTTTTTGCGCAGCCAGATGGCGTAGATGGCGACCCATAGGATGGTCGTCGTCAAAGGTGCCGGACTAGACAGTAGCAGGAGCTTTTCCGGCACGGCGCGGTTGTCGTTAACGATTCCGATGGGGCTGACACGTACAGTGCGTTCCTGCGGAGTAAAAATGACCTTAGACTCGTTCCAGGCGACAGTGATGGTGCCCTCCGCGTCGACGCTGGTCACGGACGACGAGTCCGGTAGCTTGAACGTCTGTTCAGCTGGAGCGACGAAGGTCTCAGCACGGTAGCCTGCCGGGATGATGGCGGAAGAAGACATCGTAAAATGGGCATTTTCGACATCACCCGTCTCTCTTTTATGATGAAAGAGCAAGGCCAATGGAAGGAAGAGGGTGCAAATGGTTCAAATCAGATAAGATCTGGCCCGAATCAGATTAGATAGATTCCAGACTGTTGCCAAAAAAGACAAGCCCGATTCAGCCCGATCCGCACTTTGGATTGAACCACGTTGGGCGTGGATTCTGTAAACGCTCTTGGACAGTGAACCGCCCAGAACCGCCTGCTTCATTTCACTCGGGCATCGGTGTGCTGTGTTGCATCATCTCACTAAATAAAGTGCTGTTGGTCAAATGTTGGTCTCCGTGGAGGATAGTATATATGTGAGTTCGACCGTTAATATATCCAGACTCGTTCGAGCAGTTCATCTAAAGAGACTGCTAGATACAGAACACGTTGTTGCCCAAGTAATAGAGTGAAATGGTCTCATCGATGTTATCGCGCAACGCTGAGCAACCGCGGATGGTGGCGAGTTCATGATAATCAGATGGAGATGCAAAGGACATTATACGCTCACTCAGCCTCACTACTCGTTCTTTGCATACCTCCGTAGGTCAAGCCTGGACATGCCTGCTTCATTTCACTCGGGAATCGGTGTGCTGTGTTGGATCATCTCACCAAAGAACTGTTGGTCGCTTTGTATCAGATGTTGGTCTCCGCGGAGCTTGAACGATATCCTGTATATATGTGAGTTCGGCCGTACTCTTCTGTAAATATATGCTGACTTGTTCTGACAGTTCGTCTCAAGGAACTGCTAGATATACTAGATCACGAAGTTGTTGCGCAAGTAACAGATTGGTCTCATCAATGTAATCGCGCAACGCTGCGGCTGAGCAACCGCCGATGGTGGTGAGTTCATGATAATCAGATGGAGGTGCAGGGAACATTATATGCTCATTCAGCTTAACTACTCATTCTTTTCATACCTCTGGTAAGTCAGACCTTGAAATGACTCTCTACTTCATTCTGTTGTGCGTTCCTTAATTTGTGCCAGAGTGTCACTGACTGATGCCTTGGTTTCAAGTTTTCTACTTTCCGTGTCCTGGGCGCTCCAGCTCGTCACTGTAGGCGCTGAAAATGGCATCGTGACACTCGACTGGTTCCGCGGTGGTGGAGATCCCGCTGTCTTCTTCATCCGAGTTGTTAAGGACAGCGGAGAAATGTCTGGGGTGTTGAACATACCCGGTTCGAACAGTGCTTCCGTTCAGAGTGACTCTGCGTCCATTGCGTTCAATGATGTTGGGTACGTAGTGAGCATTTGAGTTCATTTCTCACTGACATTCCGTACTAGGAAATTCGAGTTTCAAGCCTTCAAATCTGCGAGGTGTGTTCGTTTATTTTACTCTTCATATGCCGTATCCAGCTCACGACCATAATAGTCAAACTTCGGGATTCTTCTCCAACAGCGATCAATTTGAAGTCGATGTTGCCAGTGCTCAGACGGGCATTGAAGCTGGTGGTGACTCGGCTGTTACAAATCGTGAAGCAGTTGTTGGAGACGATGATAATAATGGGGAACATCATATCAGGGATATTGTTCCCGCCACATCTTCCCCTACTACTGAAGATACCTCCACATTTTCAACTTTTACTATGGTTCCCATCGCATCTTCCCCTACTACTGAAGATACCTCCACATTTTCAACTTTTACTCCTGAAGATACCACAGCATCTTCAAGTTTTACTCCTGAAGATACCACCACATCTTCCACTACTACTTCATGGGCATCTTCCAGTTCGCGGGACCCGAACTCAATCGCTTCAAGGTACTAGTCCTTTCGGCGAACATTTGGATTACACCTAATGTCTTTTACAGATCTTCGTCGCTCCCGCTCTCTTCGTGCGTTCATGTTTATGCCTCATGGATCACCATGTTTGACTGATGTCTCCTTCCTCTAGGGATAGTCAGGTGGCTGTTAACCCTTCCAACACTCAGACGGATACACATCGAACACCGTCTGTCACTCCAACGCTTCAAAGGTTCGTTCTTCTCAATTTTTTTGCCCCACCCCTCCTGTTCTCATCTCAGCTGTAGCAATAAGCAATCTACACACAGCAATGCTAGTCTAATCGCGGGGGCCACCATAGGCGTGTTTGCTGCGATATTACTTTTTGGCATCCTCGTATGCTGCTGGAGGCGTCGCCGGGCTTTATGCCTTGGCAGACTTTCCGACGAAGAGCAGCATGCAATCCTTTCGCCACGCGGAGCGACCGTCGTTCAGCCTTTCAGCGTTGCCAGTCCTTGCGTCGTTCGTGCACTCGACGAACGTCCGGCTGCGAGTCCATCCCACTTGGTGAATGAATTCCAGCGAAAGACAACCTCACTTATGGCAAGCCAGCCAATCCAAAACGACCCTGTTCGAGATGTGGACAATGGCGCACAAAGGGAGATCTCGCGCTTGAGGGCAGAGCTAGAGCGCTTAGTTATGGCATCCAATGCAGAAGCGCCGCCACCGTCGTACAGATCTTAATACATCTCCGGAGCTCATCTATGTCACTTTCTTTCAAATGACTTTTCATACGTACAATTACTTATTTCACAGATCCAAGCACAACACGACACCGTAGCTTCACTAGTATCGCGGTAAATGTTGTCATGCAGATGTAGCACCAGGTGTCCCAGCTCGTTCATGATAGCTCTTCCTTCATGGTAAATAACTGTGCATCAAGAGGCGTCGACGGGTCGCGTCGTTAGACTCTGGAGCCTGCCGTATTTCTGTAATTCACTCTGAGATACTTTCCAGGCGAACGAACACGTCTTGGGTGATGTGGCGGTTGTCGCCAGATAGGGCGACATGTGTGCGGATTGATATATCAACATCGCTATACTTGGTATGTGTGGCGCATGAACACTCACGCCCCTTCCAGAATATACAGTGATTACCCAAAATCTACCATAAGTGCTACAAAATATCTAGCTATATATACACTAAGCACTATATCCAAACAACACTGGGCTGGTCCATAAATCGTATCCAAAATCTAACGTTAATGGGCGGGTACACTCTCATACGCCGGCGGCGCCTCGCCCGACACACCCTCCCGTCCAGAAACAAGCCGCTCATACAGATTCGTGCGCCCCATGACCGAATCGACATTGCGCAGCGAGCGCATCGTGTTCGGATCGACGGGGTGCGATTCCACGGCCGATGCACCCGAATCCGAATCGATAGAATGACGTGTCGAGGAGCGTTCGAGTGGCGCCTGCGTCGGCGACAGGGGCGCGCCCCGAGGCTTGTGGTGGAGGTGGAGAGGGTTCGTCTTCTGACAGGGACATTGGTGGGCAACCGACGCAGGATCCTCAAACGATCTCGTATAGTGTGGTAGACTCGTCCATTCTGGGTTGCAGCGGCACTTTGTTTTAAAGCATCAGAGGCACTCTAAAATCGAGGAGAGGGAGATACTTACTGAGAGAATGTGCACTGGAGTCTGCACGACAATGTCAAAGAGTTTCTTCTTGCCCGTCTTCGGGTCTATCGAGGTTGGATCACCGCTCTCTACACGTATAACGCACTTCAGCACATGGGACACGACTATATTGCTCTTCTTGTTCTTGTTTGAGAAATGCAGCAGTCGACATGAATTAGGGAGCTTCAGGTCTTGCTGGAATGACCATGGGCCTGGTCCCATCAAGCTCGACGCCACCTCGGAAATATCGTCTTCAGGTCCAATTAAAGTGTGCAATGGAGACTGTCGAAACGCCTCCGGGTCGTCAGATTCGAGGGGCAGAATAGGTTGGTGGACACCTTTCTTGTCTTCGTGTTTGATAGCGAGTAGTATTACGCTTGTTGCGGGGTCTGTACGCGCTACTTTCGTACCGTTAGCCAGATACTCAGTTTTCTCTATGCACGTCACGTCGAGTCAGGATCTTCGAAGAACGATTAATGCGAAAAGGGCTCACCTTCGATGATGACGGATAGTCGGTGTATCTTCATTTTGGCTAGCGGCATAAACGTGAGCGATACCGGCATGGTCCCACCAATGTAGAAGCTGCGACCGGATATTGTTATGAGGTACTGCAGCTGCGAGTCCCAGTGTCTCTCTACAATGATATTCTCTGTATCCTCCGTATCTTCCTCCGTAGGACAAGAGACAACAACCACGTCGCGTTGCGCCTCCAGCTTAGAGGTGAACGTACCTAACCGATGAACGGTGGCGCTTAGAGACCATGATACTGACCCGTAAGTACATTGCATCGTCGGTGGTGCGTTCCCCGGTATGGTAAACGATATTGGGTAAGTGTAGGTGCCTATGGATGCTTGTCAGATGCTCGCCCATATGGAGCACAACGTAACGATTGGCATACCGGCTTTGAACTCTTTCCAACCGTCCCCCTCAGTCTTATGATCGTCCGCCTCCGACTTCCACATATCACCGAACATCTGCGATATCCGTTCCTTCGAGGCCATGGGGCGTATGAGACTTGCGGTTGGGCTATCTTCAATCGCGTTTCCAGCTCCCTTGACAAGACTCCTGCCTCGAGCAAACGCGTCATCCACGGACGTATCTCGTTCTTTAGATCGGAAACCAATTCGAGAAGAGGTGACAGCATCAAAGAGAACGTTAGAGACCGAAGAGAGATTGAACCTAGCACCTTTGCGACGTCCTCGCGACTCGCTTGGGCTGCGTATGGTATCGCTAGGTACAGGAGTAGCCGATAACTGTGGGGAATGCGGAGCAGTACTTGGGCCAGAGGCCAATGGGCTCTCGAACCCGTCTTCTATGTTATTGTGGTGTTGCGAAAGCGAACGATCGCCGCGAAATGAGCGCACACTTGAGGCAGCGGAACGATTGACGGGTGTAGGCGGCGCGCCTATATATAGTTTAAATGACTGAGACAGACAGAACATGCGTACGCACTGTGATGGGCATCCTGTACAACGGTATGGCCAGTGGGGTACTCATCAACTGTTTCCAGTTGATAAGAAGAGTGTGAAGGGCTCGGAGTTGGTCGTTCCAAAGAGGTAAACGACCCAGGTGGCGTCATATTTGGTGCATGAAGAGAATATGGCGGAATGTCTGGGGAATCGTTATCTCGCCGGGCGCTATCATCCATGCTAGTCGGACGGCGCGATCTGGCTAAATCAAGTTCTCGAATAGCGCCTCGAGAGCGCGCACGGGGAACGGTGAAGCGATGATCATCGTCTAGATCGTCAAAGGCCTCTTCATTTAAATAAGCAACACCCGGTCCAACAGATGCAGTTCTTCGTGGTGGCGGCTCGGCATTGAAGACAACAGCAGAGATCGAGAAGACTTTGATTTTCTCGGTAACATCTGCTCTCCTAGCCCCAAAGCCTGTAAGAGTCCCGGCCATGTTATACAGCGTCTGGCCAGAATGATCCAAGGGTTGCATACCTTCCGGCCACGATGTCGTGGAAGTGGCTTGTAACTTGAGCTCAATGCTCGTAATCTTTGTCGGTTTGACGAGCTCGAGAATTAACAAGCCTCGTAACAACGACGAACGCGCCTCAGGGATGCGACTCCGGCCTGCCGAGTCATCTGTGCGGAGGAAAACAGCAGACTCAGTCAAACGAATGCTGACGCTGTTCCTCTTGAGACCGTGCATAGTGATGATGGTGGGTGTCACTGTGAGGGTCCAGGTCGATATGTAAGGCCTCTTGAAGGGAAAAAATACGACCGACACAAACCGACACCAAAAGTTGCTCCGAAAGTCAAGTTGCCGGAACCAAAGCCTCCGCTTTATTGCGTCGCGCACGTGTGACTGGGCCGGACAGCATGTGCTATTGCGACCATCTGGCCTCATAATAATCCATAAAGGCTTCATGTTCATTCCTGTCGTCCCCATTGCTGTCCGTGATGCTCGAGGGACAAGTTACTGGCTGTCCATAATGACCCGGAGGCCATTTTCTGCAGTTTCTCGGGCGGATCGTCGTATTTGGGACCGGAAGAGTACTGACTGTGCCGCGCTAAATGTCTGTGCCTGTTCCAGGGCCCAGGCCTTGAAAGCGTATTCGACCAGGCAGGCATCTCGTTCCTGAGGCATGTTAGTCTGCGAAGTGTCAAAACGGAGGAAAGAACTCGCAACATCTGATGTGCGCAGAACTGGAATGACCTAGAAGGCTTACACTGACAACAAGTTTACGAATTCCACGGGCGGCAATCGAGAACACTGCCACGCGGCTAATTTTGTTCTGCCGACCATCCAGGATGCGCCACACTTTGGATGTTAGCGACGCGCTGTTGATGGTCGACTCACTCCCCTCCGCAGAATACCACTACGCGCGTAAACGTGTGCTCGCTGTCTACGTCACAGATGCGTCATTGTGACAACTGCCAGGCGGCGACCTATCTCCCCAGTCTTCTTCTTCGCTTTGAGGATACCACGCGTCTTCCACCCTCTTTCCCCTCCGTCGCTCGTTGTCTCCCACCCCTCCAAACGTGATATCGTTCTCTCCTACTGCTCCTCATCATGCGTTCATTCTCTGTTGGCCTTGTCTCTCTAGTCAGTTTTGCTTAGTATCCAACAAGAGCTGCTCTAAAAATTTTCACTAGTTGACAGCTGCGACTGTTGTGGTGGCAAAAGACATTGTCATCACCGTCGGTCTGAACACGACTGGCAATGCGACAGCAGTCTTCCAGCCTAACACTGTCACGGCCCTACGGGACGACACTGTCATCTTCAACTGTTTGTATTTTTTCTTTCTCTTGGGTGATAAATGTTAACTTTATTTTCTAGTCACCCAGGGCAACCACACAGTGACCCAATCTCTATTTGCCACGCCCTGCATTCCCGCTCACGACGCCAACATCACCATCAACGGGTTTGACTCGTCGTTCCGTGACGCGGGGAATGGTACCGCCATAACCATCCTCAGCGTCCCCATCACCCCGGAAATTGAAAACCAGACTCTTTGGTTCTTCGACTACAATACCTGCGCCGAGGGTGGTGTCGGAGGTATCAATGTCAACGAAAGCTCCTTCGAAAACACGGATGCTTTCATCGTACGTCGAATCTGGTTGCTATCATCTTCGCTTTTACTGACTTTTTCCGTAGCGTAACGCTATCAGACTCAATGGTTCCGATTCATCGTCGAGTTCATCGAGCTCGTCCAGTCACACGTCGACTTCGACTTCGTCCCAATCGACCGGGTCTTCTTCGGGTTCGAATAGTGCTGAGCGTGCCGTTGTCTATGGCGGAGCAGCCCTCCTTCCTCTCTTCCTAATCGCGATGTTCTTCTAGATACCCTGTTTGCTTCTCCGTCTTGTTTCTGACCCATAAGCTGTTGCTATACCCTTATTTACTCTTACTTTCTTATGCCTGATTCCTAGATTGCGATTGTCTTAATGGACTACTACACTGCATAGTTCTGAAATTGGATGCTTTCTCTCCTGCGAGCCCTCAAGCTCTAATCAGCCCAAGGCACGCTGCTTACGAGCCATTTGAATGACGAGGCAGGCTGGCGGGTAAGTACTATTCAATCAGTGGACTTCTAACTTTTCATACTTGGAGATTAGGTAACTTCCTCCATCTTCTTCTGCAACGTTGACATAAACTTGACAAAGGCCGACTCTCCTATCGATGAGTCACCTTCCAACCCTTGTCCGGCGGCAACGACACGTCTTTATCTCGCGATCGGGAATGAGTGGGTCAGGCGTCAGATAAAATGACGAAACAAAGGTCGCGGACTTATTCGAGTCAGGAGACCGCGAGCAGCAACGCCGATAACTTGTTGGAGAGCCCAAGAAATGCCTCCACTCACTGATTGAAGTTGCTTCAATCACCACGCCCCCTATGGCTAACGCTGGAAATCTGTTGACTGGCGTAGCTTAGAAATGGCGGCGGCCTATCAAGATATATCAACCGCTACTATGCAATCCAAGTTGGCACAGTTTCGGGTGCGCTACTAAAAGAGCTCTTTACAGCGATTAAGTATAGGGAAATACAACAAAGCTACTACTGAGGTATTATACAATTCAAAAAGCAGGAGACACACTAATAGATAAGTCCAATAAGTAATCCTCTTCTAGCCTTTAACGCTCTGAGGTTGCCCAACTTCCGGAAGCCCCTTCCTCTCCGGCGACGTCGGCATAAACTTTGCAAAGATCGACTTGCTCCTCTCCCGCATCCGCGAACCACTCCGCTTATCCTTCTCCCGCTCCCTCTCATGGTCCTTATCCGGCGACACCGTCAAGAAATTAATCATCACCGACCACAAATTATTCCCAGTCATCGTATGCTCCTCCTCAAAAATCCCATGGTCCGCAATCTTCGCCAACCGCCTTGCCTCCTCCGTATCCCTCCGCGACACGATACTGCTCGGCGGCGGATTCTCATCCCCATCTAGGGCCCACGCCCAGCTCCAGCTCCCGGACGAAGGTATCAGCCCTTCCTTAATGCGCGGCTGGCCAGCCCCCTCTTCCTCCCGCTCGAGCGTCTGCTGCAGCACCGTCATATTCCTGATGATATCCTTATTAGCGCGCTCGAGGTTGTTGTGCCTATGCTTCTCCACGGCCTTGATAGCATGCGCAAACTTTCTGTCAAACTTGTCCAGACCCTCGATGAACCGCCGGATCGCGAGCTCGGAGATGGAACCAATAAACGCGGAGGGGACTTTCATCGCGTCGAGCTCGGATTCTGACTCGAGTGGGCGGATGACACCTTTGGTGGATATACGCTCTCGTATCATGGTACCGTCCCAAGAAGAACCAGATTCCTGTCCAGTGTATCAGCAAGAATGTGTCTTTTTGTAAAAGTAGACCTACCATATATATGGCTGGATCTCCAGCCATCTTATCCTCAGGATCTGCTGGCGTCGGAGATCCAAATCGAGGACCACCCACGTCGCTCGAGCTCGTAGAATCTTCACGCTTGGTGCCGTTGCTCTGAGGAACAGGAGGCGCGACGTCCTTCGCGCGCGGAACAGTTCTCCTTCGGTGCAAGGCAGACACACTTTGCGAGAATGAGCGACGAATGGAGATCCGCCGCTCAGTCTTCGCTGGCGCCGCCTCTGCAGACGGTTCGGAAGAAGTCAAGGAGCGTGTGCTCTCATCTGCGGTCATCTCCGACGGCGGCGTGGTAAATAGAGAGGGCCTCTTCTGAGAAGGCGCCGAGAAACTCATTGAGCGTTGTCCATCCGGCGTTTGAGGGGGACTGGGTATCGAAAACGAGGAATCTACAGGACTTTGCGGTGTCTGGGTCATCCCGGTTACGTGCTTAATGAACGACGCCATGGCGCGGAAACAGTACTTTCCAGGTGTTGTGAATGAGAATAGAACGGGGATTATGTGTGCGGTGTCTGCGGTACGTTCAACATTAATTAAAGCCAAGAGTAAAAAGAACTCGCCATCGTAGACCTGAAGATGAACGGAAGTACCCTTGAATCTCGATTCTATATCCTTCAGAGGTGGATAGATGTTTCGTATCTCGTCCCTCAAGGGAAACCGTTCCGGATACGCAGCTTTATGCGCACTAGAAGGCCATAAATGATAGCGCGCAATCGGAAAATGGATCCTCACGAGTAGATGATTTCATCCCGCAGAACCTCCTTGTCACTTGCAATTATGAAAAGAGGCGGCAAGCCTCCCAGATACGACAGGCCTGGACTGACAAGAGCTACACAATTCTGAGTGCTTCTCTACATTTTTCAGAGGGGGAGGACGTACGGTGAATCAAAAGACTGTTCTGAGTATACATATGTAGCTGTTCAGTAATCTTCAGCGTTTCTCCAGCTTCCGTGGTCAGGGATATTGTTTGACGATCCGCCGAGTCGACTGCAGGCACTGATGCTGTCGCACCAACGTCAATCGGCATTGTTGAATGGATCGACCCAGGAGAATGCCACGCGTGGCATTGGGAGGTGATCGAGGCTGTAGGATCCTCCATCTTGAGAGTCTTCCTTATTCGAGATCGCAGTGAAGCATGCACTCGTCGCGTCATCTCCTGTGAGGGAGGAGGCCAGAGTATACTTGGTTTCTGCAATGAGAGCCCATACTTTGGGATCACGTCGGTGTCTGTGTTTGTGTGAACACTTGGGAATGAATGGGTCAGGCTAGGAAAATGTTAGACACAAGAACGAAGTAAACAACCCGTACGTACTCGCACCAAGGCGAGATGAGGACGCCTCCCGCAGGCATAGGTAGCTCCAAATCCCGGATAACTTGCAGGAGAGCCATAGAAATACCTCCACCAGCTGAATCACCTGAGATGATCAGATGGGATGGCTTCACCGGTCGATGCTTCGCTTCAGGTGGTGGCCGGATGAGATATAGATCTAATGACCGTTGAATGATAGTTTTCACATGACACCGACCAATCTTACACGAGGCCAATACATCTTGTAGAGCGCATGGGAATGGATACTGAGGAGCTAAGCGATAGTTCACGGCTACAACGATTCATCAGAAGAGAGAACTGACGATAGAGTCGCCCACACGCACCAAAAACGCGTCCGTTGATTTTACGGGCGTGGCGTTGAATGCTATATCTAAACCGACTATGAATACAAGCAGACACGGAGTGTCGTCTCACTTACCTCTCTTGATCCACGCTTCCAAAGAAGTAACCGCCTTGAACGCAGCAGTCATTTATATACGAACCGGAGTTCAAATGGTAAACAACGTACCACCGTGCAGATACAATATACAACGCATGTCGTCCATGTCTTCTTCATAGTGTGTTGGTTCAGGGACTTTCGGCGGGGGACTGTCACTCTGCTTCTGCATTTTGTAACGTCGTTTAGCTTCTTGCCAATCTTTACGCGCGGTTATCCATTCGCCCTCGACTCTGCGGATCTGTCACGTAAGAGCGTACTGATTTTGGACTAGACGCACCCATTGATACCGCGGACCTGCCACCATTTCACGCCGCCAACCAAACGTCGCGCAGTTTCTTCACCGCCTAGGACCTGAGTGAGGTGTTTTGCGGCATCGTCGCAACAGGACATCGGGACTACAACTCTGACGACGTGAACCCAGGGAGGAGAGGGTGTCGGCGTGTTGCCAAAGGCTAGAGAAAGAGCATTAGAGCGGCAGATAGCGCGAAGCTGCGTACATACCTTGTACTTCTTCTACAGTATGACTAGAGTTTCTTAACAGTTGACGTTGACTTTCAGCATAATTGCTTACTATGTGGACACCTCAAGAAACTTCTGTAAGATGGAACATGGCACTAAGCAAGCGGTCAAACCGTAGAGGTAAGAAACCAACTTTTATGACATGGAACGCTTCGTCGTAGAGCAGTTCGTCCCGCCGAAGCTGGGTCATAGGTTTCTTTGATGCGTCTCTCTTCAGCCGTTCCAAGTAATGCTTGACTAGAGTTCCTAGCACGACGGGTCCCGTAATGAGACTGACCTCTGCTGTTAGTGTGTTAACCATGGCTGTAATGAGCGGAGGGAAGCGGGGTGACTGAGAGGGCAAGAACGGTCCAGTTACAGAGTAAACAGTGCTGCATCTATATAGTGCACGGGCCTGAGTGAGTGAATGTCAGAAGCAAAACGAAAGCTTGTAATGCCCGGATCAGTCTCCGATGACCGATGACATATGCTCGATTGATCAGCGGAATCAAAGCAGCTGTGCCCCAAGACGGTAAATGGGAATGAGCAACTTCAAGTCGTA
This sequence comes from Hymenopellis raphanipes, assembly GCA_036872995.1. Classification (NCBI taxonomy): domain Eukaryota; kingdom Fungi; phylum Basidiomycota; class Agaricomycetes; order Agaricales; family Physalacriaceae; genus Hymenopellis; species Hymenopellis raphanipes. Next base: position 532,073 of record JAYMDG010000011.1, read on the forward strand.
AGTACAACGCTCTTCGACAGATTGTCAATTGACAAGGAATCGCATTTTCGCTCAATCTTCGCTCTCACCGGATTGATTAGCATCAAATGCCGCGAGGTCCCATGTATCATGAGTAACGGAGCCGAGGTCCACCCTCTACCCGAAGGTGAAAACCACTTTGTTGGCATCACGAATGCCCTTCTGCCTCAGCTATTCTTCGCCATGTCGCTCACAAAAACTATGGTGCACGACATCGAATTTTGGGGCGCCCCGGAGCCATTTCGATGCGTCCTTTGGACGGATGGCGATGACTACTACTTCTCCCATTGCCATGAGCGTCAACTCCCCGCTGATACAACCTCTCTCGCTGAACAAGCGCAGCTTATTCCTAAAACACACTACAGGCCAAGATGCCCATCCAACGTGATGTTGGCTTCTTGCATCCTCACCGACGATACCTATGTCAAGCAATGTGCGCCTCTATGCATCCAGGACTCGAAGGAGCTCAACGATTGTGGCCCTGCCGATGACGTTCTGTCAGAGGTGACCATCTGCGAAGAGCTTTCCAAATATCCCCACCCAAACATTGCAGAGTATCGCGGCGTCCTCCAGGAAAACGGCTTCATCACCGCCCTTTGTTTCAAGAAATATGGGAAAACCCTCGATACGGCGTATGAAGCCGGAGAGGTTGACGTTGAAAAAGTTATGACTGACATTATGAATGGGCTGAACCACCTTCATGAACATGGCTTTGTACATGTGAGTAGCCCTCCAAATGTCCTTCCCTTGACTGATCCAAGCTCTTCAGTGCGATCTCAATCCGTCCAATATTCTCATGGATAATGGCGTTGCAGTCATTATTGATTTTGATTCGTGCCGCCGGCTCGGGGCATCCATGGCGGAGGGGAAGGGTGATACGTTTCCTTGGGAGGTTAAAGGTCCTCCTAATGCTTCACCTGAACACGATCTTCTTGCCGCCGAACTCATCTTCAACTGGCTCAAGACAGGCGAGAAACCCGACCCTGATATAGGGTTGTAAATAGCGGAGGCGGAGGAGTAAGGTTCTCAACATCCCTCAGCGCCCTAGCCACCACCAATTCCAGCGTGCAGATTCATTGGGCGTTTGTGTGGAGAACGTGAGATTGGTCCCATGCACCATCATTCATGAGCCGAGCCGGACCGAGGTCCACCTCTACTTTAAATGTTTGCATCGCGGACGCCTTTCTGCCTTAGCTATTCTTCGTCATGTCGCTCACAAAAACTATGGTGCACGACGTCAGATTTTGGGGCACCCCCGAACCACTTCGATGCGTCATTTGGACGGATGGCGATGACCACTACTTCTCCCATTGGCATGAGCCTGAACTCCCCGCTGATACAACCTCTCTCGCTGAACAAGCGCAGCTTATTCCTAGAACACACTACAGGCCAAGATGCCCATCCAACGTGACGTTGGCTTCTTGCATCCTCACCGACGATACCTATGTCAAGCGATGTGCGCCTCTGTGCATCCTGAAAACGGAGGAGCTCAACGAGTGTTTCCCTGCCGATGACGTTTTGTCAGAGGTGACCATCTGTGAAGAGCTTTCCAAATATCCCCACCCAAACATTGCAGAGTATCGCGGCGTCCTCCAGGAAAACGGCTTCATCACCGCCCTTTGTTTCAAGAAATATGGGAAAAACCTCGACAAGGCGTATGAAGCCGGAGAGGTTGACGTTGAAAAAGTTATGACTGACATTATGAATGGGCTCGACCACCTCCATGAACATGGCTTTGTACACGTGAGTACCCTCCAAATGCCCCCTCCCTTGACTGATCCAAGCTCTTCAGTGCGATCTCAATCCGTCCAATATTCTCATGGATAATGGTGCTGCAGTCATTATTGATTTTGATTCGTGCCGCCGGCTCGGGGAATCCATGGCGGGTAGGAAGTCGAGTACGTTTCCGTGGGAGGTCAAGGGTCCTCCTAGTGCTTCACCCCAACACGATCTTCTTGCCGCCGAACTCATCTTCGACTGGCTCACGACGGGCGAAAAACCCGACCCTGATATAGGGTTGTAAATAGCATGAGGATCGGAGGCGGAGGAAGGTTCTCAGCGCCTCCCCCACCAATTCCAACGCGCAGTTGCGCGCTTCTGTACAAAGATGACAAGGAGAACGATACCATTTAATTGTTATGAGCATTCTATGCTACTCCGGCGCGGACTGCCCTCCTCGTAGTAGAGGATGCCGGCAAGGTTGACCAGTAACTTCAAGCCATCGTATATCAGGAGGTGCTCCAATGGAAAGGTGGATACGTAGACCGCCGAGAAGTGTCAAAAGGATCTCACAGGTTGAGGTTCGCGCTACTTTGAAAGCCGCATAAACAGATTAGTTGAACAGCAGCAAATGATAGGGATACAGGATTGAGAGGTGTTGAATAAGTTAACATGCGAGATGAAAGGTGGTCTAATCATCACTAAACACGGCATTAGTAAAGGAAAAATAGTTCGACGCGCAAACGCACTCTGAAGGTTCCCGTCGAAGAAACATGTCTATAGCGGCAGAAAACGCAGCAAAGGCCAATCCACCACCTATCGCTGCTCTCGGTCCGGCTTTTCGTGCGAGGATGCTACCAGTGATGAATCCGGAGGAGACAGAGTTGTAGATGTCGTTCTTTGCGCGATACTACGGAAGAAATGAGTTTTTATTCGCTCAAAGTGGAACGCAACGTACCCCTTCAATGACACATTCTATGCCAGCATACAGTGCTCCGACCTTTGCAAAGCCTTTTCCACTCGAGACGACACCTTTTCCCATATCTTTCAAAATGACGCTGAACTTCTGTTGAGCGCCCGCGGCTGCTTGCTGGCGCAGCAGAGGATCTTCATATTGAAATGAGGTGGTCATGAGGGAGAAGAAACCTCCGACACCGAAGCCTAAACGACATCAATATGGTTCAGTCAAATACAAAAGTATAAACACGTACCCATTACGCCAGCCATGGCGCTCTTGAACGGGGCGGATTCGGTGATCATATTGGTCCTGTTTTGGAACATCCTGGTCTGCATCCAGGCCTCCCTGTCATCCTCTGTTAAGCCAGGAGGCAGTGGCTCCTTGCCTACAGGGTATATTGGCACAGAGAAAGGGAACCTTGGGTCTACACCACTCATGCCGGATGCAAGATGATCGTCGAAATCGGGAACGAGGTGTGGGTCGTAACGGTCTTGGTCGAAGAGCAACCTAGGAGTGCCGGCTGCTTGTCATCATGCTTACGTTACATGCATGCTCTTGAACCATATCTTCCAACACTCGAATTCAACTTGACTTGCTTATACAAGGTTTCTCATATGAAGACAAGATACATGAAGACGCGACTGAATTTTGGCCATAGAAGCGCCAATCAGAACAGGTCTGTTTTTTTCTACGAAAGTCGACGTCTGCTGATTTGAATCTAACCGCCATACAAGAACGTTCTCTGTCGCAACTATACTTCTAAGCATCCTAGGCGCGTAAGGCGTTAGCGACTTGCCCCACGTCGGTCCTGGTACCCGACTCATTATTTCATGCATAGCATTCAGTCTGCATACATGGAATGACCGTTCCCTTTATGCATCAAAGCGTATACACCACTCCCTAGCGATCCCACCATAGATGCACTCGTGAATATGCTCACGCTACGAGGCTGCTTTGCCCAAGTGAAGCAAATTATCCCGCCCATCAACAACGCGAATCCCAATGTCGCCGAAGCGATACAGAGCGAGTGCATCCGACTCAATAGATGGACTGGGGGCGTACTCTGAAATGGACCGACTTGAACGATATGTGGATTAGCAGACCAGATTTCTCGCGAAGACGACGACGATGACGAAGCCATTTTGATAGGACCTGCGCGGGGATCTGTCGGTGAGCCTGTGATATGATGTGCAGCCATGTTCAAAATAACTGAACCTGGTTTCGTGTGCACAGAAGGTTCGGGCTCGATACCCTCGGCTTCCATTTCCTCTTTGTTCGCTTCGGCCAGCTTGAATCTGATCAAGAAGAAAGCGGAAAGAAACGAAATGAATGCTAGCAATGGTCTGTCAGTTAGCGTTCTCATTGTACCGACAATTGAACCCTTACAGGCATTAATGTGCATCACTAACGCGCCAAGGATGCATGCGTTACAAGCGGATTGCCAGGCCGAACTCTCGTCCGGTGAGCTGGGTGTCGTAACTTGAAGCATCCCAGCTTCTACAGACGCGAAGAATGTGGTTATCACGCTGATTAATTGAAGCCGATCCATCCATGACTGGACAAGGTCCTTCATGGCTTTCCGACGTGCTTCGTCATCTTCAGCATCCTGTTCCTCCTGGGTATCTGGGAGTCGCTATAGCTGTAGATCCAAGCATCAGACAGTCGGTGTGTACTCACGCTTCTTTGAGACAACAGGACTCTCAGCATATCTTCTAGTGTATGAAGGTGCCTTCTCAGGGTATGTCTTGAACATCACGAAAGGAAATAATAAGATGGATGTAGAGGAAAGGAGTTAAAAGGAGTGATGGGCCCGGTCGCTTGAATCATTCCGACGGTACAAATAGCCGGTTGAGTCCCCGAAGTGTACGCTGCACCACCCGAGGTCGCCCTTCTAGGTAAACGCGTCTCCAACGCATAATTATGAACCATCTAACCAAGTCACAGCTGCGGTGCATATCAAAACGTCATCCCACTGAGCGGAGCGCTGTCAATGTCATTCATGAAAGAAGGCTTGCCATCAGAGTCAAGTAACCACTTACAGCACCGCAGCTATCGTCCGCGCTTCGTGTCGAAACGCCGCCACAGCCTCGGGGTCGCCATCTCGGTCTGCTCTCCATGCTCGAGCTTCCAGAGCTGAGGCTAAAGCGTCGAGGCCGTGCACGCAGTCTTTGTGTCCCGGAGGGAAGGCCGACAGGATTTCGCGGTGTGTGAATATCGCTTCGAGGTATTCTCCGTTTGTGGTGGGGTACGACTCGAGCTGAGCTTGGATTGCTTGCAGGTATGCACATCCGGTGTACATGACCTCGTCGTGAGCCTATCATGGCCCCTGTTGAGCAGATATCCTTTGAGAGACAGTTACGTGTATCCTACTGGAGAATTGTCGCATTCCATCGCGGTGAGGAACGCCGGACGCGTCTTGGAGAAGGTCAGTGATCCGTTCATTATCCAGCAAGATGCTTAACATCTGTCTTCCAGGAATCTTGGATCTTCATTGTGATGAAAAGATCACAGAGTACATCAGCATCGTGATGCGGCTAGAAAGTCGTCCATTATCAACGGTCTGTAAATGCCTTTTGTGCGAAGAACAGACCTGCTTCATCGTAATGGACATATCGAGGGGTATGTGATGAGAGTCAGAGAGCAAGTCGAGGACGCGCAGACTAGCCGACGCGTGTTTGCCATGTTGTGGACAGGCCTCGGACGGATTTGGACAAGATAATCAGGAGGCTTGATTGGGGACGAGAGGACGTCTTATATGGGCCATTGTTAGGAAAGGGACAACACTATCCGCGGAGTTGTCCGGATCGCGTCTGATGGTAAGAGGAACTGAGAGCGAAGTGGCGCTCCAGGACAGAGACCCCGGATAGGTTTGTAAATGCTGGTTGAGTACCTAGGTATACCGAAGCTCTAGAGCTGCCTCGCTGATTCGCTCATTCAGCGTAAAATAAAGACCAATATCGCATCCGGAAGACCAGCCTTTCTTAGTTTAGCGAAACTTACCTCGTGTCTTGATAGCGACCTCGTGGAACAAACCACGAGAGGCTCACTTGTCAAAATTGGACAGACAGCATATAAGGCTGAGCACGGTGTCGTTGACGCCGTGTATGAATAAATGCCTTGTTCTCGTGAGATTCATGTTACTAGGCGCTATGATGTCGGACCAATTGCCGATTGATCTACTAGATTAGGGTTTTTTCTACGCGACTGTCCACGCCCAGTGTCTACCCCCTATTGTCGCTCCCAAGTTGAAATTATGTCAATCATCACCATGGGCTCGAAATTCTGTAGGAAACTCTCCACAGCTCCAGCGCTTACCACCACCCTTCCCCAAATTTGCGGTACTAAATACTAATAGACTTCGGGATCTCTACAGTAGTACGTTCCTGATGAGCTTCTGATCTGTTCGTCCATCCATCTTTCTTGCGCCCATATGCATTTAAATTTGAGGCCGCTTGCTCACCAGGTCCGACTCGCGTTGTGTATATAAAGATCCAGGATCCCCCCCAGTACGACATCAGATCTGCATCATCACCACCACCCATGGGAGCGATTCCCCTCGACAAGGCGTACCTCACTGCTATATGGCTCGAGACACTCTTTTACGGTGAGCCTCACTCACTCTCTCTCATTATCTCCAGCGCGTTCTGAGTACTATGTATATAGGAATCAATCTTCTCCTCTTCTGCTCGTACCTATGGATTGCGAGGTACAAGCAGAAAAACCGGAGTATTAGCAGAGTCATCCTCCCCGTGGCGGTCCTGATGTTCTGTTTCTCGACTACACACGTGTCTCTTGGGTTCCAGCGTCTTATCGAGGGGTTTATATATCGTCGGAATAACCCAGGCGGACCAGGTGCTTTCTTCTCCGGTGCGTACCTCATTTCACTGGGTGGTGTTGCTCTGACTCCACCCCTGTTGCATCAAGATGTCTCGATACCGGGAAATGTTGCCAAAGTGTGTATTCATACCGTGAATTCTATTCTCGGGGACAGCATAGTGGTGAGCGCATAATGCTGTGTCTGTTAACTTCAGTCCAAGCTAAATTGACCTTGACAGGTGTGGCGTTGCTACCATGTGTGGGGGAAGAACTGGCTGATATGCATATTCCCAATTATGCTTATTACTGGTTCGGCTGGTATGTGACGCGTTACTTTGGATGATTTCGCTCTAATGAGTGCCGTAGTTAGTGGTTTCGGGCAGACTGTTGTGTTCGCTCAGGCGAAGACTTCGCACAGTGCCTTTGTGCATACATTGCAGCTCTGGAACGGCTGTGTGTTCTCATTCAACCTCGTGACGAATGTTGTTGTGACTTCGTTGATTGCATTCAGAATCTGGTAAAGAGGGTGTTTTCAAAGTCGAGCCAGCCGATGACCTTTTTATAGGCATCTTGGCAGACAACTGAACTTTGGTTCATCCTTCCGTTACCGCAGGGTGCTTACACTGGTAGTCGAGTCTGGCCTGATCTATTCGACCGCCGTCGCCATTGAAATCACATTATACTTCCTGAACTCGAACGCGTTCTACATCGTCTATGATCCCATCGCTCAGCTGACTGTAAGGCGTTTACTTATACCATCTGGTCCAGCACCCTCTCACACTTTTTGTGACAGGCTATCGTGCCGACTATGATCATTGTCATGGCCTGTCTAGGTCTGACGTCGAACGATCTAAACGACATGCAGACCAAGATGACGATTGAATCGAATGGGCCTCAGTTTGCCGCGAATAAGGCTCGGACCACGACGTTGGGGACTGAAAGCATGTTTGGGGCTCGCAGCGCGGACCCCAAGGGCACGACGGGCAGCGTGTTTGTTGAGATCAAGGGAAGTAATAGTAGCGAGGAATATGAGCTGTCGTCGTCGGCGGGTGCTGGTACACATAAGCCTGACGTATATCCAGGACAGGCGCTGTAGACAAGCGCCCATTTTGATCGATCTGTAGCATTAATATACCTTCTTTTACACTGATGAGATGTCTAGCGTTGCTGTGGCCCTTACCATATGCCGTTGTAAGAGGAGGAGCGGGGAGGCAGAATCCAATCCATGAAAAACTTTCAGGTGTCCAAATTCAGGAGCGATATGTACTTGGTGTATGTAGCATGCGCAAAGAAAGCGCAGTGAGATTATGAGAGAAATCCGCCGTCAGGTTGATGCCGGCCAAAACGGCCGTCTATGTGGCGCACCTAGATTGAAAAGCACTTCATAATTCACTTCCGAGGTCTCTATTATAAAGTTTTGATTTACTTACAATCCCCGGTGCACGTCCACTGGCAGGTCAGAGGCGGCTTGTATATATTTGTTCTCCCTTCTCTTGGACTAGCAAATGAGCCCGTGAATCCACGGGACTTCCTGGAATTTGAGTTGTACAGAATATACAGTACTGTTTTACATTGTTTTCAATATACTACTTGATTAATGCATCGTCTTTTTCGCGCGCTTCGGAGCTGGGGTGTCAGCATAATTAAAGCTGGTTCTCTTCTTTCCCGAGGGAGTTGGGGTGACTGCCAAGCCCGCGTTGAGTATGATAAGCGACAGAAAACTGTTAGAACTTACCAGGCACTGTTGGCATTCGGATAGGCGCATTATTTGCTCTGCCCAGCAATGTCAGTTTCTCGACCTCGACATTAAACGACTTGACATCGCCATCAGCGTCGCGCAGCACCGAGACTCCGTAGCCATCGAAGCTAACATATCCACCAACTTTGATATGCGGAACCTTTTCCCAGCGTGGGGTGGTGGGAATGATGACTGACAACAGACACTCAGCTTTAACTGGGCGAGCCCAGGGGATAAAAGGCGTTGGCGCCATCGCGAAGGCGCGATGGCCCTGGTCATACGAGGAAACCATGCCCGATCCACAGATAACCGGACGACGTTTTACATCTACCTCGCTGACAGTACCAATGTAGTCCAACTGCAAAGTAAGTGAAGAGAGAGTTATAGACCATTTTGCAGGAGTACTCACTCGAAAAATCTCTCCAATGAATGCGTACTCTATCCCTTGCTGGAGCGCAGCCTGATTCGGGAAATGCTTGGGCATAGCAGTGATCTGAAGATGGAAAATTATCAACTTGGGTAAAGATGCACACATTAAACTCACATTTGCACTGATATCGTATACTTCAGGCTCGTTGTCTTCGCTGAAGTCATCACCAGGGTGTTTGAAGTACGATACAACACCAGTAATGGGATCACTGGAGCTCGCGTCACTGGCACAGAGAAAGAGGCTGGCGTCGAAGAGGAGGGAATTGCTAGGGTCTTCAGGCGTGAGATAGCGACGGTTGGTGAGAACAGCACGTCCATGAATACTGGCAGCACCAGTCCATTTGTCAGAATGGACTCCGCACTGGGGAGCAGTTACAGGGCTTGTCATGGAAGAAAGCTATACGGGAAGAAGTGGGAAACTGGGGAAAGAAAGAGCAAGAATCCTTGCCTTTTATACCAAACAACACCGTTGTTTGACTTGTCTCGAAGGTCGCGTCATATACCCTGGAAGTATTCTCGACTTGGGGCGACGCGCGGCGTGCCATATCCGTGTACTGGTCAGATGTCCGTCTGTGCCTTCATCTACACTCCGGAGCATTCTCGATTCTGATGTGGGCGTAGATAGGTAAGAGTGGACCGAGAGTTAGCCGAGAATGGACAATGTTCAGGCGGTGACTCAACATGACTGTCCACGGCAATCGACCAGGTCGAGAGTTCAAGTCCAGGTCTGACCACTGGATTATTTTTGAGTAAATCAAGTGTAACTCATGGGGGACGGTGTTGCAAGTGAGATAGCACTAGAAACAGCTTGACATACCATATACCTCTTATCTGAAGTAGAAATTCCTTATGCCACTTCTCTGGAATGTCATGTAAACTGTTCTGCTTGCCTCGTTACTGCGTGTGACATGTGACTACACACGACTACTGAGAGTTGCAAACAAAGTACAATTTGTCTGGTATTAAAACTATAGTAGGGTGCAATGTGCTAGTGGAGTAGTATCTCTGGATATACAACATTCACCGTGCGACAGCTTACTGCATTGTCCGGCAAGAGGACTTTGATACATCGACTCGAAGTTACTCGAGAAAGCGCAACGTAAAGCTGTCCATGTGAGAACGCCGGTGTTCGAAGATCCAACCCGACTATTTTCAGAGACTGTCCTTGAGATTTGTGAACGGACATGGCAAATGCCAGTCGACACGGAAATTGGTGTCGCTTGAAGTTCACGGACAGCGCAGACTGGTCTGAAGGAATTAAAACTATTCGTGGGATGAAGGCATGCTCGCCGTTATGATCTCCTCCAATAATCTTAACCTCAAGGACATGGGTGCGGATCTGGACCAGGATCATGCGCGTCCCATTGCACAGACCTCGAGCAGGAGCAAGATTACGGAGCAGGATCAGTGGGCACCCAAGCTTCACGTGGAGTTCGCCGGGAGGTAGGCCGGAGGGATCTATTTGACGAAGAAGCTCAGCAGGAATTGGTGGTTCACCGCCATCGTGATTACGATCAATGAGAACATCAGCGCTGAAAAAGACAGATTCTTCGCCAGGCATCCGACCTAAAACCTCCGCATTAGTGGCAAATACATCGACGTTTCGTGGTGCCAAAATAGCACGATCTAAAAAGTATTCAGGTGCAGGTGCTGCACCCAGCTCCATCAGGAAAAACCTAAATTGCCCAATTAGTGGTATTTATGACTTTTTATGTGTAATCGAGCAGTGGCCAGAAAATTATGACATTTTAGACATATTGTTGAAGCAGATAGCACTAGAATAGCAGGGGAGAAATGAATATTCAATTATTCACCAACTGCCCGAAGACTTTATACATACTGCTACCACTCCTGACTTCGAGCCTCAGCCTCAGCCTCCATCACCGTCACTGCCACCGCTACGGTCACCACTTCTGCGGCATCTGAGCCATGGATCGCACCAGTAACCGCAGCGCGTACCCACCCATACACTCAGTTGCGAACCCGCCGTGTCATAGGTACCCGCCAAAACACACCCAAAATCCATTCATGCCCGACGAGCATCCCCGGGCAATGGCACGGGGACACTCAGCCGCGCATGAGCAAGGTCTGAGGGTGGTGATGGAGGGAGTGATACAGTGATGGTGGTGACGAAGGTGGTGGGAAAGTAGTGGCAGCCGCGGTCGTGGGGACCACATCCTTGACGGGTTGTCGTCGTCGCCATTCTTGACACGTCGCTGTTATCATCCTCGCCCGTGTCATCGTTGGTCCTGGTCCTAAAAGAAACGGCAGCCAGCTCAGCACAAAGCCAGAGCGAAGAACACACCCCACCACGCTGCCAGAAAATCGTCACAGCAGCAGGAGGGACAGTCGTCGCTGCCTGGGTGGTCATGGTGGTTGGAGGCAAAAGAGACTGAGGCTTACGCGGCCGACTCGGTTATGGAACCGGTCCGAGGCACATGGTCCGTGCGTGACCACGCAATCGATCATGTGTGCATGTTGGGTTCTGGTTGGGTTTGAATTTTTCTTCCAAGTCCACCACTCGCCATCCACCACCAGCATTCCACCATGCTTCCTCTACTCCCTACTACGCCGACTCGAAATTTGCGACGACGGCTTACGACGGCCGCCTGGACATTTCACGCATTCTGCTCTCTCGACGAGCAACGTCGCGAACGCGTAAGCCTCCCGGAGGAGCAGCAGCAGCACTTCAAGGCGACGACGACGGGCTTCAAGAGGCTGGAGTAACCCCCGCGCCGACGCTTCCACCAACGTTACGCAGGCTTAGACCCTCCCATCGTGGCCGCTTTGTCGCTCGTCGTCGTTGTATGCGGACCCCCGGACGACTTTTCTCGTTGTGTTAAGTTCAACGCCATGGTTGCAACAGGCGGCGCCCCTCGAGCGACATTCACGGGCATTGCAAGAGCAACAGAGGCAGCTTGTGGTGGAGATGAGTTCGTGAGATAGAGGTCGTCATCTGCTCGGGATGACGATACGCGAGTTCTGGGTGCGTTGTCGCTCCTTTGCTCCTCTTCTTCCTTCCACCATGGTCTTTTTTCGCTTGCTTACTTCCGCCTCTCTCTCAGCGCCGCCATACTTCATTTTCTGCCCTCTGATAAGCCGTCGTGCTCGCTGTGCTCTTTCATCAACGTCGTTAATGATTTTAGGAAGGGCAGTATGCACCTGGGACACGACGTCTTATGGCACGGACGACGACACGGGGCCTGCATGGCCCTTCCCGGTATGTTGTCAATGCTTCCTTCGCCTCCTTATTCTGGCTTACTGCCAGCTAGACAGTCATCTTCGCCTTGGATAACGATGCCGTTACGCATTCAAGGTCCGTCGCCACTTCTTTGTAGTATTCTCCACTGATACTTTCTCAGTGTCTTTGACCGGCGACAACTGTCATGGTGAGTCTCGGAATATTGCCTCTGACGCCTTTCTTTCTGACTGATTATTGTTCAGGAAGCATGCGTCCGCGTGCGCGTATGTGTGCTCATCCCGCTAGGTCCTACAAGCGGCGGTATGTGTTTCTGTCTTGTGTGTGCCCATCTCTCACACAGCTTACAGCTTCGTGTGTGCGACCGACTCATTACATGGCGGTGCCGGCGCCGGCGCCTGAACCGACCATCGCGACGAACGGGCACCTCCACGGGCGCCCTCCTCCGTGTGGGTCCTTGCGGCAGAGCAACGTGCTCGCCGCCTCACAGTGCTTGATGTGTGATGATGGGCTCACCATGCTCGAGTGATGCTATACTCATGACTATCTACATAGACTGTAGCTTACATTGATATCTACTTTATTGTGTTATGTAGTGCTTATAATGATATCAACATTTGGCTTTCCTTCTATTGTGTGATACTGTATCATATTCTACGATAATATTCCTCTAATTCAGGTCTAAACACCGACTAATTGAGACATAACTCTTGTATAATATGTATCTAATATCTGTCTAAAAGAGTCTAAAATGGCAAGGGGGAAGGCCATAAGTGTACTAATTATGAATAAGTGGTCAGACTTGCTATTTTAGTACCATTTAGACTATTTTAGAGATTATCTATGACTAGTTAGAGGTAATCTGGCAATATAGGTTTTTCCTGATGTCGGGTCGTATATCGGCATAAACGTATTCCAATAGAGATGCGTAGTCGTTCATGCGCATACTGGGTGGTAACGGGACGGTACAGTCGTCGACAGAGATATTTTCACCATTTCCAATACTGAGTAGCCACTTCGCAAAGTCTTGCTCCGACAGATCCTGCTGAAGGCGCATGTTTTGGCGTAGTCGAAGAAGATGAATAAACGGCCAGAGATATGAACGTTGTAGTGATGCTGAAACAATATCTTCCCGCGAGCCATGGACCACAACAGGAAGAAGTTGCTTGAAATCACCGCCAAGGACTGTTGTGATACCGCCAAACGGTTGATCAATGTCCCGAAGATCTCGAAGCGTGCGATCAACAGCTTCGAATCCAAACTTGTGCTGCATCACCGCTTCATCGTAGATAATAAGACGCGTGTGACGAATGAGCTCAGCACGAGGACTGTCTTTCCCAATAGCGCATGTCGACTGATCTAAAATGAGTATATGAGATGCAGAAGAGCGTGAACAGCAAAAACTATACTCACCGTGTAAGCCGCTGATCGGTATCTTGAACATCGAATGTCCAGTACGGCCACCAGGAAGAATGAGAGCTGCGATTCCTGTAGATGCAACACATAGCACAATTAAGCCCTCTCCTCGTACGGCATGGGCCAGTGTGGTATAAACAAAGGTTTTCCCTGTTCCTCCGTGACCATCGAGAAAGAATAACCGTCCGTCCTGCGCAATAACCGACTCTATGACTGTGCTGTAAGCTATACGCTGATCATCATTCATCTGCACCACTCGTTCTTCAGCCGCTGCACGCTCAGTATCTCGCTGATAGTTAAGCTGCTCAGCGATAAGTGGGTTGTCAGCGACGTGGTTCCAGTCCTTGTGTGGCTTGGGCATGCTTGGAAAGTTGTCGAGCGAGCGCCCAGACTCCTCCAGTATGGTATCGATGAGATATAAACCATAATCAAAGACGTCCTCCTGCGAAAGGTGTGTAATACCTCTCTGAGCAAGACGATACTCCAAATCATCGGTGATATCAATGCGGAAGGTGGTCCAAAGCTCTTCCGGTTTAGCAGGCTGACAGAAGAGAAGAATCGTGACGAAAAGCTGTCGGAGTTGAGCGCCCGACTTAATCAGTCGAGCTTCGTCCAAGCACTGTCTCCACTCTCGGTCATCTGAAAGCAAACCGAGAGCAATACAGGCGTCCCGGTACGTGTCGTATAGAATTCCGTTCACTCTATGCAGGCTCTGAAAGGATGTTGGGCCACGAACCGCTGTCAGAAGAAGACGAAGAAAGAAGCGCTCGCCACTATCCGGTGGAACATAATACATTCGACCGATAGAGAAGTCTCGCTGGCAAGGCTTCCAACATGCCTGGATATTCCTCTTTCGATTGGATTTCTGAAAGACATCATATAGTGTTCGGGGAACTCCTCGTAAAGATATTTGTGTGCTTCTGCTCCTGCGTTGCCTTCTTAGGCGTTTGCGTTGAAGAACGCAATCAATGTGGTGTCTGAAAATGAGGCATCGGCTAAGATATGATGAGGATCTTCATGAGGGTCATAAGACACCATTTGTTCGCGCTTGAGATGAACTTGGAGAGGGATAACAGAGGGGTCTTGGTGGTGAATATCGAAATGAAGGATACGCCAGGAAGCTTCCGACGCCGAGAAATATCGACCCTCAATGAAGAGTTTAATCTCGTTCTGCTCGCCGACCTCAAGACTACCGCGATCGGGCCCCTTGTGAATGTACTTCACAGTGTACTTGACAGCAGCAATGGTAGCGGCGCACTCGACATTGATATGGCACTTGTATTTCAGGGAGAGATACGGGCAGTAGGGGACTATCCAACTGTTGTCAACCCAGTGATCGCCAACCTTGTACTTGCGCCCATCGTTGGGACGCTTGTACTTGGGGTACCCACTCTCGTCTATGACGGTATACTCCTGAAACGGCTTGGGGAACGTTTTCGCACACTTTCCATCCACCATACATGGGCAACGACGATTTTGAGCACCACACGGCCCATGAACCATGAAGCTCTTGATAATGTCAAAGAGTTCCGGTTCGGTTTCGGGATCTGGCCAGTAAGCTCGTATACATGTGTCGACGTCGTCGGGTGTCCGCAACTTGTATCCGTCGCGAAGAATAACCAGGAGGTGCATGTGAGGTAAGCCTCGTTTCTGGAACTCGATGGTATAAATGTAGGCGACGGCCTTCCCAAAGACGCCATGCTTGTAGATGTCGTCAATTATTTGAGTCTTCTTCTGCTTGAAGACTCGCGATACCAGCTCAGGACGATCGTACGCTGTTTGTCCTGGTAGGAGTGCATCCGTAATCTCTGACCAGTTTGGATTGGCAGTGACGGTGATGAAGAGGTCGACTTTTTTATAGCGCCGAACCAGTGCCATGGCATCTTGAAACCGCTGGTGCATATAACGTGGACCTCCGGTATACGAAGATGGGAGGAGGACACGTTGGCCGATATCATTAAGGTCCAGATCCCCACTTGTAACAGCATCCTCTAGTCCGGAATATAGCGTTCGACGGAGGTCCTTCTGGTGTGTCTGCAGGTAATGAAGGCGGCTCTGATCTGCTGAAGCCCACATATCCACCAACCAGCGTTGGAAGAGACGTCCACTGCGGAGGATAGTGGAATAACTACCCATGCGGGTATGGAGGTAGTATGCGACGTAACGTGTGAGGGTGAGACGGGAAGGTGAATCTCCGGCATCGGGGTCATGCAGACGTAAATCGGAATGCCAGCCAGGCTGGCCATATGGAAACAATAGAACATAATGGAGGGGAGCATATGCAGGATGAGTTTCATAGATGCGATGAAGAGGAAAGTCGCCTTCGGGAGTACGAAGGCGAAGGATAATATCGCGTTGATCAACGGGAGTGTTTTCATCACCTGGCACGAGGACCGCAATTTCATCCAGGTTAGGCTCGTTGTATCGTCGTGGATCCTGGCCCGGGAGGAGTCTCAATCGAACAGAAAAGTCATCTGCCCCGCCATTTTCCTCGATGATCTCATAGGCCTGGCGATACAGGTCCGCATACGCATGCTTCTCGCGTATCATCGCTTGTAAAACATGCATTGTATGCTCGTCGAGGTTTTCATTGCGCTGCATGCGAAACCGAAGCGCATCGTGAGGATCGAGGATGTACAACTGTGCGTATGACGGAGCACGATTGTCATATGGAAGGAGGGTGCCGGACCAGTGCCTTAATTCGCCATGAATGCGGAAGACAGGTTGACCACGGCCGACATGATTAACAGACTCGTCGACTTTGACACCCACCGAGGTGAAGGCCAGTGCACAGTTATACTGAGAGATATTGTCACGGAATTGGTGGGCTTTGCGACTATCATCTTCCAACAACGCGCGAAGCTCATCAGGAGGATCGAGTGGGGAGGGTAATCGAACCTTGCCATGATCGCAACAGGTTCCAAAGACTGGACGCGTCTTGGATGATTTCACGACACGTTCACTCATCCAATGGAGCGCTTCGCAGTTGGGACATTTGATATCCATTGCACCGAGATCATGCTTAACAACATCGCATTCACGAAACGGGCGGCGTGCAGCACAGAACAGACCTGTAGATCTAATAAATGGATTTTGATCTGATACAATGTGTTAGCCAGCTACAGATTTCGGAATGAGTCGACGTACAGGGCTGATGAGCTCGCATCAATTCGAGCTCTTGCTCATCTCCATCTTGCTCCTCATCTCCATCTCCATTGTTGGATGCTTGCTCGTCTCCACTGTCGGCGGCGCTACCATGCTGCTCTTGTTCCTCGTTGAAAGCTTCAGCTCTCTGAGTCGTAGGCGGCGTTCGGAGTTGATAGTTTGGCGGTCCGAGGCGAACTCGCGGAGGCGCTTGACGTATACGTCGAAGAACTTCCTCCAAGTCAAGTCGAGGGCCAATCTACTATCATTGAGCATGACTCATAAATAATTTTATGCAACACTTACATTACCAGCAGCTCTAGATTGTGTGTCTTGGGGCAACATGCCGCCAGCCTGAGCTGCCTACATGCAAAATGAATCAAGACCAGAGCATGTCATAACCGATTCTTACGTTCTCTTCCTTTTCCATTCGCTCATTTTCTCGTCGCCGCTGCTGGGCCAAAACTCGTGGATTGATGACATCCATATCAGCACGGAGCTTGTCTGCCTGAACTTTTACATCCTTCTCTCGACGTTCTTTGGCGCGACGTCGGCGCTGACCACGCTGCCTGGCAGTAAGGTGAGGTTCCTCAACATTGAGATCAGATTCATCATCGACAAATGGGTCCTCGTTGTCGCGAGATGAAACATCAGCGGCAGATCGTCGAGAGGTCGCTTGTTTACGTTTTGGGGATCCCTCAATGTCAGTAGTCCGAGTCGCGGCGCGAGCAGCTGCGCGTGCTGCTTGATCCTCAGCCGAAATAGAGAACCCAGCGGTTTCCTGAACAGAAGGCGAGTGCATTGAAGTAGCATCCGTTTCTCCGTCGACTTGAGTGGCCGCCGGTGTGGGTAAAGGTTGCTTCAGTGATTTCAGAATCGGGTAAAACCGTAAACAAAAAAAGCTGCTTACAAGAACAGCATTGGGATACCGTTTCTTGATGCTTTTCTGAACGCGTTCGAGACGCCTCTTCGCCTTTCGCGTTGGCGGGCTTTGTCCAGGTGTATCGTTAGAGTCTGGTGGTGCAGATGATTGCTGAAGAAAATGATTAGATGAAGTTCAAATCTTGCATCAAGTCCACACGAAGAAATTCCTACATTTTCGGATATGAGGCGTTGTTTTTCCAGTCGTTCGCGTTCTCGTCTTCGCCTCTGTGCAATTTGGCGATTTGTCAAAGACGCTTCGTCTACCGTACGTTGTACCTAAGGTGGACTCAGGAAAATCGAACCAAAGCATGTTGATACATACCGGACCATGACTGGGACCTGCTTGGGGTCCAATCGACGAAGCGCTGAAAGACTTGGGCAAGGGGTCCGGAACAGACGACAAAGGAGGCACATTCTCCTTATCGGCAGGAACACGTCGTTGCTGAGGGCTGCTGGGAGGCGGATGTGTAGAACGGAACGCTTGGCGGTAGTCTTGAAACCTGTCATTGTCGGACCTAAATTGCCTATGAGAGAAATCATTTTGTCAATGCAGAGCAAAGCTTACATCTTGGATGGAACACGCTAAAGATGTACAGTCCACCGATGCTCGGCAAGTTGAAAAGCCTTTTTAAGTATGGAAAACGTGAACGGTCTGGAATCGTCGCGAGGCGCGACGTAACATGTCGTCCACTTTGGTCCACCAGTGTCCATTTCAAGCCCAGGACAGTCTTGCCTCGGTCATGGCGCGACTTCCGGCTGCCAAGTCGGCACTAAGGTGATCCGGATGCAAGACACTTGAGGCGGAGTGGTGTTCCCATGAACAGAGAAATGGTATTGACTATAATGGCGAGAGAGGAGCGAAAAAGCGCAACCGCCAGCAGTGACGATTTGGTGACGATGATGGAGAAAAGCAACAGTGATCGGAGCTTAAACGCGTCGTGCCTTAAGACGTGCAGCGTGGCATTGGCTGCGCCCAGCAATGACCACCACTCGTTTGCAGAACCGCGTACATTCAGTATTCTGGTGAGCCTTATTTTACGATTAAAACCTGGTACGGGTGTCTAGTTTGCGAGATGCGGTTTGTGTTTGTACGACTACTGTAGTATTTCGATCGTAGGTTCACTGGGTGTGACCTGTGACCCACTGAACCTATTTGGAACAAGGTTCAGGCCGGTCAGAGGTCTGTGACCTATAAAAAATAGGTTCATTCAGATTCTTACTGAGAGGCCAGCAAGAGGAGTTTTAAGGACAATTCTTACTGCACTGCATCTGAAATCAGTAGAATTGAACTGCTTTAGGCATATATAAGACAAAAAAGTACAAAAAACAGGCATCAAGTCAAAATTGAGAGAAAAATCAAATTTGTGACCAATTCGAGACATGTTCAAGCACTAAAAAATTGCGTGACCTGCTTATGTAATAGGTTCATTTTTGAGGCCTGTGACCCGTGACCCGAACCTACGATCGTAATACTACAGTATGTATGTCCTGGGCACATAGACAGTTTCAGCAAGTGGTTGAAATAAGTCTATGCACTACATATACATATACCAACATGTTTTCGGCGAGTCGGTGAGAAAGAGGAGACAAAGAGGACTGGTTTTCGTTTGTCTCCAGCGTTTGTCGTCATTACACGTGACCGACCTTCTTTATATTATAGGATGATCTGCAGCCGGTCCGGTGGTCCGCGCCTGGTTGGCGATCTATAGTACTCCCTCTGTCTGTTGCGTCTGAATCGGCGCTCTGTGTCTGCAGTGATCATGTCTCAATTCGCTTGCTCTTACCGCTGTTATCTGAAAGGACACTGGTTATCCTGAGCTTTTCTGGAACGCTTTCGATGGCCACTACCGTCGCCACTCTTCAGGCCAGACAGCCGCCTCTCTCTCCTCGGCTGTTCTACACCATAGACGATATCAAACAGGCTATTTTGACCAAGTGTGATGCAGAGTATGTCTATCCACTACACGAGACCTTCAATTCTTTGCTGAACAATATCGCAGAGAGCCATTCTGTCTCCGTTTTCCTGTCAAGTCGGGTACTCGCAAGTCGGAGCTAGATAAAATGATCTCGACTTTGCCCATTTCAAAAACTATTCGGTACGTCAATTTTGGTTCGCTCCTGTGTTCAGTCATCTCATATAATGCTGTAGAAGAAGCTATACTGTTGCTGATGGATTTATGGTCCGATGGATGCCAAGCTTCGCTCACCAGTGCGCGAGCCGTGCGTTCATGCTGTTCATGGATGCAGCCTTCAACAATGTCCTTCAAGAACCCGATACGTCCCAAGATCTTTTTGTCTGCTTTGGGAGCTCGAGTATGTTTACTGTCAGTTTGCGTCCTGCTCTCATCTAAGTTTCTATTTCTAGCTCACCGAATCACCACTCCCAACAAGGAGTGGAAACAGGCCGATGAATGTTTCGGCCATTGGGAGGCTCACTCACCGAGTGTTGTCCTTGAGGTGGGCCCCACTGAACATTCGGCTGAGTTGCACACAGACATGGCGTGGTGGTTGACCAGTGTGAGTTTGCTCAAAACGTGGATTGCTGTAGACTGATATAAGCTTTGGTAGGTTGAGTTGAAAGTGAAGCTGGTCGTCATCATTGTGATCGCTCCCGGGCCCCCACCCCCGAATTCAGCAAGCAACGAACCAAGGATCACTGTCGAGCATTGGGAAATGGTGGCGGAGGACGATGATCATGGCCCCACGCCCACTAAAGTATATGCTGGCGATTGGACTCATGCGGTGCCAAACGAAGGTGATTATCAAGTCCCAACGGCTGCGTTTGTCCCCGACAGTGCTACCCGCACTCAATTCAACCTTCCTCCGTTTCTTTCACCCAAGACAAAAAATATGGAGAGAATTCGGAGGAGCATTCTTTCAGGGTGGAGGCTTGACAATGGTGAAGGGGCTTAAGAAGGCATGCACTGATTGTTGAGCTGCGATGTGTGAGGCATGAGTCTGGGGCAGCCGCTTGAGGTCCTCTTTTGTTATCACTATCATATTCACATCGACGTGCACTCAAACAGCACACCGTCGACTGGCTCCGCCTTGCGCTCTCTTCTTATCCATAAGGATTTTGATTTTTTGTACTCTACACTCTTGATAATTAAATTCACACTACCATACGATCCGCCTGCGGAGAGAGTATCGCCACCGAGTCGCCTGGCAGAAGATGGAGAAGTGCGAGTAATTGCCTTTATGGTACTGCCTTTCAAGGGCCGCCTGCCGCGACGCCGCTGAAGAGGCGCGATTCGTTACTGACGACACATTCTTCAACATCACTCGGAGCAGTGACGGAAAACTCGCGTTCCTTCCCACCTCCTCAGCGCTACGATCATTGTCTAGTTTGACATCAAACGAGCTGAACGACATGCAGACCAAGATGACCATTAAATCGAATGGACTTCAGTTTGCTGCGAATAAGGCTTGGACAACGACTGACTTTGGGGACTGAAAGCATGTTTGGTGGACCCCGACGGGCAGCGTGTTTGTTGAGATCAAGGGAAGTAACGATAGCGAGGAATATGAGCTGTCGTCGGCTGCTCATACACATAAACCTGACGTATATCCCGGACAGGCGCTGCAGACAAGCGCCCATTTTTGATCGATCTGGGGCATTAATATACCTTCTTTTACACTGATGAGATGCGTACTAGCGTTGTCGTGGCCCTTACCGCCGTACCGTACGTATTCCGTATCTTGGAGTATGTCGTTGTAAGAAGAGGAGATACGGAGCAGCGATGCAGACTCCTTGGAAGATGGACAACAGCCTGAGAGGACGGTGATCTTCGAGAATTAAATTCAGGAGCGACATGTATTGGCGAGAAAAGTGTAGGAAAAAAAGCACAGCAAGATGAGAGCGGCATTTTCTTGTCTTTAATCAATTAGCTGGCGCGGGACGGTTGATGCCGACCAAAACGGCCGTCTATGTGGCGCACCGGGATCTGAAAGCACATCATTTCATAATTCACTCGAAGTCTCCAATATAAAGGTTTACTTACAGGCTTATACTTGCTTGAAAGCTTATAGTGGCCCATAAGAAGCATGTTGCAACACGTTCCGGGTACGTTTGATGGGAGTATCGTCAAGCAAACGCTGAGATAAGTCATAAAACACTGAATGTGGCAGATTTTGTCATGACCGCCTGCCGTGACTTGGATCATCAGAGGGTGGCAAAATCGACTCAATTGGTTGTTTGAACAGTTTGAGCCTAGGCTCGAGGGCTACCGCCAGGCGCCACAGTGGCTCACGTGATGCTTTTTCCTGGAAATGTTTCAATTCGACATCGACAACTGCCAATGTCAAGTAACTGCCGATGGTGGTTCTGGAGGAGTCCTGGGAATTATCTCATGATCTGTGTTACATGTAATGAAGTGTAACGTTCGCTCAGCTCCATGTTCCATGAGAGGATACAAATCGACTTACGGGGCGAGTCACAGTATCCACCGGGCCAGGCCCTCAGTATTCAGGTAAGGAGCCGCTAATCACGGCGAGTTCTCTGACATTTTGGTGGTTGCTCAGCCTACGCCGGCGTCACATCCGTTTTGCATTGTAGCTCTTCCTAAGTAGAGTTAATTCATAACTGGGTTGAGTGAAGGGTACGAGAGTTAACTACTTAACTGAAGCCACCATTGCATCGATTATAACGACGGTTACCGGTTGCATGGTGGCTCAAAACAGGACTTACAAAGCTGAGAGGCAGCATTGTTTTGCGCCTAAAAAGTCAATTCTAATCGAGTCGATCACTAGCGCGTGTAGTCCCGTTGGCGGATAAACAGCACGAAAGTGCACGTTGCAAGGGTGGGAAACGAGCAAGCTGACGGCAGCAGCAGAAGATGGGTCAGAAAAAATGGTTGAGCCTTGAGGAGCCCTAGGACAGCGCGACAGATCGAATAAGGAAAGCCATGCATCATTCATTGCGATAATGAAGCGAGAAACGGGGTATTAATTGGATTGGGGAATGCATTTCCTCGTCCAGCAAGTAAACCAAAGCTAGCGTTAGGTCCTCAGTTCCGAGTCCAGGACCAGTAGGAGCAATACTGACAGTGATAAGCGCTCAGGAAGACAGGCTGCGTCATGCGTGACTCAAAAACGGGAGGCGGGACCGCTTACCATAACCGGGAGTTTCCGGGGTCCCGGTCTAATTTTCGGTGCTCGGCGAGGCAGCTGTTGTCTTCGTCCATCGTCCTTGCCTACAGGACAGACATCGCGGATTGCTCCTCGCAGCATCCGAAGCCTAGTCGTTACTAGACCCCACTCACTCTCCTGCTGTTTTCTCGCCTGCTGGCAGGTCACTTTTGACGACCGACCCACACGAGACAGAGACTCATTTTTTTTCAAATCAAAGTCAACTAAATCCACACTTACCGCCGCTTTTCTCAAAATTCGTACGTTCTCCTACTCTAATTTACGACTTTTATTGTTGATTGACACTCGCGTCGTAGAATGAGCAAATCTTCAACTGCTACGGTACCAAAGAATCCTCCCCAGCTCCCATCAAAGTCAGCTTGGTCAAAAGGCCCGCCTTCGTCTTCACGATCTCAGTCACCGGCCCCTTCCAGTACCCCAACCCATCCGACCCATTCCCGACGTCCCAGTGCGCTAGGTCAAGGTATACCCATCAAGGATGGCGTTGGAATTCCCCGTAATGTAGGCGCCACCAAACAGGGTACTTGCGCGTCCTTTTTCTCAGTATACAGATAGCTAATATGCTCGCCGCACAGGCCCTTCCGTGTCTTTTGGATCGATTGACGATGTCAATGCACCGATTTCTTCATCACCTGCCCCTACCCCGACCCCACCAATAAAGTCAGAGGGCGTCAAATCCTTTGGCAGTGTTCCGGCCACAGTTAGCCAGGTTAATGGCAAATCGGCCGTGCAAACTAGCGCCAAACCAGCGAGCTCTACAGTGTCGAGCGTAGCAAAGATAGGCAAAGTAGATATAGCCAAACTGTTTCAGGGCTCGTCATCAGTGTCGACTTCGGCACCGTCGCAGCCCTCTTCCCCCAGCGTACGCCCAGCCGTCGCTGCACAACCTCCTTCCTCACAAACACCTCCTGCATCATCATCACCGTACCAACAGTTTGTGCCACAAAATGGCATGCGGCAGCCTCCTCCCTCTGCCGGTCCGAACGGTGCTCAATCAGGTCCTAAATCTCCTCAGTATCGACACGCAATACCAAATGGTGCCGCTTCGCGAATGCCTAGTGGTCCTACTGGCCCTCCTCAGATGGGCAGCCCTCGGTTATCTTCACATCCTCCACCGACCAACATGGCGCCACCTCCCATGCAGCCGCCTATGCAACCATGGGGGCAATATTATGTATGTATTATTCAGCTAATATTAACCTTATCTGACCTGGTGCGTAGTATCCTGCGCCCATGGAGGGCCAGCCGTATGCTGCTTACGGATACTCCGGTTGGTACATGCCGCAACCTGGACAAATGCCGCCCCAACAACCTCCGCCTGGTCCCCATCTACCGCCTCATAATGGCATGCCTGTTTCACCGCGAAATCCTCCGATGTCCATGCAAGGTCCTGGAACTCCGACACCACCACATGCTACGCCCGCTTCACACAATGTCCACCCTCCCCCAGCCATGTCACATTCTTCTTCCGGTAGCATTAGCAGTATAGCTTCGCCTCCTCCAACACCGTCGACTGCAAATGGCCGAGCGGCGTACAATCCGAACGCCAACAGTTTTGTCCCACGGGCCAAGATATCACTCAAGAAAGCTGACGGTACTGAGGTAAACTTGGAAAATTTCAAGCATCACAGTCCGGCGCACTCGGCCGGCTCACTTCCGTCGGTCACGTCGCCTGCACCTGCAAGTCCTAATCGGCGCAGCGCAATACGGATGGAAACAGAAGAAGCAAGGAAGAAACGGATAGAGGCTGAGCAGAAGGAGGAGCAGGCCAAACTCAAGGCCAAGCAGGACGCTGAGGACAAGTTGAGGAAGGAGAAGGAGGAGAAGGAGCGCAAGGAGAGGGAGGAGAAGGAGAAGGCTGAGAAGGCTGAGCGGGAGAAGAAGGAGAAAGAGGAGAGGGAGCAGAAGGAGAAGGAGGAGAAGGAGGCCGCCGAGAAGAAGCGTATCGAGGAGGAGCGTCTAGAGGCTGAGCGTCGCAAGAAAGAGGAAGAGGAGCGAGAGGCTGAACGTCTGCGCAAGGAGGAAGAGGAGAGGCGGAAAGCGGAGGAAGAGGCCGAGAAGGAGCGCATCCGAAAGGAGGAGGAGGCCAAGGAGCAGGAACGGTTAAGGTTAGAGGCCGAGGACAAAGAGAAGGCCCGTCTCGCTGAAGAGGAGGCAGCCAAAGCCAAGGCTGCCGCCGAAGCCGCTGCTACGCCCAAGGAGGAGCCAACTCCTGCTTCCTCTACCCCCGAGCCAGAGGAAGGCGAGGTCATTGAGTCGGCCAAGGAATCCAAACCCGAGAGGAAAGATCTCCGCATCGACACCGCAGCACCTTCAGAACTTCCTCGTCGTAGACCTGGTCCTCTCGACCTCTCAAGTGCTCAACGATCCAATATCCCCGCACCCCTTCCTTCCGCCCTTGCTACTGCTCGTATCATCAATGACCTTGGTAGCGTTCCGTACCCCGAGGGCGTCAAGAGCCCTAGCGTTGAGCTCAATATTGGCGCAAAGGACAACAAGTTCAGGTATGCACATGTCTCTGACTTTCAGCTAACAATAACGTTTATTTTACAGATACGATCGTGAATTCTTGTTGCAATTCATGTCCATTTGCAAGGAAAAGCCCGACATGCTTCCTCCTCTCGATGCTATCGGTCTCGAGCCTTCAGAAGGCAACTTCCCCATGAGCCGTGGCGGTTCAGGTCGTCACCGACAGTCATCCAACGCCTCGGCACCTCAACGTCAAGCTTCCTCTAGTGGCTTCCCTTCAGGTTCGTTCGGCAAGGCGTCGTCCAATCCCTTCAGCATGGGCATGGGCAACTTTGGCACCGCCACATCCTCCAAACTCAGTAGCGACGAGCGCTTCAACATGTCCACACGCACGGCTTCTGTCGGCAGCGCTTCTGGATTCCGCCCGAGTCAGATGCAGCGTACAGCGAGTCAAGGTGGTCCGGGTACACCTATGGGCAGCAATCGTGTTCGTAGCAAGCGTGGCGAGAAGCGAAACGACAGCAACAAGGCATCACAACATGGCTCCAGTGGTTACGGATCTGCGGCTTCTCTGGCTCAGGCCATGCTCGAACCTGTCGCGCCTCTACAGGCTACCGCGAACCGTTGGGACCGCAAGTCTTTGGCCGTGGATCCCAATTCTCCCGAGATTGTTGATCGCAAGGTCAAGGGTCTTCTCAACAAACTCACAATGGAGAAGTTCGACTCCATATCCGACCAAATCATCGCATGGGCGAACAAGTCGGAAAACGAGAAGGACGGTCGCACTCTCATCCAGGTCATCCGTCTTGTGTTCGAGAAAGCTACCGACGAAGCTGCTTGGTCTGAAATGTACGCGCGGTTGTGTCGGAAGATGATGGAACAGATCAGCAACCGGGTTCAAGACGACGGGATCAAGGGACAAGGCGGCGCACCCATCACTGGTGGTCACCTCTTCCGCAAATACTTGTTGAACCGGTGTCAGGAAGACTTTGAGCGTGGATGGGTCGCCAAAGAAACTACTGCGGCTGCCGCGGCTGGAAAGGCTGGTCAGGACGAGGCCATCAAGGCTGGAAACGAGAACAAGGAGGGCGAGGAGATTGCGCTCTACTCGGACGAGTACTATGCCGCTCAAAAGGCGAAACGTCAAGGCCTCGGTTTGATCAAGTTCATTGGAGAGCTGTTCAAGCTCCAGATGTTGACAGAACGTATCATGCACGAGTGTGTCAAGAAACTTCTCGGAAATGTCGATAACCCTGAAGAGGAGGAGATCGAATCCCTCTGCAAGCTTTTGGCCACCGTTGGAGAAATGCTGGACACTCAGAAGGCTCGGGCCCACATGGACGTGTACTTTTCTCGCATGAAGGAGTTGAGGAAGAGCAGCAATGTGAGCTCTCGGATGCAGTTCATGTTACAGGTCGGTTTCTTTTTACGTTTCTTGACGTTGTTTTCCTTACACCTTATCGCAGGACGTTATCGAGTTACGTGAACGCCGGTGGGTTTACCGGAATGCTGTCGCAGCTCCTGCGACGATTGCGCAAATCCACGAGGCCGTAAGTGTATCTTGTAGTTCGCCTCTTGTCATGCTCTCTAACCGCCTTCGATTTAGGCTGCCAAGGAGAAGGCTGTCGCTGAGAAGGAGTCGTATCAGCGCCAGATGACGATGTCTCGTGGTGGATCCAGACGCGGTGGCGAACGCGGAGAGCAACAGCAAGTCGGTCCAGATGGTTGGACGACCGCTGGATCCGCGCCTCGTGCACCTCCCAAGGCTGGCGACTTGTCCAAATTCGGCCAAATCAACAAAGGATCAAATGCGCCGTTAACGTTTGGTCCTCAAAGCAATATCTACTCTGGCAAGAAGGACAAGCGCGAATCAATACAGCGAACGAATTCGCAGAATATGTTCTCGATGCTCCAGAACTCTGAGACTCCTGCCGAGCCCTCTGCACCGAAAGGTATTTTACAGGATTTTTTCGCTCGATTTTCTTTTACTCATGTGTGTATCTAGAACCTACTCAACGGAAGAAACTTGTGTTGGCACCTCGATCCAAGCCCATCGAATCCACCACCGCGGAAACAGAGCAAGGATCCGATGACGAGGTGGACTCGCCCACTGAGGAGAGCGCTGCAACGGAGATGTCTCCCGCGGACGCCAAGAAGAAGATTGGGGAGGATCTGAAAGAGTTCTTCGCGGTCCGGAACTTGGACGAGGCAGAAGACTACTTCAAGTCATTACCCGCATTGCACCATCACCTCTTAGTCGACAAGTTGGTTTCTTCGGCGATCGAGTCGAAGGAGGCAGACGCACAGCTTGTGGCGGACTTCTTTGCGCGTGCCTCGTCAAAGAGTCTATGTGCCTCGACCGCGTTCGAGGAAGGCATAGCGCCTGTTGCCGAGTTCCTGGACGATATTGCTATTGATGCGCCAAAGGCACCTAGCCTGCTGGCCATAATGATCAAGGGCGCGGACCTCTCAGAGGAACAACGGACACGGATAGCCTCCAAGTCGGAGGAGAGCGGTGCCAAGCTTCTTGAGCTTATATCTTAGATTGCATAGTTTACTTCCTTCGCATTGACTGCCTTCATCCTCGGTATATTAGCACGTAGCATGATCATTTCTGTTTTGCATCCTGTTTATTTTTCTTTCGTTTTTACGTTTTCTTATTATGTTCTGCATGTTTCTATAGTTCTTTGACGCGCTTACATATAGCATGGAAGTAGGTAGCGTACATACTTTGAGCAGAACCAGAGATTGTATGCTTCTTCATCGAACGTGCGTGTACGTGATGGCCTTGGCGGTGGTTTAACGTTATGTAGATTAATTAGCGGATTCTCGTTGATGTGACGAGGTAGTATGAAGAGTCTGTGCCATTGAATAGTGCGCCACACTGTGCAAGAACCCTAAATCCGACATAGCTGAAGCTTCTGATAGGAGTTAAGCAGAGATCTTCATTAACCTCTCCATACCCCACCTTGACAATGACGGTAGCAGTGGACGCGCCACAGTGGACACTTTCAATTGTGTTGGCTGGTGTAACGTCACAGGTCCTAAAGGAAAAACGGAGGGGTCGCTATGATCTTAACCCTCATCATTCTGTATTGTCGCTCGTTCTTTGGACCTTTTTAAATCAGGTCTTATCGGGGTATCACATCACTATATATTGGACGACGTCTATTTATCGGGTGCGTCCGCGCCCTTAATACCCCGCGTGCTGGGTCCGCCATACCTATTCAGCCATTTCATGTCTGCTATTCCCTCTGTCGCGACTCGGAAAGAGCGTTGGTGGAGATCCATACGAAAACACCTCAACTTCTACCGAGTTCATATCCTCTTCTTGTATGTTCAACCTTTTCGAAACGTTAGGGAGCTAGCTAAACTTGTCCAGCACGTTCACCCCCTGATTTTTTCGGGCATTTTCTACGCGAGCAATGGCGAATTTACGATATCCTACATTGACAGCCTCTTCAACTGCGTTAGCGCCATGACCGTCTGCGGGCTCGCGACAGTGGACCTAAGCTCACTCACTCCGTGGCAGCAGACTATCTTGTTCATTCAGATGTGCATGGGAAGTCCCGTACGCGCCTCTACTTTCACCATGTTTCCCCCCCAAGTTCTAAGTTTATCACAGGTCGTTGTCTCCTGGTTCATGGTCTTTCTTCGGAGGTGAGCAACCTCCCAGTTCTTCCGCGCTCCCCCCGGCCTCAATCCGCCGCAGACATTACTTTGCCCGAAAGTTCCAATACATCATCGACAGTACGGCCGCCGCGCCCAAACCGCCTGCCGCACTCTTCCCGGAGGAGAAACATGTGCCCTGGTACCGCCGCCCGTTCCATCGCGGCCACAAGCAGCAGGTCGTGAGCGTGGACGGGAGCGATGACAACTCGGATCACCGTGGCAGCGTCAAGCGGCTGAGAACGGACATGATACGGCGCATGGACGACGCGCCCAAGCTCGTCGACCCCAGCGGCTGGATCAGCGAGGGCCGGTCTGTGCCTTTGAGGAGATCGAGCACCGTGCAGTCTGCGCAGGAGCTCAACCGGCATCTGTCGTTTGCTCCGAGATCACCTGAACGGCGGCCTGCTTCTCTCAATCTTCCTCTTCGCGGCACTGATCCTCGCAGACGGAGGCTGTCCGACCCTGGGACGCCATCGAGACAAAACTCCATCAAGAACGGTACGCGACTTGTTCTTTTCTTATTCTTCACTTCTTAATTTGTTCTGATGTTGTGAAGCTCCAATGAAGAGATTCGAGACTATCGGAGTCGGCACTTTGCAGCACCGATTGGCTCGAACCCCTACTGTTGATTTTCGTCGCACGCAGACTGTGGACTTTGGCCGAACACAGACGGTAGAGTTCGTGACGCACAGGCGACGGACACGAGATGCGAGTCGCATAATGTCGGATCGCATCTCTGAGATTGATGCAGGTGCACTCTCAAACGACGACCAACGGACATACAGGACTGGGCTCAACACTCACGCGTCGCTACCCACGCATTATACAGGGCACAGCTATAGGCCGACTGGCACCAAGCACAGCGGGTTCGGAGGCTTCCCCATGCCTCATGAGATTATTGGGAGGGCTGTGACCAAGTTCTTCCCGGGGGTGAAACGGCAATTGACACGGACTGTGACGGTTCCATTGACGACGACCATCGCGTCTCAGCGTGGGGGAGCAGCGACGAGCGGTGCGAAGATGGTTCCGTACATTTCCTTTGATGCCGTCGTTGGCCGCAACTCGGCGTTCCCGTACTTGACGAACCATCAGATCGAGGAACTGGGTGGCGTCGAGTACCGTGCGCTGAATGCGCTTCTGTGGATCGTAGCTGGGGTAGGTGGCTTCTTTTTTCAGTTGTTTTGCGTGTGTTAACGGGGGTTGTAGTATCACATTGGATTGCAGTTGTTGGCGTTCGTTGTCATTGCGCCATACATGGCCCGGGCGGAGTGGAGAGCGGATTTCGTCCCACCTGCGCTTCATCGTGCGTTGAATACAACGTGGTTTTCTGGTTTTCAGGTTGTATCCGCGTATACGAATACGGGAATGTCGTTGGTCGATACGTCCATGGTTCCCTTTCAAACTGCATACCCCATGATTGTATTCATGATGATTCTCATCCTAGCCGGCAATACTGCTTTTGTGAGTGTTTTCTTATGGGTCACAGACTTTTGCTTATAACTCGTCACAGCCTATATTGTAAGTCGTAGATACTGAATTTTCACGTTAAACTTAACACCTGAGCTTGTCTCCAGTTTACGACTTACGATGTAAGTCGTTTCTTCTCCAATTCGAGCATCCGCTCAACGCATGTACGTGCAGATGGATTTTAACGAAACTCGTTCCAAAGGATTCCCGCGCCAACGAGACACTACACTTTCTTCTAGATCACCCACGACGCTGTTTTATATATCTGTTTCCCTCTCACCAGACATGGTTTCTTCTCACTATTGTACTATTTCTCAAGTGAGTTGCAATTTTCCAACCAAGTGTGCTTTTCAGTGACCGGGCTGTCCTAGTTTGACGGACTGGTTCTGCTTCATGGTTCTAGATATTGGAACCCCCGCCATTGAAATTATACCTCTCGGGACCCGATTTGTGATTGGCCTTTTACAGGCAATTGCTGTGCGCGCAGCGGGATTTGGAACGGTTTCTCTTTCAGCTCTGGCCCCGGCTGTCAAGTAAGTCATACTCCCTCTGAGGCTGCGACTATCTGACGCATCGTAGAGTCCTGTACGTCGTCATGATGTATGTTAGCGTCTGTGAGTACGTTGTCTTCCGCCGAGGCCTGGATTGACGAAATCTCCGCGACACAGATCCCATTGCCATGAGGTATGTTTACGTTGGGGGTTGCCAGTAACATTTTGATGTTGATTCATGCCCAGTGTGCGTTCGACGAACGTTTATGAGGAGCAATCCCTCGGGGTCTTTCCGGAGGAATCAGATCGTGAATCTGAATTCCAACCAACTGGTCCCCGGGTTACTGTGTGGAGTCGATATCTGGCCATGCACGCGAGGAAACAGTTGGCTTTTGGTATGCTTTAGCTCTGCTAATCTTGAACGACATTGACGGCTGCGTGCAGACATGTGGTGGTTGGGTCTGGCACTGTTCCTGGTTTGCATCATCGAAGTAGGTTCTCACATTATTGAAGCTTGAGATTGCGTCATTTATGGGCTGTTTAGCGCGACAATCTTGAAAACGAAAACAATTTCGCGTGGTTCACTATTTTCAACATTGGTCAGTACCGAGTTTCTTCCGAAATGCATCAGTTCTGAAAACAGTCTCCAGTATTCGAACTTGTGTCTGCGTATGGTACTGTTGGATTAAGCTTAGGCTTGCCCTACGTTGGTCCATTCTCATTTTTTCACCTTCACAACTGAAGACTCTCATAGGCCAATTACTCATTCTCTGGAGATTTCCGGACATTATCAAAACTCATCGTGGTCCTTGTCATGCTTCGAGGGCGCCACCGTGGTCTTCCTGTTGCCATCGATCGCGCCGTAATGTTCCCTATGGAATTCAAACGGGATGAAGATGATGACTTGGACGAGCCCAGCCGTTCTCACACGTTCACGAATACCCCGAATGGCCGTGTGGACGAGAAAAGTATCAACGGGGATTCTTTTGATCTGCGACAACGTAGTGCACGTCCAGACCTTGCGGAAGAGGACGAGGAAGATCCCCGGATACGGAGTGAAGAGGTTTAAGATGCCTATTGGATGATATTTATGTGCTATCTGATTCCACGATTGTAATAATGACCAGTAGATTGTAGGTCCTTTTCTATAGATGTAGTTTAGGCACGTTTAATGAGCTATGCGGTAGTTGTATACCCTCATACCTGTGTGTTTTTGTGTGACCAGCGATCAGGTTGAAGCGCGAGAGCGAGAACCCCACAATCCCATGAGAAGGAGGCGGGGTATACAGGGTGGCTCCTTTACCTTCAAAGTTCATCTGCATTAAAAAGAGGAGTAGTACCTTTATCCGCCGCCGGGAGATTCAGGAAAGAACCCCCTCGTTACATGGATACTCCAGGCGGCACAAAGCAGTGGCGGTCATCTGGTCATGTTTTCGACTTGCTGACTCCTCGATAGATAGAATGAACTGTGGCGTTGGCGCTCTCGACTATGCCTCGAGTTGTGGAATGACTCGGGACAGACTCGGGATGGGGATAGATTGATCCGGGCGGAAACGCGTAGGCCCGATCGCCAATCACTTCGGATTAGTAAAAACCCAGTGTAAAAAGAGTGTTGCTAATTTTTTCTCGTCTCCGTCCACTCGCTTCAATCATGTCCGTCACGACCACCACGACGACCACCCACGCCGGACGCATGCGCTCGTTTTCGCTGTCCCTCGTATCTGCATATTCATCCCCACTGCTCAATCTCCCCGCGGAACTGCTCATTGAAATTATTCGCCTTTCCTTGGATGACTCGAAACCCAGCGCGCTTGCCGTGGTCTCCAAAGACATCACTAGAGTGCTCAACACTATCCTTTACCACACTGTCACCCTAGAGACAGCCCGTCGCGCGACGCTCTTCGCTCGCGCGGCTCACGTGAATCCTTCCTTGCTCGCTCACGTCCGCCACCTCAACATAGTGGCCACGAACCTCAAGCCCCACACGTGGGCCGACATATGGGGGATCGTGCCCCAGTGCAAGGGGCTCCTCT
The DNA here is from genome assembly GCA_036872995.1 of Hymenopellis raphanipes. NCBI lineage: Eukaryota > Fungi > Basidiomycota > Agaricomycetes > Agaricales > Physalacriaceae > Hymenopellis > Hymenopellis raphanipes. Next base: position 564,714 of record JAYMDG010000011.1, read on the forward strand.
CCGTCACGCTATCGGACGGAGACCAGGTCCCTGCGCTGACGGCGTGTCTGGCGGAGAAGCGCCCGGACGTCCTTTCATCGGTCACGGTCCGCCAGTTCTCTGATATACCCCTTCCCTCCCAACAACCCTCCTCCTCCGTGGCGCCGAATTCGCTGTCTCGGCTTCGCGTATGCGAGCCGAGCGACATGTGGTACGCGCCGTCCGACATCCTCGCATCGTTCGGCGACCCACACCACCTTTCGCATCTCCAGTTGGCGCGACGGGTCAATGGCAATGAGGAGAACGACGAGATATTCGTGGAGGAGGTTAAACAGATCCTTTGGGCGCAGCCGCGCCTCAAAGCGCTCGTTGTGAGCCTCTTCCCGTCTACGTGGGCGATCGGCAGTGGCGATGATAAGGACATTGAGCAGAGTCACATTTGGCAGATGCTGCACGGAGTTGATGAGCGTCTGGTAGTGGTGAAGGGGAGGTATGGGCAATGGGTTTCCTCGCCTTGGGGCAAAATGTAGCATAGACACGACACTAGACTATGATTTATTTATTCATTCTTCGTTTCAGCTATCCGTATAGAAATAGAATTGCTCAAGTATTTGGTTTAGACTTTGTACACTATTCCATAGACACGCTACTACTATGCTTTCCGCTTCAAACAACTCGCGAAATCTGATGAGCTCTTTAGTCAAATTGATGCGCAAGCCAAAAGAAATAGCTTCTACCTTTCCGTTCTCGACGTGGTATATCCACCCCGAAATCTTCGTGTCCTTCAAAAGTAGCGGGTTGTTCTTCAAATACTCAACGTCTTCCTTAACGCTCAGCTCCAAATTACCAAACTCCAAGAAATCAAACTGATCGACAAGCTGGGCCACAGCCGGGGAAGCGTCCTCGTTCTTCACAATGTCGCGCAACTGCGGCGTCTGGAACGTCGTCATCCCGCAATCCGTGTGGTGGAAGACGGCGATTTCGCGTGTCCCGAGGAGGCGCTGGGAAACGACGATACTCCTAATCGCGTCTTGCCTGAAATGAAGTCACAAAGGTGCAAGATCGCGTCATGAAGGGAACATAATATCCTTACACGCGTCCGCCAGCATTTCGCACAATGTGGGACTCGCCGAGCTCGATCCCGAGCGACGCCGCTGGGCTGTGATAGTGAAGAGGAAAGTCAGTGTAGTTCCTGGCACCATCCGGGGGTGAGGTCGTACTTGATTCGTGCATCCATGCATGTCACTGGCCGATCCATGAGCAGATGTCGCGACTCTTTTAAGAAGACAAAGCGTACCGACGAGAAGATTCTTCGATGGGGGCATAGGCAAGCTGCCTTTATCGAATGAGGCGGTATATTGCTCATTGCGCTCAACAAATGTCGTCGACATCGAGGTAGAAAATGTGTAAGAGGACTGGTAAAATACAAGACCGATAAGACACGCTTTTATATAGGCTCCACGTCCCGCTTCTGGCGGCGGAACTGTCATGTTTTGGATGGTGCAATCCTGTGGGTATCGTGCAAGGGAACATGTGAGCATGTCGTGCTTCACAGTCAGCTCACGCTAACCGCCAGAACTTGAGGGCGAGTGGGGCGGCAAACTCGTGTCTCGCAGTAAGCAACCTGGATAACTAAATGGCGTCATCAAGCAAGTTGGGAGATACCGAGCCAGAGAAAGGTTGGCAGTGAAGGGCTTGGAGGGACAGACGTGTCCTGATATATTGCAAAGACTGCTGTGGTACTGCGTCGAATCCGCGCAAAGTCAGACTTTGTAACTTAGGGTGAACCATGGCAAGGCAATCGACGAGCAGGTCGAATTGAGGGAAGAACGAAGCCCGATTTTGGTGCAAAATCTTCAAATAGCGCAACGAGAAAAGGCGGAGGAACGGAATCAACTCTTCCTGTGTGTAATCGTTCTTCCACAGGTATGCCGTTGACGATATGATCACTTCCAAAACCTGGAGATGTTGAAGAAACACTACGTCTGGTCCCTGGGCGAGGAACTGAAACGCCTGACTGAGGACAGTGATTTTCAATCGCATCAGGTTTGGGTGACGGGGAAAGAAATGGTTGAAGAATGTCACCAGAGGATAACCAGCGACGTCCAGTTCTGTCAGTCGTGACGAGTTGATGTTCCGTAGTACAGTGAAAGGATTTCCGAGATTACGGCACATAGTCAGATGACGCAGGTTGGGCGTTGGCGACTCAATAGGTGGTTCAATCCACCAAGTCGGAAGGCGTTCTACCACCAGAAAGTCGAGCGCCGACATATGGGCTTCCCGAAATGGCCGACTCGCTGCCGAGTAGGAGGACAGGGAATAATGAAGCGTGCGCCAGCGATGCGCAGTGGAAGCAATGAATTCAGTGATGAGAGAGATGTCATCTTTGTTGGCGGTATTCTGTGTGTTGGAGATATGAACATGGAGAGGTGTTGTACCGGAGTTAACAACGTGTTTCGACGTACGCAACCATCCGTAAAGCTTCTGGGGGATGGAGATTCTAATGATATTCCATAAAAATGGGTCGTTGTGCACGATGAGCCGCCATCTGGAACAGACAGCAGAGAGATAGGTCGGAGAAGTAGGTGTCATCGTCCCGAAATCCGATACATAAGGATTGGGCAGGCAGAGCCGGAATATCGACATCCAGATTTCAGGCGGGACACGGCGAATTGATGAGAGAAGGGGCCGGTACATCTTTATGATTTCTTCAACCTTTCGCGACTGTTGCACGCACAAGCGAATATCGTCTTTGACGGCCTGTGTAATGGCATTAGAGATTTCTGGTCAGTTCCCATGACAGGACGTACGTTCATCTCTCGGACGGAAAGTCCTCCTTGATACAACACCGAATGCAATCGAACAAGCTCGTCTGCAAGATGATTGGACATGTAGCTTTGACATTGGTCCAAAAAGGATCTTATAATCTGCTCGTGTTCCGGCGAAAGAGCTGTGTTCGTCATCGTCGTCTCATCAAGAGATGGGAGCTGTGTTGGGACCATCGGACAAGGTACTATGAGATGTGAATGAACGTCGGGGAGACGCGATATTTGGGAAACGTACATATCATATCGAAAGCGTTTACAAGCAAGTATACGTGGCCGTGTACACTGTCGATAATGAGGGAGATGGTAGTGCTGGATATGAAACCGCCGCCGACTATTGAGGCACGTGTATGCCCGTCTCGCAAGCGCCCACGGCTACTCGCGATGTGTGCTGGTGTCCAAAGTCCAATATCGCCGCAACTTTTTCAGATTCATGAGTTACAGAGGTTTTCCAAGTCACGGTCATGGTGTTAAGACTCAAGGGCACGAGCTCGTTGATTGTTTGTCGACAAAGGTAAACAACGCGCTCCATTAGGGAATATCACCAACGACGACCATCATGGCGCGTCGGGGCGCGTTTATCGTTATCGAAGGGCTCGACCGCTCAGGAAAGACCACTCAGACGACACAGTTGAAGGAACGTCTGGCAAAAGAAGGCAAGAAAGTGGAACTCCTCAAGTTTCCCGGTATATTCCCCCCTTTTGGACGCGTCGCCACGCTTACATCTGTGTTTAGAACGCACTACGAAAATCGGAGGAATGATCAACGCGTATCTGCAAAGCGAAACTGAGCTTGATGATCATGTTATACATCTGTTGTTTTCTGCGAACCGCTGGGAGCTGGCGTTCGTATCTACGTTCTTTTGCCCCCATCTCTATTGACATCTCCTTAGATCCACGTTAGTATCCCAGCTAAATGATGGTGTCACTATCATATGCGACCGCTACGCTTTCTCTGGAATCGCATTTAGCGCTGCAAAAGGCCTCCCACTTTCTTGGTGTCGCACACCCGACGTCGGTTTACCACGACCAGATCTCGTCGTCTTCTTAGACATCTCATCAGAAGCTGCACGGGCGCGAGGCGGTTATGGCTCTGAGCGCTATGAGAAAGAAGAAATGCAAGAGAAGGTACGAAAGGTATTTGAAGCACTGCGAGAAGAAGGTAAGAAGGACGGCGAAACGAACGTGGATTGGGTTACGATTGATGCCGGGAGAGACAAGGATGCAGTAGGGGAAGACATCTGGCATTGTGTAGAAAGGCTTGTGGATGGCATTGAGAAGCCGGTAGGAAAGCTGTGGTCGTCATGACCCACCTAGTAGGAAGAAGGCGAGTGAATTAGAGTTATTGCCTGTCGCTTTGACATTAACGTAAATCTCAGTGTACAACTTTGTATCTGTACTCAACCCACTAGCATGTTTGTGTTCTCCGCGATTAAGTCTTCAGACCAGCTATAAACTGACGTCGTTCAGTTCGTTCTGCTCTGAAGTAAAAAAGACAGTGTAGGGAAGTTTGGCGCCACCGGATTCTACGAGTGTGTTTGCAAATTGCAAGCGTCATGATTGCGCCTTGTCCTCTCATGAACATCGGCATGGACAAGGAGTGGGGCGGAATGAACACAGGTATTGCTGACTTGCCCTCACTCATTTTGCTGACCAAGAATGGACTGAATCACCTCCTGTGTGAGTTGGATAGAATGAATGGGCGGGTATCAGATTGACGTTGCCTTACTCAGCCAGGTCTGGTACTATAAAGTAGTCCATATCATTAGGTTGCTCATTCCCATTTCCTCATACTCTTTGTTGCATCTGCTAAGTATGTCGCTTTCAGCAACCAGGATCAGTAACGTTACTATCGACGGCGGAATCCGTGTCTTCTACCGTGAAGCTGGCAATCAAGACGCGCCTGTCGCGTTGCTTCTACATGGATTCCCATCTTCGTCGTTTCAGTATCGCAACCTCATAACGAAGCTGGCGCCTCATTACCATGTTATTGTACGTCCGTCGCGTCAATGCATAATTAAAGTGATCTTGATCCTTTTTCTAGGCGCCGGACCTTCCAGGATTTGGGTTCACAGTCGTTCCAGACTCCAGAAAATACACATACACGTTCGCCAATATCGCGAAGACCATCGAAGAGTTCACGTACGAGTTGGAATTGAACAAGTTTTTCATATATGTCTTCGATTATGGTGCACCGACCGGGTTAAGGTCAGCTGTTTTCGCTGGACTTTACCAGCAAATACTGAATATGAAGTGTTCGATGATGATTAGACTGGCTTTAGCACGCCCAGACGCTGTGACTGCCATCATTTCACAAAACGGAAACGCCTTCGTTGAGGGATTGGGCCCTTTCTGGGATCCCATCAAGGCTTACTGGGCTGATCCCACATCGAAAGAGAAACGCGAAGCTCTGGCCTCTCTCCTCACCTATGACAGTACCAAAATCCAGGTGAGTTTTACTTGGTCATGCAGGTTATGCTTTGAGGCTCATACACATCTGTAGTATGTAACTGGGGAAGCACATCCCGAGCGAATCCCACCTGAGACATGGACACTGGACTATGTTCTCCTCTCGCAAGCTCCTCAGAAGGATATTCAACTCGATCTGTTCCTGGACTATCGCACCAACGTCGACCTGTATCCTTCTTTCCAGGCTTACTTCAAGGCCTCGCAGCCACCAGTGTTGGTGATTTGGGGAAAGAACGATCCTATATTCATTCCTCCTGGTGCGAGCACATTCAAAGAGTCCGGCCTGTTGAGTGATGTGGAGGTGAAGCTTGTGGATGGAGGTCATTTCGCGTTGGAAAACCATGTGGAGGAGATTGGGGATGCTATAATCAGTTTCCTTGGGAAGCGAGGACTCTGAGACTGTACGATCCATCATGTTTCCTGGAAATGAGAAGAGTTGTTAAAGAATCTCTTCCTCCCTAATTATAGCCGCGCAGATTAGCTTTTCCTATCTCAGGTTAGTGACATCCGATAACACATTCGTCGATGGTCATGACTATTCTCGGAGCCTTGAACACAAATGAATGCTGACGAAGCCGTCCGTCCAATGATGCCGTACGGACGCGAATGTTTATCGTCAATCGAACTTTCCCAAGCACTTTCAGCGCCAACTCATTCGCAAGCTGTGCAAGCGTTGACGTTCTAATTGTCAATCCGAACGCTGTGATTCGCCGCTCGCCTTGGGGTCGGCTCTAGCGGTTGTGTATCCTTGTTTGACCCAGCCCGCTCAGATGCTGCCTCGTCTTCTTTTGAAGTCACCCCTCTCAGTCTGTTCACGGTCCCCAACCTGCAGACTCCCACTTTCTCGATGGCGGCCGCTTTCCTCTACCACAGTGAGCTCCAAGACCACTGCGCCGGCGGATAACGGACCAGGCGAGCGCATATACCAAGGCCCGCTCACAGCGACTTTCCGCCGGCTGAAAATCCTGTCTTTGTCGTCGCTGGGGGCGACGACGGCCATTTCCCCGTTCTTCTTTATCATCGAGTCCAACCTGCCCACCGTCGCGCGGATATCTCTCGCAGGCATCGCGGTCACCACGTCTCTTGTCAGCACGGCTATGGTCTCGTATTTCACGCGTCCGTACGTGACATCGCTACGTCGCATACCAGGCGGAGAACTCGAAATTACGACGTATAGTCTGTTCTTGAAGCCGCTTGTTACCAAGGTGCGTGCATTTATTTTCTCTTGAGTGCAGATGTAAACATGCGGCAGGTATACGACACCGATTTTCTCTCCGATACTCAACGTCCCTTCGCCAAATGGCAGCTGCCCATTCACGTCATGTTACCAGAGTCGCAGGCTAAGCGGGTGGAGCCTGGGACGGAGGAGACGGTGGCCGAGACATTTAATGGTGACGGGGAAAGGATTGGAAGTTGGGTGGTGAAATGGGAGAATAACGGTGAAGGGAACTGTCACGCTCTCGGGAGTGTCGTTCGGTAAGTTCACTTTCATGTCATTGTGGAGCACTCTGACTGTATTTCAGGTACTTTAACGTTCATCTCGAGCTGCTGGACAAGAAAGACTGAGGACCTATACTCTATATATTTCCTCTCCTCGATTACTTCATGCCACCCATCTTTGTGGTGTTCAACTTGGTATGTGCCAGTCTGCTCCTGGAATTCTATTGAGAATGTATCGACGATGCCACGATAGCACGTTTTAAAACGATTTGAACAGTGCATGCGCAGGTTGTACTGTTACTCACGGACCGCTCCTCAAGCTTCAAGTTTTTATTTGACCTATCTTCCATAAGCGTAACCTCTGGGAGGTTACTGTAGTTGATATGGACACTTGGATGAGTACTCAATTGAGTGGTTGCAGTCTGCGCTAATGGTTTACATGTCGTATGATCGGCCTGGGTACCTAGTCGGATAGTCAACGTCAAGGCAGTCACACTACACACGTCCGGGACTATCTTGTCTTTGCATGCATGCAGATACTCTCTCTCACATTTAACAGGCTTCACATCGCTTTATTTGGGATTTGTTGCATACTTAGTGACTTATCTCTGTGACAGCCGAGGTTTTCCGCAAACAGTGTGAAACTCGCGCTGGCGTTCAGTCGTTAGACAAGTTTCAAGGTTCTTCCTTTCTCCTACATGTGATTGGGTCTTGAACGAGACTTGGCTTGTCCAAGTTAAACAATCAGTCATTCTCTCGTGCGGAAGCATGAGAGATGTGACCCGCTTCTCTGAATGAGGTTAATCCCGCCTTCCTACCTATTGCGCGCCTCTCTTAGATCGGTCTTTCGCGCCGTTTATTCGGTCCGGTGTGTAATATCTTGGCCTTCCGGCATGTGCATCTGTACGACGCATCCTATTGGCTTACTTTGTGTTGCTCATCCACCGGGCTTATCTTTGAACACAACCCTCACGGTCCTGTCGGATTAGGCTGGATGGGATGATGCTTGAGCTCCTTGATTATTCATACGCCAGTAACGGTAAGCGCTAAGCGCTTATAGTATATAGATAAATTTCCCTCGTCTCGGGAAGATCAGTAATCACCTTGGGTGGGTCTCGAGTGCATTTCTCCCGCCACAGACCGTGGCTAACCCAGTCGGCTACTTTGGTATAACGCATGTAACATACAGGAGCCGATGAATGGTGTTAAATTGGTGCGGAAAGCCGTCGCGACGCTTGAGAGATCCTTGTGGCACGAGAGCAGGCGGTAGCTGACTCACCGTCACGGCGTGACCAATAGATCCGCTACCTATTTTAGCACCTATTATCTTCCAAACTCTTTCCATACCCACTACGAACGCACCATCATATACCTCGCCGGTCCTTAATTGAACTTCGCCATGGCCCAGACGCGCACCGGGGACGAGCACTCATTCACTAATCCGCCACACTACTCGTTTCCCCATCACCGACTCAATGCTGTCCTGAGAGACTCAGAGAAGACACCCATAGTCCTCGTCGCCTGCGGCTCATTTAGCCCTGTCACCTATCTTCATCTGCGCATGTTCGAGATGGCCAAGGACTATATCCGACAAAACACCGACTTTGAGATTGTCGGTGGTTATCTCAGTCCAGTCAGCGACATGTACAAGAAGGCTGGCCTGTTGAGTGCACAGCACCGGTGAGCATTTATCTTTCTTTTCCCTTGGTTTTGTCGATGGCGACCGCATATCATCCCGTTGCCTTTTTCCGAAAGACCCGAACCCGGAATCATGCTCCGGCTAGATGACGTGCTGATAGCGGCCATCCCGAAAATTCCACAGCGTGCTCATGTAAATTTTGAAGGGTGTCAATGTGCTCGCTGGCGGCAGAGGATACATCCTCATGGCTGATGATAGACTCGTGGGAGGCGTTCCAGTCATACCAGAGAACAGCGGTTGTGCTGGACCACTTTGACCATGAAATAAACACTGTTCTTGGAGGCGTGAGGACCGAGGACGGGGAGCAGCGGAATGTGCGCGTGATGCTGTTGGCGGGTTCTGACCTCATTGGGACGATGAGCGAGCCCGGCGTCTGGAGTTACCAAGATGTGAGTCAACATGTATTCACATTTGGCTTTTCTGACGAGTCCTGCAGCTAGATCACATCTTGGGTCGCTACGGCTGCTTCATCGTAGAACGCGCCGGGACTGATATGGACCAAGCAACTGATAGTCTTGCTCGGTGGCGCCACAACATTTATCTAATCCCGCAGTTGATACAAAATGACGTCTCGAGCACCAAGGTAAGACGAATAATAATGTGATTGGCGTTCAGACAGCTAAATTTCACATGCTAGGTTCGACTCTTCATTCGTCGGGGGCTGTCAGTGCGATACCTGTTGCCAACGCCGGTAGTCGATTACATCGAGCAACATGGGCTGTATCAGGAGGAAGGCGCTCCGTCGGACAAGGGCAAGGAGCGTGACCAGGCGGGAGGATCGAGAAGGGAGATCCGTGCATAGCAATAACAAAGAAATCTGTATCATGAGACCGCGGAGGTACGCTTTCCGCCTCCTTTCCAATTTCACGACGCGTCTAATTCTTGAGGTTGTAGGAGCATCTTATTCGTGGGCTGCGAGGGTCTATGATGAAGTTGTAACATCTGTATTATTCCTTTGACTATCGCCCAAATTCCTGTGGACGCTCGATACTTTATGTTGTATTTTTGGCGCGTTTCGGTATAAACATCAATATGTAACGTAGGTCGCGGATAGCTGTGTGTACGGGTTTGCTTACTACTCAACTAGGCAAGACGGAATGTAGCACGCCGGGGGGTCAACACGGAATACACTTCTGCGGTCGACTTAGTGCTGCGCGTCTAGCTCAACTAGAACTGTGGCGATATAGTAACCGGCATACTCAGCCAAATTTGGTATACCGCTTATCTGGAAATCCTTTTCAGCTTGACTTGACCTCTGGTTAAGCTTCTTTGAAAAGTTCTTCAATTTTAAGTTTCTTCAAGGTCGTTCTTGGGGACATTGAGGAGATTTTGGTGCCAACCTACCCGCCAAGGCTCATTGTTAATTTCCTTTTTCTGGTTTGGGTGGCGTGGCGGGAAGTCTTCAAGCATCAAGCCAGCTTATCCGAGACTGCTCGCTTGGTCTTCGACTCAACTCACAGCACGACTATTAGAGCCTCAACAAGACAACCAACTTCTACTTTGAGATTGCGAGCGCGTGTACATAGTCTTCTGGTGTCTATCGGCGACTGCCTGCCTGTTCGTGCATTTCGTTCCGAGTCTAGCATTCTCGCTGTCTGCTTCTGCCGAGGCACATCGTAAGGTCTTCTGGCGTATTTTGAGTCATGCTTTAGACCTCATGGCTAATCTGACAGATCAAACGGAAGACAAACCCTTCGCCCTCTATTCACTACGCACAGTAAACCCTTCATTTCCGTGTTCTGCGCCAATTTTCGGGGAAGGACCTTCCCCATCAGTAACGGCTTATCCTGACCTGAAGAGTCGCTGTTACTTTGCATCTCTGTCGCTATCGCACGGTCTTCGCTCTCAGCTCTTCTTGGATGGCCTTCTACATTGCGCTAGGGCGGCATTACGAGCACAAAAAGGCAATGACAGTACAGGATCAGTACGTTAACGGCCTGTGAACTGGCGGGCTTCACACGGTTGCTGTGTCTTCTTTCCCTGGCTAAAAACTTCTTCACCAACTCCACCGGTCTCTCAAACACCGTTGTACTGGGATACTAGTTCTTAAAGGAAGTGGAGCCGGAATCCCTGTCGATAACACCCTCACCATTGTTCTCGAACCTCGAACCGCTTAAAGACTATGTCGACAGCATCCAACGACCAGAAGGACTCTCTGTCACCGGAAACTTCGTCGAGCGTATCGCTTGATGTCGAAGTAAATGGTACTGCCTCCGAGGACGCTGCGTTTGAACGCCGCACGATGTGTGTGGCCAGCTCATCACCGACTTCTCGAGGCACATCAACTGATCGTTTCCAACAGTCGACGCGTAGACCTGCGTCTCCTGCCACTGCTTGGGCTCTTGTATGCCCTGGCTCTCATCGACCGAACGAACCTCGGGATTGCGCGGGTAACGGGCATGGATCACGACCTGGTGGGTTCCCTTCCCTCTCGCAGTTCTCCGACGTGATTGTGATTTCCCGCGCAGAAGCTGAGTGTTGGCGCGCGGTACAGCATCGTCTCGTGCATCTATTTCGTGCCGTACATTCTCTTGTATGTTAATCTTATCTTCCGCCGATCCCGCTGATTGACTTGATTCATTTAAGGGAGCTGCCTAGTAACGTCGCGCTGAGGAAGGTGGGCGCAAGGAATCTTCTGACCTTCTGTGTGATTGCATGGGGCGCGGTGCAGTTGGGAATGGGATTCGCGCCCACCTGGGGAGTCTTGGCGTTTTGTCGCGTCCTTCTTGGGGCATTCGAGGTCCGCATATTGTCCTACTCCCGCCCTTCAATTCACCTCTCGCTGATTGCCATATCCAGGCGGGCTTTTTCCCGGCGCTTGTCTTCATCATTACGACTTGGTTTGACTGTTTTTTTGCTGTTTCGCGTATTTGTGCTGATGGTATCTTTTTAAAGGTACAAACGCCATGAGGTCCAGACGAGGTGAGTTCAGAACTGTATTCTGCAATGACAAACGGCTCTGATGCGCGATTTTCGTTTCAATAGATTGGCGACGATGTACATGACTTCCATTCTGGCCGGAGGCTTCAGCGCCATCTTTGCATATGCTTTGAGTCTTCTCGCGGGTAAAAGCGGACTCAATGGATGGTCTTGGATCTTCGTAAGTTCTGTAGTTACTCCCGAATAAAACAGGCTGCTTACCTGTTGGTTGATAGATTATCGAAGGCGCTGTGACCGTCTTGTTTGGGCTCATCGCCTGGGGGTATCTCCCTGATTTCCCGGACAGAAACGACTTCCTTTCAGCGGAACAAACGGCTCTGGTCCTAAGGCGCGTAGAACAAGACCGAGGAGATTCGCTTCCCGACACCTTGACGCGGGAAAAGTTAGTTTTGTATCTTATGGATTGGAAGCTCTGGAGTTACGGTGACTATTCAAGTTATCGGCGCTTTATATACCGACTGAACGCGTTTTCAGCGATCATGTATATGTGTGCCACAATTCCGGCATATGCTATAGGGTGCCCAGAGTCTTCTGTCAGCACTCCGTTTGCTGATGATGCATTAGCTTCTTCATTACCTCGATCATCGCTAGTATGGGATGGGGTACTGAGATGACCCTCCTTCTGGTACGTGTCTGTCATTCCAGGCGCGTCTACCCGGGACTGATCCTGCTTAATATAGTGCGCCCCTCCATACATCTTCGCAGTAAGTCGTGACCGCGGGCTAGCGCCACACTTGTAATGATCCTCGCTGTTAGGCATTAAGTGTATTGTTTTTTGCATGGCTGTCAGACAAATATCACACGAGGGCGGCGTTCTTAGCTGTCCAAACACTCATGACTATTGTGGGTCTGGCTTTGACTGGATACGTCGAGGCTCCAGGCTGGCGTTACGCTGGTTAGTTCCTTTCGTGGACGCGTTTTCGCTCTTCTGAATGTTTGACAGGTATTTTCCTTGCTAACGCTGGGTCGGCAGGAGATATTCCAGGACTTCTTGCATATGTGCGTTAATCCAACTTACGTTTTCTCTCTCCTCATGTTCAATGCTTCGTTAGTCTTCCAACAACATCCTCTCTCACTCGAAACGTGCAGTGACAACTGCTGTGGTCGTCAGTTTCGGCGGCATTGGTGGCGTCGTTGCGACGACCATATTCAGGCAACAAGATGCTCCCCGATATCTTCCGGGTATTGTCGCCACAATATGTTGCCAAGTTGTTCTGTTGATGTTACTGGGCATTATGTCGCTGCACTTGTGGCGCCAGAACGCGAAGATCTTGAAGCAGACCCCATCGGCCTCGACTGGGGTTCATCCTGGATTCCTGTACACGTTGTAATTCTACCTCATCTTGAATTTATCTTGGTTATTCTCGTTGCGCAAGCTTGTCGAGTGTGTGCTTGCTTCGTCTGTGGTGGTTAGCATGGCCTATTCGGTCATTCAAATTGCCAGGCGTGTACTGGACGCTAGTTCGTTATCGTCCTATTTAGCTTGGAGGTTGGCCTGCTTGGGTTAGAAATGGCGCCTGGTAAGGACGCGATCAAAAGGATAAGTGTGACGAAGTCAACAGTTGGGAACGTTAACCTGGAATTTATCATTGTAACATTGTAACAGTGATCGGCGTGTTGACTAAAGTTTAACTAGGACCACCAATACTCCACCAATCTGCGTCTATTCCGCTTGATCCAACATCAACGACTTGAAATGCCTCGGCGAGACTAGTGTCGATGCCTCGGGAAAAGAGCAAAGGTGTCATCCGTGGTCTATGATAACTTCTCCGAAATCCCCAATAATGCGACCGATATTTATCTCCTCATTTACGCCCTCCATTCTTCGTATGGGACTCCACCTGGACAAAAGACAGCAGGCTCGGACCTAAAGTCACTTGTACCCTCCTCACTCAGACTGGCAGCTACGGATGTAGATGATCTCCGAGTCTACATCAGAATTCGGTAAGTGCCCAGGAGCATCCGATACTACGTGCACCCTAATGCCTCCCGTGAACTTCTCGCCCTCTTAATCTTCCAGACACGGGAATCTAAACGACAAGCTCTCGGAGGATGTCTGTAATGCCGTTACTGCACCCAGTTCCTGGCTTGTGCAGGGCGGAATTACCCTGGTATTCGGTGTTCGCTCTTGTTATAAGACTCTTGCTTATGGCCCGGATTACTAGCGTGGCTGCTCTCATCCCTCCTTCCTACTTACTCTCACCATGGTTCAAGTTGAGACTCAGACTGGGTCCATGTCGTCCATCGACTCCCCGAAGGACCTGTCCGACTCCAAGTCTGTCGTTCTTCAGGATGATCCAGAAAAGCAGGACGTGAAGATTTCTCTGGACTCAGATATGCCGCCTACTGCGTTCGAACGGAAGACGATGTATGGTCCCTCATTGTCATTCTCAATCCACCTTACTCACGAAACCACTAGGCGTTGGGTGGACATTCGCGTCCTTCCATTCCTCGCGCTCCTCTATATGGTAGCCCTCATCGATCGACTTAATATCGGTGCTGCGCGCACGGCGGGAATGGGGGTAGACTTGGTGCGTCAGATCTCCTGCAAGACCGGATATACAAAGAATTTATCGTTTATAGGAACTGACCGTGGGCGCCCGGTTCAGCATCGTGACCTGCATGTACTTCATTCCATATATTCTTTTGTGCGTTCTTTGCCTCCTGATCATCTGCACAACTTCTGATCAGTAATACTAGCCAAGTGCCAGGAAACCTCATACTCCGGAGAGTAGGCGTGCGCAACTTCCTTACCTTCATTGTTACCTCTTGGGGTGCCGTTTGTTTCGCAACAGCATGGGTCAAGGACTGGAAGATGCTCACGCTCTGCCGCGTCCTTCTCGGCGCCATGGAAGTTTGTCATTCATCCTTCTCCATCGAATGCGCGTTGACTCTGATATCTCGCAGTCAGGATTGTTCCCTGCATTAGTCTACATCATCTCAACATGGTCAGTCCGTATCATCTACCTTGGGTCAGGTTGACCAACCAACACTATCAAGGTATCGTCGACATGAAACGCAGAAGAGGTATGTTTACTCGGACCCATACTATTTCTGAACTAACACATCGTAACTCGCATTTGTAGAATGGCCTTCTTTTACATGTTTTCTCTGACCATCAGTGGATTCAGTCCGATTATGGCGTACGTCTTCAGTTTATTAGACGGTAGACGGGGAATTGCAGGGTGGTCATGGATCTTTGCAAGTGATTCCGCGGATCTGTCAATTATCGTGCTGATGTCGATATGTTAGATCATTGAGGGCGCGTTTACCCTTTTCCTGGGGGTGCTCACATTCTTCTTCGTACCTGACTTTCCGGACAAGAACAAGTTCCTCAGTGCAGAGCAAACCGCTATAGTACTGGAGCGGATTGAGAAGGATCGAGGAGATTCTCTGCCTGACCCGCTGACGCGCGAGAAGGTATTGCATCATTTGAAGGACTGGACGATCTGGACCTACGGTAAAGTTAAAATTCGTGCTTTCGTTTGCCCACTAAGCCTCCGGGAACCTAGGAATCATGCTCGCGTGTTCTACGGTCCCGTCCTATATGCTCGCTTATTTCATTTCAATCATTCTGAGTGGCATGGGATATGGGAGAGCAGGTTCACTTCTTTTGGTTAGTATCTTACTTTATTGATTACTTGAACTCCGTTCATTGAGCCACAGAGCGCCCCACCATACGGACCCGCAGTAAGTTCACTTGTTTGCGCATATAGACCGGCTTTGACACTTGTTTATTCGCGCAGTTCGCGTCCGCTTTGATTTTTGCCTACTTTTCTGATAGATTGCGCCACCGGAGTGGTTTCATAATCATACAAGCCCTCATTTGCATCGTAGGATGCTGCCTCACGGCCTTCCATTCAAGCAATCACATACGCTACTTTGGTACGACCTGATTATCTGCCAATGTCATTTTCTTATAGCCTTACCAACTTCCATCCCACAGGCACCTTCCTCATCAACATAGGGAGCGCTGGGGCTATTCCAGGAATTCTAGCCTACGTACGTATACAGTCATCCAGTCT
Organism: Hymenopellis raphanipes; assembly: GCA_036872995.1. NCBI lineage: Eukaryota > Fungi > Basidiomycota > Agaricomycetes > Agaricales > Physalacriaceae > Hymenopellis > Hymenopellis raphanipes. Next base: position 580,090 of record JAYMDG010000011.1, read on the forward strand.
TCAACGCGGCTGACTCGGTGCACCGTTTATAGGGCGCCAACAATGTGGTATCTCAAAGCAAGCGGTCAGTACAGAGCGCCCTGACTAGCGGATTCGCTGGTATTGGCGGTATCATCGCCTCGACAGTCTTCAGAGAGCAGGATTTCCCTAAATATGTTCCTGGTGAGTTCCGACTAGCAATGGAATTCACTTGGGATTAACAAGTCTTCTAGGACTGTGGGTCACAATAGGGACTCAAATAGTCCTCATTATCACGGTTCTCATCACCATGATACATTTCTCAAGGCTGAATAGACTTTTGAGGGAAGGAAAGTTGAAGGAGCCGATTCAAGGACAACCTGGGTTCTATCATACCCTGTGAGATGGAAGAACTCGCGGTGACAAAGTAAAATGCCTCTGTACTAAGTATTCTAATATTGGGGGATATGAACGTAGAAGCTAAGACTATACATAAATAATGAAACCTTGCTTTTCTTTCTCGCAACGCATCATATGCGTGGGACTGAACGTGTCTTCTACTTTGACCATCATTACACAAGTTTAACTCCCGTATTCTATTCTCTCGTAAAACAATGGACACCACCTCCCTTAAGAAGGTCCCGGCTGAACCGAAAATGCCCACCCGACGGTCGCAGCGTGGTCAGCCCGTCGTCGGTACCAACGCAGCTAGTACTAGTACCAAGCTAGCCTGGTCGACCAGAAATCCTGCCCGGACACGTCCCATTGATCCAGCAACTGACCTGTACAACGATGATGCCGACTCCTGGAATAACCTGGACCAGACAGAACGAGCAAAGTTACGTACCTACATCTACGACGCCTTCGAGCGAACGAAGACGACGACTGTGAAGAAGGCACCTGGTCAGAAAAGAGCGGTGGAAACAAAGATAGAGAGTCAGACGACAGACACGTATTGCATTGGAGACACGGTTCTCATTCAGGCGACTACAGCACGCCCTAGTGTTGCGGTCATTGTGGGTTTGTGGGAGACAGACCTGACCGGAGAGGACGATGAACCGCTATCGAAGAGGATGCGTATTCGCATTCAGTGGTTTCTGAGGCCGAAGCAGTTACCAAAGTTCGGAGTGAAACGAGAACATCAGGAGGTGCGAGATTTCATTTTATGCAAGCCCACAACTTGCGATTGAAATCTAATTCACGCGTCGTAGAACGAAATTTACTATTCTGCGACAAAAAACATGATACTGGACTCTCCCAATGCTATTCTAGGCCATTGTCAGGTACGCGATGGGCGGGAGGAAGGTATGTACGTCCTTGCCAAATCTTGGTTTCGAAGTTCTCAACTGTGGTCAGTGGATGACGACCCATTTATCGGATTCCAATGCCATTCCGCAGTGGATTCTCAACGTGGCCTGTTCTATAACTTTGCCTGGGAAGCTCATCGAAAGGATGCCCTCGCTAAGATGCAAACTGATTCTGCCTTGGATGTATCCGGTGCACCATGGGCGATCGTGGTTAAGTCGCGATCGAAGGAATGCGTGATCATGCAGATCCCAGCCCAGATGAGAAAGATCGTCCCTGCGGCGGCGAGTTGGAAAAGCTCGCGGAATCGCACTGGCAGGGCACAGGAAGAGGAGAACTCGGCCGATAACGCAGCAGGCAGCAGAGTAGAGGATGACATGATAGAACAAAACCACGAGGAGGAACCAGATACAACTTCACAGAAACGAAAGGCAGCCGAGTGCAACAGCACTGCGTCGCGGAAGAAACGCACGAAAACCGTTTCCGATTTCCCTGTTGAGCCTACACACCACGAGAAGAGAACGGCGACGAATGACACTACTCCTGCGTGCCTGCGTGATCTTAACGTTCACGAGAGGCTCATGCTAGCATCACTTGTGAAGTGTATGAAGAGGGAGGGCGTCGAAGAGAGTGAATGGGCTGAGGTCTGTCCCAGAATCCATTGCGCTATGTCACTGTCGCATTAACGCGTACTTGATTCATCTAGGCACTTCATCAACACCTTATCTATACGAGAGGGGCAGATGATCTCAGACGAAAGCCGAACAAACTCGAACTCGCTGAGGTATTGGGGTATCTGCTGACGTCTAGGGCGACGTTACTTGAGGATGGGTAGGCTGTGCCTACATAAATAGGCAGAACAACCAAGGAAGGTCATGTTTAATGTGACTGAGAATGACAGGGTGTTCAAGAACGAATTCGTCTGGGGAATAAACGTCAAGCCGATGGTGTACATACAGTAAGATCAAGTCAGAGAGGTGCCGAGTGTCGATGTCGTTATGCGGGTCGTCCTCGACCAGTATCAAGAGGCTGGAAGCGCATGTAATATTGTTTAGTGTGACTCTCCACTAGTTCCTGTGTCGACTCGGGTAAATCCTCGACGAATTGAGCTATCAAATCGACGTAAGTTGTATGTCACTTGTAATCAAAAGAGCTTGAGGTACCAGGAGATCCTGCGAATAGCGCAAGTGCTGGTACGACTGTATTGGCGGGAACGACGGTGTTGTCTGCAATCTTTGCACAGTCTTTGATTATAACAAACTTGCCCTAGGCCTGTTGAGACAAAAGAAGTAGGAGAAAAGGAAAGACTTGCAATAACACAACCCTTGCCTATCTCGACGTGGTTTCCTATTGTCGCTGCCTCGACGACCGTGTCTTTACCGATGTGGACATGGTCGCCTACCTTCATTGGGTAGTAATTGAAGGCGCCGCGATAGGTTTTATAAGGAGGCCTAAAAATGCAAGTCAATGAACTGCGGCGATGAAAGACTTGACCATTTACCGCATCACACACCCCTCGCCAACCAAACAATACCTTCCCAGAGATATAACCACAGCATGACCTGGCCCAGAGCGCCTGAGATCACCTCGAATAATTGCGGAGCTCGAGATAATAGTCTTGCCGCCAAGAATGATATTCTGGGGCCCAGCAATGGTCGCTCGACGCGACACCTTGTTTCCCGTGTCCTAGAAGAGCGCGTCGGTCGACGTACGCGGTGACTATCAACAAGGCGGCCGCACTGTCTCGATAAACTCGGATTTGGAGTAGTAGATTGGCGGCTCGAGCGACATGGTGGTGGTGGTGGTTGCAGTCTGACCCTGCCGGCCTCTTTCCTACCACGCTCATGGTCACCAGATGATAACTTTGCTATCGCATGCCTTGCGGAGACAGCTCCGGCCTAGCTCTTTTCTTCCTGCCACCAGGAGCAGATATCTCTTCAAAGCGACCATGACACAGATGGCGACGCCCAAGTACGATGCACAGGCTCTCGAGACCTATTCACTCAAAGGTTAGCTTATCGTTGATTGATAAGTCTGTTGTTGACCTGGTGTAGGCGGTATCAAGGTGGTTGAGAGATTCTTTGACTTGCCGCTGGATTACTCGAAACCTGAGGGCGAAACAATACGCGTCTTTGCGCGCAGCATGATACCAAAGGACAAGGCCAAGACTCTCGAGGAAGAGGATAAGCTGCCAATCTGTCAGTTTAGTCGTCTACTCTACAATGTTCATTCGCTTGACACGTCAAATGTATGAAGTATTGTACTTGCAAGGTGGGCTTCCTCTGTATCTATTCTGTATATTCTTCAACGCGCCAAGTTAGGCGGTCCCGGACATGAGGTCCCTTTGGCCGACATACATGGATACGCAGCAGAAGTATTTATGTCTGTTCCCTTTTAGTGTGCTCTTCCTGACAAGATTGTCATTTAGATCCATTCGCGAGGATACCAGGTCCGGTTATATCGTCACCGATCCCCCGTACAACTCATTGTGTTTTCAGACACTCTGGCTGGATCCTCGGGGAACAGGCCTTAGTACCCACATCTCCCCCGAAAGCCTCCCCGCGAGGCTCAAGACTGATCAGGACATTGCGGATTATCTCAAACTCTTCCGCGCCGATTCCATAGGTCAGCCCTCCCTCTAACACTGTGTCGTTTCGCTCAACTCGTACAGTGAAAGACTGTGAAGCCATCCGCTCCATCCTCCTCGGCCACAAGCCTAACCCGGAAGACCGCAAATGGACTATCCTTGGGCAGAGCTTTGGAGGATTTTGCGCGATAACCTACTTGTCGTTCCACAGCGAAGGGCTGAAAGAGGTCTTCACTACTGGAGGGCTTGCTCCACTGGTGTCCCATCCCGATCCGGTGTATGCTGCTACCGTTCGTCAGTCATCGTTTCTCCTACAAGGTGCCTAAAGCTTATCCTTGTGAAGATAGAGTGATTAAGCGGAACAAGATTTACTATGACAAGTATCCTCAAGATATCAAGCGCGTAAGCTCCATCCTTCGTCATAATACTTGTCTTCAAGTAACTTAGGTTCGGGATATCATGTCGTACCTTGAAGCGAATGAGGTCACGGTGACCAACGGGGGTCGGCTGTCGCCTAGTCGTTGGCAGCATCTCGGAATGGACTTTGGGATGCACAGTACGTTCTCTCCTTCTTCCATCTTATTTGAGCTAAGCTTTCCTGCAGATGGCATCGACCGGGTTCACCGTACGTCTTCTTCCTGTTCTCCTCCATCTAACTTAACGCTCTGTAGAACTTGTCTTCAGGGCGTCCAAAGACCTTGAATTGTTCGGGAAGCTAACATACAAGACGATCCAGCTTATCGAGCTATCCCAGTCGTTCGATGGGAGCCCCATTTTCAGCATCTTGCATGAACCTATATATTGTCAAGGGTGTGTTGTGTCGTTCCTCTGTTTACCCATCTCTGACCTCTTGACTTAGCCAAGCGTCCAAATGGTCGGCATCCCGAACGCTCAACAGTTATCCGCAATTCTCTTGGTCCCTTGTCAAGAACCTCGCCGACACCGAGCCCATATTCTTTACTGGAGAAATGGTTTGTATCTGAAACGAATGAGGAGTCTTTCACCTCACTAGCGCTTACAGATATTCCCAAGCATGTTCTCCGACTACGCCAACCTGCGACCATTGAAAGGCGCTGCCGAGATACTCGCCCACTATGATGGATGGGGACCCCTCTTTGACTTGGAGCAATTGAAAAATAACGAGGTGAAGGTGTCTAGTGTTTCGTACGTATTCCGCTTCTATCTTTGTAGTAGACTCACTGACTCGGGTTTCAAGGTATTTCGATGACATGTACGTGGACTTTGACCTGGCGCAAGACACGGCGGCAAAGATCAAGAACACGGAGCAGTATGTGACGAATCAGCTCGTGCACAGTGGCTTGAGGGCTGAGCCGAAGGACGTTATGGGGAAGCTATTCGAGTTGTCCAAACGGGAGTATGATTGAGATGTCAATGATTTTTTTTTACCCAAAGAGACGTTATTGACTCGAATGATTGGACAGTTGTAGGCTCTGATTCCTCGATGTGACACAGAAGAAGCATGCCATTCGGCAAGTCACTGGTCTCTTCAACAGCCTTCCGTCAAAGACACACAAGACAAGAGTCTGATACCACAAGCTCACTTGACATCCTTGGTTTGTTCCTCTAACCAACTCCAAAGCTTCGTTCCAAGTTCGAGATCGGATGTTCCTGCATGAGGACTCCCGATCCGTGCCCACGGTACAAGGTACTTCACAAGTTAGTAAGTTGATACGCTGACAAGCAAAGAACCGACCTTCCCGTTCGCATCAGCCGTCTCTGGGGACGTTGCAGCCCAGAGCGGGGTCAACGCTCCCTGCGCCGCGTTATATGAGAAGTAGTGCTACACGACGAATCAACGCGTTGGCGCGGGTCGGTTGCAGGGCACGTACTATTATCTTCACAATGGTAGGCGACATTGTTCGCCCGAGGTTGGTGACGATCAGACCTACGTTAAGTTTAGCTTGACGGGGAGACTGGGAATGAGGACACACCTGGGTGGACGGATGTTGACACAATGCCCTTGTCACCGTACCGCCTCGCGAACTCGTTGGAAACGACTATGTTAGCCTTCACGGCACGGACGCTTCATTGTTACAGGGAAAGAAAGGTTACGAAGCGATAGTCACTCACGAACTTGCTCTGGTTGTATAGATCTAACGGCTTCGTATTTTGTCGTTCAGGACCGTCCATAATAGTGTTCCAGTTTATGCCGTTGACGAGGATGTGTCCATGTGAGGTGACATTGACGACGCGGGATGGGCCAGCAGCCTCAAGTTGAGGTATGAGAAGGTGAGTGAAGTAGTAGGGGCCTATAGATGGTGGAACATCAGAATCCAGATGGACAAGCCATAAGTGGCAGGGGGAGGGACACCACTTTCCTACAACGTTCACGCCGAATTGAAGGTCATACCTCTCAGCGGTGAGTGCTTTAGGATCCGGGATCATTACTCCACTGGTTGGTGAGACAACGCGTCGCTGTGAATTATAAACGCGTACGCATTGTTAATCAGGACATCGAGCTTGCTCTCGAGCTTTTGAAATGCCTCAGCGGCAGCCTTGACAGAACTGAGACTCGCGAGATCAAGGTCGATGAAAAGCGCCTCCGAGGTCACGCCTTTGAGTGCCTGGACGCGAGCTTTATTGTGAGAGGCAACGTACACCTTGGCGTTTTTGGAGAGCAGCGCTTTGACGGTCTCTTCCCCGATGCCGCTGTTTCCTCCTAGAGTGAGTTGCGGATTAGCACACCTGTATGTATGGAAGAGACGCGCCTGTGACAATGATCACCTTTCCAGACAAGTCGGGAATGTCGTTGACAGACCACTTTGCTTTGGGAGGCCAGTTGGCTGCGTACATGGACATTACGGTACCCATTGTAAATAAGCGTTGATAAAGGGTCCAGTCAGCTAAGTGCTGCCTTTGAGGGGGGTGAAGGTATAAGAGTAAGTATGAAGCGCCCGTACATTGAGTCAAGCTTCTATCAAACGTGATGATGGACAGTCTACACATAGGTCTCACTGTGGCGTCACTGTCGGCGTTCTCGGGGATTTCTCCAAACCATTGTTAGAGCATGAGAAGCGTTCTGGCGAGAGTGATAGATACCTGCGAGGATAATTAGCATAATGCAAGAACGATTTATATCCGAGTCATGATCATACTTGAATTCTAAAGTACAATTTACAACACGTCCCTCAAGAAGTTCGACTGAGGGGATGCGACAAGAAGTGAAATTTATCTGGGACATAGAAAAGATATGGGGGAACTTGGACTCAATTGTGTCATATCCGATGCTAGTGAATATGCACGCCGACTTACATAGCGTTCAAGCGCCGTAGTTGTGGACGCGTTGTGAGGCCGAGAGTGTCCCGCCATTCCCTACTGGTCTCCGCTATTTCCTAGGTTGCGTCTTTGCGCGCATAATCCGCGCTTTTCCAGGTAAGCAGAGTCTCAATGTAGTACTGGGTGGGTAACATCAAGGAGTTTTTCGACGAATTCCGGCACTCTCGCACGTACATGTAATCGGTCCACGTGTGATCCCGAAGTGAACTGACGCTGAACGCTCTGCACCTCCACCTTGATATCTCGCGCATTGCTCTAGTTCTTTATTCTTTTGTCATTCACTTCCGAACAGGTGAATAACAAGCTCGCCAACGGCGCGGAGTCAGATACATTCATGCCGGATTCGCCAGTGGGGAATATCGCCAGCACCAAACTTGATGTCAACGATCCGTCGCCAAGTACACCGAACAGCAACGATCCCGCTATCGTTCAGGCCCAAATTGTACTTCTTATTTCAGCTCTCACCGAAGAAAACTTTGAGCGGAAGCAAATAGAGATTCATTCGGTATGTGTCTCTCGTCGCGCCGACCTACATCTATGAATTTGTATATCCTAGCTTGTAGAGCAGCATGGCAAAGTCGTTTACGTGGACTTCTTTCGCCGTCTAATCGTTCATTACTCCACCCCCACCTTCCATTACGGTGGTTCGCTCGTTTTCCGTTTTCTGCAGCTGGAAACTCAGCGCCTGGCACGAGATCCTCTCCTTGCAGATCTTTTCTGCGATAGCGTAGACAAAGGGGAGGGCGATAGCCTTTTTGACTTCGACTTGCTTCGCTTCCTAGAGCGCATTAGCCTCAACCCTCTTGAACGTCTTGTGCTTGCCTCGTCACTGGTATCCGCACGACGCAAGAAGCTCGCGGAACAGGCTTTTTCTGTTTTAAGGACAGATTTTATGGAAGCGATGACGATCTTATCCACCCAGGACGTATTGTTGTCCTCCCCTCAAGTTACCAAGTTGCTCTCCAGGTTGCTCCTCTTGGACTTGACGATATTGAACGCTCAAGAACGGAGTGCACTACTACTCGTAGCTCGCTCCAAGTGTGACGACGAGACGGTCCGCCGAATACTTTCTGCTGTTGGCACAACTCAGACTTGGAATCAATTGGTCACGGCAGACACCGGGACAATTTCTCGTCTCCTTCAGCGAGAAGCACCGTGGAGGGGCATCGAAGGTGTACCTGAAGCCTTAGCTGTTGCGGTCCTGGATGAGTTGCAATATGTATGCAGTAATCTCACGACTTGTTGGTTGGAGCTGACTTATTCCACAGGAGCTCGACCGAGCTCATTCAGGGAACCTCAACTACCGGAGGACATGCCTTAAATGTTTGCGTGCATTAAGCAAGAAGTATAGCATCATCCCGTCCCAGTTTTATATCCCCTCGGCCCGCCTTGAGCATGATAATGTTATTCATGCAGGCGGTGCTTTTTCTGTCGGTTATCACGCTCTGGAATGTGCCCAAACTAATAAAGTGCACCTACAGGATATCTGCCGTGGTACAATGCAAGGACGCGGTGCTGTCTGCTTGAAGATTTTGCGAATTCAGAATCTAGGACAGCTACGCACGGAACGTGTGATGAAGGTAGTGGAGAGATAGATCAGTGCTACTTATTCATTGAAATTTCTCAGGCCTTTTGCCATGAAGCCATGATCTGGAGCCAGTTATGCCATGACAATGTTCTTCCATGCTACGGTGTGAGCACTGAAGTTTTTCCTTCTCGTCTCTGCTTGATTTCGCCATGGATGGGAAATGGTAACATCTTGAAATTTTTGGAAACCAATCCATTACATGATCGCCGTGGATGCGTGAGATAGCCTTTCAGCAATTTAAAGTTTATGCTGAAATCCCTGCAGGTTTGGGATGTTGCTGCTGGAATGCAGTATTTGCATAGCCTTGATCCTTGTATCATACACAAAGACATTCGTGGTGTATGTTGGTCATTCACCACTGATTCCAATGTGATGAACCACTCATGCATGAATAGGCAAACATTCTGGTTGGAGATGATTTTCGATGTTATCTGACAGACTTCGGCATAAGTCTCGCGGTTGAGACTGAAATACCCGGGACATCTATGCGCAATCAAGGCAATATTCGATAGCTTCCGCCAGAGCTGGTAGAAGAATCGGAGTTCGATCCATACCTTATGTGAGAGCTAGACGTCTATTCGTTTGGCTGCACCCTCATAGAGGTAAGTCTCACTTGAAGTGATATATCACATTTCTCTAAGATTTCCACAGATCTACACGGGAAAGCCACCTTACTCCCATCTGCGGACAGAGGGCGCTGTAATCAACCATATCGTCTCGAAAAAACCCCCGCTGCAGCCATCCTCTGACACCATACCGTCTGATTTATGGGATACCGTCGTCGTGCCTTGTCTCGCGCCAACCCCAAAAGACCGGCCGTCAGCAGAAAGCATCCTTGACGCTCTGCGGACTCTCCATTCGGAATATATTGAACACCATTTAGCCGCCAGACGTGCATCCAATAAATTCCAACAGAATTATGCTGAGCAACACCCGCCACATCTTTCGGCGTCTGTACATCCTCAAGACATCCATCATCCCGGCGGTTTATCCCGGCAAACTTCTAATGCTGGTCGGATGACGCCGATGCCCATGGGACTCTCGATGGACCTTTCACCATCTTCGTCTGGACACTCCCATTGGCGTTTCTTCCCGGATAATGAGCTACCTCATATACCTATACTACCTGACCAATCACCTTTTCCTATGTCTGCCCCTCAACTACCACCGGTTCGGTCTGTCCTTGACGTCGAGCCTCATACCATTTTCAAACACGAACGTGCCCAGACGGCACATCATCCAGCTTTCACACTGTCTGGTCTGCACGTCATTCCTTGCAATTTCTGTAAAGGTACAAACTGCTGTCTTCAATCCGATTTTCCTTTACTGATTATTTTTGACAGCTCGTAAAACGAAATGCGATGGTGTACATCCTGCATGCTCGAGTTGCGTGCTGGGAAATCTAGCTTGCAGCTATGTTAACAATGGCAATGGTGGCAGCCTTGAGGCTGACGCTCTCAAGAAACCTGGGAAGCGGCTGCCTAATTATTTGCAAGCTTCTGCACCATCTCCCCCTTCATTTCCGATTCCTCTCAGCAGAAACGATGTGTACCTTATTCGTGCCGAGGATACCAACTTGAGGTTCATAGATTCTGACTTGCGGCCACCAAAGAAAATGCGGATGGAGGGCTGATAGTAACAGGCGGATACGAACATGTTTTCGAATGGACTCAGGACCTTCGCATCGAGACCATCATGCGCGTGCAGCTGGATTCTGCACTGAACACGTTAAAATTCGGGCAGCCTGTCTATTCAAAGCAGGAGTTGTATCATCATTCTTAAACTAGTATTCATCAATGGCTTGTCCCACTTCTCTCCATAGACAGACAGCAATAACACCCGCAACTCTCTACGGGATGGAAATGGAAGATCGTGGCCATAGCGGTGGGAAAAGCTTGGAGCAATGTTTCTTTGAATCTTATTCGCAGCAAAAGCCAACGCCCTTCATCATAATCGCTAATAAATCAGGATCTCGGCGCGTCACTGACAATATCATCAAGGAATAGGGCTGTAGGCGCTATGCCCTCCTCAAACGCTGTTGGGGAGCACAAACCCTTCGACGTCGCACGCGCGAAGAAATCTCCACAAGCCGTGCGTCCGCGTCGTTCGACTCGATCGGCTCCGATTCATTAAACGTGCAGGATTTAGACCTGATTTAGACCACATGGCGACCTTTCTGCGTTGATTGTACCCTAGATAAGAGTCTTCTTTCGCAGTCTAAATTAAAATCAGATTTGCATGATTGTCGTACTTAGGAACCTCGACCAGATGTCGGGGAACCCAACGACGCTCGCGCAGCTCGATGAGGTCCTGAGGAATGACATCGAGGTTGAAAAAAGAGACTCTCAACAAAGACTGCAAGTATGGTCTCACCTGCAACATGAACTGCATCCGAGAGCTGACAATGCTGCTCTTGCTCAACTCCTTCATGCACGAGAAGTACACGTCCATGTGGGCCCGAGCCTTCTTTGTGTCCAGCGTTTCTCCAACCGTGGTCAAAAGCGTGCAGAGCGATTCGATCTCCTCCTCTTCAGGGTTATCGACATTTTCAAGGAGCTTCTTGACATACTCGTGCATGATACGCTCTGTCAACATCTGGAACTTGAACAGTTCTCCAACAAACTTGATGAAACCAAGGCCTTGACGCTGAGCCTTTTGAACGGCGGCGTAGTTGATGCTTTCATCGTCGCGCGTACATTTCAGACCAAGCAGCTTCCTTAGTGGCGCTCTCAACCACAAGATGAACGACCTGGCTGAGGACGGGGCCGTCTTCCGATTTATTCACCCATGTAATGATCTCGTCAGAAATTGAATCAAAGTTCTCCATGGTGAGTTAGTTAAGAAGGCCAGTGACCTTGCGGTCAACGAACTCTGGCGAGTCGGGCGCGGTAGCCTGTAGGGGCGAGACGGGTTCGAGCGAGGGGGGAGGAAAACCACGAACGGTAGTTTGACGATGAGGTGCGCAGGCGTTGTGGGATTTCCGGATCCCCCGTCCGTCGCACCAGGGCAGGCGAGGGTCGTACGGCTCAAGACCGATGGATTCGAGAGGAGGAAGCATGTCGGGCTTTTCCTTACATATGGACATGAATTGCAGCAAGAACTCACGGTCATATCTATGGACTGGATGTTATCGCTGCCATGACTCTCTGGGAAGAGTATATACCTGAACTTGCCATCTTTCGCGCCGATATTAAGCTCGGCGCTGGGTGTCTTAACACCTTCGGGGTAGGGGATGCTACCAAGATCATAGATGATACGAGCAGTAGCGAGTGCGGAAGGGAGGGGCGCGGGAATATTGGATCGCTGAGCAAGATCCACGCGATCGTCATTTGTGGAGGCAAAAGAAGTATGTGCATAAATCGGTGAACCTGGCAAGGCCTAGGATCAACGAAACGTACACGAGAGAAAGAAAGCCCACGTACTCTGTGGGAGCTGGGCAGGACTCGTCGGTACTGTGCTCAGGATGCCCTGATTCAGGCTGGAGGTAGCAGAGGAAGAGAGTTATTTAAGTTACAAGCCTAGAGTCGACGCTAGTTCGCTGTATGATTAGAGACGGATAGCAGTTCAAATTAGAGCGCATGCCGTCACAGCATCATCCTTCTCTCGCAGGTCACGACTTGCCGATGCTGAACTTTATACGACACATCTCTTGATAGGAAGACACGCGAAAGAGGAAATTTCACAAAATTCGGAATGGACAGCGTTTATCGAGAGAGTCGTGGATGAAGTGGGTCAGCATTGTTGCTTGCCCAATATTTGCCTAGTCTTTTCAGCGCGTCATTTCCCACGCTATATGCTCTCCCATTCGCCGCCACCGTCAAGCCAGACTTCACCTTTTCCAGACCTTTCCCCATCGCCTCCTTGGTTTCTATCCCGCTCGTCGAGCTAATAATGATTGGCACCATCCATAACGTCCATTGGTGCTTCCGGGTTTTTCCTCTTACACTATGTTCGTTCTAGTGGGTGAGCAGCAATTCGTTTGACCGCCCACGGTATGACGCGCGAGCTCTATAACCAGAGTTACCCGCGCCGAACTTCACTAGGCTCTTATGTGACTTACGACTCAGGCAACTATAACCGGGGACAATTCATGATTCTCAGCTGGGTCCACCTCCTCGACTCTGTCTGATTGCACCTGGCTTGTGTACTCTGTCGAACCTAGCAACCGCACGCTATTATATACGTACCAGGATACCCTCAAGGCGATGTCGTCGTGCATAATAGCTTGTGGCCGAGTCGACAATACTACTCTTGGGCATCTTCCTTCTTGTTGACCTGACCTCCCGTGTGCTTGGAGTCACCAGAATATGAGAGGATGTAAGAGAGGAGTCTGCGTGATTTGGAAGTCTAGAACGCTCATCGGTTCAGACGTTTAATCCAATGACAGTCCGAATGGTTCACCGTTCAACGTGCGAGACCAAAGTCTCGGTTCATTCGCAGAATCATTCCTGTGCGCTAAATATCTGTCTCAGCAGCGCCTCTTTACGCGCCCGAGCTTTCTCCGCATCAAGACGGATTCGGCTACATATTATAATAATCCTCTTCTGCGCAATACACGTGTGTTTGATGAGTAGTGGTATATATATATATATTCGGCGTACTCGTGAAACTTTGCTTCGTGTTTGATACAGGTTTGATACGATCCAACTTTCCAAGTTGTCAGCATGCCAGAGTAAAGGCCCCCCACGGCGAAGACGTGAAAAAATCCGTAGATTAATAGTACAATAGCATAATACATACAACACGCCGTTAGTCGTACACAATACGTTAAATAAATGGGTACTTTTTGGAAGAGGTGCGCATCAACACATCCTCACCACCCACTCGTCTCCGTCTTTCGCTATTCTAACTCTCTTCCTCTCGCTCTGATATGTCGTGTCCTGGAATGCGAAATCCAAGTCGTCCTGCGGCTCACCGAGAAGGAAGGGGTCGTAGAGGGGTGCAATGTATGAAGAGGAAGTGGGGGAAGTGGAGTAAGGGGATGAAGAGGAAGATGTGGAGGTGGAGTATGAGAGCGATGGAGTGGATGAGGACGATGCTGTGGGAGTGGCTGTCTCCACTACCCGGACGCGAATGCCGTTCCCCGATGGACACGGTACGGCATCAAATGTCACTTCAATGTCACCGCTTGGATCGGAGTTGATATTCGGCGCAGATGGGACGAGGCCGAGGGATGGCAGGGCGCATAGGAGGGCTAGCATGACCGGGTTTTCGTCCTTGTTCACCTCCCGCTTGACGTCTACGTCTTCCTCCTCCTTCTTAATCGGCTTCCTTGAACGTAACCGCTTATTCTCCGCTTCCAGTTCCGCTACACGACTAACCGGGAGAGTCAGTATCGCTCTCGTAAAAGAAAAGAAAAGAACGTACATCTCCATAGCTTCAAATTCCTCACGTTTACGCTGCCGTGAGAGAAACGCCGCCGCGCGGTTTTTGACGAGCCGGGCTTCGCGTTTTGACAGGCCGGAGACGTCCGGAGGAACAAAGTCGCGCGTGGTGCGGGCCTTCTTCGAGGGCCGCCCTGCTCGCACTGGAGGGTCGTCCTCACCGTCGTCATCGTCTGCATCGCTGTCTTCAGTAGGTGGCGGTCGCTTCCGTGTCTCTCGGACTACGGGCGTCGACTCTGCGAGGCCGAATAGCTGAGTGGTGGGGAGGCACGTCGGCTGTGGGGCAGGCGAGGGCGAGGTAGAGGATGAAGTAGAGGATGGGGATGGGTAATAGTCCCAGCTATCCATGGTGTGTAGGGTAGGGGATATGAGCGGGATGGGGAGGTGGTGGGCTAGGGCGGAGGCGGTGTGGACCAAGCTCGCCCCCACGTTATATATACCCTCCCCATCTCACATGCCCCATCTTAACTCATATCCGACTTGCTCCCGAGAAACGAGCAAAAAGGAACCCGGCGTAAGGTGGGGTCCGCGGACAAGCAGTGCTGTCCAAATTCGGGTACTTGCCTTCTGTAAGCCACGGTCCACTCGGACTTGCTTCTCTGCGATCGTGTCGTTGTCACCACAACGGCGCGCCCTCTACCACGCTGCACACGCGCCTACCCGCCTCATAGCGCTCTCACCCGCTCCGCGGCGCGTCGCTATCTACCTCAATCGCCCTATGCAATCGCCCCTGCCCACCTCCACTCGGCGTCTCATTTCAATGCGATCGAGGTAGATATGATCCTGCCACTGCACTCCCGTGCTCAACCCAACAATGGCCTCTGTTTCACATGAACAAAGATCAGAACGGATATAGAACGGATCTCGACGCGTCCTTTAGTCTCTAGCTTGGCAATGAACGTTATCCAACTATGACGACGTCCCAACTCGAGAAATTTTAGCTAGCTAACTCTTTCCTCCATCAACCGGGTCACTCAGCTCGCTCCATCCCTGCCCACTCCGAGTCTCAAATGCTCGTTCTCGTGTACAACTTGCGCTTACCCGGATACAAGGCACTACACTGAGCGTAAATCTCTTCTTCCTTTCCAACCACTCTTCCTCTAAGTACTTACTCCATGGGTTTGACTTTCCGCGCGCCGCGCGTTCCCTACTAATGACACGTCTCTCCCAAAATGTATATCTCTCTTTTCACTCTTCCTGTCGACCGTGCGATTATGCCATGCACGACGATCCATGGCGACCAACACGAGTATGATGATGTCTGCGACTCTACTTGAAGCAATTGGCTCCCCGGATTAGGTATCTGTAGAGACTCAAGGCGCGCGTCCAATGACTTCGGTTCCCAGCTGCGCAAAGAAAAGCCCGCTGAAGACCTTCCTTCCTCGTGTCGAACCTCAACCAATCGTAATTTGACGAAAATCGCGACATAACAGAGCCTGGGGTGCAGGAAACGGTGATGGTGGGATCCGACTTGCTGTTCCTGCGGGCGGGCGACTAGATGCTCAGAGACGGGGGTCGGGTATCCTTCCAGTTTGTGATCGTCAATCAAGCTTATGTTTCAGCACCGGCAAGTGAGAGAGTCCCATGTCCATGTCGCCATCCATGCACTCCGCGCCGTCTAACTCTCTGTGCCATATCAATCCTTCCAGCACGACAGATACGACTTGGGGAGAGGGAACATCTGCACAGAGAGGGAGCCCAGGGCCTTAGACAGACGGACGTCGACCCTCGAGTTCTGCGCGTAGAAGCCTTTTGGAGTGATACTTCTAGTCCAAGCTTCAGTGCACTATACGACGGGAGTAAAGGTGGGATCCAAAACGCTGTTCCTGCAGTCGATAACTGGCTGTAAAAGGGCTGGGGTAGTATCTATTCTGTAGTTGTTCATCTTTCGACATGATGGTGGTCGTTGGGAAGTCCTACACGTGCTTTGGTCTGGTTTGAGAGCGTGGGAAATTTAGGTTCTTTTGGATCTCGACCACGACCACGACCACTGTACGCGTGAAGCGTCTGAATAGCGGACTGGATATACAGTCGCGGCCCGCAACTCTCTGCCTCGCCCTCCATCTTTGCAGTCATCCACTTCACGTCGCGTCCGAGTTGTGGTCTCCTTAGAGTCCTCCATGTTCTTCTGACAGGAGAGGTACTACGTCCTCTCCTTCTTCCTCTCATCAGAATGGGAGAAGGAGGGGGTCGGGGAGCTGCTGTCACTTTCACGCTGATATCTCAGGACATCATGATCACTGTCTCCGTTGCTTCCTCCTGTGCCTTGTACTCCCTGCCTCTGTACGGAGCTCGATTATTTCGCCTATTCTTCCGCACTGGTGACAAGGCGAAAGTGACCGCAAGACTAGACAATATCGACATTGGACCACTTACACTCGACCATGTTGGACGAGACGATGTTTGCGGACAATGGAACGTTCTTAATAGTCATTCTTTCCTCTTGGAACTTTTGACACCATTTCCTTCCATATGTACCCTCCATCTTCGAGTTACAGTCCTCTTTGTTGGCTCTGTATATCAACCCGTTAGATTATGCATTTCGGCCAGAGGTGATCTATGTAGGTACTGTGGGACTTCGTCTCATTGCAACGTTCAACGACTTGCACTACCGAATAATCTTCTCAAGGCGTCGACTCCTGCGAGGCGCTTGGTACACACCCTAGCCCTCTTCTGATATCTGTAAATCTTGAAATAGTCTCGGCACTGACGGCGTCAGGACGGAGTTGACCACGAGCTTATAGAATGACGGCAGGCAGCCTCACCTTCTTGCTCTCAACAGCCATCGATTAGTAGCAATTCTCATGGTGAGCTGCAACTCATTCTGTTCATTCAGCCTACTAATTATCAATTAAGATCAAAAATGATTCCAGAGTGCTATCAAGTACCCTCAAGCGAAGCTCCTTCCTCATACGCCATGTTGGCGCCCTTCAACCATCTCCTCACGACTAACGAGGCTCCGAGTCCCGAAGACGTTGATAACCTCAAATCCTACCTCTCCTACCCCAAGAACCGCATCATCGAAATCCGCCGTCGCATTGAGGCTCTCCACATCGAACTGGCGGCGCTTAATGTTGAACGCGACACTATGGCAGAGCGATACTTGATACCCCAGCACGAGGCCATTCTCTCGGCTGTGAGAAGACTCCCTACATCGGTTCTCCAGACCATTTTCGTGTATGGTGTCCTCACAGCAGAGTCCATCATCGAGACGCACTCCATCATCATCGTCCTCTCGCGCGTGTGCCATGGATGGCGCACCGTTATATTGCAAACACGTTCCCTCCATGCTACCGCACTAAGCATATCCACGAGGCATAATAGTGTATCTCGAGGATGTCCCGGCGCGGTTAATAAACATTGCGCGGCATGCTCTCTCCCTCGTGTACAACCCGCTGACGTGATTTATTCGTGCGTATTCATGCCTTTCTCTGCGGGTTGTGGTGTTAATTGATGCCGCCGGGGTAGAATGAGCGAAGCTTCAAATGCTACGATCCCAAAGAATCCTTCCCAGTTCCCATTGAAGCCACCTTGGTCAAATGGCCCGCCTCCGTCTTCGCGATCTCAGTCACCGGCCTCCAGCACCTCAACCCATCCTCGAGGTCCCGGTGTGCTAGGCCAAGGTGCATCCATCAAGGATGGCGTTGGAATTCCCCGTAATGCAGGCTCCGCCAAAGAGGGTACGTGCACGGCTTTTTTTTCTCTCCACAGCGAGCCGCCAGGCTCTGCCGTGTCTTATGGATTTAGTGACGATATCAATGCACTAATTTCTTCATCACCAGCCCCTACCACGACCCCACCAACAAAGTCTGAGGGCGTCAAATCTTTTGACAGTGTTCCGGCCGCCGTGAGCGACAATGGCAAATCGGCTGTGCAAACTAGCGCCCAACCAGCGAGCTCTACAGTGTCGAGCGTAGCAAAGATAGGCAAAGTAGATATGGCCAAACTGTTTCAGGGCTCGTCATCAGCGTCGACTTCGGCACCGTCGCAGCCCTCTTCCCCCAACGTGCGGCCTGCCGTCGCTGCGCAACCTCCTTCCTCACAAACCTATATTGCACTATCGTCCGATGGCTCTGGTTCTTCTCCTTCTCTTGCCGAGGTCACGCCTGTACCAGCCGTACCCTTAAAGCCTACCGCGAACCGTTGGGACCGCAAGGCTTTGGCCGTGGATCCCAACTCTCCCGAGATTGTTGATCGTAAGGTCAAGGGTCTTCTCAACAAAATCACAATGGAGAAGTTCGACTCCATATCCGACCAAATCATCGCTTGGGCGGACAAGTCGGAAAACGAGAAGGACGGTCGCACTCTCATCCAGGTTGTCCGTCTTGTGTTCGAGAAAGCTACCGACGAAGCTGCTTGGTCTGAAATGTACGCGCGGTTGTGTCAGAAGATGATGGAACAGATCAGCAACCGGGTTCGAGACGAGGGGATCAAGGGACAAGGTGGCGCACCCATCACTGGTGGTCACCTCTTCCGCAAGTACTTGCTCAACCGGTGTCAGGAAGACTTTGAGCGCGGGTGGGTCGCCGAAGAAACTACTGTGGCTGGGAAGGCTGGTCAGGATGAAGCCATCAAGGCTGGAAGCGAGAACAAGGAGGGCGAGGAGATTGCACTCTACTCGGACGAGTACTACGCAGCTCAAAAGGCGAAACGTCAAGGCCTCGGTTTGATCAAGTTCATTGGAGAGCTGTTCAAGCTCCAGATGTTGACAGAACGCATCATGCACGAGTGTATCAAGAAACTTCTCGAAAATGTCGATAACCCTGAAGAGGAGGAGATCGAATCGGTCTGCAAGCTTTTGACCACCGTTGGAGAAATGCTGGATACACAGAAGGCTCAGGCCATCATGAATCGGTACTTTTCTTGCATGAAGGAGTTGAGGAAGGGCAGCATTGTTTGTCCTCGGCTACAGTTCATGTTGCAGGTGAGAGACCATACTTACAGTTGTGTTGAGAGTCAATTTTTTGAATCTCGCTGTCATTCTTCAGGACGTCATCGAGCTGCGGGAGCGTCATTGGGTTCCCCGACATCCCGTTGAGGTTCCTATGACGATTGCACAAATTCGTGAGGCTGTAAGTGCATGTCAATGCTTACTGGGTTCATGATTCTCACTAATTGTAATTTAGGCTGAAAGGGAATACTCGCACCTGGAGTACAATCAACGCGAGAAACTTCCCTGGCAGCTTCGATCCAGCTCGTTTAGTGACTCGGAGTCAGACGTCGATGCATCTAGCGAGTCATCCGATGGGGAGGCCGAAGTCGAAACTATGCGTAAGATTGCGCAGTACTCAATGGAATTCTTCGTGACTCGGGACTTGGAGGAGGCAGAAACCTATTTCAAGTTGTTACCCGCCACACGCCATTACCTACTAGTCGACGACCTTGTTCACTCGACGATCGAATCGGACGCCTGGTTGAGCCAGCAAAACGCACGGCTCGTGGGAGATTTATTTGCCCGCGCGACGTCCAAGGGTTTATGCTCCCCAACAGCGATTGAGGAGGGTATTGCGCCTACGGTCGAATTCCTCGACGATATTACCACTGATACGCCTAGTGCTCTTGATTTATTAGCAATCATGGTGCAACGTGCTAAGCTGTCGGATGTGCGACGAGAGAGAATAGCATCCAAGTCGGAGAATCATTGCGCCAAGCTTTTGGAGCTCTCGAAGCCACATCGTCTTCCATCCTCCTTATCATCTCGTCGCACTGGGGCGCCTCGTGCACCTCCCAAGGCTGGCGCTTTGTCCAAATTCGGCCAAATCAACAAAGGATCAAATGCGCCGTTAACGTTTGGTCCTCAAAGCAATATCTACTCTGGCAAGAAGGACAAGCGCGAATCAATACAGCGAATGAATTCGCAGAATATGTTCTCGATGCTCCAGAACTCCGAGACTCCTGCTGAGCCCTCTGCACCGAAAGGTACTTTACATGATCGATTTTCCGATTTTTTTCACTCATGTGAGTCTTTAGAACCTACTCAACGGAAGAAACTTGTGTTGGCGCCTCGATTCAAGCCCGGTGAATCCACCACCGCGGACGCCAGGAAGAAGATTGAGGAGGACCTGAAAGAGTTCTTCGCGGTCCGGAACTTGGACGAGGCAGAAGACTACTTCAAGTCATTATCCGCATTGCACCATCACCTCTTGGTCGATAAGTTGGTTTCTTATGCGATCGAGTCGAAGGCGGCAGACGCACAGCTTGTTGCGGAATTCTTTGCGCGCGCCTCGTCAAAGAATCTATGCGCCTCAACCGCGTTCGAGGAAGGCATAGCGCCTGTTGCCGAGTTCCTGGACGATATTGCTATTGATGCGCCGAAGGCTCCTAGGTTCCTGGCCATAATAATCAATGGCGCGAACCTCTCAAAGGAACAACGGAGACGGCTAGCCTCCAAGTCGGAGGACAGTGGCGCAAAGCTCCTTGAGCTCGTATCTTAGATCACACGGATTTATTGTAGTACCAAGTAGCACGTTTTTGAAATTGTTTCTTGTTCCGACTCGTGAGTTACAGATTCCAACGGTCATTCAAAGCCTCTGTACTCATGTTTCAGCAAGCGAGAAAGGGTATAGTATCTGCATTGTCCTGTCATCCGTGGCTCGTTCTACTGCTGAAAGCAGACCTCGAGGTGAACCGGTGTAACAGGTGACCTAATTCAATCAAGATCGTGGGAAAGTCGCTTCTTGGTTCAAATCTTTCCAAAGCTCATTCGATTTGCCACATTGTTTAATGTCGAATGTTGGACCGTTACCGCTACCCGACTGCGACTGCATATTCCGGAATGTATTTCCATATTGGCGACCTCCAAGCCTATATGGGAATCTACTGTATAGAGTTTAGCACTTTGAGCTTCGGCAAGTCGTGGCCAGCAAGAAGAATGATTCGTGACGGCATGCGTTCTAATCTCAGCAGTTATCCATCCATCTATCCATCTCTCATGGTACGGTAAACGCCCGTCGACCGTGGGCCTGTACCTTGTAATCTGGTGACTTTTTCTCAAAATTTGTGCGTTCTCCTACTCCAGTTTGCGACTTACGGTGTTGATGGACGATGATGGCGTAGAATGAATACCTCTTCGGCTGCTACGGTTCCAAAGAATCCTCCCCAGCTCCCAGCTCGGTCACAAGGCCCGCCCTTGTCTTCACAATCTCAGTCACCGGCCCCCTCCAGTACCCCAACCCATCCGACCCATTCCCGACGTCCCAGTGCGCTAAGCCAACATGGCGTTGGAATCCCGCGTAATGTAGGCGCCGCCAAACAGGGTACTTGCGCGTCCTTTTTTTCAGTGTATAGCTAGCTAATATAGCCGCCCAGGCCCTTCTGTGTCTTTTGGATCGGTTGACGATGTCAATGCGCCGATTTCTTCATCACCTGCTCCTACCCCGACCCCACCAATAAAGTCAAAGGGCGTCAAATATTTTGGCAGTGTTCCTGCCACAGTTAACCAGGTTAATGGCAAATCGGCCGTGAAAACTAGCGCCAAACCAAAGAAGATAGGCAAAGTAGATATAGCCAGACTGTTTCAGGGCTCGTCATCAGCGTCGACTTCGGCACCGTCGCAGCCCTCTTCCCCAAGCGTACGGCCAGCCGAGGCTGCACAACCTCGTTCCCAGCTAAATGCTACTGACGGCGACTCTGGTTGGTATATGCCGCAGCCTGGTCGAAGGCCGCCCCAGCATCCACCGCCTGGTTCACCGCATAATCCTCCGATGCCCATGCAAGGTCCTGAAACTCCACATGCTACGCCCACTTCACACAATGTCCGCCCTCCTCCAGCCATGTCACATTCTTCTTCCGGTAGCATTAGCAGTCTAGCTTCGCCTCCTCCAACGCCGTCGACTGTAAATGATCGAGCGCCCTGCAATCCGAACGCCGATAGGTTGGTCCCACGGGCCAAGATATCACTCAAGAAACTTGACAGCACTGAGGTAAACTTCGAAAATTTCAAGCATCACAGTCCGGCGCATTCGGCCCCCTCGCTTCCGTCCATAACGTCGCCTGCACCTGCAAGTCCTAATCGGTGCAGCACAATACGGATGGAAACAGAAGAAGCAAGAAAGAAACGGATAGAGGCTGAGCAGAAGGAGGAGCAGGCCAAACTCAAGGCCAAGCATCGTGCTGAGGACCAGAGGATGAAAGATCTCCGCATCGACAGTGCAGCACCTTCAGAAGTTCCTCGTCGTAGACGTGGTCTTCTCGATCTCTCAAGTGATCAACGATACAATATTCCCGCACCTCTTCCTTCTGCCCTTGCTACTGCTCGTATCATCAATGACCTTGGTAGCGTTCCGTACCCCGAGGGCGTCAAGAGTCCCAGCGTTGAGCTCAATATTGGCGCAAAGGACAACAAGTTCAGGTACGCACACGTCTCTGACTCTGGGCAAGAAATAACACTTATATTACAGATACGACCGTGAATTCTTGCTGCAGTTCATGTCTATATGCACAGCAAAGCCCGACATGCTTCCTCCTCTCGATGCTATCGGTCTCGAGCCTTCAGAAGGCAACTTTCCCATGAGCCGTGAAGGTTCAGGTCGTCACCGGCAGTCCTCCGTGGCCTCAGCACCTCCACGTCAAGTTTCCGTCAGTGGTTTCCCTTCCGACCAGATGCAGCATACAGCGAGCCAAGGTGGTCCGGGTACTCCTATGGGAAGCAATTGTGTTCGTAGCAAGCGCGGCGAGCAGCGAAAGGACAGCAACAAGGCCTTACCGTATGACTCCAGTGGCTACGGTTTTGTGACTTCTCTGGTTCAGACCATGCTCAAACCTATCGCGCCTCGACAGGCTCAGCCTACCGCGAACCGTTGGGACCGCAAATCTTGCAGATGGCGCACCGTTGTACTACAAACACCTGCCCTCCATGCTACCACGCTGGACATGCCCAGGAAGCAAGATAGTCAAGCGAGTACTACTGGCACGGTTAATAAACACGGTGGTACATACTCTCTCCCTCGTGTACAACCTGCGAACCGCTGGGACCGAGCGTTGTTGGCTGCGGCGCCAGATTCGCCAGAGTTCGTTGGTCGCAAGGTCACCGTCCTTCTCAACAAACTCACCATGGAAAACTTTGATTCAATTTCTGACCAGCTCATTGTATGGGCGAATAAATCGGAAAACGAGAAGGACGGTCGCACACTCATCCAGGTCATTCGTCTTGTGTTCGAGAAAGCTACCGACGAAGCCGAAATGTACGCGCGATTGTGTCGGAAGATGATGGAACAGATCAGCAACCGGGTTCAAGACGACGGGATCAAGGGACAAGGTGGCGCACCCATCACTGGTGGCCACCTCTTCCGCAAGTACTTGCTCAACCGGTGTCAGGAAGAGTTCGAGCGCGGATGGGTCGTCGACGAAACTATCGCCGACTACGCCGTTCGGAAGGCTCGGCATCGAGGCCTTGGTTTAATCAAGTTTATAGGAGAGTTATTCAAGCTCCAGATGTTGACAGAGTATATCATGCACAAGTGTGTCAAGAAACTTCTCGGAAATGTCGATAACCCTAAGGAGGAGATCGAATCGCTCTGCACGCTTATGACTACCGTTGGAGAAATGCTGGACACACAGAAGGCTCGGGCCCACATGGACGTGTACTTTTCTCGCATGAAGGAATTGAGGAAGAGCAGCATTGTTCGTCCTAGGCTACAGTTCATGTTGCAGGTGAGACCATACTTACAGTTGTATTGAGAGTCAATTTTTAAACCTCGCTGTCATTCCTCAGGACATCATCGAGCTGCGCGAGCGTCGTTGGGTTCCCCGACATCCGGTTGAGGTTCCTATGACAATTGAGCAAATTCGTAAAGCTGTAAGTGCATGTCACCGCTTGTTGGTTCATGATTCTCACTGGTTGTAATTTAGGTTGCAAGGGAAGACTCGTATCTGGCGTACAATCAACGCAGGAAACCTGGCTGGCCGTCTACATTCCGCACGTTTAGTGACTCGGAGTCCGACGTTGATGTAACTAGTCAATCATCCGATGAAGAGGCCGACGTCGAAATCATGTCGTTCGCCGAGGCGAAGGCGAATGTTACGCAGTACTCCAAAGAGTTCCTTGCAACTCGAAGCTTGGAGGAAGCAGAAATCTACTTGAAAACGTTACCCGCCATACACCATTACCTCCTCGTCGACGACCTTGTCTACTCAATGGTCGAGTCGAATGAGGCGGACGCGCGGCTTGTGGGAAATTTCTTCGCCCGCGCGTCGTCCAAGGGTTTATGCTCCCCAGCAGCGTTTGAGGAGGGTATTGCGCCTACGGCCGAATTCCTTGATGATATCGCCACTGATGCGCCGGATGCTCCTGAATTGTTCGCGATTATGATGAAAGGCGCTAAATTATCGGATGTGCGACGAGAGAGAATCGCATCCAAGTCGAAGGAACATTGCGCCAAGATTTTGGAGCTCTCGAAGCCACGCCGTCTTCCGTTTTCCTTTCTCAGAGACACGAGAATGCCATTGTCGTCCGACCATGACGAAATGGACACGGTTGAAGACGCACCGTTGGCGCGCGGTTCTCTTGTCTCTCTCAGGGAGAAGGCTGTCGCGGAAAAGGAGCCGTATCAGCGCCAGATGACGATGTCTCGTGGTGACCGTGGAGATCAACAGCAAGTCGGTCCAGATGGTTGGAGGACCGCTGGATTCGCGCCTCGTGCACCTCCCAAGGCTGGCGATTTGTCTAAATTCGGCCAAATCAACAAAGGGTCAAATGCGCCGTTAACTGGTCCTCAAAGCAATATCTACTCTGGCAAGAAGCAGAATATATTTTTCATGCCCCAGAACTCAGAGGCTTCTTCACAGCCCTCTGCACCGAAAAGTAATTTAGATGCTCTGTTCGCTTGACTTTTGAATTTTCACTTATATGCCCTTAGAACCTACCGGATGGAAGGAACTTGTGTTGACGTCTCAGGAATTGCCTACTGAGGAGGCCACTACACCGGAAATGTCTGACGCGGACGCCAAGAAGAAGACTGAGGAGGATGCAGAAGAATCGGAGTCCGACGTTGAAGCAACATCCATTGAAGAGGCTGAGATCGAAATCATATTTGCTGCCAATGCGATGGAGATCACTACTCAGTACGCAAAGGAGTTCTTCACTACCAGGGACTTGGAGGGGGCAGAGATCTACTTCACGTCGCTACCAGCCGTACACCACTTTCGCTTAGTCGACGACCTTGTTTACGCAGCGATCGAGTCGAACGAGGCGTACGCACGGCTTGTCGGAGATTTGTTCGCCCGCGCGTCGTCGAAGGATTTGTGCTCGCCAACAGCGTTTGAAGAGGGCATAGCGCCTACGGCCGAATCCCTTGATGATATCGCCACTGACGCGCCGGGTACTCCTGATTTGTTAGCGATTATGATGAAGGGCGCTGGACTTTCGGATTTGCAGCGAATGAGGATAGCATGCAGGTCAAAGAAACATCGGACCAAGCTTCTCCCAGGCATATAGCCACGATCTTCCACTTTCATTCCGTAGAGAGTCGAGGGCGTTGTGGCCGTCTGCCTACTATGGAGAGATAGACAATTTAGTTTGGATATACCAGATCTTCACATAAATCAGCTTTGAATGCACAGAATGCCCGAAATTTGATGTGTTCATTGCAGAGCACGCGCGTGATGGTGTCTACTTATGGGACTCACTCTTCCAAGGGGGTCCAGGCCTAATTGACGCGTTGAAGATTGAATGAACGAATGGTAATCACACACACCTTGCAAGTACAATACTTCACGCATTTGACGTATCAAGCGAATGAAGATTGTAGAGTAGACGACTAAACTGACAGATTGGCAGCTTATCCTCTTCCTCGGGAGTCTTGGCCTTGTCCTTTGGGATGTTTCGCCCTCAGGTTTCGAGTAATCCAACGGCAAGTCGAAGAATCTCTCACCCACCTTGATACCGCCAGGTCAAAAACAGATTTATCCAGTGCAGATAAGCCAACCTTTGAGCAAATACGTCTCGAGGGCTTGTGCATCGTATTTCGGCGTCTCCATCTAGGTCATAGTCGAGAAGAAAACAGCCAAGACGGAGCTGTCTCCGCAAGGTGCATGCGATAGCACAGTTATTAACTGAGTTATCATCTGGTGACCATGAGCGTGGTAGGAAAGAGGCCGGCAGGGTCAGTCTGCAACCACCACCATGTCGCTCGAGCCGCCAATATACTACTCCAAATCCGAGTTTATCGAGACAGTGCGGCCGCCTTGCTGATAGTCACCGCGTACGACGACCGACGCGCTCTTCTAGGACACGGGAAACAAGGTGTCGCGTCGAGCGACCATTGCTGGGCCCCAGAATATCATCCTTGGCGGCAAGACCATTATCTCGAGCTCGGCGATTATTCGGGGAGATCTCAGACGTTCTGGGCCAGGCCATGCTGTGGTTACATCTCTGGGAAGGTATTGCTTGGTCGGCGAGGGATGTGTGATGCGGTATGTGGTCAAGTTTTTCATCGGTGTTTAGTATTTACTGTATTTGCAGACCTCCCTATAAAACTTACCGCGGCGCCTTCAATTACTACCCGATGAAGGTAGGCGACCATGTCCATATCGGTAAAGACTCGGTGGTCGAGGCAGCGACCATAGGAAACCACGTCGAGATAGGCAAGGGTTGTGTTATTGCAAGTCTTTCCTTTTCTCCTGCTTCCTTTGTCTCAACAGGCCTAGGGCAAGTTTGTGATAATCAAGGACTGCGCAAAGATTGCAGACAACACCGTCGTTCCCGCCAATACCGTCGTACCGGCACTTGCGCTATTCGCAGGATCTCCCGGTACTTCAAGCTGTTTTGATTACAAGTGACATACAACTTACGTCGGCTTGATAGCTCAATTCGTCGAGGATTTACCCGAGTCGACCCAGGAGCTTGTGGAGAGCCACACCAAACAATATTACATGCGCTTCCAGCCTCTCGATACTGGTCGAGGACGACAGACTTGACGATGTCGACAATCGCATCTCTTCCGAGTCTTTCAATAGCTTGATCTCACTGTATGTATACCAAGGCATGTTCTGTATCTTATAACTTATAAGTATGTTCCCTCGAAATCACCTCCGATTGGCCTTCGATCCCACCTCCACGCCAACTTCAACCTGACTCCAACTCGTCTGGTCTCTTCAGCTAAAATCCTACATGCTGCCATGCGTTGGCCACAGCATTCATTACGCAGAAGCGGAAGAGCCTTGTGCACACCAATTAGATTTCGAATTGTGACGTAGTATCCGCAGTGGCGCAGCTCTCCTTCGCGACTGGTCGCAAAACTTTTTGGACCTCGTTTATTTTCCTCTCTTAGCTTGAATCTTCGCCACCACCATGTCCTCAACAACAGCTGCCTCCTCATCCTCAGCCCAATCCTCAGGCGCGTCTTCTTCCGGCTCATCCACCATCTCCATCCCCGCAAGCGCCCAAGTCGGCAGCATAAGCATCACGCAGCCCTCCACGACCTCGACGTCCTACTTCAAAATCGCCACCAACAACCTCCTCACGTTCGGGTGGAACTTCACCTCGGTGCTCGTCACGCCCACGAGCCTCACCGTCTCCGCGGCGTGCGAGAACAGCAACACCTACCCCGTGGGCGACAACAGCGGCGTGATCGCGGGCGACGCGACGCAAGTCGTGTGGGACGTGTACTCGTACCAGACGGCGCACTCGGACAATCCGCTTCCGCAGGGAACGTGCTCCCTGATGATATGCGACGAGCGCGGGTACGGGGCGACGGCCGCGGCGGGGTATATGGCGGTGAATAGCGATCTGACGTTCGCGTTGTATACGCCGCAGGCGTATACGGGGATAGCTGAGGGTATGTCTTCTTGCTTGCTTTGAAGTGGAATTGACCTCATCATCATCATCTGCAGGATGGGAATGTGGCGTGTGTAATAGCAGTCTGGCGGGGATCGCAGCAAATCCGACGGTGGTGACCATGGTGGCGACGTTTTTGGTTGTATGTTTATCGGGATACCAGCTACTGCGTAGTGCTGTGCGCGCGATATAGGCGCGTTGTTATATATTTACGACTTTCTTTGATGTCGCGGACAGTATTATAATAATAATGGGACCAGAATGCATCTATAGTTAGGCAACCTTGGAGTGCTTTTCCGGAGTATTGCAGAATGGAAGCAACAGTACAAACGCCGTCTACTAATTTAATACCTTCTTCCAAACATCTCCGCCAACGTCTCCGAGCACCCGCTCGACCTCACTCTGGTCCAAGTTCAGCATGACCTTCCTTTCCTCTTCTGCTTTCCTAGAAGCCGCCAACCCGTCTTCCAGCAACATCGCCCGCGACGCCACAAGAGACGTCAACACCGCACCCAGTTCAAAGTCGTTTGGCCGCCGCCTGGGATCGTCGGCTCCCCTCAGAACATCCATATAGATGATATGTTGGTGTTGTACCTATATAGAAGAACCCGTCAATCAATCATCGATGGTAGCAGAATTCCGGAGACCGACCTCGCCCCATTTTATCTCTTCGACGCCTTCTCGCTTAACGCACTTCACCAATGACGCCAACATGAGTCTTTCATGGAAGCTGAGATCGCGCAGGTACGCCGCAGTGGGGTTGTTCTGCATGACCGACATGACTTGGACAATGTCCCTCGAAGTAGCCACTGTCTTCTCGGGGCGTACAAGTTCAACAGCACGTCTACGATAATCACAACAAAATGAAAAAAGGTGTGAGAAAATCAAGAAGGGTCATACCTGCATACATCTAGGATCCGTCGCGCGTCACCAGTGAGATTAGCAACTCGCTGAGCTGCAAGCTTGATAGCGTCTCGATTAATGACTTCGGGATCGCTTTCTCGTTTGACGCTTTCCAATCGTGATGATACGATCTCCATAAGCTGGGCTATCGAATATGGAGTAAAGTTTGTTCGGACCATTCCTGTATAAGCGAGTTTATGAATCTAGTGCAGCCGAGGGACAGAATGAAACAACTGTGGCGTACCTAAACGACTTCTAACGCGACCAGTCATAACCCGCTCAGGCAGATCATGCGTGTTTGCGACTGCGATAACGATAAGTTTGCTGTCCGCGATAGTAGGCCAATTAAAGAAGTTGTACACCACGTCCTGCTTCGTGGTGACCAACTGGTCGAGTTCATCCATCAACACGATACTACCCAGAACATAAGCGAGAGAACGTGAAGGAAGAAAAAACCAACTCGCCATGCGTGTGCTTCAGGTCCCCGACCTTGACCCTTCGTAAAATATGCAGTTAGATTCCTCAGACTCTCCTTCGAACTAATTTGCAATCGCCCATCCTTTTTTATGTCGTGCTGAGAAATGGCTTCCCAAAGAATGTTATAAGCAGCTGGCGGTTCCGGAACTCGCAAGCCATTGATTTCAACATAGGTGAAAGGATTGATTTCCTAAGAGCAGGTTAGAACACAAAGTAGGAGTCAGAAAGTATACGCACATCATCTTCCGCCAACTTCATGAGCTCTCGAATGACAGCATGAACAGTTGCGGTCTTGCCAGTGCCAGGTACGCCAGAGATATCTGCAAAAGAATGACTACAGGATTAAACGCCAAAAGGGAGACACCTACAGATACAGCCGCCACTTCCTTCCTCAAGGAGCGTTTGGACACTTTCCATGACGTGTTGAAATTCGGTATCGCGACAAGGGAGAGCATCCGGGCGACTACCGACGTGAAGAATATGCATAGCTCTCAGGTAGGGGTCCTCCGGCAAGTCCTGTAGCGCTTCCGAGGCATAAGACGGCTGCGCTACTCGCGTGAACTTCTGCCTCTTTCTAGGTGAAGACGGTGCTTTCCGAGCAAGGCGTGCTTTTGAACGTGGTGTGGGTTGCACCGAGGTTTTCTGGCGTTTTCTGGGCGACGTGGATGTGTTCCCTCGTTTTCTTTTGCGAGGCGTCTTTGGTTCCTCGATCTCCTCCTCTACTTCTT
Organism: Hymenopellis raphanipes; assembly: GCA_036872995.1. NCBI lineage: Eukaryota > Fungi > Basidiomycota > Agaricomycetes > Agaricales > Physalacriaceae > Hymenopellis > Hymenopellis raphanipes. The sequence continues at coordinate 610,091 of JAYMDG010000011.1, forward strand.
CTTCTGCCATATCCTCGTCCTCAACATCTGCATCACTATCATCCGCGTCGCCTGCTTCTTCATCATCCGAGTCTGCAGGCTCTTCAAACTCGTCGTCTGAGAAATGATCTTCGTCGGAGCTGACATCTTGTTCTTCCTTTACCTTCTTCCGACCAGGGCCTCGATTTTTAGGAGCAGTCGAAGAGGCCAAACGGCGAGTCTTCCTTTGCTTTACAGCTTTTTTGTTCTCCTTCGCGGGTATCACGATTGCCCACGGTGCACCGGATATATCCAAGGTAGAATCGGTTTGCATCTTAGCGAGGGCATCTTTACGATGCTCTTCCCAGGCAAAGTCATAGAACAGGCCCCGTTGAGAATCCACCGCGGAAAGGCACTGGAATCCATTACCCTCGACAAATGGGTCGTCATCCACTGACCACAGTTGAGAACTTCGAAACCAAGATTTAGCAAGCACATACCTTCCTCATGTCCATCTCGTACCCGACAATGGCCTAGAATAGCATCGGGAGAGTCCAGTATCATGTTTTTTGTCGTAGAGTAGTAAATTTCGTTCTACGACGCGTGAATTAGAAGTTGCGGCCATGCATAGAATGAAATCTCGCACCTCCTGATGCTCTCGTTTCGCGCCGACCTTTGGCAACTGCTTCGGCCTCAGAAACCACTGAATGCGAATACGCATCCTCTTCGATAGCGGCTCATCGTCCTCTTCAGTCAGATCTGTCTCCCACAAACCCACAATGACCGCAACACTAGGACGTGCTGTAGTCCCTTGAATGAGAACCGTGTCCCCAATGCAATACGTGTCTGTCGTCTCTATCTTTGTTTCCGCCGCTCTTTTCTGGCCAGGCGCCTTCTTCTTCACAGTCGTCGTCTTGGTTCGCTCGAAGGCGTCGTAGATGTAGGTACGTAACTTTGCCCGTTCTGTCTGGTCCAGGTTATTCCATGAGTCGGCATCATCGTTGTCGAGGTCAGTTGCTGGATCAATGGGACGCTTCCGGGGAGGATTTCTGGTCGACCAGGCTAAGTTGGCACTAGTACTGGCTGCCTTGATAGCGACGACGGGCTGGCCACGCTTCGACCGTCGGGTGGGGGTTTTCGGTTCAGCCGGGGTCTTCTTAGGAGATGGCGGGGCCTTTTTAGGAGATGATGGGGCCATTTCTTGACGCGTTAATGAGGACAGCAGCCAGCTCGGACAGTGTAGTGGTGGTCAAAGTTAAAGATCTATTATTTGTGACTTTCGCGTTCAGTCACAGTCATGTGATGGCTTCCTTGTGGACCCTGAGGCATGGGCACCCCCTCGACTGGGCCACCTCTCAGCAAAAAGAACTTGATAAGGTCGCTGTACCTGCCTACGTCAACACCATTTGCGTACGTCCATATCAAACGTCGCGCTTAACTTGGCCACTTGTATGGCGATGGCTGCTAACAACTTTATACAGCGGGCTTGCTCGACTAGGGATGTACTATCCTTAAATAAGTTCTTGTCGCATTCCATCTTCAAAGACGGATTGTCCTCGATCATAAAACTACACTTCCACAGAATAAGTAGTTTGCGTAAACATTCTTTATTTCAATCTATCTATATTCAAAATTGTGGTGATAATGTACAACAATGCATGTATGAAAACCCCAATAAATACTAAAACAGCGATTCCAGCGCAACTATAATCTTTGCAAATATTCACAACCCTCTGCAATCTTGGAAGAGATCGCGTTAATCTATACCGAAAGTCAGATTACTCGCCGCTAAAGAAAATAAGAAATGGGGCTCACATTACTCGGGTGAAATGCCTGAAAGTGGTTTCCAGGTATGTCCAAGATCTTGACGTCTTTCCCAGCGATCTTCTCCCAACCAGAGACACGCTTGCTCCGATCAGCGAGCCACACAGGAACATCGCGAACACCAGCAGGGTTAAACCCGTCTGTGGATCGCAGGAAAACAAGAGGCGGGCATGCACCCCCAGTCTTGAACGGGTCATAGTCCTTGAGCATAGCCGAGTTCATGGCGAACTGCGTCTTGACAAGTTGGCCAACTTCAGAGTTGTCGGCCTTGTTAAGTTGGGCGGCGGCGGCAATGAGAGCGGAGGAAAGAGGGACGTGATTTTCGGGATTGGGAGAATCGATGAGAACAACGCCCTTGACAGTGATGCCACGCTTGGCCAACTGAAGAGCGGTTTCATAAGCGGCTATACCGCCGAATGACCATCCTGCCGATACTTATGAATTAGCAGTTCGCGGAGTGTAGACAGAAGACTTACCACCAAGCAGTACAGGTCCTTTCGCAGCTCTTGCTACATTCTCCGCATACACCTTCGCCATTTCAACGACACCACTCCAAGGCTCAGAGGTGATGAAGTGGGGGTTGTGGAGACCCCAGACTGGACGGTGGAGAGGAGCGACACGAGAATAATAATTGACTAGACCGCTGCCATCATGGAAGAGAAAAAGCGGCAAGTCGTTAGTTGTGGAGGGAGGAGTCTGGATAGGCGAGGGGAAAGCGTCGAGGCGCAGAAGCGCGGAAAGGTCTGTAGAGACCGATTTCACTGCGACAGCTTTCTTGGATGAGGAGCCAAAATAACCCCGCACCGCTTGAACAGTTGAATACATCTCGAAGAAGTTACCCGGCAAGTCGAGGCCGAGTTCGGTCTTCAGAGCATGGAGAGCCTCGATGGAGGTAAGAGAGTCGAGTCCAAGATGTTCAAAGTCGGTTGTGTCCTTGATGTCGGCGACACTGACCGCCAAGACGTTGGCCAGAACGCCTTTGATGTCAACATCATCGTCGCCGTCAATGGAAAACGAAGTGGGTTCGTCATCGTCGGAGACAAGGGTTCCTGGGGTAGACATGCCACTCGTAAAGGGGGAGGATGGAACGCTGGTGGTCATCGAGGCGACTTCCCGAACGATATCGCCCGTCGTCGTACACATAGAGAGCACGTTAGCAGCGAGCCGTGCGTCGGGGAAGGAGGTTTGCAGACGTCCGAATATCTCGATGGACATAAGAGAGTCGACACCAAGTGCCTCCAAATCCGTGTCCATTTCGACAGAGGAAACATCGATGCCACAAGTCTCTGCAACAATCTTGAGGACGATGGCGTCCACGGAAGCGGTCTTGGATGCGACAAGCTTCGGAGCTGATGGCTTTGCGAAAGCGACATGGCGGACAGGTGGGGAGGGAGGTTGCGATGGGATGGTCGACTTCCCGGCAGCCTTAGCCAACATCCTAGAGAACGAATCAAGTCGCAGACGACGGAACTGCATACCCTTCATGTACGCGACGATTCTGGGATTTGGACCCTCCTTGCAAGCCCAGGCCTCCGTCGACATAACACCTTCATCGGCGATCCAGACGTTGTTACAGTAAACGGTGTACCTGGCATCCAGATCGACGAGTTCGGGAAGGACCTAAAAAATAATATAAGAAATCTACGAAGAAATGTAGCAGCATTATTTGATTTTATTACCTTGACAGACCCCACTTCCGTACATATGAAGGCATCGTTACGACCACCTTGTAGGTTGGCAACGAAACCCGCAACGTGAAGCAGGGTATCCAAGAACACTGGGTGGACGATGTGCTTGCCTTTGTCATAATCAGCGGGAAGGCGAACATTGGCGGCTCCTTCCATATGACTCGCGTCGATAGTCAAGCTCTCCATAGTGTGGTACTCCTTCGAATAGTCGACAACACGTTGGAAGAGGTTCTCGTAAATGGTGCGAGTAGTGAATGTCTCGTGTTGAAGACCAGGGCGAGTGATAGAGGAAACATTGCGCCTGATAGCGGGAAGCGAGCGCGAGAACTTGGTATTGGTGGAGGCGGACGACTGAAGTTTGAACTCGCCACGGGCATGTATGGATTCGGGATCAGCAGTGCCGTCAACTCTAGAACTGACCGTAAAGGTGCCCACATCGTTGTTGAGAGTGATGGAGGTAATGACGATACGAGCGACAGCTTGGTCATAGACCAGCGCATTGGCGAACGTAATCCCGCGAAGAACAGCGTGCCGGTCACCAGAAGGAGCCCATGATATGGCGATACCAGCAAGGACCTGTTCCAAATAAACCGAAGCCGGGCAGAGAGGCAATCCCGCCACTTGATGACCCGAGATGGATTTCGCAAGCTGGCCGATCGGAGTTTCGAAAATACTTGTAAATCCGTTCGCAGCCGTGGGTGGCTGAACCCACTCATGCAACATCGAATATTCGGAGAGCGCACCCCGGGGTTTCTCGACGCGAATAGCTTCCGATCCACTCGCTTCCTGGAATGCGACCCAGAACTTCGAGGGTGAGAAGGGATAGGACGGCAGGGAGACACATGATACGGCGGAAATGTGAGAGTAAATGTTTCTCCAGTTCACGCCAACGTTCGACTGGTAAAGCAGAACCAAGCTGCTCGTCAGTGTGACCCAAGGGTCCTGCTGTTTCTTCAAGGAGGGAAGGAGCATGGAGGAACCGTCCTTCACGATCGACTTGATCATCGGCAGGCAAGCGGTATGCGGGCCGATCTCAATCCAAGCGTCCACCGTGTTCTCGCCCAAGAACGAATCAACACCGCGCTCAAATTGAACGGGTTGCGCACAGTGCTTCGCAAAGTACTCGGCATCGAATACCGACGCGTCGCCAGGTCGGACAGTCTCTCCACGGACGTTGGAGATGATGGGAATGGTGGGTGCCTGGAGCGTGACAAGGCCGGCGATCTGGGTGAGTTCGTCGAGAAGGGGGTTCATGGCGGAGCTGTGGTAGCCGAATGGCACGGATAGAACGACGTTCTTGCATACAGAATTGGCGTCCAAATACTCCTTGAACTTGCGGAGCGTTGGCAGTGGTCCGGACAATACACAATCAGTAGTACTGTTGAGACACGCCACAGTCAAGCCGTCGAAGGAAGCGAGATGACTTTGGACAGCCGATGCGGGAAGGTTCACCGCCATCATTCCCGTTGTTTCGATCTCGCATTTCGTGACCATGAGGCGCACTCGATGGGCAACGATGGTGAGGGCGCCTTGGAGAGATAAAACATTCGCAACAACCAGCGCTGCATATTCACCAAGACTACAGCAATGTGTATTAGTATCAGTCATGCAAAACATAAGTCGAATTCCTTACCTGTGCCCGACCACGGCGGATGGCGTTAGGCCCCAAGACATCCACAGTCGCGCCAAAGCGTACTCGAGGACGAAGATGGCAGGCTGATACGCCTCGAATTCGTCCGTTTTCGACAGTCCGCTCGACTCTCCGTCTGACAGAATGATAGGAAGCACACCAACAAAGCCCGCCGCGACGAGGAAGTCATTACACTCGTTAACAATAGACCTGAAGAGGGGCGAAGTCTCGTATAGGGATTTACCCATTCCGAGGTACTGAGCGCCCTGTCCTGAGAAGACGAAGACCACGTTGGGGTCGGTAGCAGTAGAAACCTCCACAGCTTTGGCCTTCTGTAGCTTGGCGACGGCGTCTTGCTTGTTCGACGCGGACACCGCCATCCGATGGCTATAGAGCTGGCGACGACCCGTCGCAGTGTATGCGATATCGCTCCATGATTCTTTGCAGTCAGAACTCTGCAGCCAATCGATATAACGCTCCTTCAAGCTCGTCAAAGCTTCCTCCGTCTTCGCCGAAAGACCGAGAACAAGGTGCATGTCCACCTCATCCATAGACGCCGGTACGTGCTCCTCGATCAAGATAGCCGAGTTGGAACCCGCAGCACCGAAATTGTTGAGAAGAGCCATCCTCGTCTGACCTTCCTCTACGGGATCCCAAGAGGCAGCGACGCGATCAATAACCAGTCCGTTTCCAGATGGGATCTTGGGGTTCAAATTCTTGAGCGAGATGCAGCGCGGAATAGTGCGATAGCGGAGCATCAAAAGCAGCTTCGCCAAACCGGCAGCGCCAGAAGCAGCCTCCAAGTGGCCAATGTTCGCCTTGACAGACGTGACATGCAGGTCCCTGACCTCAGACGAGAAGACCCCCCGGATGCTCTCAAGCTCGCCCGGGTCACCCGCCTGCGTTCCAGTCCCGTGCGCTTCCACGACATTGACTCGCGCCGCGGTAACTCCAGCATTAGCCAGAACAGTCTTGAAAAGCTTGACCTGGGTCGGAGCATGTGGATGGGTAATGGAGGACGCGAGACCGCTTTGGTTGACTTCGACACCGCGGATGACACCCCAGATATGGTCCTGCTCCGCGATAGCATCGGAAAGACGCTTCAGAACAAAGAGACCACAACCCTCAGAGCGAGAGTAACCGTCGGCAGATGCATCGAAGGACTTGCATTGACCGGTTGGGCTCAAGAAGTGACCACGATCGAGACCGAGGAACATCTGAAAAACGTGTTAGAAAGGATCGACCTTCAAACAAACTTTGGACACGTACGTCTGGACTAGAAATGACGTTGACTCCTCCGACGAGGGCAGCATTGCAATCGCCGTTCATCAACGCACGCGCGCCCTGGTAGACTGCAACACCAGATGACGAACATGCCGTATCGATAACAATGGAAGGTCCGCTAAGGTCCATAGCATAAGAAAGTCGACCGCTGAGGAAGGCTTTCAGTGTGCCTAAAGAAAATTAACATCAGTCTCGCACAAGATTATCAGTCTATGCTCAAACGTACCGGTACTGTAATAAACGTCGATATCATTACGCAAGTTCTGCACGTAATCGTTCGTCGCCACACCGATGTAGCAACCAAAAGTATCCGGATTGAACGACGGGGTAGAGTTTGGAACATAACCAGCGTCTTCCAGAGCTTCGTAAGCAGTATGGAGGAGAACTCGTTGCTGAGGATCCATGCTCCTAGCTTCGCGGGGACTAATCTTGAAGAACTTGTTGTCGAACTCGTCCACGTTGTCGATAAAGTTGCCGGTGTGCGCCTTCATTTGCCTTTTACCGTCTTGGTAGTCAGAGACCTTGAAACGGTTTTCGGGAATCTGCAATAGAATGAGTATCACACTGAAGATTAAAAAGAAATTATGCGGACCTCCGAAATAGTGTTGATACCTTGCTCCAGAACTTCCCAAAGCTTAGCGACATTAGGTGCGCCTGGCATGTTCACCGCCATGCCAACGATAGCAATGGGTTCCTGTTTGGGAGGATGCGGAAGCTCCGACACGCTAAGGTCCAGCACAGAGACATCTCCCAATTCCTTCGCCAACGACTTCATGAGACCGCTTCCCGGTCCGAGGTTCATAACTCGAACGGACGCAGGAAGAGAGATCTTGGCAACCTCGCCAGACACCAAGTCCCAATTGACTGGCTGAGTTAAAATCATGTCCACAACAAGCTCCAGCAATGACTTTCCGTCCGTGCTCTGGGCATGGATGGCCTCACCCGTAAAGCTAGACCGAATGGGGACGCGTATATCTTCCAAACGAGGGAACTGGATATCGCGACGCTCAGCATCGGCGAGAACAGCCTTGCGTGCTCCCTCCACGTGAGGTGGCGCGTGGTAGAGCGTTTCCAGCGTCATCTTGTGCACAGCCGCTTTGAACTCCTTCGCGAAGCACGCTAGCGTGTCTGGGCGCCCTGACACGGTAACGCACGTGGAATCAATGATAGCGGTGACATAAAGTGGCGTAGATTCGCGCGTCTATTTTGCTTGTTAGAAGGATATTTTTAGGACATAGTTAAGAATGCAAGTACCTCGGTGAACTTGGCAATGGCTGCTTCTACAGTGGTTTTCTCCGTCCCAAGGAAGACAAGACTCCAAGGAGCCGAAAACTCGATGAAAGATTCTTTGAGAATTTCGGTGCGATATTGCTGAACGCGGACACCGATCCAAAGTGCCAATCTGTACGACTCGAGCGCGTTATGGAGGAAGGCAGCAAGAGACATTGATGACCCAACAACAGCCGCCGGTAAGATTCCGGAAGAGAAACCCAAAACGCCAACGCCATGCGATGCATTAAGATTCAAGCTATCGCTGAATGGGGTGAGCGAGTTAGACGCGTCGATAAAGGCAAGGTAGCGAAGGGTTTGCATAATGAAGAGGCTAGAGCCGGAGATGATGGCGTTGTGAGCGTAACGCTCTTTGGGGACTGCAAGGAGGGACTCTTTGGTCGAGAAGTCGGCAAGGTCGACATCGCATTCAGAAATAGACAGCGTCGATAGCTCTGTGTGGAAAGCAGCATGGCACGCCGCCAAAAGAAGGGATCCAGCCGGACGCGTAGCGTCACGGAATGCGAGGGCGCGCATCTGGGAGAGTTTGGAGGCAGGAGAGCCTTGGCCATTGAAGACGGGAATGTTGATGTAGGAAGACATGATGATGATGGTGATCTAACGCGAATGTCAATGAAGGTGCTGTCGACGAGGAAGCAAGTGCGGACAGAAGCACGGAGACCTAGTCCTATATAAGCCGTGAGGTCACTGCAGTCACGGAACGCGAATGAGTGAAAGTAGCGTAGACGGCGGACGGTTTCACGCGCCAAAACCAAGTCCGAGACGATCACTTACCAAGAATCTGGACAACGCGACACGAAGGGTGGGGCTCAAGCCATTGATCCGCAAAGCTTAACTTGAGTACCTAAACCATCTGATCACAGTAGCCACGCTAGAGAGTTTGTATAGCTGGTGACGCCTGTGTGTGCCTAGTTGCACCACGAAAAAAAGTATATTGGACGCTTCGTGGCGTTTAGCTTCAACTGAAAGGCTCAGAGCAGACATGCTTGTCAGCTTAGAAAGGAGAGTGCGCCAACACCACTCAGATCTCCGAAGGCTAGACAACGAGATGAGAAATCATGTCCCGAAAGGCGATGCGTACGACATACCAGATTCGAACAACGTGGCTGGTCGTTGTGATGGACGTACAGAACAAGAACGGCTTGAGCGGAGGACAACAATTCTCACGCTCCTTCTCCGTCTGATACCATCATTTTCCTTGGTGGACTTTGGTCGAATCTCCTTCTTTGGCTGCACAACTTCGGACTCGAGTGGCTATTCCATCGGCTTTTCAGAAAGAACGGCCTTCCTGCCCCGACACAACCGCTACCCGTACCCCCTCCGTGGGCGGCTCTCCGTCTCCCGAGTCGACAATCACACAACACACAATACAGAAGTTGCTCGAGACGACAAAGCCTTTGTATCACAGCTCGAAAACTCGTTTCGGACAATCACCCCACCTCCGATCCTTCAAAACCTGCGGCACGCCATCGAACTGATTTCCTCTTTGATCCTCCGCTACTCACGGCGAAAAATCCACCATAACAGAGCCAAGCCGAATCACAGCCACCGTTAATCAGCGTCCCCGAGTGGATTCACGTTAACTGGCGCGGAATGTGGCGGCGCCCCACTGAAGTTGCGTCGGTGCAAGTTTCGTATCAGATTCGCTATCTTCTATCTTAATCGGGGCGCCAAAAATCTACCCACTCAGATAATAACGCCCAGGAACACAACAAACGAGCATCGTTGACGTCGGTCCCTGTGGATCTCGGACGCTCGCGGAATTTGTTCGTATGTTTTAAGGCCTCACCATCTATCAATAAAATCCTAACAAACATACGAGTTGTCGTTCATGATAGATATCAAAGTGTTCATCAAGTCTGGAGTCCCGACGGCGCGGAGCCCCGCAGGACTTGCAGACGGCGGGGATCTTCGCGGGGCTCAAGTTCCCATCTCAAACAGTACCGCCGGTAGGTACAGATTGAGCGCTGTCGAATAACGTGCGTACATTACTCATAGATAAGTACCCGCTCCCAAGAAAATCCCAAGTTACGTTGAAACTAGCGCCATACTCCTTTAAGCGATGACAGTGAGGATTATTCATGCAAGAGTAATTTTGAACGTCCATTCCTTATCTCTGGCTCTTATGTGGGGCGGGCTTCGTCAAGTTACAGTATCTAGGCCACTGTATGCTTCACATAATAGATAGCTGACATTCAGAATGGTCAAGACAATGATTACTTCAGTTTCGTATACGGTTGAATACGATCCGCAGCGCTATTACTTGAATCTTATGAAAAGCGTTCTCAAATTCCCCGGCTATCTACAATTAGAGCTATAGGCTTAAGCTAAGCTTAGGTCTAAGGTGGAGCCAACGCCGTCGGTGTCGACTGTTCCCGTGGGGGTGAATGTATTCTGAACTCAATGGCCCGACGTCTAGATGCCTGTCAATAGTAAGCTCAAGAGAGTCCACACATTCATCTACTATCCGTAATCATGATTGAGTGTATTGAATACAATGCAGTGGTAACGACCGAGATGAAAAAAGCATGCTGGTGAGTGGGGAGGCGCAAATAGCAATATAATAGGTCAAAGCATGATACTAGGCGTTTAGTAATGTAGCGGCAGACTGTACTTTTGCAGGGCGTCGTCTAAGGCCCGTACACGAAGGGCGCGCGAAGCGAAGAGGACTAGGATGGCCTTTAGTCCTTCTTGGGGGGCTCCTCAGAGGATGTAGACTCTGATGATGATGCTGAGTCCTGGGCACGCTTCTCGTAGACCTGGACGACATGCATGAGATAGATAGACACGAGAAGCGATAGAAAGTACCTTTTGGAAGAGACCGAGGGATGCCTGTTGTGTCTCGTTGATCTTGACGCGGATAGTCTCAGAGTCGACAGCTGGGTCGGCAGCCTGTCCCTTGATGGAAAGGGCGCGGAGCTCAGCAATCAGAGCGGTAACCTTCTCTGCCTCAGCCTTGTCAATCTGGTCCTTGAATTCGTTCAAAGCTGGAGCCTTTGTAAGTATCAAGATTAGATAGAATGATGATGACGAACCCTTCTCGGTGTCAGTGCAAACGGAATCAGCCTTGTTCGCCTCCTCGATAAGCTCTTTGCGGGCTTTGTCGGTCTCGGCGTACTGCTCAGCATCGGAAACCATCTTCTCAATGTCCTTGTCACTGAGGCCAGACGACGAAGCAATAGTCATGGACTGATCCTTGTTGGTAGCCTTGTCCTTGGCAGAAACATTCACGATACCATCTGGAGAGAGAATGAGAAACGAAATAACAAGGACGGCCGGGAAAACATACCAGCGTCAATGTCGAAAGTGATCTCGATCTGAGGGACACCTTTGGGCGCAGGAGGAATACCGACGAGGTTGAAGTTGCCGAGGAGCTTGTTGTCACGAACCAGTTCACGTTCACCTTGGTAGATCTTGACCTCAATAGCAGTCTGACCGTCGGCAGCAGTGGAGAAGACCTGGGACTTCTTGGTGGGGATGACCGTGTTGCGGTTGATGAGCTTAGTCATGATACCACCAAGAGTCTCGATACCTAAACACCGATTAGTCAAGGCCGTCAGTGCAGACAAAACAGCACGTACCGAGGGACAGAGGAGTAACATCGAGGAGGAGGACATCCGTAACGTTGCCAGTCATAACACCACCTTGGATAGCAGCACCCTTGGCGACAGCCTCGTCAGGGTTGACACCCTTGGAAGGCTCCCGACCGAAGATGGACTTGACGGTCTCCGAAACGCGAGGCATACGAGTCATGCCACCGACGAGGATAACTTCGTTAATCTCGCTGGCCTTGAGACCAGCGTCAGCAAGAGCCTTCCTACAAGGATCGACGGTGCGTTGAACCAGGGGAGCGACCAAGGACTCGAATTGCGACCGGAGAAGCTTCTGGTTGATGTGCTTGGGACCTGAAGCGTCGGCAGTGATGAAGGGCAAGTTGATGTCGGTCTGGGTGGTCGACGACAGCTCAATCTTGGCCTTCTCAGCAGCCTCACGAATACGTTGAATAGCCATGACGTCCCCATGGAGGTCGATGCCGGTCTCCGCCTTGAAGCCTTGGAGAATGTGGTTGACCAGGACAATGTCGAAGTCTTCACCACCCAAGTGAGTGTCACCGTTGGTAGACTTGACTTCGAAAAGACCGTTTTGTAGTTCAAGGATGGAGATATCAAAGGTTCCACCACCCAAGTCGTAGACGGCAATGACGGCAGACTCGTTTCGATCCAGGCCATATGCCAAAGCAGCCGCGGTAGGCTCATTGATCACCCGCAATACGTTGAGACCAGCGATCTGTCCAGCGTCCTTGGTGGCCTGACGCTGGGCATCGTTGAAGTAGGCGGGGACGGTAACGACGGCATGTCTATACCAACCGAGTTAGAAATAACACGAAGTAGAGACGCCGTTACGCACCCAACTTTCTTGTTGAGGAACTGCTCAGCAGTCTCCCGCATTTTGATGAGAACCATGGAGGACAGCTCCTCAGCAGACTGCCAGTACGTGGTCAATTACTAGTACGACCCTTGCTGAAATTTTTTTACTTACGAAGCGTTCCTTGGCACCGTCGTTCTCTATCTCGACCATTGGCCGTCCCTCAGTACCAGAGACGACCTTGAAGGGCCTATAGAGAAGGAGGTGAGAATAAGATTAAGGTCAAGGTAGAGTAACATACCAATGCTTCATGTCATCCTTCACCTCCTTGTCAGCGAACTTGCGACCAATCAACCGCTTGAAAGCAAAGACGGTATTTGTTGAGTTAACAACAGCCTGTCGCTTGGCGGGCAGTCCGACTAGACGCTCGCCATGTTTGGTGAAAGCAATGACGGAGGGTGTTGTACGAGCACCCTCCGCGTTCTCTATCACCTTAGACTCTTTGCCTTCCATGATAGACACGCAAGAATTTGTTGTTCCCAAGTCAATACCAACGACGGGGCCTGCAGAACGTGTTATTGAAAAAGTCCCGGGAGCAAAAGTCACCGACACGTACCATTTATCTTCGTGTTCATGTTGCGTGCAATCATGGCTCGCGGAAGGCCCTGTAAAATGGTGAGCGACGTAGAAGAGTACAGCATAGAATACGGACAGCATAGTGGCCACTCCGTGAGACGGAGGCGCGTAGGGAGCGAGCGGCGGTAAACATGGTGGTGGGGATGAGAGAGTAATCCTGCCCTGCAATTTTTTTTGGGACGAATATGTAAGCCGGCGGCAGTTGCCGAACGTTCGAGAACGCACGTGACTGCCGAATTCTGACTTGACCGCTTGCGCGTCCTTGGATGCCGTGGGAGACCATAACAGTACAGAAATCCACTTAAATATTGCAGGTAGTGTACATTAGTAGGTATATAATAAAGTCAGTCGAACCGACCCAATTTAGTCATCAACGCTCGTCTCGGATGGTCAAACCACCACAACTTCAACGCCTCTCTTGCCATGGAATGGATGTCTCCAGCCGCATCTCCACTTGTCAGTATTGCCCTCCTTCCCGGCATTTGTCGAAGCCATGCCACCAATGTGATCCAAGACTAGCTTCGAGGTAATAATCATTCCTCCATCGTCTCCTCCACCCAAGCCCCTTCCCAAACCTGTAACGTCCAGTATGCCTCGGCACAATCCACCGACACCCAACAAACATTCCTGCATAACAACATCCGGAGGCTTCCGCCAATCCACAGGGTTATGCGCGTTCAATCTCAACAGATCAGACAGAATGTTCAACTGCGAGCGGTGCATAATCATGCCGCTACCTCCCGTGCCCACAAAGCCCGCCTGCCCAGGCTGGATACCCGCCATCACGAGTTCAATGGCTTCCCATCCACCTGGACATAACGGAAAATCATCTTCAATCAACATCACCCACTCCCCTTTGGCCCATTCCACAGCTTCCGCAAGATGGATGTAATGACCCCACTGCTCGACAGGATGTTGGTCCGCGTCGGCATGAAAGGTGACAACGTCGGAGAATGTGGACTGTGCAGTCGTGAACGCTGCAAATCCGTTGGCGTGCGTGAACACGGACAGACTGACGTTCTCAGATATGTGGGGTACGAAGGACGCGATTGTGGTGGAGAGGAAGGAATCTGAGTCGGGTCCTGGGCGGGGGAATGATAGAATAATAATGTCCAAGGATGCAACGGGTATCGATGGTGGTGTGTAGAATAAGTTATAAAGTCCGTAGGGACACGTCAAAAGTAGTAGCGAAACAAGTCCAATGCGATATTTCAGCATGACATCTGGCGCTAATTTTCCGAATGCTGGTGGATTGGATGTGGTGGGCAGAGATCGCTGCTCTGTGAACGCGGCCCTAAAAATAACCGAGAGGGCTAATCCTATTGCGATCGCCAAGCTATACGTCCAAGGAGCGTTGTCAAGCCACCCGAATAGCACAGAGAGCAAGACGAGGAATGGGCCTTCCTCTACATGCATGCCCTCTGGTACGCCAGTCATATGAAAGTAGATCACCATAATTGGACCCATTCCCGACGTCTCCTCATATAATGCCCAATGCCTGAAGAGTGACGGGACTGTCCACCCCACGGTCCTTGTCAAAAGGTACCCAAGTTGCGTCCGTATTAATGCAAGGACGATCCATAAAGGGTATGCAGCGAGATGGAAGTCGGAGGGTATGCGCGTAAAGAAAATAATGGCTTGAAGGAGTCGGGATAGTACGATGCCGGGGTGGATATGGGAAGGAGCGGACCATGGTGCGAGTAAAAGAGGTAGAAGATCCCGACCATCCGTGACTTGTCGAGGGGCGAACGGCCAGCGCCATTGGGGTATCAAAAGAGGGAGGACTTGCAGAGAAGCATTGAACGCAGCGAGGACAGTGTCGCTGGTGAGGTTCATGAAGGGTATAGCTCCGGTCAGGAGCAGGTTTCCGTAATTTGTATCATCATGTCGAATCTGCGCCCCGACTTCGCCCCTGTTTGCATATTGACATCCGCCTTGAGCACGCCTTGAGTGCCTGGATGTTAGTGTTTTCAACGGCTGGCTTGGCCCGGCGTAGCGTGGCTTGTATTTGAAGCCGAGCCGCGGTGGAGCCGAAGCCGAAATATCGTTTCGGCTTGGCTCGGCTTCTGTGGCTGTGAATGGCTTTCATAGTCAATGCGGAATACATTTATCTGTGCAAAGAAGGTTGCCTTGAAGTATTTACAGACAGTGACAAGTATTTAGTGAGTCACAAACATCTTACGGTCCTGTAGCGACTCGACAAACGAACCAATATCGTAAGGAACAAGGAATAAGTCATCAGTCCATAACTCCAAAGATTGCATCTCTTCATGGTAGCTTTCAACACGAGCTAGGTTCAAGCCGCCCTTCGCCTTAATGGCAAATTTCAGAATTTGCAGAGCCTCCATCATCTCAGGGCTCAGTCGATTGCGACGATCAGTCATTGTTTCCTTGGCAGACGAAAAGATGCGCTCGCACGGGACAGACGTAGCTTGAATCGGGAGGATGTTCATAGCTAGCCGATAGATGTTTGGGTAGTCAAGGCGCTTCTCCTACGATTATATGATTAGTCCGAATATACAGAGAAAAACGAAGCATCAAACCTGCCAATAGAGGACTGTGTTCGATGCGGACGAGCGGTCACTCAGATAGGCGTCGATTTCATCCTCAACAGAGCGTGAACCATCGTGCGAACGAGTATCTGATTCGCCGCGAAGAATTCTCTCAGCCATTGACATAGCTCATCGAGGCTCTGATGGCCGAGATTGTGAGTCTCGCTGTTCGCCAGAGGCTGCCGCACACGCTTCCACCTATAACAGTGTCACACACATAGAAATGCTAAGACTTAGTAGCACTACCTTTTCTCGAAAAATGCGCTTCGCGGTGGCAAGCTGCTCCGGATGATATTCCTCGAAGAAAGAAAACTTTTGAGCGGGATTGATAGCTGACACACGATCAAAATCACTGTTAGAGATATAACATGAACAACCTACCCATAGCGAGGGTATACGCCGGCACATCTTTAACAGCCTTGACATAATCCTCCACCTTCGTGAGACCGGCATCAATAGCGGTAACGAGCAACGGGTGCTCCGTCTTCTTCTCTTTCCAGCAAGCAATCATCGCCTCGAAGGATGGAAGTGCATCACAGAGCGTTGGCGTTTTTTCGGCGGAAAGACGTTGTTGGAATAAATGTGGCACTTCGAGAACATCGGACATCTCGTCGAGTAGTTTCCAGTCATTGTCCGAAATGAAATGGTTGAGCGCGAGGTCTCGATAATCATCGCAGGTAAAGAATCGTGACAAGGCCTAGTACGAACGTCAATTATGATTGTGGATAAAAGCCGGAGAACACTTACCAGACGGAGAGTTCGTGCACGTTCAATCATGAGATACGTAGAAGACCAGCGAATCTTACTATCCAGAATGAGTTCCAACTCCTTTTTAATCGTTTGTTTGGCACATGTCAGCATATGCTCTCTGCGCCGATTCGATGACCGAATCTACGGAAGACATTAGAACAACAGCAATGATGCAACAGTAGAAGCTTACCGCTGTAATAAGTTCTCGAAGACGTGTTACAAGACCGAACCCTATATTCTCAAGTTCACCAAGCACCGCCTGACACGCCAAGTTGACGATATGCGCGAAACATCGAATCCTTCGTGTCTCAGCATCCCACTCGATGGCGAGGCCACGCTCTAAGAGAAGAATGCCAAGTTCGATCATGAACGTATCATTGTTCGACGCGTTGTCCATTGTGATCCAACCGATCTGTGAAGTAAGTCAGAGCGATAACAAGAGAAATCAGAATGTAGGTACCAAATGTGTAATATTCAAACGATCAGTTGCGGCGACGAATGCTTGCGCAAGATGTTTACCGTCATGTCGACCAGGAACACGGACGAAGGCGATGAGATCGGCGCGTAGAACTGCCTCTTTTCGCTCTCCGGAGACTGTCTTGATGGTCTTGACTTGGACCCAGTGCGCGGTGATGCCCATGAAGCCACGCTTTTTAATATCACTCCACATATCGGTCGCAAAAGAGATTTCTCCTTCGGCATCCTTGAATAGCGCGTGAGTTACATGTACTAAGGGCATGGAAATAATATACCTGCATCGCCGCCGAAAGTTCATCCCAATACTCATCGACTGCTTCAAGAATGCGTGCACGAAGAGTGTTGATATGCGGAATGTCCTTGTCCTTTAGATGCTCACGCCCCAATAAGATGATCTTGCGAAATCTAGGGCTTTCGATAACGTTTAATGACTGAAAGTGAATCAGGACGACGGCGGAGTAAGCATAAATTCAATTACCTGATCATCGGCAACAACGAACTCCATGATAGCGTCGACGAGGTTGTCCTTTGTACAGGGGATATGGGTATAATCGTCTAAGGAAGGAGCACCACCAATATTGCCGTCGGAGTGGCCATATATCGAATGGTATTTTGCAAGAGCATCCTTTCCGGCCTGTGAGGAAAGGGAGATGTTGGCAGCAGCGCATGCTTCGATCCACTCCTTCAAGTGGTATTTGATCAAGTGCTGTCGTCGCCCATCTGTGCCGGTCGCACTCGAATACTCATACTCCGGAACAGGATTTCCAGCATTCATCTCCTTCCTAAGGGATATATAAGCATTTAACCGAAGCACAAGGAACTTGAGTTACGAACATGCAGAAGGTACAGCAAGATTTTCCTCCTACATCTTGAAAGAAAGTCCATATGTCGTTGGCACGTCGACCGCCACGTTTAGTTCCTGAACGAGCACGCGGAGTACTCCGTGTGCTTTGCGGCGGCGGCCTGCGAGAGTCTCTTGAGCGATGATTTGGTGTAGGGTGGGCAGAGCGTGGAGTATGTTGTTGGGGTGTCGATGATGGTCCAGCGGTCGGAGGCGTTGACGGAGGGTCATTCGAGGCAGCATTTTGCGGCGGAACATCCTCTTCCGATGTTGGAGTACTTGGAGGAAGCTCTATCTCTTCACCTGGTGATTCGAAACGGACAGTGCCTGGGCGTCGACGATGTCTTCGATGAGGTGTGACCGGACTTGCTTCAGGTGGTACTAAAGCCAGAGTCAGTGCATGATCAAATATTCAGAAGAAACGAGCTCACTATTATTCATGTCCGTTGAATCTTGTTCCGGAGGAGAAGTATCACCTGTGTTGCGACCGCGTCCACGTCCGCGTCCACGCCCACGCCCACGCCCACGCCCACGTCCACGCCCACGACCATGCTGACCGCCTTCATCGGCATTGAGTGTATCGGGCACCGCACTACGACTGCGAGTTGTGCGAGGTCCTGGTGCGGGAGTTGGAGAGGCTGGCTCACTTGGAGCTATGCTTGTTGTCAGTTGAGAAGGGTAGGAGGCGAAGAAGAAGATGGACATACCAGCAAGAGCGAATCGAGTACGCAAGCCTCCACCCGGCACTTCTTGCCTAACCTCACGGCGGCGGGCCATCACTCATGAGAGTCGCTCTGAGAGCCCCAGCTTCATGTTATAACAAGCTGTGACCACCAAAAATGTGGCGAAACATTTAGGTAGAGGCGCTGTTGCCATCTCTAACCAACAGCGATGATCCAAAAAGCGTGTATCCGGGTATTAGGGTGGTTCTGCACTGAAAATAAGACGGACTCCAATTACCAGGACAATGAGAACATACCACAATATGAGCTTATCTGCATCTTCATCTCCTTTGCGTGATATCCATGCTTCCAGCAGTACGGGCAGTCGCGGTCAGGTCGCGGTAAAAGCTCGCACTTGAACATAATATCCGAAATCAAGGCGAAGAACAAGAGATGATAAGGCAGAGTACACATCAATATGCGTGCTCCAGCATGGACTATCATAAGAGGCTCACTCGCGACAACGAGCATGGCCATCGTGGTGGACGTACGAAATGACCTAAAGCCGCGGCTCCAGTCACTCGGAGCCGGGTCAAGCCGGTTTCCACGGTCAAGCCGAATTGTGGCTTGGCTTGGCTTCTCAATGGCTCGGCCCCGAAAAGCCGTCACCGAAGCCGCGCCATTGCAAACACTACTGGATGTTGCTTAAAAAGGTGCGAATGCAGGTGCTACGCCACTCTTCGCAGGTCTTCGATGTCTTGTAATGTACTTGAATGCGGAAGAGTAGTTATTTATCAAGTTTAACAAACGGTAGGAAAGACCGAAAATATAGGATATATAACAAGACCTGAACATGCATTGTTAAAAGTGAGCACGGACTGTGTATGGGGACTGTAGACGTTCGTTTGAATAACTCAAAGTTTCGACGGGAGAGAGGCGGCGACGCGGCGTTGGCCCTTGGGGGATCCGTGTCTATGCGGGATCATGTGTTGAGGAGCGGAAATTAGTTGACGAGTTGGGGCGGGAACAGCCATCAAAGTTAGAAGCAATCCATGACAAGTCACCGGCCACTGTCACTCCGACTCATAGCTGTACGGTTCGACCTCTGCTTGTAAAATCGGAAGTGTAATCTTGGACGATACGCAGAATTCTGTGACTATCACGGGAAGGAAGGACGGAAGGCGATGTCAGACTTATCTTGGAAACTCTACCAGTTATTAACTTTTCGACACCGTTGAATAAACGGGTACACAGTCATCGGGCCACCGTGAGGATGAGTTTCTGGAAGCGCGTCCAAACTAGAATATATCATCGGATGATCCCAGGTGCGCATGGTTTTGGCCGACCATATCTCCTTCGAACTCAGCCCCGCTTGAATTTTGATGGCGCCACATTGTAGCACGTGGTCGACGGACCATATCCATCGTCACTCGTCGATTCAAAGCCGTGTCCATAGGTGACCGTGCCTACAGCAGAGAGAGAAGCGCGAATAAGACATCACCTCCAAAGCGATTCATTCGGGTCATTACTGATCGTCATCAACACAACGCGTAAAATTTAGGTATCCTAGAACTTTCTCGGTTGTCTAAAGACGCGACGTTAACTTAAATTCTTGACGATTGAATCTTACGACTTGCCTCCTGATCCCACAACAGTAACAGGCGCGAGCCGAGAGTAAAATTACGGCCGCCCAAGTCAGTATCACTGCAACAAGAACCATCCACACGCCATTGCCGAAATCAGCCGCAAGCTTGATGGAACTGCCCAAAGTTGGTAACTCCTTCTTCACCACAATGACGACCGCCAAGTCGATGGCGAAGACTATGGTGCTGAGGAGGGCGGTGATGATGGAGAATACGAGGGACGCTATTGTGAAAGAGTGCGACGCCAGGAACATGGATGGTATAAGAGCACAGAGCGAGAACCCTGCGGCTACAAGGTGGAGAATGAGAACAGTGAGAAGTCCCTTCAGGACTCCTTGGACGAGAGTGGCGTTGAGTCCCAGAATATTCGTGAGTTCGGCCGGCGGATCATACCCCAGTTTGGGTCCGTAGCATGTCCCATCGTTTGTGAACCACGATGGCTCGTCAAGAGCACTTTAAGTCCGATTGAGCGCAACTCAGTAAGAGGAACGCCTAACTCACCTTGACGCGCATAGACCCCATACACCAAAACGCAATTCCGTCGCTATACTCGTGGCGGGCTGCCCATTGTCTGCTGTCGAATATACACGTATAATGTATATAGCCTTAATGATAGTCAAGGATATCCCGACCAAGAAGAGCAGGAGGAAGGACGTGAGCAGGAGAACGAGCGCGATGAGGGACGGTATGCGATGAGCGTAGAATGGGCGATGGTGGGGTTTCACCATGGTGGACGCAACGCTTCACGTTCGTACTGAGAGGAGGTCGTCCAATTATTTTTGCTGAATAGGGGAAAAGCTCGCTCACCGATCAATTGGATCTCGAGGACGCTCAACAGCTGCTGCGGTTGAGAATATACCCCTCGAAATATTTGGCGGACTGGTCGAGGCGTGATGAACGATGCCAACGAAGCAATGGAAGAGCTGAGGTGACCTCACACGTTCATATGTGGGAAACAAGCATCAGGCGGCCATTGCGCCATTTGGAAAAAAAGCCTATCAGCTAATCCGTTATCTCCGGACAAATTTGAAATGTAGCGAGGCTGCTTGAGGCGAAATGCTACACAAAACTTTCAAGCAGAGCAAGCATCAATCTTCTCCACAGACCGCGGGGCGCGTCGACCGACGCCTGCGCGAAGTCCTCAGTGTTGGGGTATGTATTCGAATGCCTGCAAGTTCAATTGAGTTAGCATTGAGCTTAAAGGTCTTTTCCATCCTAGGGTTAGGCGACCAGGTGCGTCTTTTGGCAATGATTAGCGACATGGGTGAGGATTTCAAAAATCCTACCTCTCCTCCAGATGAAAGAGCCTTCACGTCCTTTCCGTCCAGTGCATAACCTCTTCTAGCCCTAATCTCAGCCATTTCCAGTGGTTTCGCCTTAGGGCGACTCGTGCTCTCAACGAGACGTACACATCCTGTTTGCGATTCTTGGTAGTAGCCAAGACCTTGCCCCATGCGTGCTTGACGTGAAATTATACCACGGCGGATTGGCGTATCTCAACTCGTGAAGCAAACATCAGCCTTCAGCCAAAGCGACCACAGCCGGATTCAAGATCCTCTTGCAGAAAGCGCGCTTTGTGCCAGAACGGAGTATTTGAAGACTAATTCGTCGGTTAATACCCAGTAATGAATGCTCGAGGAAAGTATGTAAACTCGTTTGGGACTGGGAGTCAAATACTTACCTCTCAGACTTCGGATACTTAGTCGAAGATTCCCTCGGAGTCACGGAGAGAGCCACTGGAATCGGATACTCTGGGAGCTTCGTCATGATCGCTATGCGCCTCCATCTCTGGATGTTCGGATCCGGAGAGATCGCATCTAGAGAATGCACGAACTGGCGTATGGACATATGGCGCGTAAATCAGGATATGCAAGAGGGAAAGGTATAAGAACATCGTGCGCGAATGGAAATGCCTGAAAGCTGCGCCACTCATCGAAGCTGTTCTTCAACAGGCGCCTCTGCCATTTTTCAAGCCTTTGGTTTTGACTGGGAAGACACAGGGTGCATCGGAAGGTCATCAGTCGCTTCAGCCAGGTCGAGTTCCAGCTCTACGCCGGGTGCCAGCGCTGAGCTACCCAAAAAGAGATCGCGAGCTTGGGACGGTCTGTACCTGCCGAAAATATCAAAGCTGTCACCAAGTGCCACCTGGGGTAGGGAATCTGGGCTACTGAAACGACTCTTAGTATGTAATGCCGCCTCCTCACCAGGAAAACTTCATGACAACATCGATGTTCCTTCTATTTTACCTCTTGTGCAGCGAAGCTGGTAAATCTCTCACCTGAGTCTCTATGCAATCATCGAACAGTGAAGACGTGGTATTCTTGGACGTCCGCTCGTGACGGCGGGGAGTCGGGACAAATGAATAATTGAAGAACGGCTCATGAGCCGATGGTCAGTGACCGGCCTGGTAGGCGACTCAGCTCGGTCTCGTACTCACGCGGTTCAGAATAGTGTATCCATTACCAGCTCCTCAAATATCCTCTAACTCTGGCACCACCTCGTAGGCGACTCGGTTCGGACTCGGACTCACGCGGTTCAGAGTAGTCTATGTACGTGCTCGACTAAAAGTAACTCTTGGCATTGGCCAGCGCACGTTTTGGGGTCGTCGCTCAAGCGCTCATGTTTCAGCCTCCTGGCTATGGACACGCGACTCGCGTCGGGGTAACGGCTAAGAATCGTATATGAAGGCTTTCGTTTTCCTAGCCAGTCTCCAGTCATCCAACCCAGGACAGCCCCTACAATGCAACGAAAGCTCTTCGCCGCATTCTCTCTTGCTTCCTATCTGGCTTCTAGCGTCTACGCCGCCGCTACCCCATGCGAGCAGATCGAGAGCGCGATATCCTCTTCGAGCAGTGTCTACTACCCAGGTATGGTTTTCGCTCCGATATAGATGCGGTCGCCTGACTAACTTCTGTACCACAGGCTCGTCGAATTACACCCTTGACATCGAACACTGGTCGGCGGCAGCGATTCTGCCTGCTCTGTGTAGCGTTGAACCTGGCACAGCTAAAGATGTCGGAATTATCGTTAGTCCCCTCAACGTCTCCAAGCTTCATACATGAACTAATGTTTCGTGTAGCTTGGCATACTTGGGGCGACCAAAACTTCATTTGCTGTTCGTTTCTTCAAATTTATTCAAGACACTGACTCATATGTGTCTCTTTCTTTTCTCTAGGTGAAAGGCGGAGGACACTCCCAGAACCCAGGATACTCCGGTACTCAGGGCGTTCAAATCTCCATGGCCCGCTTCACCGATGTCATATATGACGCTTCTACTCAGACCGCCGCAGTCGGTACTGGGAACATCTGGGACGATGTTTACGCTGCCTTGGAGCCGTACGGACGCAACGTCATTGGGGGGAGGTTTCCTGGTGTTGGTGTGGCTGGGTTCTCTCTCGGTGGTGGTCAGTCAATCCTTTGCTACACCTCGATGATAGATGTTCGTGGATCTGACGATGTCGGTTGCAGGATACTCCTGGCTCTCGAACCAATACGGCTTATCCGTCGACAGCATCGCGGGCTTCGAGCTTGTTAAACCCGATGGTACCATTTGTCGAATCACACAAGCATCGGACGCAGAACTATTCTTCGCTCTCAAAGGCGCACATCACAACTTTGTACGTGCCAGCTTAACCGTGGGGTGATGTCAGCGTTATTGACCTGTGAACTTTGGCAGGGTCTCGTAACAACCATTATTTTCAATACCGTCGCACAGGGCCAAGTCTGGGGCGGACAAGTGATCGTCGCGGCCGACCAAATACCCACCCTTCTCGCCGCCGCCGCACAATGGGTCCAAGACGTGAATGACCCTAAGTCCGCGATACTCTCAGCTGTGTTGTCCAATAACGGGGTGAGTTTGAATCTACATCCACAATCCACGCTCTATCCTTCTAGTGTTGGTATATTCTGACTGCGAGTTGCAGTTGAACGGCCTGGTGCTCTTGTTCTACGATGGGCCCACACCCCCTGCTGGCATGTTCGACACCTTTTTGGCGCTCCCGGCTCAGGTTTCCGATGTCACGACGAGGAGCTTCACAGGGCTCATTGCTTCCTACCTCGCCTGGGGTCAGCCGGTCTTTTCCAGGTTAGTCCTAATCCACACGTTTTAAAATGCTGTCCTCAATTTCACTTTCTCAGAGTCGCTTGCAACACCGTCCCCATTGCAGTGGACTCTGAGGCAGTGATGACCGCCACTCTCAACGAAACCACCGTGCGTTCCTTTCTCCTCCATGTCTGATTATCTGAACTGAGCCTGACACATTCTTCAGTTCTGGGTTGAGAAACTCAGCGCTCAAATTCAAGGCGACCTCTTCTTCTCGTGGTCCATAGAGCCCTTCCTCCCCACACTCCTTACCCATAACAGTGAGGCGACCGCCTACCCGTTCACGCGCGACGTCGCCTTCGCACCCTACATGATTCAGCTTGCCTGGAGCGACCCCGCCTTCGATGACCTCATCTTCGACACCTTGCGCCAGAGTGCGGATCAGCTCGTGCGCGTTGCGGTTGGGGATGGCCAGAGTCGCGTCGCCAGCGCGCCGCCATACCCGAACTACGCGCTCTTTGGCACGCCGATCGAGAAGTTGTATGGAGATAATGTTCCCAAGCTGAAGGCGATTAAGGCGAGGGTTGACCCCACGGATGTTATGGGTCTCGCTGGAGGGTGGAGGATCACTTTGTAAATATTACTATTACTTACATTACCATTACTTACATCCTATTTAAAAAGCATCAAAATAGTCTCCTCCCAATATCAAATAGTTTCCCCCCAATGTTCACGATTGTCAGTATAAAAGCGCGCCAGGAATGAGTTGAGGTTTTACCAAGTAAAGCCACCAAGATATTGTTAACTCACCTTGCCTTCGTTCTATGATGTCGATCTATCGCCGGTTAGTCCTGCGTGAACACACCTTTGAAGTGGCTGTGGGTCGCCAGTATCACTACACCGAAGTTCTTAACATCTAAGTATGGGAAAGAATATTGCTTGCACACAACGCCACATCCCGCACTGGGTATTTCAAACGCGGCGGCGACTCGACCAATGAATTTTAATCTGTTATGGAAGACTCTAAGAACACTGACTGCCAGGGGCCGCGGGCTCGACGAGAGAATTTGTAGCCTTGACAAGGCTGGTCCTGACCAAGCATAAGAATCAAGGCAATATTGCCCAAGTCCTGCCGATAAAGTCTTCAATTGTTCCTGTCAATCTGAGCATTCCAAAGGCAAAAGCATTCTCACGACAATGGACGTTAGTAAATGGGGCATGCTAACGACGTTCTTGCCTTTTTTGGAACCTGGATTTTGATGCGCCACATAAGGACCATCAACTTTGACCGCCGTCAGAACAATGGACGGCTATCCCAATTTGGGTCCATTGTCCTTGTGTTGTTGTTGCACAGCCCTGAACCCCCTTGCATATAAAAGGACGCGCTCTCAGTGTGGACCCCCATTCTTGCTTTCGTTCACACCACCATTATTCCCGCACACGCCCTCTCATTCATTGGCTTACGACCACCCAGGACGACGACGACGGCACCTTGACGACGCCTCAATCTCACAGGTGGCATTACCCATGGCAGTAAGATTTTACCTGCCACCGTGGCAGTTGACATGCAGGTAGCTGGCACTACCTGATCGAGGTACGGCACCGGTGAACCATGCTCCACCGGCCGA
Source organism: Hymenopellis raphanipes (assembly GCA_036872995.1). Classification (NCBI taxonomy): domain Eukaryota; kingdom Fungi; phylum Basidiomycota; class Agaricomycetes; order Agaricales; family Physalacriaceae; genus Hymenopellis; species Hymenopellis raphanipes. Next base: position 635,361 of record JAYMDG010000011.1, read on the forward strand.
TAGAATAATTTTATATATTTTATTTTATATATTAAAGAACCTTCTTGGTTTAAGCTGCCTAAAGTGAAACTTTTCGACAAGCTGCGTAAGCATTTCATCACTTTCTCTTCTTCAGACCACCGTGACCGTCTTTGCTTCAAACCACTACCAGCCACGCAGGGTACGACGACTGTCACCCCTGCTGCTCTGACGATTGTCAAGCAGCATCGCGCTTGAAGCCGCTTCAACTGAAACTCCTGTTTTCAGCTGCTTGCACAGCTATTCCGATTCGGATAATCGGTCCGATCCCACACGCAGGTTTTGGCCCAACGGCCAAAAGTTGCGTGGTTTGCCAAGTGGTGGGACACGTAAGCGTCTGATCGGGTCGTTCGTCCTGCTTCATACCACCACCACGACTACCCGGGATGCGACGATTGTCGCTCCTGCTGCTCTGACGATTGTCAGGCAGCCTGTGGGGTGTGTCCTTGACCTCAGCTTGTTTTATTGTCTTGCTTTTTTCTTCGGTTTGTCTTCGCGCCGGCCGTGTTTTGAGACGCTGGTCTTCGCGACGGCGTATTACGACGACGAATCGCGCCGCGTAAGCCCTCAGAAGCGAGGCAGCAACATTTCCTGACTTCTTTTCTGGATTCCATCTCGCGTTTGGCTGAGCGCGAGCCCCACTGCCTTGGGATACACAGGTGCTCGTCTGCACGACGGCACCAATTGGACCTAACTGTTGGGACTTCGAACGTGCGGCGCTCGTCTGCATGACGGCGCGCTTTCAATCATGCTGCGAAGAGTGCAACATGCGTCGCGGATGCATTCAACTGCAAAGGTGTGTGTTTGCTACATGTTTCTTCCTCTTTTCTCATAGATGCTGCACATGTTCTTGCTCCATCCTGCCCGCTCTTTCACCTCTCGCGCGCGCCTGCAGTCTCCTCGCGACCGTCACTCACCCCCTACTCATGTCTTGTCCCGTCCCACTCGACTCTGTGCATCATGCACGTCGATGGGCCTCGCGCCATTGCTCGGGGCTTGTCGGCGGGCATGAAATTGTGCGAGTTCAAGAGGCGGGTGCTTGCATAGCCCGATTGGGCTGAACCTGAGATCTTTTTGGCGGGTAACCCGCACCCGCGCCACGGAACAAGTCGAGGGTGTGGGTATCCCAAACGAAATACCCGTGGGACACCCATGCTATTCACTACCTACCATAGTTTCCACGACTTTACTGTGACTCCCGCATTGTATGACAGAGTGTCTTCGGAGATATCGCACTTTTTCGGTGGGGGATGCAGGAGCACTGTGCTAGGGTTAGGGCTTAATTGGATACGCCACTGTGAAGAGGTCACGGGTTTATACAGGGGTTTATCCAGGCACGCATATTAGGTCCGTGGTACTTCTACTGGCATCATTTGGTGACTTTTGGCATCTGTCTTTCCTCGCACGCCTAGCGTGTGCTGTTCGTTCATTCCATTTTCATCAGACACTGGATTTTAATGCACTACAAGCGCATGACATTTTGATTTCATACTGATTGCCGTTGGCCAGCATCGTGGGGGGACGCATCATGTGCTCCACCGACTGATTGTCCTTTAATAAAACTACGCATTGGACAAACTGTCACAAACGTGTAGCCTGAAACGCGGCGTGTTGAAGTCACGCTTTCTTAGCTTTCTTTCATAACGTGTTGTTTTTCATTGTGTTTTCTTTCATATCCTTTCTTCATTGAAGACCGCGTTCACCTTATATCTTTCTTTCATCTTTTCCATGTCATCACAACCTGCTGGTCAGCAGACTGATGCGGCTGGGTCAGCTTCGAAGAAACGCCCACGCGGTTCACCTGGTCCCAGTCAACCATCTTCGTCAAAGAAATCCCGCACCGAACAGATGTCTTCTCCTCCAGGCCCCAAGAAACCCAAACGCTCAACGAATCAGCACAAGATGAATTCTGATGCTATTCCAAAGGAGGCAAAACAGATGGAGGTACGCATAATAATGATCGTCTCTTATGAACGAGTATGAAAGGAAATCCACTAGAAATGCTTTCAGCTACACTGTCGAATCATGTGGAAGTCGCTTGATGCCAAGCGAGCGCCTCCCTCTCCTTCCAATCAGCACATCCAGATGTTCAATACGCGTTTTTCCTCCCACGACGATATTCAGGCTGCACTTGCCAACATTTCGTACAACGACGTTGACACTTCACAACATATTCGGGAGATTACCACTCAGGCCAAGATTCATGGTGGCACTTCGGTCGGTCGAGACGCCGGTCGCATCGACGATCATCATTTGCATATTCTCTTCGCTACTATTTCTCAGTTTGGTCTTCAGCAGTGGCTTCCAGATGTTCTTGGAGGATCACCCACCTCGCTCTACAATGCCGCTCATGAGACTGTTGCCATTCACACTTTCCAACGACTCAACACCACCTTTGCCTACGCTGCGAAAGCCCCCAATCTGAAGCACCTCAGCAACGTCGCGCTTCTCTCAAAGATTTATCGAAATTTTGTATTTTCTATCGAGCAGAAGAAGCTCATCATGGAGGCAAAGGCGGCTGGCAGCGTGCAGCAGGCCGCTATCAAGACTGATATTTACAAGCGCCGCAAGCGGGTACGTTCCTGTTTTCTTGCAATTGTTAAATATTCTCAGAATGATGTTATAGCTTCGTGACGCTCGTATGGATTTCATGGCTTCCGAAGGATGCAATGAAAGGATTCTCAGTTTATATGAGGATACCGCAAGTCATTCTGATGACGAACGAGTTGTGGTCGATGGGACGGTCAAGTATTATAGGAAGACAAAGGAGGAGAGGAGTTCTAGCGCAACAGCGTGGATTCGCTTAGCCGACGAGGCTCGCCTCAAAGTTACAAGTGGTATAGGTGGTCAAGGTACTCAACAGCATGAGCGCTCCCGTGAGCCTGCTCCCGACGGCTATGATATACCCATTTCCAAACGCTTTCCTCGCGATACTCCATTGGACTACTTCGACGCTCCCGCATTCAACTCACTTTCCGCTGGCTTCAGAGCCATGTATCGGGACGCCAAAATTGCTCTTCCTCGCGTTGACCGTCTCGAAGAAGATCCAGGCAAGGACTGGAAAGTGATGCCATACAAGGCCTTCATGAAGAAGTATGGCAACGAAGTCCGGGCAATGTACAATCTTCCGTCTGATGCGGAAATCGAGGCAATGAAGGCAAATGGATATGATCCTGAATCGGGCACTTTCAAGTATTTCGAGGGTGAGGGTGAGGGTGAAGAAGGCGGTGCAGCCATGGAGGAGTAGGGAGAAGAAGCATTTGCCAACTGGCTATTTAGTTCGATTCACTATTGTTCCTGCCACCTATTTTATTTGCGTACTGGCTACGTATTTTCCTCAATTTATTCTACATTCGGGGCTTCCAGCTTGGTCCGTTTGCTGGCTCGGGTCTTACTGGTCAGGGATGGTTGGGAAAGTCAGTGAAAAAAGCGCCACAGACGTTGACCGCGTTGTCGCGAGAGAGAAAAGTCTATCTTACTAAGCTGGGGTTATCTTGAGATTGGCAGATAACCCCGGCTTAGTAAGCGACTCTCTTCCTTCCACCTATCCACATTCTAGGACCAGCATTCCCTGGGGCGCGCAACGGTGTTGAGCCCTGTTGGATATGCGCTTGCTGGACAGATCTGCAATTTGGATGCGTGCACGAGTCGCCGCGATAGCGGTGCGAGACCGCCCGCAAACAGCGATGGGCTTCAATTTTTTTATCGGATATACACTCGCGCCGTTGTATATCGGGATAGATGGCATTGCGGATGCGTCCAGCCCCTCACAGTGCGTATTTCTCATTTATTCATCTATTTGACTCAAACTGGTCTAGATGCTATCTTTCTCTGGCTCCCATCAACCCTTCACGCTTTTCACCCCACTCAATGTCCTTATCCTAGCTTCTCATTTGAATGCATTTTATTGGCTTCAGCATAGCTATGTGGGAATCATGACATCAACGACCAGTCGTGAATGGCCAAAAACCCGACGTTTACGGCTGGCCTTTGACATCATTGTCTGCGTCACCCTCTGTTGTACAGGACTAGAGTCCCTTCATCTCATCCTAGATTTGTTTTGGCTGTACTTGAGTCACTGTAGATGACTACAGTAACACATTCATGGACGCATTCCGCAGGAGCGCCCCAGCGCCCTCGATGTTTCCTTCTCTCTCCCTCCAAACATCCCCTAAGCATATCTTCATCAATCCTCGCTCAAATCGCCTCATCCTGGGCTCGTTTTGGCGCTCCTAAAGTCACTCGACAAGACTACAGCACCAGACTTGCGGGCGCATTCCGCAGGAGCGCCCCAGCGCTCGATGTTTCCCTCCCTCTCCCTCCAAACATCCCCTAAGCATATCTTCATCAATCCTCGCTCAAATCGCCTCATCCTGGACTCGTTTTGGCGCTTCTAAAGTCACTCGACAAGACTACAGCGCCAGACTTGCGGGCGCATTCCGCAGGAGCGCCCCAGCGCTCGATGTTTCCCTCCCTCTCCCTCCAAACATCCCCTAAGCATATCTTCATCAATCCTCGCTCAAATCGCCTCATCCTGGGCTCGTTTTGGCGCTCCTAAAGTCACTCAACAAGACTACAGCACCAGACTTGCGGGCGCATTCCGCAGGAGCGCCCCAGCGCTCGATGTTTCCCTCCCTCTCCCTCCAAACATCTCCCAAGCATATCTTTGTCAATCCTCGCTCAAATCGCCTCATCCAGGGCTCATTCTGACTCTCCTCGAATCATTGAAGATGGCTACAATGCCAGATTTGCGGACGCAATACCCAGGAACGCTCCGACGCCCGCTGTCTCCACTAAAAACCTCTATCTGCCTCTAACTACCACCAGAGCCCATGCTGGTCTCGGACGCTCAACCGGGTGAGCCATATTTCGACTGCTGCCCTCTCTGTATGTCAGAGAGGCCAATGCCACTGTATCTCGCGCCCCCACCACTGCTTTCACACTCACTCCCGCCTCGATCAACCTCTCCACCTCAAAACAACTCGATCTTGCCCATTTTCGCTCAGATTTGAGTCATTCTTCGACTGCTGCCCTCTTGGTATGCCAGAGAGGGCAACCCTACCTTCTCTCACGCCGTCGCGCCCTCACTGCCGCTGCTGCGCTCACCACTCACACCTTCTTCCACCCGAAATATAAATCGACTATATCTTGCCCATTTCTTAACGGGTTTTCCTCGCGTTTGGACGGCTACCCTCTCTGAGATAGAGAGTAGTCATTCATATAGCATTTCCCACCCGTATGCTCTCAGCGCCGCCATCGCGAATGCGACATGCACCTCATTCCACCCTTCCCGGGTTTGTACCATCGCCCTTCCAGCGCCGCCGTTGCGCCCACCACCCTGCAACCCCATCTCCCAAGGACTCGATCTTGCCCATTTGTGGGTGAATTTGAGTCGTATATAGATATGTAAGTACAATAGATACATTTGAACAATATCATTATTTCCGACCACGATTCAATGACCAACAAACAGAAATAATATCACGTTGAATCCCGTATGTACCTGTAGGGCGCTTGAACATGGTCAAGTGAGTAATAATATGTCGGGGCTCGATAAGGCCGTATATATTAGATGGTGCCGCATCAATAAGTTTTGAACCAAATCTGGGATGTGTGGCGTAAGGTGCGCGAGCATTATCCTCAGCAGACAACTCCTGATGTAAGTTGACAACGAAGAACGTCTCCACAATCTGATTCAGCGAGAACTGCCAAATTGCGTGAATGAAACCGGTGAGTTGCGAGCCAGGCTGGTGTGGATCATAGAAGGCAATCGCACTATTTCCTTCATGAGATGTTCGACAACTGTAAGTTCGGTCCTCAAGCTTCACTTGAAACGGCTGTTTCGCTCGTGGAGGTAGTACCCAGGCGCCATCTGGAGGTGGGGGGATCTGGTTATAGGCATGCCATGGCTGTCCAAGAAAGCGCAAGTATCGAAGGGCCATGTTGTAATGATTTACATCCAACGGCTTGGCCTCTTTCAGGAAATCAGCAACACCCTGATCGTCTAATGGGCCAGAAGGCAGACTACTGCCCTCCTTGGAATTCAGAATGTCAATCAATCGAGATATTGAAGGATCATCGAAGTGGTTTTCTTTCAGGATTGCCTCCAAACGACCGCGGCGACAGATTTGTCGCAACATAGTGAAATCCATATCACCTATTCATAGCTTAGCAGGGAAAAGATACATCTAGATAGTTGACGTACTCTGTCGACGACTAGTCTTGACCTTCTGAAACAGGCCATTCAATCGTTCACCGGGAAACTCGCTGAGAGCTGCTAATGGCCCCCAAAATTTCAGCAGTTTTCCGTTATGCATGGCATAATGATGGTTGGGTCGAGAGGGAACACGAGGATACAGCTGCTGTATAGAGTGATAATACGTGGTGTAGGCGTTCATATAAACGTCGGCTTCAGTGTTGGAGGTAGAAAAGGAAGCGATGACGTTGGTGGAAGTGATCAGATGGTAAAAGCTATCGAAGAAGCGTCTTTCGATGGCACCTTTATCCCACCATAGTTCCGGCAGAATCAAGGGAAGGATAATGGCGAAAAGAATCAGATATTCGTGGGCTTTGAGCTTGCCATGCCCAGCTTCACCGAGATTTCCAGGTGGACGCGCGACCCAAGTTGGTAGGATAACTTGCTGAATGCATAATCGAATCTGCTCCAACTCTTTTGTCGCAAAGTTGAACAGATCCGGCGCATCACGATCGTAGTCGGCGTCTGCTTCTTCGTCCTCCTCCTCATTATCGGCCTGATGATATGTAGAAGGTGTCATCAGTAAAACGGCGGGGTTATCCCGGTGACTTTATCCCGGGCCCGGACATCCCTGGCATCCCTTGCCCTGGGATCAGATCTCTGACAGGTCCCTGCCCTGGAATGCGTTTCCCTGGTGCTCTCTGGATCCAACGAGGTCTCTGGGAAATATGCAGACCACCTACTAATAGTATTTATGTTGCTGCCAAATTGACTATTGTGAGCAAGACTAATAAACTGTTTACCTGAGTCTTCTAAGTTATCACGTCCTTATCTCCGTAACGAGTGCAGATGCGCACTGACTCATGCGAAACACGGCAGCCACTACTTGTCGAAATATTTCCCAAGTCCTTCAGGTACACGGACATGTGATGTTGGACGACATCATGGCAGGAAAAAAATAATTAGAACTCCGCCGCTCTCCATCCTCCAACGTGACGACTCTCGACTCCGATGGCATCTGTCCTGACAGAGTCGCCTACCATGTCGCCGGACACTCCACCTGCAAGTTCTCTAGCAGGTAAATTGATGACGGTGACGCCTGCGACGGATACCGCCGCACTGCCCACTCAAACGGCGCTGGTAATCTCACGGACTGGTGGACGTCGTAATCTGAACGCCGCGCTGTTTGCTGACAGGCAGCGTCGTCAAGGTGCGCATCTTTATTGCCATATTCCGGTACTGACTTACCATGATGCTAGGTCCGCAACAACGACCACGGCAAAGGCACAAGGACGACAATGACGGCTGCAACATCAACGACCGCAGCACGACTATCATTGCGCTAACCCGCATAGAACCACAATAGCCCGAGTATGGGACGTGTGGGCACCAAACCTGGACAGCGACCTGCCGACAACCCGAGACGTTGTCGAGAACTATCCGTATAGTCATTTCCGCTCTTTGAGTCTCTATAGACTGTTGAACTTATACCATTACAGGACACTGAATTCCCAGGTGTCGTCACCCGCCCGATAGGCAGCTACAAGACGTTGTCGGACTGCCCCTACCAGACCATGCGCTGCAACGTCAACCGGCTCAAGTTCGTACGGGTCGGCATCACGTTCGCGGACGAGGACAGCTTCCCACCCGAGGGCTCAACGCGGCAGTTCGACTTTCGATTTAGTGTAAAGTGCATCGCCCCGCCGTGAGGATAGCGGTCTACGAGGAAATGGTATTTCGGTACGTCTCCCAGCTTTGCCAATGAGCCTATTCTGATGTTTCCATAGTCATTGGAGTCGTTGACCGTGTCGACGGCCTTCCACCCAGCGGCTCGTGTTGTACCCTCAGCGCCCCCCGGAGTTGGTAGTACAATCGTTCTATTTTATGTACACTGTTGTACTTGCTTGTATACGACTAGTCTTATGTGTAGCGTAGTAGTCAATTGATTTGTTTTGAATTTCTAAAATGCGTGGCGTAGTAATGCAATCAAGCTGCAAGAGGTATACTACGGGCAGTCCACAGGGAGCCAACGGGGAGGTCTGAGGGATGACTTGGATTCCCTCAGAGATCAAGGGTATCCCTCCGGGGAAAGGTACCCTACCCACCAGAGACCATCTGTCCCGGAGTGATGGGCCATCTTTGGCATCCCTGGGATCTCTGCAGGGATGCTAGGGATGCAAGCTTCCCTCCAGAGATCCCAGGGAAAACCCCGACGTTTTACTGATGGTCGGTGTCCGTTCATCTTCATCTATGGCCATATCTTCGATATCCTGTGAAAGACCCGTATGAGACTGATTCCCATGTTCCCTTGCCTCCTGCTCCAAATCGCTGAGCTCCGATGCTGTTTCGGATACGTCATCATCTGTATACTGCTCGTCTTCATCCATTGCAGCCTTTTTCTCTTTTGTCTTCCGTCCAATACCCCACAGCTCTCGAAGTTGATGTTGAAGAACGCCTTCCAAAAAGTTGTGCATGAAGCCGAGCGTTACATGTAGGACTGGATCCCAATATACTAAGTCGTGCATTGGGGTCCATCGAACACCGTGCTTCTTTGCCAACTCTACCTTTTGATACGTCCATTTCTGCCTTTTCCACTCCCCAGCCTGACGTCTAACTGTGGTACCATCTCGGTACTCCCAAGCATCCCAGTCTAGCCGCTCCTTCTGGTCCTGCCGGCAGAGGCAAAACCAACAAAACATAGTAGCGCTAGGACTGAGAAATCCTGCAAACTTGCGCATAGCTTGTAAATCTGCAATGACAGGAACAACTCTAGCCTCAACACTAGCACCCTCGGGATGATGAAAGGTGGGAAGGAGCTTTCCCGGGGAATTAAATGCGGAGACCATGTCGATAACAGCTTGAATAACATGAGAGATTGTGTAAGGATCTGGCGCATTGGGAATCGGAGTTGTACTAGCAACATAAACGTTTTCCAGAAGAAATCGAATGCTAAGAGGTAGCTGCATGCAGTATAGAACAATGACGCCACAGGATGCAACTTGTCCTATACAGAAATGTTAAAATTATATGTATAAATACCATTTTAGACTCACCAGAAATTTTATTAGTGTAGGGATTGAACCAATCGATGTATAAGCCAAAGATCAAGTGATATCGAACGCGCAAGTACCCAAGAAGTGTCTGCCAAAAAGGACTGTCGCTGATATCGTGCATGGTTGATCCATCGCGAAACGGAGTTTGAGCCTTTTGAGAGGATTCTCTCAAATGTTCTGCGATTACAGATCGTGATAGAAAGAATATAAGCCATGACTCGAAGGACTGAGTGGTAAGGTATGTTCGGGGTACACGCTTGGTCATTGTCCGTGTATGGCGATCTTTGAATAACTCTTCTCCGCATATCTTTCCACGAGTTGACTTTCGCCAAGGACACACAGCCGGTGCGGCATCGAATGGGTAACGTGAAAAGCATGTTCCACAACAGATTGTTCGTTGTAAAACGGGGTCCACTGCACTATGCGTATAAACAGTACGAATGTCGTGAGGAATGTCCAAGACAGGTTCCTTAACAAGGTGGCCCAAGGAGTGAAGAATGGAGATGTAGATGCGCATTGTTGTCGTTACAATAATGGAGAGGGCTTTCAGTGTAATATTTGCGATTCGACGACTTGCGCCACCGCAAAGGCTTAGCCACGCCACAAAGATGCAGCAGAGCTGAACAACTGGTTCCATAGCTAAATGCATTATAAGTTTATGAAGAAAGACAGCTATACGGCAGGCGTACCCTTTTCCAAGTCGGGCAGTTTCTTGGTCTCCAGCTTTGCGGGCGGTTTAGGCACTGGTTTAGAGAGTCGCTTTTCTCGTGAACCGGAGTCATGGAATTTCTTCAAGAGCTCCTTCCTGCTATCCTTCTTCTCGTGAACAGAACGTGTAGAGGTATTAACCTCACGTCCAGGCTGGCGAACACCGTTTACAACTATCCATTCGGTGCGACATGCAGAACAGACACAAACGACCATTCAGACAAATTAGACAGTAGGCCGTGATGTGTTGCGGGAAGGGAATTTGGTTGATATTCAACGTTCAAGCTTGATGTAGCAGAAATTCGAAACGTGTAGCAAAGGTGTATGACGGTCACAGATAAAGAATATCTCAGCTCCGAGCTAGGCACCGAAGACTTTCCATACCAGGCTCTGCCGAAACCGGAACCGATCACTTACTCCAACCTAACGGCAGGTCTACTGCCACGGTGGCAGGTAAAACCTTACTGCCATGGGTAATGCCACCTGTGTCTTCGATCTTACGCAGGACGCTGCGCTGGACTAAGTGCCGACACCCGACTCGATTCTGTGCGTGCGTTTCTTGACTGCTTGGTCAGTGGCTGATAAACTTACCACCCACCTTAAGAACACCATCGGCTGGACGACCGACCGCCACCTCACGAATAGCTCCTGCAAGTCGACCGCTGTGCGCCCCCGATCCTCAAGCCACAATTTCTTCGATGCCGCAAGCCGACCATGGCACCTCTAGTCACTTTCCACTCCACAAGCCGACCGACGAAACGTTCTTCCCGCAAGTCGACCGACTACCAATTTTTCTGACTCTCGCTTCCACAAGCCGACCGACAACATGCTCTCCCACAAGCCGACCGCCTCTACGCCACACTTTCGAATCCACAAGAAGACCGACTCGGACACGATCTTCCGCAGGTCGACCACTCCCCCTATGGACGAAATTCGCATCGACAAGCCGACACGACTTCTTCAAGCACGCTTTCTTCGAGTTCGACGCTACTTCCACAACGAGGACCATGGCATCTCCGAGGCTGATCTACTGTGCGCGAAATGGACAACCGATGAAGTGCAAGCTTTATGGACCACCAAGTAAACGAACAGGATCGTCAAGACGAGAATGACTCACGCGAATTAAGGCCTTGGACCAAAAGAAGGTGAGTGTATTCAGTTTCATCACACTATGTTCTGAGCACTATCACAGGACTTGTCCTAAGTGCGAAGAAGGTGAAGTGCTTCTTTGATTTCAGTCAGAATCAGCACTAATCCTCGTTATGTCAAGGATCACTTCTCTTCTTCGAGTTGTCGGTTGAAATCGCCATTCCTACCAATGTTCTTCAACTACATATAACAGTCCAAGTGTAAAATGTCCAGTGTAATATTATTTGTGCAGTCGTCACGCCGCTACAGAATCCCCAGTTTTGTCTCCAAGTGATGTATTATTACCCAAGCGCGCGAAGTCTTCCAAATCGTAGAGCGCAGTAGTCCGTCAGCAAAGTCAAGAGTGCCAAAAGGTATTGGAGATTCCAGAGTCTATGTGCCAGCGCAGTCATACATGCAAACTTGAGCCTGGGCGACCGTAGCGCGCGTCGTGGAAGTAAGAAATTAATGTGTTATGCCGTCGGCAACTGGATGGTCTGCCTCTTACCTCCATGATCCCAGGTCTTGCGTCCGCCGTTCTGCTCCTGGGCTGGGTCTCTCTCGTCGCCTGCAACACAGAAATCATAAATTTTAGCATCGGAGCTGGAGCGCCCCCTTTCCAGTATGTCGAGTTGCTAGTCAGTGAGATGGATCGACTAAACGTTGCGTACCAGGCTAGAACAGTTCCCCATCAAACTCAGCGCAAGCGCCAACGAAATCGAGTCGACTATACTTATGAATGAGGCCATCGAAGGAGGACACGCAGGGGACCTCTGGTTCTTTCTAGATACCGGTGGTTCTTGGACCACGTATGACAAGTTTACACTCAGGATATCTTGGGCGGCCAGTGTAGGTTTACATTCATCTGTCCGTTCTACCTTACTATTCACTCCCTTACAGTATCCAACAGACTTTTCCGTTACCCTCTACAATCCACCGGAAGCTGCTCTTGAACGCGTCAAATACGCGCGTATACACGCCGTTCATTCGGGCGTCTTTACTCCACCAATTGAGCGCGTTTCGGAACAAATGCGGGTTCCATTTACGGTTGTCCTTGAGCCGCTGATATTTGGCGTACTCCCGTTATCTGTTCAGCCTATCCTTCTTTGCCTGGCAGTGGTTTTAATGGGCGCGGGGTTCATTACACCCAACGTATACGCGGTTCTGGCTAAGATGGCAATGGACGCTAGGAAGGAGTGCGTGTTGAAGGCAATGAAGAGGAAATGAGATTGAAGCGGTTGGCGTTCCGCCCTCGGGAGTCGGAATAAGCTGGGATTGCTTCATGTTTAACGACTATCTTCGTCTTCTCGACGAGAACGGCCCCCGCCCTGTTTGTTCTGTCTACCTGAACATGGCAAATATGCTCAGAGAGCTGTATTTTAACCACTCCTGTTGAGCGCGTCACGAAACCGTCACAGCAATCCAGGTCTGAATAAAGACCTACGAATACGAGAGTCTGGGTTCTTAGCCGTGGAACATTCTATTAACTGGAAGAGTGAGTTGTTATTGTCCTAAACTTTGAAAAGGCTCTGGTAGCTAATGCAGTGTCAGTCTTCTCCACCAGACGACTCGCCCGCTTCGTATGACGGATCGTCGTCGATGTTGTCTTGGTACTCTCCGTAGGCGATGCTGAGATTGAGTCGGCGTGTCCTCCTACGCTTGCGCGATGACAAGGGACCGGGATCAACAGTGTCCTCAGCTTTAGAGTGCGTATTCGTCGTCAGAGAATGGCTGTGGGCTGAGTTAGCACTAGGCTCCAACTTCTTTTCATTCCTCTCTTTTCTAGGCTTAGGCGTCCAGTGGCGTCGTTTGGCAATGAGCTCCTCCACAAAAGCGTGATCATAAGAGGTGCATTTCATTCCAAGGACTTTGATGCCCTAGATTAATAGATTAGCGACATGAAGGACTCCGAAATGGCCAATCAAACAAATCCTACCTCTTCTCCAGATGAAAGAGCCTTCACGATGTCCTCTCCATCTAGTGCATAACCTCTTCCAGCCCTAATCTCATCCATTTCCAATTGTTCCGCCTCAGGATCTACGGCGAGTCCAAACTTCCGCAGCGCGACTCGTGCTCTCAATGAGACGTACACATCCTGTTTGCGACTCTTGCTAGTAGCCAAGAGCTTGCCCCATGCGCGCTTGACGTCTTCTGGGAGCCCCTTGAACGTGGATCCTCTGAGCTCACCGACTACCTTGGATTCATACCCCCCAACATATTCCCACACAACCCGACCCGATTCCGACTCGTTCTGGCTGAAAACATACCACGGCGGGTTGGATGTGATTTCAAGTCGGGAAGCAAACATCAAACCAGGCTGCCCAGGCGAAGCGACCACAGCTGGATTCATGATCCGCTTGGGGAAAGCGCACTTTATGCCAGAACGGAGCGTTTGAAGAAAAGTTTGGAGACTTCCACCGAATTCGTCGGTAATGAATGCTCGAGGAAAGTAAACTCGTTTGGGAGCGAGATTGATTGTGAAAGCAGGGAGAGTTTCAGTCAGATACTTGGCTCTCAGACTTTGGATAGTCGAGGATTCCCTTGCGAAGTCACGTAGAGTTTTGACTCGCAGGCTACTGGCTCCGGGATCTTCGCCGTGATCGCTATGTGCCTCTTTCTCCTCTAGATCAGAGGCTGTTAAATCGGAGAGATCGCTAAGTTCGCCATCTAGAGACTGTACGGACTGGGCAATGGGCTATATATGGCGCGTAAATCAGGGTATGCAAGAGGGAAAATCGCAAGAACCTTTGGCGCAAACTGAACACCTAAGGCCTGCGGAGTGCGTTCCCGACTCATTGAAGCTGCTCTTTCGACGGGGGGCTGTGTCATTTCTCGAGTAGTTCGCTCTGATTCAGGATCATCCAAGTTCTCAGGCTGGTCGTTGAAGGCGATATCTAAAGCATGGTGGTCGAATGAGTTCGATTGCTAAAGCACTGTCAGAACTTGCCAACGAAAACTTAACGACGAACAAATTCACTTACAGGCACCACAGAAAAGCGTATTTCCTCTTTCTTCGCCTTGGGCTCTACCTTTGTTGCAAAAACGCTAGCTTTAGAGTCGTATTTAGCCTCCTCCTCATCAGGAGACTTCATGACAACGTCAATGTCATTACTACTTCCTTCCGATTTACCTCTTGATCTCCGCTGTCTGGTATTGGGGACGAGCTAAGAAATATAATAGTTCACTGCGACTCGACAGCGCGATCACCTACGTGAGATGGCGGCTCCTCTTCCTCAGAAGAGACCAAATTTATTACTTCATGCTGGGCGGGCGCGACGGGGCTCGAGTGATTGAGTTTGCGTTTGAGCTGGACTGGCGTTGATCGTGGTGTGGGCTAGGAGCAGCGTTGATGCGTGTTTACATCTCTGGCGGGGCAATGATAGATAGACGTACGAAGCTGTCAACATCTAGATCTATCTCAGAGTCTTCACTGTCACTGATATGATGATTCTGCAGTCGTTTCCTTTTCCTTGCAGGCTCCGGCTATATGCAACATTCGGTCACGGACCAAGGACCGACAGAAACAAAATATACCTCCACCTCCTGCTTCAGCTGTGAGCCAAACGGCAAAGTCTATCAAACATAATGAATATCAGACACGTCAGGAAGATGGTGTCAAGCAAGCAAACGTACATTTGTGCATTGACAGTGTTCCGTGAGATGCTCTATCATGCGCTTCGACTCTGCAAGTTCTCTCTCCAAATCTCTCCGCTGCAATTTCAGCTGTTCATTCTCAGAACGAAGACGGGATGCTTGGTGGTGCATGTCATCGCGTTCTTGCCGGACTTCTAGCAACGAACTCCGCAAGTTCTGAATCTCGGCGCGAAGGTATTGAACGCTTTTCAACGCCGCCATTGGGAAGATGGTGGTTCAAGACGAGGTCAAGACTTGTTCAAGACGTCGACGATTACATGAGATAGCCCCTGATCTGCCTTGTTATAAGTAGTCTAGCTGTAGAAAATGAAGATAAATGCAATACTTGGCTTTCACCTCAACCTAAGGCGAAACAAATACAGTCCCCACGACTGCCCCAGGGGCACTGTCCCCAATCGTGTCCTCGTCTTCATCCTTCTCCTCAACCTCCTCCCGTCTATAATCCAAACGGACATCCATAATCTTCACCGCCTCTTCCTCCGCTTCCGCCTCCTGCATCGCCTTCCGTCTATCTATGACCTTAAGCCCAGGAAGCGCCACATGTCCGCACTCTATCGGAATGAGATTCCACACCACCTTCTCCTCAGAGCCAGGAAGTAGGATAGGAATACGACCATTGCGTATGCCTGCTATGACGAAACCATCTGAAGGGTCAAGCTCGACGTGCACCGTAATATTAGCGGCTCGCGAAGGATGGTTGTTGCGGATGACAAGACTGAGGGGAATGGTTCGGTGTAATCGAGCAGTTGGCGCAATATGCAGGAGACCAATAAGCCCGTCTGTTGAAGGCCGAAGAGATGGAAGTGACACGGTGCTCTTTGACGCGGGCCCACGCATGCCGACCTTGTGATTCCTTGAAGCGTTTTGGCTGCCCAGGCGAAGCGACCACAGCTGGATTCATGATCCGCTTGGGGTTATGCCAGAACGAAGCGTTTGAAGAAATGGTTTAGCCCGAATTCCAGCAAGAATACGCTGAATGGCACCAGTCGGAGTCGTCGGAACCTATCCTTGCTACAACCTCTGGCCAATGCCGCTGTTCAATTCGTCCCTGTTTACACATTAACTACAGCGAAGCTCAGAAGGCCAAGGGAAGCAAGCGGTTTACGAAGTAAGCCAAAGAGCCGCCCAATGATTCCACGATCGTACTCTGAACGATTGATGAGGTACGCATTATTATCTGCGAATCGCTTCAGTGTCCAGCAGACAAATGCAAGAGCGCAGTTACCAGGAGTACATGCGATGACTGTGCTGAAAGTCATTCGGTATGAGAGCTCCTCCACGGTAGGGAGTTTGTTATTATTCTGAGATTAGGTTCAGTACGGCAGGTGTTACGCGCAGTCGACTGACCGGTTCCAAGGCTGCGATTATATCGTTGTCGTGTACAAGAACTATCACGAGCTTCGGAGCCTGTCCAACGTTCAGTTAACGAAACAGGACTAGCAGAGCACAAACTGATTGGTGAATAAGCTGGTTTATCGCCAACGATGGATGGAAGGTCTAAGAAGCACGATAAGCGTCTGGGACGAAACGCTGGGGATGACATACCGGGAACAGTTGCTCATAAGACTTGACTGGTGGCTGAAAGGCTCGCGGAAGAAATGAAAACCTGTTCGAAGGCTTTTCGTAGATTCTCTTCACACACGGAAGGTTCAAGAACAGTGACGGCTTTAGGGAAATATGAAATGCGCGAAAGGCGAGACAGTGCCGGTCAACAGTAGTATCGTTACTATCGTCTTCGCCTTCCTGATGCGACAGCACATTTCCCTGAAAAGCATCGTTGCGGCGGAACACTTGTGAATCACCAGAAACTGTCATATCGATATCAATGGAGAAATTTTCGACCCCGGCGTTCCTGTTGATATAGTACGCGGAAGCCCAGTAGCGTGCTTTTTCGCACCCAGTGACGAGGCACATGAGACCATTGGAAAAATCGCACCCAAGCCCGCCAGATACGTACTCATGCCAACGGAAACCATGCTGAAGTGCAAAGTCGCGTAGCTTAACCAATCCCGAAGGAGTGCATTCATAGGACGCTCCACCTAGAGGAAGAGCGAATATAGCAGCCTCGCTTGCCGTACTTGTGACTCTCAGCTTGTGGCGCGCGTCTCTGAATTGAGATATGAGTACAGGACGGAACGTCAATGATGATCTACGTACAGTTCTTCGGTAACTAGAGGTTTAGTGCAGTCGTTTGTGGCTCCAAATATGCTACATGGAGGAAAACGTTCAGGATCGACGGTAATGTCCGTGGACGCGTCAAGAACCAAATGCTGGAAGCCTGGGGGTCCACGAATGTTGCGTGGATCATCCGACGGAAGAGTAACATTCCACATATAGCTTACGTCCCCTTTCGGAGAGCGTAAGATTAGGTCGCCTATCAGCATCCCTTTGGGCCAGTAGCCGTCACCAAGCGTGCCGTCTCGCCTGAGCGCCACAAGTGGAGAAGGCGCGCAGAGAGCATTTCCTTTTGAAGTTGGATAGAATATGCGGGTAAAGTCGTCGCTGGCCTGGAAGTACCCGTATTTTGGCATGGAAGAGGAAAGCAAAGAGTACGATGCCGTCAATGTTGGATGATCAACATGAGCCACTATTCTCACGACACAACAAGATCGCGGCATGCAGGCGGCATGTGATGAATTTCCGGAACGTAGTTGACAACGCCTACACCAGCATTCGCTTGTACGTCGGCGCTGACGGCGCGCGCCGCCAATGGCGATATTCCTGTGGACACGAATCACCACGAGTGTTATTCCCCAGCATAAATGGAACAGAGGTATGGACGTACATCGGTGAATCTGAGAGCACAGCGCGATCACCTACGCGACGTGACGTCTCCTCTTCCTCAGAAGAGACCAAATCTATTACTTCATGGTGGGCGGGTGCGAATGAAACGACGGGGCTCGAGTGCTTGAGTTTGCGTTTGCGTTTGAGCAGAACCGGTGTTGATCGCGGTGTGGGCTAGTAGCAGCGTTGATGCGTGTTTAAATCTCTGGTGGGGAGCGAACGAGTTTCAGAGCGAACCGGCACCATCTATCAAACATAATGAATATCAGACACGTCAGGAAGATGGTGTCAGGCAAACGTACATTCGTGCAGTGACAGTGTTCCGTGAGATGCTCAATCATGCGCTTCGACTCTGCAAGCTCTCGCTCCAAATCTCTTCTCTGCAATTTCAGCTGTTCATTCTCAGAACGAAGACCAGGCGCCTGGCGGTGCATGTCATCGCGTTCTTGCCGAACTTCTAGCAAAGAACTCCGCAAGTTCTGATTCTCGACACGAAGATATTGAACGTTTTCCAACGCCGCCATGCGTAAACCATTCAAAAGTGATAGGGAAGATGGTGGTTCACGTTCAAGACGCTGACGATTACATGAAATAGCCCCTGATCGATAGTCTACCTATAAAAAATCATGACGCCAAAATTCACAGCTAGTCCAATGCGAAAAATTAAAATGTCCTAAACGCGAGTAGTCAAAGGAGATGTCGAACTCGCCGCGGGTAGGATGTATCTGGACAGATGAATTCTTGAGCACGAGCGACGGTAGCGCCATGTAGCTGTAGGAAGTCAAAAGGCAATGCCGGCGGCATCTGCTTGGTTGCCGCTTACCACCATGGTCCCAAGTTGAAGCCTTCTCAGCTGGTTCTCCCTCGTTACCTGTAACACTGTAAGCCATTCCTTCGACCCGACGGACGACGCGCTCTCTGCGGCGAGATTAAAAGACTCAAGTCCACTAGAACTTGAAAACGATTCCCCTTGAGCTCAGAGCAAGCGACAATGATACAGAGGCGTTTATACTCAATGCTAGCTTTCTTTAGATATCGACGGTCTCTGGAGCGTGTACGACAGCTTGTCTACCGTCGTGGGCGCTAGCGCATGTTTACCTATTCTCTTCCCTCCAATTGATTCTTCATGCAGTATCCGACGAACTGCTCCGTTGACCTATTCGATCACCAGATACTGCCTTTAAACGCGTTAAAAACGTGCGCATAGACGCGGTTTCTATTCAGCCCGCCTGTTGAACGCGCCTCTGCGTGTTCCATTCACTGTCACTTTAGAGCCACCGGGTTTTGGTTTGTCCGTACTGGCCGTCGCGACTTGAGTCTCTTCATACCAAGAATCATTCCATTACACTGAAGGAGAGTATTTTGATCCTCCTGGAGTATGATTGCTTATTTGTGTACGACACAACTGAGGCGGGTCAACTGGATCGCATCCAGGCTCTCCATTCTCTTAGGTCGTTGCACCCATGAGAAACTGAATCGAACTACGGTGCAGACCTGTCACTTACGACAAGCATCACGACACATACGGACTTGCAGCATGCTCATTACCACGAAGGTGCAGTTTGCTTTTAACCGACGCGTCTTGTGGAGAAAAGAGTCGCGATTCTTCTTTTCAAGGGTGGTCGTAATGTCCCGTTTGGCGGCTGGTACCACTCAGGAAATGAGGACGGAGATGACTACGGAGCGAGAGCCTCGTCATGGATTCGTCGCCGCTGTATCCAACCGTCGATCCAGCTAGAGTACCGTGAGGTGTAGAGTATGCCTTCACGAGACTACAGTAAAATCTCCAACGTAAAAAAAGAATTCGAATAACAGCATAGTCCATTTGGGGAAACTTTCCGGAAGCACATGGGCGGAAAATCATGTTTCGGCATATGCTCTACTTACTACGAACTACCATGTTCAAAATCTCGACGTTCAGCACAAGAAACGCGGAGCTGAGGCAGTTAACCGGGCGCTCCGTAATTGAATGACCGAATCACATGCCCCTATTCAGACAGCGGGGTTCCCCATCCTTTGGGGAGAACTGTCGTCTTTCAGACTTTTACTAGAACCACCATGTCGACCGAATGGCTCACTGGCCCCCAGTCCACCAAATTCTACACGCGCCACTACCGCGCCGCGTCTCCCAAAGCTGCCATCGTCTTTGTCCACGGCTTCGCTGAACACTGCTCTCGCTATATCGAAATCCACACCCAGTTGGCCGACAATGGCGTCTCGGTGTTTACCTATGACCAGCGCGGGTACGGAAACACGGCGCTGGACGTTGATAACCGCAGTAAGGGCAGCGCGTATGGCAAGACTAATTGGGAGCGTGAGATGGAGGACTTGAATTGGGCTGTTGAGCATACGAAAAAAGAGTATCCTGGTCTTCCTATTTACATTATGGGCCAGTCTATGGTATGCCGCTCTCTAATTCACGTCTCCGTATTGCTCATCGTGTTTAGGGCGGCGGAGAGGTCCTGGGATTCGCGACGGAGAAAAAGTACGAATCCACCGCGGCGTCCCTTGCTGGCGTGATTGCGACGAGCCCTATGCTTCAACAAACCACACCTGTCAGTGGCCTTCTGCGTAAAGCTCTAGGCTGCCTCCGAATGGTTGTCCCATATATGCTCTTCCCTGCCAACCTGAATCCTGCTGTGAGTTGGCTTTCATTTTCCATTCAATAATCAATACTCATGAATGTCAGGATTTGTCCCGCGATGCATCGGTTGGTGAGAAATATTTCGACGATCCCCTCGTCAAGAACAGTGGCAGTCTGCAAAGCTTATACGATATGTTTAACCATGTAAGCGCGCGTTTGCGTCGTACAAGCTTTAACTAACGATCTGTAGGGTGATGATTTGAAGGATTTCCGTTGGAATTCATGGCCCAAGAAACTGCCTGTAAGTCGTTATCATCTCAGTCCATTCAGATGATGCTATTCGTTTCCGATAGATCGTCTTCTTTCACGGTACTGGCGATAAGGTAGGCGTTTCGATTATTCACCGACCGCATTCGCTGATCTTCGCGTCAAGATCACTAGCCCCAGTGCTAGTCACGACTTTCACGGGAAGATCCCCGCCGAGAACAAGAAATATGTGTCATTCGACGTGAGTATCTATGTCTTGCGTTTTACACCATGTTAACGTTTGTCTAGGGTGCTTATCACGAACTCTCCAATGAGCTTCCGGAAGTCAAAGAACAACTCTTGAACGATGTGCTGGCTTTCATTGACAGCACCCTCGTCCCTGCGCCAGAAACGGCGCGATTGTAGGCCTTCATTAGATTCATTTTTTATTTGCTGTTGTAACAAGACCTCACTGATGTATAAATTTTCTTTGCGATGGTTCTCAGAATCATACGCCCTCATCGTCTTACTGCATGAAACCCGATTCCTTGCAATCAGTGCTCATCAAGAACATCTAGTACTTATGATCATGCTTTGGTGCGTTGCGCTTGTTTCCGAGGTACTTAGTTCGTTTCTGCTCTCCCGCCGTCTCCCCAAGCTCTAACCACTTTTACTTGTTGCGTGGTAGATCACATTGAAGCCCGAGACTGATCCTAGCAGAGATTAGACATGTCATTCGAACCACCTCGGAAGCTTGCTGGATGCTTCTTGTAACACCGGACGATCACCGGCGACGCCAGTCAGCATGAGCGCTTTGAAGTATTCACCTTACTGTAAACGCCACGAACTTTACAGGGGCAGACCTGCGTGTGCGCGAGCTAGTATGTGGCGTTGTGAGCCGAACATTGAACATTCACACATGTAAAGCATGACATAAGATTGGTGCAAGATGTTACAGTAACCATTTAGATGCAATTCGGCTACGCAAGCACCTCCACCACACCTTGCGCTCCTCCTCCTCCATCTCCCTCTCTCCCTACCTTCTCTCCAATACCAACTCTACTAATTCCCCTTAGTGTATCTCCAAATGCACTGACATCGACCCCACTCTCGCTAAGCAAGTGCGCAGAAAGCATGGTCAGGTCATCGTGCGTCGGCTGTGGGGAGGTCATGATGTCCTCGTGCGAAGGAGGAAAATAGGACGGGGAAGGAGCGGATGAAGAGAGGGGAGAAGACGCTATGGATTTACCCTGGAACCTGGGCCATTTAAACTCGCGCTCTGGCGAAGGGGACGACAGTGAGTCATATATAATGCTTGAGGAAGACGGAGACCGCGCAGCTAGGGTGTTAATGCTAGTGCTAGTAGACGACACCGCCGCGGAGGGCGGCGAGCGCGACGCAGCAAATGTATCCAACGCCCGCCTGACACTCGGACTGGGCTCGAAGAGAGGAAGCGCTTTTTGTAACTCGCTTAGGGCAGAGGAAGCCGGAATTTTTTGAGTGGCCATTACTAGACAAAGTTGAAAATAAGGATACGTATAGCGACAATAACTCACAATATGCCCCCACAACGACGCACGCTCGTGCCTCAACCTTTGAGTAGACCAAGGTTATTCCTTTTATGAATTGTACACATGTCACTAGATCCTCTTCAGTCCCGGTAAATGTTATCACTTGGCATGGTAATGGTAGGATGGATTCGCCCACGACCAATACGCGCTCAATACCGAGCTCCGCCAGCAATGACTCTGCCATGATCGCGTCCTTGGGAAATTCACTGCGAAAGGAAAGATATAGTATGAGCGTATAGTATCGTCTATATGAACAGAAACACGCGTAACCTGCTGAGAAAGAGCGTGTCCGGGATGATCGGCGTTGTGTCTGCCAAGTATGACAGAAATGTGGCGGCTTTCTTTTTCCAAGCAGGCTTCCGCGCTAGGGTAAGTCTTCTTGACGGTCCAGATAGAGGTATAGATGGAGAGGACGGGCATGACAATGACACGGGCGTGGAAGTGCCAGAGGCCGTCGTCGAAATGCCAGCATAGAACGCCTCCAGCTGCATCAAGAAGCCGTAGTTTGGACGCGCCATCGGCCGTGCTTTGCGTATGATGACGAGCGCGGCGGACGGGGTGACGGAATTCAGCTGGATCACTGGTATATATAGAATGAAAATCTTTCAATTGAGTTTCGGGAGAAGAACGGACGTACACCATGCAGCGAGGACCGTCGCACTGCGGGAGATGCCCATTCTGCAATGGACCAAGACTCTCCCGCCGCCGTCGAGTGCGTCTTGTATGAATGAAACCGCGCGGGGGAGGTGGGAGAGCAGGTCTGCACATTCGTGGTCTTCGACCTCTATGCGCAAATGTTCAATCCCCACCTTGAGGTCCTCAATCGGGTCAGGACAAACAGAGAGCACATGCGTTATCCCCAGCGCGGAGAGAGTAGAATTTGATGTCGATGCGAGGCTGGAATTGTGTCGCATAAGAAACGAAAGAGACGTGTGGCACGGCTAAATTTACGCACTTGCCCAGCCATATTTTGCTCGGAACTACTTCGCTCACGCTGTCTGTGGGTATAGACATGAAGATTACCATTCGGAGCCGGGGGTATAGGTCGAGCTCGCTGCTCCGGAGGTTGTGGTGGTCGGGAAGCTGTAGTAACTTGATCGGTCGGGCAGGGACTTACAGATCCCGAAATGTGACGTCATACACGTGGCGTTCGGTGCGTCTGTTCCGAGGTTTGTGCGGCCATCTGTACACTGAAGCTCAAGCTCAAGGACTCATAATATAAACAACTCAATAGCTTCTCTAGTCTCTTTTCTTCCATACAATTTGCTGTTGAATAGCCATTTATGCGATAGCAGCTCGATGCAAACACAGAATCGCCGAAATGATATCCTAATGACTTGGACAGCTCCACCGGAGAGCATCATCACCAGACTGGTGCTTCCTTCCACGAGTACTACTCTTGGTAAATCTACGACTTGATCGCAAGTAACGGAACACAAGGTGCCGTCTAGAAGATGTGATTTACTTCTAGCATGTCTCGGTTCCGCGAATTAACAATGCATGAACGTAATGATAAGTTCAAAGCAATGACCATGAAGACACTGACGAGCTGTAAGTCACTTACAGATTCAGAATTGACGTTGATTGTTCGCAAACTTTTCCCAGCGCAAAGCGTCAAAAGCAGGCTAAGCGGAAATAAAGGCTGGCCTGGTTCCTCCGATCCAACACGGCTGGTTTGCGTACATAGACGGAAGAGAGTCGGGATCAAACGCTGGACTTGGGTTGTGTTGAAGATTCTTGAGGTCGAGAGAGAAAGAAATTGTCGACAAACGATCCAAGTCTGTCACGGGACATGTGACACATCTTTCTCTAGCTTTCTCTCTCCACCATCAACGAACTAATGAGCTCGACCAGCTGTTCCGTGCTATGGTTTAGCCGCCTTACAATCTCTACTATTTATTTCGGCAGTTCGTCCATTTTCTTCTTCATTGCATGTATCCGGATATTAGCGCCACAGTGTTGATGTTATTTCTTCTAGGTAAGTCAAGACAAACATCGGCCCTCTGTTTGTACCAAATTAAACTTTCGTAGTATCTCTGCCTCTATGCGGTCTTACTTGGAAGCGCCTGCGACGACAATCGTCTGTAGGAAACTGGTCAGCTTAATGAGATCGTCTTTAGCTGGATCTGTCGGCATAACACTGGCGATATGATTGATCTCCAAGGGTTACTCAGTCTGGATCATATCATCTGCCGGACTGGATTCTCAATCATTGCAGTTCCACAACCACCGGCCTCAACTTGGGCGATGCGACCTCCCTCTTTGGTCTCAGAAGCACTTCAACAAGTAATTAGCTACATACGGTAACCCCGGACCTCTTCATGGAGACGCAGGATCACTTCGACTTCAAGTTGAGGTGCCAGCGCTTACATCCAGTAGTATGGGATGTCGGCTCTATTTGATCCAACTACATGGGCGCTTACCGTATACTCATGTGGAACGACACGATTTGGTTTTATAGGAAAGGATCAAGTCGAGATTACGACCATTCCAGTGCTCTCAGTTACGCCACATTCATTTATCAATAAGCGAGGACTACCTTGGACGTTGCAGTCCGGATGATGGAAAGCCCCTCGCCTCCTGCTGTTAGACCCCGCTTTACGTTCTCGAGCAAATTGCGAACGCCGGTACTGAGATTGTCTGCAGTCCTTATGTGTTGCTTTCGTTCGTTATCAACGATCCGTCGACAACGCAGCGATGTTCTCGAGAGAGCTCGACATAAATGGCATTCACAATGTTTGGGTCCTGGGCATGTCTTTCTGAAATCTGGCTACCCGCGATCATGTTGCTAGACGCGCTGTTATGTACGTACTTTCCGCCTTTCGTTCTTACTTCCTTATGTACTTGCCATCAAATATAATTTGAATAACCCCACTTCCATTTACAGAACCCACCACCTCTCCCTCATTGCGGCCATGTATCCACGCATCAAGACACTTAGACTTAGCGCGCTTCACTTTACACTAATTCTAGTATGTATAGGTTCTTAAGCGCCCCGAACACGCTGCCGCCTCGTGGTGATATCGAATCCCTTCGCTTCCAAACTCTCACCACTGGACTGGGCAAGTTCATATATATAAGGCTTCACAGCGTCAATCCATGGCTGCCCCTGCGACCTCTCTGAGAACCGCGATCCACCCTACTATGGCCACCGCACACGCACACGCGCGCTCCCCGGTACGAGGCTCTCCAGACATTAGGTTCATCAGCGTCTCATCTAGAGCTTCCTGAAGTTGGACGTGATGATTGACGACATTATGCGCAACGACTTTGCGCTGGACGACGGGTCTGAGAGTGCAAGGCAGATCAAGCAGTACGTATACTTAGATGGTGTTGTAATCATGGAGAGACTGAGGCATCCTGGGTGACAGGCTCGGCGCAGATATCGAGGAGCTCGATGGCCGGCATAAGCACGAGATGAAGGAGATCGAGTGTCTGTCGCCTTCTCATGCACCGAGGGAACTGTGCTGATATTACTACTTATATCTGCAGTGCTCATCAGGGATTTCCTGGACAAGGAGGTCATCGAGGCCCTGCGGAAGGAAGGTACGCATTTCAAGTTGGCGGCGATGGCGCTTATCATGACGTCCGACCCTGTCTGTCTAGTCGAAAGGGAAATCGCGCAAGTCATCGAGGACCTCGTAGATGAGGAAGTTCGGACGTATCTCGAAGATCGGTACATCCCTTCTGCGTCTCAGGCTGAGCTGCAAGAAAGCACGAAGCAGCTTGAGATCGAGGGCAGGAGGTTGCACAACTTGTGTGTGCTCTTTGCTGTAGCTTCCTTCCAACTCATCCGTTTTCTTTTGTCGTACTAGGGAAAGCCAGCGCGCTAACGCGGAGCTGATCTCCCCGCGAGACGACAACGAGCTGCTGAGGACGATCTACATGAAGCACGGCGAAGGCGATGTTAGTGTCCACTTCCCGAAAACCCTGGGTGACCTCTTCCGACTCGATGGTGAGCTACTCTTCCGTTTCAAGATAATAAGGATTCTGATCATCTTCGCAGTCAAAAGCAGCAAAGCCTTAGCAGAGGATTATGTGCTCGGCGCGTCGGACTCAAAGGACAAAAACATAAACTTGATTTTACTCTGCTTTGGCGTAAAGTACCAGAGAGTGCGAGGAGGATGAAGTCGCGTGAATACCCATCGTTTGTATAACAATTTCTTGCCACCGATATCTTGTCCAACTGTACGTGTACAACACCACCTGTATTTTAAATGCTTGAGCGGATATAAGATTACTATTGATATATGCGTCCTTGTCATGACTGTTAATACAAGTTATATGGATAATCTATTATATATGCCCAAGAGTCTACGCAGTGGCGGTGGCCACAACCTCAACCTCAACTTCCTCCTCTTCATCCTTGATCCGTGTCGAATGTGCCTCGTGGGCCGCAGCGTCTAATTGTGCAGCCATGAGCGCGCGGAATCGCGAGTCTGCCCGTTGGATCTAAACGCCGCACGTAAGCAAAGGCCACGACTACTAGAAGAAGGATACTCACGAGTTGTCGGTAAGTTCCCGACTCCGTTATACGACCACCTAAAACAGTAAATTAGATAGCATCCACGGGAGAAGGCGAGACACACCTTCGAGGACAATAATACGCTCAGCGCGAGCAATCGTCGACAGTCGATGGGCCACAAATAAGCACGTTGTCTGCCGTGACCGAAGGATTTTGTCGATAGCATCGTTCACCTGGCCAAGGGCGTCAAAATAACTCAACCGGGATATGAAAGATGTATACCCGATGCTCAGATGTCGCGTCTAATGAACTTGTAGCCTCGTCCAAAGCGAGAATAGCGGGCTTCTTTAGCAATGCACGCGCAATTGCTAAGCGCTGTCTCTGCCCGCCACTCAGACTTAAGCGCCCAACTAGTGCAAGTCAGATGGGCTTCGAGTGGATCATGGCAGGAACTGACTTTCAGTATCAAAGCCTTTGGGCATTCCCCAGACAAACTCGCAATTAGCCTCCCTCGCGGCGTCTTCTATCTGCTCACGAGTCGCGGTGGGATTGCCGTACGCGATGTTCGAGGCTATTGTTCCACTAAATAGGATCGGATCCTGAGGTACAACGCCGATAACGCTGCGCCACGATGCTACAGTGAAGTCCCGGATGTCTTGAAAACCGTCAGATCCGATCAAAGGTTCTACTACAACACTCTCTACCTTGGCCATCAAAAGTAATCCGACCTTCAAGAGGGTCGTAATAGCGGAGCAGTAAAGAGTGGATCGAAGACTTTCCGCTTCCACTCTGACCACTGTCGGAAATCCGTCAGTTCTATGAGTGATGGAAACGCGGACGTTACATACACAACTGCGACACTCTCACCAACACCGACCTCGATATGGAGGTCCTTGAGGATTACAGTGCCTTTCCGACTGGGATATTCGAATCGAACATTCTCAAACTTGAGCAAGCCCCGGCGACTTGAGTCAACCGCCACACCACTATCCGGTGGGATGACAGGCGTCCTGTCCAGTAATTCGAATATACGAGTGCCAGCCCCGATTCCGCGCATTATGGAAGCCTGCGGTACAGCTGGAGAGTGACAGTATGAGGTAGACAATTCCACGTACAAAGAACGACCTGTAAAATTGTTGTCAGCGTCTAAACAGAGGAAAAATATTTTGATGCAGTACGTCAACATTTGCAGCCCATTTCCGACATAGACAGTGTACAGGAGAAGGCTTGTCAAATCGCCCACTGATATCTCTCCACGAGACACAAGAGTACCGCCTGCTTGAGGATCAGAACCGAGACGCCAGAACGGAATTGGAAAAGTACCATATCCCAACAGACATAACAAAGTAACATTTCCGCTCCATCCAGTGCTCCCAAAGAAGATGCCGCTGGCTACAGCTTCACGACGCGCAAGAGTCAAAACATCGAGTACTTTTTCATGGAATTTCTGTTTTTCTTGGCCTTGCGCGTTGTAGGCTTGAACCGTCCGTAGCGCTGCGAGAGATTCGTTGGCGACTTTAGTCATTTCGCCGACAGCTTCTTGTGTTTGCAGAGAAAGCTTTTTCAAGTAGCGACCGTAGAAGACCTACAATAATGATATTGGTGTCAAGGTGAGTATCTATAAAAACACGCACTGCTCCCAAGGAAACTGGTGGCACTACTGCCAACATCAACATCGTTAATGTAGGCGACACGTAAAACATGGCTCCCACTGAAACATCAGGTTATTTTGAGTAGTGGGAATACCCAAAAAAACTCACGGCCTACAGTCGACATTACGACGGCACGAAGCCCATCAGAAAGGTTCTGTGTTACACTGCTGATCTGAGCAAACTTGACGCGTCGTGAAGGCGGTACACGTACCTTTCTCCGACGATACTCGTGTCAACACTGAGCCGACTAAGAACGTCACCTTCACTGCGCTCAACAAACTCGACCTCTTGGTGAAGAGACGCCGAATAAGTCTGTTCTCGAAGTCTTGCAACTATTCGCTGGCCTAGTCCTCGTCAGCACATACCCGAGTCCAGTAATGGACAACGAGCGTACCAGCCATCTTCATGAGCATTGCCCTGCCTGCATTTGCGACTGCACCGGCCGTGAACATCATTAATATGAGACCCGAAGCCTGCCATATTGAGAGACCCAATGGAATTTGCTAATGGAGATGTTGGTTCACTAAGAAGCGGAGGGTTTAGTTGTATACCACATACCGGATTCGGAGTAGAGAAGAAATCTATGAGTTTGCCAACGGTGAACGGTATAGACATTGAGACTGTTGATGAGACCAATAGTAAACCAACCGCCATTGACAGTGGTCTCCGTTCTGGTTTGGCGAGAGCAACAATTTTTCTGAAGGAGGAGGTTGTCTCGGATGATGTAGAGGACAATATCCGTGATACAATGGAAGGTTTCTGGTCTGGCTTGGGAGATTCATTGACCTGTGTCGTGTAGGGTCGAGTTGTGAAGACAGCCAGCAATGTCGGTCTAGACGAAGCATGGAACGAGCCAGTACTATGCCACGTTGGATGAGAGAAATGTCGAGCCGAGCGTTGCCGACGCGCGGCGCCGAGAACGGCGGGGGTCCGGGAGGACAGCGCGCGGAACGAGCCCAGGCATGGCGAGAGCATCGTACAGAGGCGTCGTCGTCGTCGCCGAACGTTCCCCGATTGTCAATCCGAAAGTGGGTGACGTCAGCCAAGAAGGCAAATTTGTGCAGCCAAACAGCAGTAAACCTCTCGTCGTCGTTCGCCACGATGACGACGCGTATAAGAGCCATCCCTTCCACTCTTTCCGCAAAGGCGTCTCCGTTAGTACCGCCTCCATCCAAAGCCTTTGACCCAGCTGTAAAAGCAGTCCTCCGCCAACGTCTCACCTACAACATCTTTCTTTCTACTTTGGCATTTGCATGGGTTCAGGTCGTCGCATTATACATATGGACGCTGGGTGGCCTGCGGAACATTGGTGTCCAAGGACTCGTTTCAATACCTTTCAATCTGCCAGTGATACTAGTCGCCGTAATTGGGTGGTTCACAACTGCTGTTCCGGTGCTCGTGTTGAGAAAGTCGTGTTTGACAGGCGAGTCTACGCGTCCTATTTTGATTTTTTGCTGAATAAATTTATAGCACACCAACCCGTCCAAACTTCTCCTTTGAAAACACTTCAAGCCGCGCTGCGACGAAGTAGTACGCGTCAAGCGTTTATGACATATCTCTTTTCCGCGGTCTGCGCTACCGCATTGCACGTCTTCGTCTCTCGTACGAGCGAGGCGACAGATCCACGACTAAATATCTTTGTCAAGTCAAAGTAGGCACCTACAGAAGTTTCTATGATTTATTACTGATTGTATTACAGAAAACATCCAACGTACCTTAATGGTCGTCTACTCTTTCTCATCCTTTCACAGTTCTCCGTGGCATGTGTAGCCCTTCTACGGAGTACGATGATGGATCGCTTTGTATTCCGATGGCCCTCTCACCCGAACAAACCAATCACGATTGGAGACTATATGCGTGTTATGACAGTCGTCACCGTTCTCGCAACAGTCTCAATTCCGTTATCCCTTGTTCTATTCCCAGTACTGCGAATATTCCTTCGCCTCCCTCTCATACGAACCCTGCTCAAGCCTTTTGTGGCGCATTTTGCCAAAGGATCTTATTCCTTTATCCTCCTCTTCCGAAATCTGGCTCTCCTCGGACGTACTTGGGTACTCGCGTGGTCAACACTTTCAATGTGGGAAGTCGCCGAGATGATCTTTGATTCATACGTTTCCAGACCCATCTCCATATCGTCACCTGAAACGGTAGTTTCGGGCGTCTCCTCGTCTGACATGGTATTCCGATACTTTGCTTATGCAGAGGTTACGCCAGCAAAGATCTTTACTGCCTCCACCTCTATTCTATGGCCCGCACTGTGTCGTGAGTCGTTGATCACCCTCGGACGGGACTATCAGCATTTCCTCAGACGTGGCGTTCCGCCTGCAGTCCCAGTCCTCCCACCAACTGCGCTAGCGCCGCAGGTTAACATACCCTCCACTCCACTCAAAGCTCTTCATCAACCGATATTTAGAGCACAGGCCCAAAGCCCTGTCCAAAAAGTCATCAACTCTCTCGCAGGTAACTCGGGGGCCGAAGTTCCAGATGCTCTGAAGAGCGTCATCCCGAAGCCGCCCCCGACATCAAATCTTTCCCGTTATATGCCTCAGTTGAAGGTGCCCCCATGGTTCACGCAGGATCGCCCGAGTAAGATCGTCGAGTCCTTGCTGCCCACGCGAGACTTGGATCTACTCATTGTTGATGTTCTATCGAGGATCACTGCCGCGTCGCTCACTGATGATAAGTTTGGTGTCATCCAGCGAGACATGACCAAAATTCTAGAAGCGATGTGCGTTTTTCTGGACGAGATTGAGGCGTACCAGCGTGACATGCCCCAAGGGGATGATGAGGAGAGGCAGAAAGCCGCAGAAATTCTTGGGAGGATGGCGGAGGGGCTCCAAGAAGGGATATCACGCATAGTCCGAACATTCGGGATCAAACTGAATGCATTCAAGTTCCCGCCTCGCGTGGCTCGCAAGCTTCAGGGTTTCCTTGATTATCTATAGCGATGTGATGGTTTTCTTGGTAGTTACCGTTCGTTGTATATTATCCTACTTCGTCAGCTGCCGGATTGTCAATATCCGACTTAGCCTAACCGGACATCATCTCTACTGCGTCTCTATCCCAAATCGGAACTTTCTGTCCCGAGTAACCGACGGTCAACCGTCAGATCTCTTTAGCAACTTGATAGGTTCACAATCATAATGGCAATACTGATATGCGGCGCCGTTGGCTGCTAATCCACACATAGCCATAATTGACTAGCCACCCGACCACATCATCAACACATCATAGCAGAAAACACTTCGGGTTGAGCGGTATGATGCATGAGAATGATCCGCTGAGTCAACGATCGGCAGCCTCAATCGGCGTACACACGCGCCTCCAACTCTTCACTCCAACCATGAACACGAATCTTCACTTTATAGCATTCCCATTCCAAAATATGGGAGACCTTGGAATTTTATAGCGACTAGTGTGCTTTATACTCTCTCCAGGTCATATACAGTTCTCATTGGGTTTCCAGCATCAAAAAACTTCCATGTTGGCTTCTTGATGGTCAAGATCGTAGTCTTCGCGAACAGGCACGACCACAATCTCCTGGTGACACTCTATACCTTACGACGCGCTCTCCGAACCGCTGCGCATCTGTTGGGCGTCGTGATTTTCCGTAAGGACTCAACGAGTGCTGTGCCACAGCCGCCGCATGTGCTGACGAAAGTGCAGGCAAATGCTGTATCTCCCTTGCATTCCGAGCTCAGTAATTGATAAAAGGCATGTATTCTGCGCACGTGAAGGTCCTCACTCGCCTCGGCGGAGCGGTGTTCCTTTCTTTTGTGCTTAGGAAGTTGAATACGGTCGAACAAAATCACCGCCAAGTCACGGGGAACGCGCCCTGTCAGTTACGGGTTGGGATCAGCGTCCTATATATTAGGCAGAGGAAGAGGCAGCAACCATTATCACTTTGGTCGATTCCCCCTTCTTTCTACGATGAGGCCGGGATACGTGAAGCGGCCCCGCAGTCAACCTCTCGGACGAGGCAAAGCGTGCATGAACTGCAGGTATGTCTCTTTACTTCGACCCGGCAAATTTAGTGTTTAACTGAATTGGATTCTCGCGCTTCCATCAGACACCTGAAGATCGTGCGTGTCTGTTCTTGGTGCCTCGTGTGTTGTGCTCACGTCTCGTGCCACGGTAGAAATGCGACGGCGCGCGCCCAGCCTGCGGACAATGCGTGCGAATACCGCGTGAGGATGACTGCGAGTATACGGATTCGCCTTCTCGACAGAGATTACTGCAAGAAACGCTTGTCCGACTTCAGTCTCGGGTCCAAGAGCTTGAGGAGCCGTTTCCTTCTTCTCTCGCTCTTTCCCCGGAGGCGCCTCAGACGATTATTTACACATATGCGAACTCGGATGGAGGCTCTCAGGGAGCTTCCGGGTCTAGTAAGTGTCTGTTTCCAGGCCTGAATGTCAGTTCTCATTGTTGTCAGACACGCCCAGTAGCGCTGGCAGGAGCTCTTTTTCCGCTCCCGCCTCATTTTCCACTTTCATGGTACGCTGCTCTGCCTTAGCGTTCGAGATCTATATCAATTCATACGGTCTTTGACTATAGGACACTCCGGAGCTCAACGTTGTCAACTCCGAGATATTGCTTCACACTTTCCTAACACAGTGTCCGCCAATCGTCTTCTTCCTGAACATTCCTCGGTTCCAGTCTTCTCTGTACTCGGGTGACTCCAGCCGGCAGCTATGTTCTTCGCTGCTGACTAGCGTCTATCTCTGGGGTGCAAACCTCTCACAGATGTGGGACCTCGAGGCTTCTTTCCTCCGTGAAGCGTTGGGTAACATTAGTCCAGACATCTCCGGCTTCGCGGGTACCTATCAGGTTCTTCAAGTCATCCAGGCCGAAGTCCTTCTGGGTACCTACTTCCTACGGGCCAACCGCCTTACTGAAGCACAATACCACGCGAATGGGGCCATGTCATTAGTCATTTCGCATGGGCTCCACAAGACGCTGTCGACTCGGGCGCGGGATTTCGACATCCCAATCTCTGACAGTATCGACCAGGGCGAAGTCATAAATGGGTTCTGGGCCACGCTCTACCTCCGAAAGTGCTTGTCGATCACGAATAAGGAGAGGTGCTTCGGGGCATTCGAACCCGCTGAAGGTGACATCGATACTCCATGGCCGTTGCTGATGTCCGAGTACGAGCTTGTAAGCATCACCGTAATGTGTGGGCTGATGCTCA
Organism: Hymenopellis raphanipes; assembly: GCA_036872995.1. Taxonomy (NCBI): domain Eukaryota; kingdom Fungi; phylum Basidiomycota; class Agaricomycetes; order Agaricales; family Physalacriaceae; genus Hymenopellis; species Hymenopellis raphanipes. The sequence goes on from JAYMDG010000011.1 coordinate 668,611, forward strand.
GGACTAAATGCGTTTTGTAGGGCATCATTCCCCAAGCAAATGAATGCACTCTGCAGGCCATCTTTTCGCTCGACAGTGGCAACGAGGGCTATCAATACATGTCCCCGGCCGCGCTCAACATGAGGGCTCTGACGATCCTTCAGCGGAGTGTTCGTCTCGCCAGCCGATGGTCGCCAAGTGAGTCCGTGGTCCCAAGTTGAGCTCTATGTATCTGATGAGATGTCAGATTTGACTGAGCAGGAGATTCAGAGGCATAGAAATTTTAAACAGATTGTTGAACGTGCTATCGAGAGCGAGCTCAGTAGGGTGGACAACCCTGCGTACACGCAGGACGACTATCCTTGCTTGTACATCACACGAGCCATGCTCCATTGCGCAAAGACGAAATTGCTGCACACGTCGTGTGCCTCGTCGATCGATTCGAAGAAGGCGTGCTGTAACTCTATCCAGGTCACGCTGTCTGCCCTCAGCGATGGGGCCTGTCTTTCTTGTCCGATCGTGGGGACGCTCTGTGTCCTTTCTGCCGAAATACTGTCGGAGGATTTCCGCGAATTACGGGCAGCCCGTGAAGCTTCCCATGTCGGGACGGAGTTGCTTGCAGAGCACGAAACGGTGATGAAGGAGACTGCTCAGCGCGCCGTCGAGTGTCTGCGCAAGATGAATGTGAATAATCCCTTGATGGGTGAGTTTGAGTCGCCTGTATTTCCCTTCAAGGCTGATGTGTGGTGGTCTCTTTTAATTTAGAATCTCAACTTGGTAATGTAGAAGCTTTGCTCTACCCGCACACGATGAACTCGTAACGACACTTGGACCTCGACCTACTACTATCATTTAAGCTGTATTGGAACGCCGTGTACATATACCACCTGTATACCCAACATACCACCTGTCTGTATCTTATTCATGTATAATTACTGCATCTTAGTATTTTGCAATTTATGGTTGGTTTCGGGAACATCGTGTACGTTGTATAATGGTTTAGTGAGACGCGGGCTGCTTCCATTCTTCATTTTACGCACATTTCGTGTTGGTAGACAGGACTGGGGTGGGGATTGAGTTCAGTTAAGGGGCCGGGGCCTATAATCTGTTCGCAGCAGTAGTAAGTACTGAAGAGAGAGAGAGAGAGCAGTAAATAGATACAAAAAGACAGCAAGAACGATTGGAGGTGTGCTCGAAATGCTAGAATCGAGATGCGGGCGGCCAGCTTGCAGGATCTAACCATCGATGCTAAAATTGGTTGTTCGTTGGGCGCGGGGAATCTACCTACAGCCTTGAGGCCAAGTGACAAGCCAGGAAATCTTCCCGGTTCCGCAACATCACTCGGCACGTGCTCGTGATTCAAACTCAGTCGCGTCTCGCGATGATCATCGCTTGTTCTTCTACGGCCAAGACTCGAACCAGTCCTGCAGTGGAACTCGATCACTGCAGGACTAAACGACACCAGTCATCCTAGGCTTTTCTCTTGAACAGAAACGATTTCAATGACCATTACTCTTCCGCCTCCCTCCCCGCGATTGTTCCACAGCACACAGGACGTCAAACAGGCCATCTTGACCAAGTGGGAGGCAGAGTACGTCTACGTCTTAGACACCTACTACACTACACGATGCTGAACAATATCTACCGTAGAGAGCCATTCTGTCTTCATTTTCAAGTCAAGTCGGATAGTAATACTCTCGTGGAGCTCGAGGAAATGTTCACAACGTTGCCCTGTTCCAAAACTATGCGGTACGTCAATTTCAGTGGTTCGCTCCTATATTCAGTCACCTCATACCGCTACTGCTGTAGCACCAGCTATACTGTTGCTGACGGACTTGTCGTCCGATGGATGCCTGGCACTGCTCGAGATGGCGCGAGCCGCGCGTTGATCATCTTCCTCCATAAAACCTTCAGCCAGTGCTTGGGACCAGGCCAGTCGCCTGACGAGCTTTTTGACGGCTTTGGGAGCTCACGTATGTTTACTGTCTGTTTGTGTGCTGTTTTTGTGATTCTCATTTATTTATATCTCTAGGTCATTACATTGCCACTCCCAACAAGGAGTGGAAAGAACCAGATGAATGTTTCTACCCAAGCGGGGCGGACGCACCAAGTGTTGTTCTGGAAGTTGGTGCCAGTGAGCATTTGAACGAGTTGCGTGAAGATGCATGCTGGTGGTTGAACAGTGTGAGTTTGCTATAAAAAAAATGCAGACTGCTGTTGTCTGATATAAGCTTTGGTAGTTTCAGGTGAAGCTTGTCATTATCATTGTGATTGCTCCCCCACCCCCCGATTCCCCAAGCAATAATCCAATAATAACGGTTGAACATTGGCAAATGGTTGAAAACAGTTGCCACACCCTTGTTCCTACTCCAGTCTATGCCAGGGATTGGACTGATACGGTGCCAAATGTAGGCGAGTATGAACTTCCAACAGCGGCATTCGTTCGCGATGATAATGCTCGTGCCCAATATCATCTTCCTCCCTATATTTCACCCAAGACATCAGCTATGGAGAAATTACGGGCAACCATTATTAAAGGATGGAGGCTCGATGTTGCAGCAAGAGCTGACTGAGATGCTTAGTACCCAGTTATGAATGAAAAACTATGATGCTGCTGTTGGATGAAGTCGGTGGCCAGGATATATATTTCGTGACTTTCAAGTATTTCATGAGAGTCCTACCGACTGACTTCGATGCCGCTCTTATCGATGGCTTCCGGTGTTTTCAAGACTCATAATCGACTCCAGGAATTTTTCTCCTGCCCCCAAGCACACCTCTTATTGCTATGCGCCACACTTATGGATCACCGTCTCTTCACATGATTCTGGACGGAATTCGCAGACAAGTCAACCATTCTCATCATGATTTAATCAAGACGACGACCTTGATGTATACGATACACCGCGACTTAGTACGACATACCGAGAATGAAACTTGTAACAACGCGAACTAAAAGAGGATGAGCACAAAAGTGGAACAAGGACGCACCGCATGCACACTCTGATGCCCGTAACGCGCTTCTCCGTCCCGCGGTGACCGCAAGATCTACATTGGATCCGTTGTGATCAAACCATAGTCGATATCTTCTAGGGTATCGCAGATGAGGTGAAGGGGCATCCGAGATGTTAAGCAACAAAGGCTCCATGTACAAGTTTGATTTTCAGCCGAGAAGTCGTTGAATGTAGCACCTGGTTTTGCAAAGTCGCGGGTCGAACCACAATAGGATAGGGAAGCATACAGAGAAAAATGATATTACCAAAGGACAGGTGTTTTGTATGATAGCCATCCAAGATTTAAGTGTCCAATGTCTAATATCCGCCAGCTCCAGGAGCAGCGTCGCCCTCCCTCTTCAAACGCAACAAAACCTCTTTGAAGCGCGCGAGATCTGACGTGCCAGGTCCAGCTCTGGCGATGGTCTTGCTCTGAGAGTTTTCGAGCTCGATGAGCTTGCAGATGCGCTCCCAAGTGGTACCCGTGGAGAGAGAATCATTCATAGCCTGCAGGTAATCATGCTCCTTGTCCCTGTGAATTGTTGAGTAAAAGTGAGGCAACGGAAGAAGGAAATACCGCACTTGTTGGACGCTATGGTCGCGGTCTTTTTTTCGTTGTAGCGCTCGTAAAAGTCGTCCATGTCGCGCTCTGCTGTACTAATCGTCTCTTGGCGCTTGGCTTTCGCGGCCGCATCTCGCGCATCAATCTCCTCTTGCTGTCGCTCCCGCCATTGCCTAGCCGCCATAAGTTGAGAAAAACGCGAGTAGACGTTGTATACACACCTAATGACTTCAGGCTCATCTTCTTGAATGGTCTGGGTAAGTATAGGAGTAGATGATAATGCGGAGGGCTGTGGTCGGGGAGCGAAAGTGGCGCCAAACGACGGAGCCTGCGACTGAATCACTGGAGGCGACGACTATCGCCCATTAGAAATACTTCGCGTAGACTGCAGTCCGACTCACTGGAAGTTCAATGTCCGGAAACTCATTCTCAAACTTGTCAATCTCATCGTCACCAGTCACCTTGACTGCTGTATCGGACCGCCCAAGCGGAGGGCTATCAAAGTCGTCAAAGGAAAAGCCGGAAGTGGTCTGGGTCGCTGAGGGAGGTGCAGCTGCGGGAAGGGGAATGTCGCCCTCGCCGTCGAGTGAAATGTCCGGAAAGGCGGACGCTGCGCGGTCAAAGTCGATGTCATCGCCGGCTACAATGAAAAACAGTGTTAGAGCACGCGGCACTACTAACAGCAACGACGTACAAGAGAAAAGGTCGGCCATTGTAGGCGGTGACGTTGACGCGGTTGTATGCAAGGTGTTGTGCGTGGGAAAGCAACGCGCCTTGCCTCTGAATGCCGCTCAATGTACCCGGTCTGCTCGTACCGCTTCAATTGCTATGGAATCCTCGTCTTATAGTGCCTGCTATCTCTGTTAAAGGCGAGTATGAATATTCTCAAGACAGTCTTTGCTGAGCCTGCCAGTAGACATTCGACAACTCGATTTTCTGGCTCTAAAAAAGGCTGGATATCGCGGTGCCGTATTTGACAAAGATAATTGTCTGGTAAGAATAAATCTCTGTTTGAGATGCCTTTCATTTACCGAAATGTGTAGACAATTCCGTATAAAGATCAACTCGTTCCAGAGCTCAATGTATGTACAACTTCTGTCAAGCTATGACTGAAACCCTTACGCCGCCACAGGACGCCTGGAAAGAATGTAAGCAGGTCTTTGGAAAGCAGAATGTTCTTATCGTGAGCAACTCTGCCGGAACCCACCTTGATGGCGGAGGAATCCAAGTTTGTATTTTGATTGAGAGAAATCTTCAATATCGACTCATTCTTATAGGCCGAATCGGTTTCGTACCACCTAGGTGTTCCCGTCTTGATGCACACCTCAATGAAGCCCTCGTATTCATGTATTAAATCCATCCGCCAATATTATTCATCGCTACAAACGCCAATACGCGATGATCAGCTTCTTATCGTTGGCGATCGTCTCTTCACCGACATCACCTTGGCCAATCGCATGCGGTCGTGGCACGGGTGGCGCCATTTTCTTAGTCTCACCAACAGTGACGCGCCGCCGACACAGGGGCCTCTCGCTATCTGGACTACGGGTGTGTGGCAGAAGGAGGCCACTGCAATGCGCTGGGGTGAGGCGCGACTCTTGGCCTTGGTACAAAAGTGGGTGCCTTATGCGCAAGAAACAAGTACGATTGCGTCGGACTTCATACGAGAACTGCCTCGACCACCGGATTCTCCGACAAGGAATTTATTGGGAGGTGTCTTAAAAATACTGGGATTGAGGTTGGCATCGTCTCGATTGATTGCTCTTTGCTGATCCTTCTCTCACTAGGAAGGCTTAGAAGAGGTCTTGGCAACACCTTGTTTCCCGTGATCGTGGTTCTTAGTTCCGTCTTCCGTGAATACAGTGTATGCCTGTTTGTTCTGCGTTTACCGAGAAGATCGTTTCTGGTTGATGTTGTGGAACGCGACATTACCACCTCGTCAGCCGTCTTATTTGGAGAATATTCTAGACTCTTGACAGGAAGAGTTGCTTTGATTATTCAGAGTTATCGACCTTCGTTCTCTTCTTGATAACTCTATCGCTGCGATGGCTCACTTCTCCTTTATGCCGTGAGTCTATTTTGCGCTTCTTTTCTTCTGTACCACACAAGTGGATATTAATCGAGAAGAGGCAAAGTTGGCCTCCTCTAGCACCCTCCAGCAGGCGTGGAGAATCGATCGCTCCTGTTTACTCGACGGGTTGTCAAGATGCCTTCGTCAATCGTTAGTTCTCATATATAAAGGTTCCCTGGTCAAGTACTTCTTCATCGTATCCAAACCTCTTTCATGCATCACTACGTGAAAGCCTCCGATATGACTTGCCCTCACCAAGGTCGGTATTTTTCATTCGAGGTGCTGTACAAACTGAAGCATTGGTCTTCCAGACGCGGCGCATACTTGCCACACATGCTCGCGTCCTCAGCAGCCGAAAACGCAACACCGACCGGCCCCTTTGAAACTCATCTCTTCACCTTCCTCATCCATCGTGTCTTCTTCCCAATCCAAATCTGCCCCGCCCCCAGAATTTCGGATGTATGGACGCGGGGGAGCTGGTACACGGCGGCGCGTCGTGAAGCCTGCTAAAAGCGAACCCGATCTCAAAGAGGGCTTGTCCCGAAAAAAGAGCTTCAAATGGGTGCCCAAACTGCCCAGCTCACCTGAGCAGACTGCCACTCCTTCATTATACGACATGCCTTGGGATGGCCAACCCCAAACACCGCGTACTGGCGCCTCCTTTGCATCTACATCCTCATCCACATCTGCATCGTCTCCTTGGCCTCGCACACCCTCGGACGAGAGCCCCATGGCTGCCCAGCGCGATCACTTTCTCTCCAACTTGTGGCGGAGTAAGAAGAGTCGTGAACCTTCCGTCCCGTCATCCCCTTCGCTCTCACCAAACACTTCTCCCATGCGCTCTACCTTCTCGTCGCTCTCCCGCCAATACACCGCGTCGTCGACGACATCATCGTCCAGGAGTTTACCTTACAGTTGTGACGACGCCGCCAGCGTCTCGTCGCACGACACTGGGCGCCGCGATATGCGGCTAACTCTACCTGCTTTCGACACAGAAAAGCCTGGGTTCATGGAAGAGACGGTGGTCCCGCGTTCTTCAAAGATGGTCGTCGTGGAAGGCTCCAAAAGCGATGATGTTGCCGATGTGATGCACAAGTTACGTTTACTGAAATAGAATAATTTAACATGTCGCTGTACCGTATACTATTCTCCCTTACACTTACACCAAGCTTAATACCAGATCGAGTTCGAATGCCATCAAACCTACTTACCACGTGCTGGCTTTCCTTGACTTCACTCCATGACCATCTCAATTCAGCGACATAGGCATACTTGCAACCTATGAGCAGGAACCTTCCTCGTTTCGTGGGCAAAGTTTCCGCCATAATAAGCAATGCCAATATGAAGAACCCTGCGCCTATACCCGAGCCCCTTCATGACCAGGTGGAATACAGGCCGTCTTGGGACTTTAATCGCAACAAGTACAGACCTAATGCAAGTTTTATAGGCATTCAGATGTTGGGTCACTCTTTAATCACACGCATTTTTTAGAAGAAGAAAGAGGTCAAACATCCCCTGCGAACACTAGCTGCAGCAGAGGGGAAACGATGGCGCGCCCTACGCGACGTTTTTTTCGAGATGAAGGCCAAAGGACAACCGACAGGCGCAATCGAGGAACAGATGGACACCATTATGGCGAACAAAGCCAGATACGATGCGGCTGCAGCGGATGCGACCTATCAGGGTGTGTCTACTTGTTAAATGTTAATCTTATATCCAGTCTCTCTGACACCGGAAAGCAGCGCTCAACCGAGTACGCGTCTCGATTATTCATTCCCATTATCAGTTCTTGAACGTGCGACCATTAGGACATGCTGGCCTACGAATATGATCTACATGGCTTGCATTCATCAGAAGCGATAGCAAGAGCTCGCAAGATACTCGAAGAGGCTCTCCTTGCTGGGGACCCTGTGGCCGTCTTCATCATCGGTCAGGATAACCTTCACCTCGTATATACTTTGATCGATCCTCACTCGCCAATGTAGGCCACGATTCACATTATCGCAGCCGCGAAATAAGAACCGCCGTCTCGACCAGCGTGGAAAATGTTATTAAAAAGTCTGTTGTGATCTTTTTATTTTCGCGTATGGCATCCTTTGTTGATTCGTGTCCAGGTTCGGTTTAGAATACTACATCAGCAACGCGCGGTTCACTGTGCATTTACCGAAGAAGGAGGGATCGCTCGCGAGCTCGAGTTCTGATCCCTCGAGCGCCTCTCCGCCTCTCGAATCGACTGGTGGGCTGACCACTGCCTTGGCCATCGAACCTTTGACTTCTAGCAATAAACCCAGCTCTCCTAAATAATGTTTGGGTCGCGTTTTTCGCGGACTGCGGACTGATGATATCCCGTGAGGAGGAGGAGGACTGCATTTAGTCTTATTTATTCTGGCTGTACCGCGGTACGAGGATATATATAGGGAAGGCGAGCTTCAGGCGTAGCCTAGATCATAGCGGAATACATCGGCATGTTAGGATTCGTGCGAAGATCTTGAGGAGAAATATCCTGTTCGCATCTGCCCCATATCATAACCTCGCGCTCGGAGTGGCCATAACTTGACCTCAATGAAAGAGTCGTGATTTCACCACCGACTCCAGCATCCGCAGCCTTACTTCGCCTCATGCGAGATTTCAATTTGTACGGTGAACTCGATGCTGTACATAATAACATTCTGCCAATACAACAGAGACAACGACAAACTAGAGCTTGCTCAGAATTTCAAAGGTTGCAGGTACCATCCATCTACTAGAAGAAAGTAGTCCTTCATAATACTACACCTGTCAATGACATTGCAGACACTGCTTACTATATACCGACAACATATGTCTGACCATGATATGAATGATATGTACATGATATCGTTGCTGTAATTTGATTAGCTTTCACTTTTCATGAGGCTTGTCAAACTTACTGCAATCAGCAGCTTTGTTTAAGTGAGTCGGAGGCCTATCTGAGTATTTATATAGTTCTGTGCACCTGTAAATGCATGGACAGATATGGTGAGCCTCATGACCCTCTGCACAAGCAGTGGAACATAACGCAGGCGTAGTTGACGATGAGAAGGTCATGACCGTGTGAGGAAAGAGCGCCTAACTCCGCCATCATTCCGGCCATCGGATGCCGTGCTCGGCAAAAATTTGATGGACGACCTTGACGATGAACGCAATAATTCGCCTTTCTTCATGGTCCGAACCCTTTGGCGCTGCGCTGTTAGCAAGGACAAAGGACCAAATGCAACGGCCTTGTTTAACACGTTTCGCGACGCGGAACATGCTCTCCCGAATAATTTTTTTCTTCTTAGTTGGTTTTTGATCGAAGTCTGAGATTATGCAATGCGAAAATTTCCCGCACTGTCGCCCTGCGCGTATTTTCCCCCGATACCATTCTGTCGAAGCTGTCTTTTGTTTTTTTTCTGGTGCGCGTTGTTGTTCTCCGCGAGAAGCAGTTTTGACATTCGAGTACTGTACAGTCGCATTCAGACAACAACGACGACGGACAGGGCTGGTTGGACATGAATGCTTGAATGCCCCAGTTAGAGATTGACAAGGCAACGTCGCAATGGGCGCCACCACAGACGACTGGTCTGCAGGATTTGCGCGCAGCACCGTTTGGTTTCTCACCGCAGAATGGGCTGCATGTCGAGAACAGAGAGGTTGCTGCGATCATCAGTGATGACAACAATGGCAACGGCGGCGCGTTGGTGAGTAGTGGCGCATTTTGAGGGTATTGGCGCCTTATTCCGTGCAGAAACTAGATATCCCAGCGCCAATCAAGGCATCTGATGAAGACTCGGCGTCTATACCTGAAGTACGTGTTTTTGGACCTCCATGCTGTATTCCCTACTGATCCAAGCTTTCTGCAGGTCTCCGATTCATCTATAGAATATGTATGTTCAAAGTGCTATCGATCGCGACTTTCTCACAATCTCCTAGATGGACCCATTCAAGGCCATACTGGAGCAGGTATGATCGCAGTACAATCTGCATGTCGTTTCTCATTTATCATTCCCTCTTCACAGCCTTCTAAATCAGTACGACTTACTTTCTTCTTCGCATCGCAGCTCATTAATTCACACCTTGCAGGCTGCCCGGACTTCAACGCCTCTCAGTGGAGCAGCCTCTGTACGTCTACAGCATTCTACACTTGTATTGTTTGCTGATTAAGCATCTACAGAATCACAACCGAAGCGTAAGATACATGTTGCCCTCTAAGGTTCCTTCTCAACGTGCACCTTTAGGCGCTACTTATACCGCAACCGAAGACACCCTCGATACCACAAAGTTTCGTCCCCATATCTAAACGCAGCAACTACGTCCATTTTAATTCCAAAGGGGAAATCATAGTTGAGCCTAGTCCGGAAGCTATCGCAGAACCCGTAAGTCCTGCAGTTCATTCCCTTTCTACGCATCTACGACATTTGTTATAGATCAAGCCTCCTGCTCTCTTGCAGACTCCATACCCTAATAAGCCACCTCCTGTTTTGCAGAATCCATATCCCAACCCCAACGTCAACATTCGCGTCTGCATGAAATTTGGATGCGGTAGCTTGATACGTCCTGAAAACCAGGAAGCATTCTGTGCTCGATGTACGGAGGCTGGCGTGGTCGATCTCGTGTCTATTGCCAAGAGTCATGCACGACCACTTCCTGCTGATAATCTGAAAGATAACCCGTACATGCGACTGGTTAAGATCGAACCTCAAACGGTAGATATAGACATGGATTTGGGATACCCCGAGGTACGCTCACTTACAAAATCAGAGCCTCCATTTACGAACGCTCCCCTTGTTCGCAAGGTGTCACAGAAAGCAAGAAGACCGGATGTAGGCATGCACCTCATTGTCACTATATTCGCTAACCATGTGTATCAGGCTTCTTCGGGAAAGAAACGGCAGCGGTTGGAGGTAGCCTCCCAAGGTCACCTCCTACCTAAACCTCAGATGCCTCCGGTGCCCTCTTCGTCGACGTCAAGTACACTTCCACCCTTCGTCGGTACACCCGCTCGCTCCGTACCTCTTCGGCGCCACGCATCGTCCAAAAGTCAGTATCCGCCTCAGCCCTCCCAATCTGGTTTGAAGAACTGCGCTACGCCTGGCTGCACGGGTCTCATACATATACAAAGTGCTGCCAAGAGGTGCACTCCGTGTGTGATGAAGGACTGGAAGGGAAAAGCGACGAAGGTGAAGGCTGCTAAAGAGAAGGCACACGCGCAGCAGGCCTTGCGGTCCAAGACGCCACCACCTGTCGCCGGGCCCAGCTCCATTGCGGCTCCTACTCCTGCTACCCCTAGCACCTCGCTCGCTGATATCATACAAAAGGCGTTCCAGCTGCCTGGGAGTGGATCCTCGACCCCAACCAAAATGCCAAAGAATAAAGTCACCGCTGACGAAAGTACATCCAATCCGAAGACATGTTCAGCCGAGGAAAATGCGCATAAGCGAGTTTTTCTCAGGATCCCTTCGAAGCGAAAATTGGAAGAGATGATCGACCTTACTAGGAACTCGTCCTCACCTTCACCGGTCAAGCAAGCTCCTCTTGTTGAGGATAGTGCGGAAATTGAGAAGAAGCCTGTCTTGCTGGTCGCCCCCAGGGCGATTGAAAAGCCTTCTCCGGCGACTGTTCCTCCAGACGAAAGTGCGATGGATGTGGAGGGGAACTCCGCGACCACGCCACTCGAACTTTCTAGTCTACCTCCCGCCCCGAAAGCGAACGGTAAAGAGAAAATGAAGGCGAACGACGTGGACCCCGACGACAAGACGAATTCGTTATTGGGGTGGGACAGTGATCTCACTTCGCTCTCTGAGCTTGAACGTTGCGGCGATACTACCGACGAGGAAGATGAGCCTGCGAGTTCCAAGCTTGTCATCCGACTTCCCCCGCGTTCCTATTCTCATCTTCCCCCAGAACAACGTCCCAATCCTCCCGGGACACATTATCGGGTTAACGGCATAGGGTATGGTGTTCTCGGGGTGGCGCGTCCAACTGAAGGATCATCGACTGAGGAAGCACTGCCGTCTGTGCCCCAAACTGCTCTCCCTCAATTCAAAGTGAAACTGTATGTGCCGCCCCAGGAGCTACCACCAGGGACGAGGACATGTGCTATACCGAAATGCAAGGAGCCACTTGCCGAAGGATACAAGTGGAAGTGCTGTCGAAGCTGTCGACACCATCATCGGGAGTATCAACGGAAGAGACTTGGGATTACTAAAGGCAGTTACTCGACTTCGAAAGAAGAGCTCAAGCCAGAAGTTCCACCGCCCACCGTTGTAGTGACGAAGAGTCACGGAACGGTAAGTATTCTTTTTCGAGTTGTTTATTTTCATTGTTGATGTCTATTTTTTAGCCTGTGACTTTGGCAGCTGGATCCCGAATATGTGTTATCAAAAACTGTGGACTTGTGATACCGCCTGTTGAGGAGTACAAGTTCAAGCTATGTCGGGAGTGCCGGAAGCGCACGAACAAGACTCGGCAGAGGCGCCAACTGCGAGCAGAGGGCAAGGAGGATCCGGAGCTGGACAAGGAGATTGAGCTCATGCGAGCGCGTTGGAAGCAACGGGTTGCTGCCCAGGCCGTAGTTGTCCCCGCGCAGCAGCAAGTCGGCGTACGGCAAGAAGCTCCCGCCCCTCCGAACCCCGCAGAGGCAAAAGTTCGGACGCCAGCGTATCCGGAGTATTCTGCCCTGCCGCTTCTGGTGAATGACTTTTCCCAGCGTATCGCCGGCTTCTTTGAAGGCCAGGCGCTGTACGCTGTGCACCACCATCCTCCGACCGCTGAGCAGGGGACGATGCTCTCGTTTGGGTTCGACGGGGAGTACTCTGTTGTTGCGATGGACATGGAGATTGAAGGGCGGAAGGAGGCGATTATGGACTTTGTCGGGCGGGTCAAGGCGGAGCTGGAGCGCGTGGGCGGGCTGGAGTTTGATTCTCGGAGTAGACTTGTGAGCTACCAGCACGGGGGCATCTTGACGCGATATGCCTGCAGACAGGCGGTCGGTCCGATCGTGATGCGCGGAGAGTTGGAGATTGCCATTCTCCCAGAGTACACACATCGTTTTTTCCCTGGGCAGAGGACTGTTGTGCGCTTCCGGATGGTTGGGTAGGCACATTGTATGTTTATTTAGTGAATTATTGAATGCTTTGAATTTATTCTTGCGCTTGTAATGATAAATATGTGGGCGTTGTAAATAAACGCGTCTTCGTAGGTGACCAGCACCATCTCGCTATCGCATTGCATTATAATTACTGTCATTCGTGTGCAGCTTGAATGACTTTGCCCACCCAACGCATTAGTGGGAGAATAATGACCAGCAAGCCTGGTCCACTTCAACATCTGTCAACAGCATTGGGAGGGAAGTGCCAAAAAGGAGGGTTGATACACCCCAGTGCATCAAACCTTTCCCAACAGCTGAGAGATGAAGCACGAGATGCCTACTTGGACACCATATACAGCAGATAGTACAGTAGATGGTAAAATAAATCGCACGAAACCCTAATAAACTGTCGAATCCTGTAAGCGCCACCGACTTAGTGGTCCCCACCAAAAAACAGAGCGCTGGCCGACACTGTTGTTTTCTCTTGCAGGCGGTGGCGGAGCAAGTGGTGGTGGCCGCTTTTCCGGTTGCTCATCGTCATCTTCGTCGTCGTCGTCAGACCGACTCGGATCTGGGGACGGAAACCGAGGCGCTACCACTACCGGCGGCTGCTGAGGCTGCCGAGAAGGCGCGGTTCTCCACGCAAAACTGCCCAAGCCCCATCCGGTCTGAGTTGAATCCGGGATCCCTGCCCGCTCAAGCTCCCGGATCCGCTCTGCACGCTCCATTGCCTGCTTCCTTGCAGCAGTCAGATGCGCCTGGCGAAGTGAGGCGTACCACCGATGGACAGCCGCGGGAAGAATCCGCGGAAGCGTTCCCGTCGAAGTCAGCGAAGTCTCAGATCGCGAGGATTGTAAGTGTGGTGAACGAGGCCGGTCAGCTCGGGGAGATTGCGAACGAGAATTGGTCGTATGTGTTGGCGAACGGCGTCGCAGCGTACTATGCCTTTCCTCAGAGTGACTGCTCCCAAAGGCACCCGCAACGCCTCTCCACACCGTATGCGCACGTTCGCGTGTACCGCGTGGACTGCCTCTTCGTTTCCGCTTCTCCCTCTTCCTCTCCCTCCTTCTCGCAATGTCATCTGATTCGTCGTAATGGTGTAAACCGGTACCACTTCCGGCGCCTACCCACCACCACCAACCGAGGAAGCTCTGCCACAGCACGACAGCCCACATCAGTCCAGGCAGCCAGACGTACTCTTCTTCTCGGGGAATGTAAAGAAAGTTGAGCGCAGTACTGACAACGGCCAATACCAATGCAGCTCCTCCAAAGACCGCCGTTCCGCCGTCAGTTCTCCAAGCTTGCTTGCGATTGACGAGAATTCCCCACACGCAAAGAGAAACAGTGAATAACAGAGATAAAGTAGCATTGCACACATTCCGGATAGCAGAGGCGACCTCGTTCACTTCAGGACTGCCATTAATCGGTAACAGCTGCATAATAGCAGCAAGAATAGCCAGAGGCCCTAATGCTGATGAGGACCAAGCGCGTCTGCTAATAATAAAACGCACCTAGAAGCGAAAAGACGAGACGTCCTTCCAACTTGGAAGGGTACAGGAGTGTGAGAAACTGAATGTGAGTAATCTGTCCTTTAAATATAAGCCCAAGGGAAAGACGTCAAAAACAAGCAAAACGGACCTGAATAAGACCGGACGTCGTGGCATTCATGATGAGCCAGGTTGCCCGTTCTGCGGTGCTCCATCCCACGGTGCTGCCGCCGTCCAGCGGCGGGACATTGACAGCGATGTACGACAGCATGTACGGCCAGATCTGGCTCTCCTCCAGCGTCGCGGCAAGCACGACGTGGAGAGTCGCGATAAGCGATATCAGTAGTGTTGTCACCCCGGACATTTGCAGGACATAGTTTACTGGGGCAAGCGGCCAGTGGTATTGCGCTGTGAAGATGAGGTGGATGAACAGCACAGCGACGAGCGTTAGGACTACGCCTGTGAGCAGAATCTGCACGGGCAGCGAGCGCGCGAATGCTGGGCGGTATTCCAAGTACGGGTCACTGCCACCGTTAGGGGATTATATGATACAGTCGTTCTGTGTTCACTTACTTTGGCAAGGCCGCCTCGGCTGCTACAAAACACACAAGCGATAATAGTGCAATCGTCGCGATCATCAACGTCGGCAACAACGAGGAAGAGCACACGATGGTGGTCGTCGCATACAAAGAGCCGTTTACCTAGTACATTTTGCGGAACAAACGCGGGCGGATGTTTTCCTAATTCGGTTGACTTTTGATGGTGCATCGTCCACGGGCGATTTTTGGGCGCGTTTCTTAGCGGAATTGGGCCGCGATTGGCTCAGATCATTTGCATGGACGAGGACCAAGTGTGGGTGCCACCCACTAGCGAAACGATAGTGTATTTCTTCAGCAATCTACTTAGGCTATCAACTGATAATTCTGCACAACTCATGGGTGATTGCGAGTGCCGTAGGCAGTACTCTACGCTACGTTCTGAAGAGGTTAGGCCTAGCTACCTCCCCGCGCCACACAACGCAGAACTCGATGGTTATCAATCAGCCAGGACTCTTCAGGCATGTATCTAAGTGATAGAAGCGCGATTTCTGGGTGAGTTGTCGGCCTGAAACGAAGGGTTTGACATGCTGACAAGTGCTTTGGGTTTTGCTGTAAGCTCCTTTGCCTCCAGCCACCGCGGCAGTTGCCCATAGTGATGGTACGAAGGTGAGGAGACAGTGTCACATGAGTGACGTGGTAGTCCTCCTAGCCTCACCAATGTCGCGTATTCAGCGTAGAGTAGCGAAAGGAAATGGAAGACAGACATCTCTTAATGAATGTACACGAAATTTGGCACGAGTAGAGCCCGCTTTAAACAAAATCTACGCGCGACTGTCAGTTGAACGGGTAGCTGATCGGCAGGTCGGTAAAACGCCCGCACGCCAAGCGAGAATAGATTCCTAGCATCCACTTTAATTCACTAGAAAAATATACACTACGCCTGTTACCCAACCATCTTGAAGCGCACAACGGTGCGCTGCCCAGGAAAGAAACGATGCGTCCACGTTACTCGGGCAGAATGGCAACCTCCAACTCTTCTCGTATCACGATCGGCCTGTCTTACTGTGTCATTGTCAAGTACCCCCGTGTTAATAGCTGACAAGTCTACTGTCGTCGCTATCGTCGTATTGGGTTGATCACACCCTACGATAAGAGCTCAGGTGTTCATAATTCCGAGTATATGCGTGATTAAACAGCAGACAGGCGATGAGATGGAATGGACGTCCCATGCCGCGTCCCTATGCGCGTCAAACAGTCTCCGCGGTGTCGATTCACAATGTTTAACTGGCGGTAGATCCGATCCAGATCTCAAACACGGTTCTTCCCCAGAATTTAGGAAGGACAGTTTCGATTTCCAAACTCTGAACGAGGAGGAAAATAATGGTTCTGGCTAAGGACCATGTCCGGTAGATGTCGTTGCCGTCGCCCTCGTGCGCCTCCATTGCCCATGTGTGGAATCTGGTCGCGAAACCTGCTCACGACAAGGCGCGAGCGGGCGGCGGCGAGTGGAACAAGAGGTCTAGGTAATCAGTATCTTCGTGACGCACTGTAACTTGGCTGCAATCGGACTAGAAAGAATTTTCATTGACAAATGAGACAAGTTGAAGCGACAGGCTAGGTCTCGCAGACATTCCTTGCGGGTTATGCATCCACTTACAATCTCGCTTATCCCAAAGAAAAGTGCAAAGATTCATCATTCATGGCTGCTATAGCTTGAGGTTGTTCTGCTTGGGCTCAAATCCAATCTTACCCTCGGCCCAATCCCGAATGAGTACACCTGCAATGGCGGTGATTGGCGGCACTCTGAATGGCGGCGTGTTCTGTTTCTGGATTTCGATTCCTTCGGCGGTGTTGGTGCCATCCATGTTGTCGTTGAGGACTTTATGCTCGCGTCTAGTAAGTGTGGTACCATCTGGATGATTCAGCACATCAAGGACTTCCGCGCGAGAGAACCATTGTGCGTCTGGAGGGAAGACTTCAGTACGTGCTCTACGTATTGAGGTAACTTCTTGCCTTCCAACTCATTGTCGAGGTCCACGCGAATAGGTTGTGACGAGTCGGCACGAGCATAAAATCCAACCATTAGATTGGCGGGGAAAGGCTTTGAAAGGGTGTTCAGCTATGCGCACTGGAGAAGAAGGCTAGAGGGATTGTTACCCATGGTTGGCCCGAGTGGTATTTCACATTCCAAACTTTGACACCGGCCTCTTCCCACATTTCTCGGAGGACTGCATCTTCGAATGTCTCGCCAGGCTCCATGAATCCTGCCAGTGCTGAGTAGAATTTGCCGGGGAATTTTTTCTGCGAGATAGGTTAGTGAAAGGCTCATGGTCATAACATCCCACAGCTCACGTTTCTGCCTAACAAGACTTTATCGCCCGTCTCGTCAATCGCGATCATGATGACAACAGGATCAGTTCGAGGATGTGTGAAGTTATGCAAGCCTTTCCTATTGACGCATGGATGGGTCAGAGTCGCGTCAATAGGGATTGGGAATGTTTCGTACGCCGTAGGACAAGGTTTATCACTCTTGGGTGCCCAAGGCAAGAGTGTAGAACATGATATCTTCCAACCGCCCCACATCGAATATGTTGGCGAGCCACATGCAGGGCAGAACTAGTTGTATGTCGTCAATGAATGGATTATACACGCAATCCAGGATGAATAATAACCTTGTTTCTAGAATTCCAATCTACCAAGCTCCTCGCGCCGGCAAAGACGCCCGCTGTGAAGCCGTCCATTGTGGTCATAAAGGCCCGAGGTTCAGTCCATGACAGAGATATGCCGTTCGTGGCTACGTCGGTCCCCGCGAGGAAGCTTTCCAGTTCTGCGTCCGAGTGATTCCCCGACGGAACGTCTAGTGAGAAGTACGGTGTCCCCTCGATATTCTTGACGGCGGCTTCGGCGTCGGCAAAGTCGGAGGATGGTAACGCCCCGGTCGTCTCATTCTCGTGCAGACCGAGGAAGACGACGGGGCCATTTAGATGACGTGCAGCGGCTACGTTATCGTTACTGGCATGCTCAGGCAGTAATCGCTTCCCAGCTCCTAATCCTTGACCAAAGAATGGTTCCGGTCCAAGAAGCGGCTTTATCTGGTTGGTACTCAAGTACGCTAGGGAGGGCCGCGACCCGTCCTTCTTGTCGACGAGAGGGGAGCCATTGTTGAACAGAATCCAGCGCGTCTGAGGTAGTGCCACCAACGCGTTTAGGAAGTCGTGCGATGGTCTAAGCCATGATAATCGATTCAGAGGTGAGCCGCCCATAAAGTTAACGCGTCTAGATTGTCTCGATCCGTGAGATGGTTATGTTGAGCGAAGATATGAGGACGCACGGCTCGGACATCTTTGTTCTGGCAAAAGTACGGCGGAGAATGGTGGCGGTTGGGGTACAAGTTGTGTACAGGCCAGATGATATACGGTCCTATCGCCATGTGTCTTGGTAAGAACGATTACCTTGGTCTGCTCTTCGCGGGTCTATGAGTAACCGTTCCGTAATGCCCGAAAGCCGACTCGCACCTAACAGTCATCTGTGCTGCACAAAATTGACTTCAGCGCTCTGGGACATTATCTTCGGGAGTTTCTCTCGGTGACAACTAACGACGTCTGTATTTCTACAAGCCGGACGTTTCTTCTCTCGCCGGATGTACCGGATGTACATCTTGCACGCGGTTCTTGCGGTTACCGTACTTATCGTCGTCTAAAACTTGTGGGAAAACATCGGGTTTTCTGTTGGAGACAATGGCGCGATACTTAATTCAGAATAGACTTCGCGCTGTCGCGGTGGTGCTGGTTGCGCAGGAGTATCTCCGATCGTTATGGTCGTCTCGTTATTCGGAAAATCTCAAGAGTTATAAAGGCCAGTTTTTCGAGTAGAATGGCCAATCGACATCATACACGATGTTTCTTTCTGTCATCTCACTTTTCCTTGCTTCTGCTTGTGCGCAAACGATCTCCGGTACGACTGACTGTCTCCCCGCTGGTGGATTCACCCTCTGCCAAAACTTGTGGGGTGCTAGTAAGGCTTCGTCCCCTTGGTCTCTTTGCAATATATGATTGACATGGCTTTCAGATGCTGGAGTTGGTTCGCAATCCTCCACTCTCATCAGCTCCTCAGATGATAGCGTGTCTTGGTCTACGAACTGGACCTGGGCTAACAACGAGAACAGCGTCAAGAGCTGTATGAGTTACTGCCTTTGAAGAATTTGTTTCTTTTTTCGCTTATTTTGACTCAAGACGCCAACGTTGAATCGACCACAGCGAAAGGACTTCAGGTATGGCTCTTGCACATCATTCTGTCACCTGCTTGATGGAGCCTTTCAGCTTGCCAATATTACCAGTGCTCCCACCTCATGGAGCTGGTCATACGAGACGCAGTCTGAGGGTATTCGCGCCGATGTCGCGTACGTTTGGTCTCTTTGGGTACTCATTTCTTTCTGAGCGAGGACCACTAGTTACGATATCTGGACCGGTGTCCCACCAGTCGGGACTCCGGCCTCGGCCAACTCATCATACGAAATGTAAGGCCTCTGTCGGCGACTTCAAAGTAAGCATCTGACAGCCTGTTCTTTACACAGCATGATCTGGTTGTCGGGCCTCGGAGGGTAAGTTCATTTATAATAGTGCCCATGTCTATTTATCCTGATGCGTCATCGAAAGAATCCAACCCGTCGGCTCCCCAGTTACTTCGAACGTTGCCCTCGCCGGTCATACTTGGGACCTATGGAAGGGTCCCAACACAAACTGGCAGGTACTCTCATTCGTGACCCAGACTGAGATCACGGATTTCAGCGTGGATCTCAAAGAGTTCTTCGGTGGGACCACGCTTCTACTCTATTTGCGTGCATGACGTTGACAGTCACATAGATTACATTGTTGCTGAGCAGGGAGTCGATGCGACCCAGGTGAGTTGTTCCACAAAAAACAAACGTTACCGAAGATTAACCGGGCTGGGTAGTATCTTCAATCCATTCAAGCTGGGACGGAGCCCTTCACTGGTGCGGCGAATCTGATTACAACAGATTACAGTGTTTCGGTTGCTTGAAATGTCCGCTTGAATCACAATTATCTTCTCACGTTTGCCCTTGTCGAATGACGCCACACTGACAATTTTTGAACCATCGTTCGTAAATGATGCCATACCCGAAGGAGCGCCAGAATCGCTCTCTTTGAATACACCAACGTTGGTGCCCTCGAGTTGTCAAGCGCTCAAGCTCGCGGTCATCTGAGCGTGGCACCGAAATTATACCACTGGAATATACCTTGAAGTGAGTCGCGAAGTACGTCTTTCATCTCCTGACTTCTATGCAGATCTCATGTGAGGTGTCTCGACTTGCAATTCGAGGTTGAATATCACCGAAGAAAGGCTTCGGCTATTCTGTGGGAGATCACAACTTTAGAAATGCCTTCGCTGTCAACATATACGACCGACTGCGTTGCGCTTCAATATAACTCGCGTCATTGCGCGGAGAATCTGGGGTCTTATAAATTGCTGGGCAAGACGCGTTAGACTTCACTACAATGCAGTTAACTGTTCTCTCCGCCATCTCGCTTCTGGTCGCGTCTGCTTTTGCGCAGACGATCTCAGGCCAATACGATTGTCTTCCAGCTGGAGCGTATACTCTATGCCAGAATCTCTGGGGTGAAAGTGAGTGTGACATTCACCTTCGCTGCCGGATAATCAAATGACGAGGGATACAGCGTCTGGCGTCGGGTCGCAATCTTCAACTTTGATGAGCACGTCGGGCAATACTGTCGCGTGGACCACTAACTGGACTTGGGCCAACAACCAGAACAATGTCAAGAGCTGTGAGTCAAATCAGTGCTGGCATCTCGTAAATACTGAGCCTGAGCTGTAGACGCGAATGTTGAATCAGCGACTGCGAAGGGTATCCAGGTATATTTGTATTCGCTACTTTGCTGAGTCCGAGTGAATAATGAACGCTATATTGTAGTTGGCGAACATTCACACTGCGCCCACCACTTGGACGTGGAACTATGCGACCCGGTCTAACCCAATACGCGCTGATGTCTCGTAAGTCCTTCTTTTTCCTAACTAACTCCGCTCTAAGGACGTTTGATAGATACGATATTTGGACTGGTGTACAGCCGACAGGGACACCTGCGTCTAGAAACTCGTCTTATGAGATGTAAGCTGTCCTCATACATGCTCCAGTCAAGGATCTGACATACTAATAACGTAGCATGATTTGGCTGTCTGGTCTTGGAGGGTACGAGAACTCTCTCGTATTACTGTTTCTAGCTCACCATTATTGGCAGCATTCAGCCTGTCGGTTCGCAGATTGTCACAGGTGTCAACGTTGCCGGACATACCTGGAATTTATGGAAGGGTCCCAACGCGAACTGGCAGGTTCTCTCGTTCGTCAGCCCGACGGAAATCAACGACTTTAATGTGGATTTGAAGGATTTCTTTAGTGAGTTGATGTTCATTGGTCTCCCGGGTCGAGCTTGACGACTGTGTGATAGCGTACCTCGTGGCGAACCAAGGCGTGGCTTCGACTCAGGTAAGGATTCTTGATTGTTCAATCTTAGATATGCCGGTGATTGATCCATGATCTGTCAACAGTATGTTCAATCCATTCAAAGCGGCACTGAGCCATTTACTGGAGCGGCGAACCTGGTTACGACGGCGTATAGCGTCTCCCTTTCTTGAAGTGCTTTACTAGTTTCTGGAGTTATAGTTAGCTATTCTGGCGATCCTTGTTCAAATGATCCTTCTGTTGTCCGAGTTTCGGAGGGTTTCGAGATAATCAAGCTGTTGGTCCTAAGTATAACCAAAGTATAATAAGCCATGGGCTTCTCAGCGTAATCCCTTGGTCCATGCGACCTTTGAGAACAAAATGATTTCATAGACCCTAAGATGACCATCGGAACACCCAAATTAGGCTTGTTGTTTCCTCACCATCACCACCATTCTTGCCCCTCGTAATCATGTCGTTCTCAGACGACTCGGATTTGACAGAGCTCACCAGCTCCGACGAGGAGGACATTCCGCTGGCAAAGGTGACCGCGGGCAGAGCGAAGAAAAAGAAAATGCCGTTGCCGGCGTTGAGGCCACCACGCACAGTGCAATATTCTGTCGACTCCCTCTATAGTGCGTCTCCCGCCTTTCTCCTTCACTTTTTGTTAAAATGCGTTCATGTGTAGAGAAAGTATACCAGAACTTGCTGGATCTTGATCCAGAGTACCAGAGAGGTGCGCGTTCAAGTTGCATATCACAAGGCGGACAATTCTGAAGATACCAAGACCCCGTCTGGCTTGATTCACGACAAATTCAGCTCATCGACTCCCTCATGAACAACTACTACATCCCCCCTCTGATATTCGGTATGTCCTCCATTTTGATTCTTCAACATGGCATGAACGGAACAATCAGCTGTCTCCGTTCACGATGATGGCGAAGAAAGACGTACGTGTATTGACGGGAAGCAGCGACTTGTCAGTATCCAACGGTGCGTATCACATGCACCCTGTTGTTCTCGATATCTCATCTTGGCGCGTAGATTTATGGATAATCAAGTGAGGATACAACCAATCAATAGCAACGCATTTCTCTGACAGTGTCCTAGATCATGCGTAAGCCGGTTTCTGGCCCTCTTTCAGCTGCTAACCGTGGCGTTCTGTGTCTTAGATAAGGATTCGTGAGTTGCCTTCAAATGCAAGAAGATTTTAATGCTCACAGTGCGCCAGTGTCACCAAAGAGAAATATTGGTACAAGGCGCCATCCAATAACAGGGGTGCCGGATTACCTCCACATCTCAAAACCCGCTTCGATAACAAGCAGCTAACTTGCGTTGAATATGATGATCTAACAGAGGACCAAGAGCGGGAAATATTTAGGGTACGTTATCCAATCGCGACTCAGTGTGTTGCTCAAGTTTTATCTCGGAATCAGCGCGTTCAATTAGGCGTGCAATTAACGCCGGCGGAACGTCTGCAGGCGCTGAGCGGACCTTTGCCTACTTATATACGGGAATTACAAGGCCGGCTCGAAACCGACTTGGACCTCAACCGAGACACAGCGCGTGGTCGGGATTACCTTTCAATTGCCCAGGTTATTTTTCTAATCGAGGCGAGCCCGAAAATTCCTGCTCAGCCAGGTTCCGACAAGCTGGAGGCCTGGCTGAAAGGCCCGCTCTCCCCTGCGGTGAAGCAGGACACGGACAGTGCTGTTGACACCTTTTTGGAGCTCATGCGGGACGAAAAATTGAACGCACCCTTACGAGGCATCAAGGTGGCTCCCGTCGAACTCGTGATGATCACATATCTCCTCTTCCTGTGTCGTACCCATATGTCGTTCCGCCAGCTGAGCAATGCTATCAAGAAGCTTCGAACCTCCGTTCGCGAAGTACACGACGACATTCGATTCAACACGAAGGTGTACAAATCCATGATGGCCACCATCCAGAAACTGGCTAAAGAAAAGTTGGCCAATGGGGAGATCTCTGCTGCCGATGCCATGCGGACGAGGCAGAAGAAGGCCAAGACGCAAAGCCAGCAGAAAGTTGACGTCGCTCCTTCGGCTTCCACCTCCAAAGCTAAAGTCGCGCCTCCAAAGGGGAAAGTTGTCGTAGATTCTGACAGCGATGTGGTGGAAATGCCTGCTCCACCACCGTTACCGAGGAAGACGAAGGCGAAGGCACCTGTCAAAACGACCAAGAAGAGGAAACGAATTGATGAATCCGGCGAAGAAAGCGAAGAATGGGAGGGCAGTAAGACCGTCAAGGTCAAAGCGAGGCCTGTCAAGACTGTCACTGTCTCGAAACCGAAGCCTGCCCCTCCAAAGGCAGTCGAGCCGACACCAACTGCAACGACGCCATCGGTACCCATCACCATGAAGAGGAAACCATCAACCACAACAGCTCCCAAAGCAGAAGTTGCTACCCCTCCTCCTCCCAAGCTGCCAAAGTTTCAGAAGCCAAAAATTTCTCTTTCGTTCAATTCACCCAATTCGAAGCAGACCGCCATACCACGACACAAGATGAAGCCTCCATCTCATCCTCCTAGTACCAACAACAGTGTACAAGGGTCTCCTACTATTCTCGCTCCCTCTCTCAGTCGGACACCTCTGCCACGAATTCCCAAGACTCCCGTTGTCCCTGCAGAATCCAGTCCGGTGTCCGTTCCTCATCCTGATACTGATCCTGCGCCGTCGAGTCCGGTATCTGTTGTCAATCCTGCGCCATCGAATCCGGTGTCTGTTGTCAATCATGCGCCTTCCACAGTACCGCAACCTGAATCCCTTCCTCCAGTGCAGGATACTGTTCCGTCACCACAGCCTCCTCCGCCCCCTGTAGCGCCGCCTCCAACAACGGCGCCTGTATCCCCACCTATTAGGATTAAGGAGGAACCGTTAGATTTCGACGCTATCTTAGCTCCGATTCGGGCTGCTAGAGCTAAAGTGGATGAGACTGCCCCGCCACCTCATTCGGCGCCTCTCCCTACGTTCGCTCGTCAGGAACACCAGTCCAGAGATCCTAGGTTGCACACGAATGCAGCACCTAGCTCTATCTCTGCGCAACCGAGTTCGGAGGGTATTCCGATACCAATACCAATACCCATTCCTCCTCTCAGTGCGCCGCCGAGCGGCCGCTCTGCAAATGGTTATGGTCCTCCTCCGATTAGTGCCCCACCCACTGGCAATCCCGTGAATGGTTATGGTCGCTATCCTTCTTTTAACCAGGATCCATCCTATGGATATGGATATCCCCCGCAGCCGCCTCACAACCACAATAACAATTATAGCACTGGATATGATTCAAGGTATCCTAATGGTGGTCCTGTTCCCCCGCCATCGAGTGCGCCATCCGCTCTGAATGGACATAGTCATAGTGTTCCTTCAAAATTCACTCCGGCATCAAACAACGAATTCTTTGGATACACTGGGAAACAGGGTCCTGGTGGTCTCTCCACGTATGTTCCGGTAAAACGCGAGCCTGTAGATGACGAGACTTGGAATCGGACTCGTGAACGAGACAGAGACAGTGGTTGGGGAAATAGGAAAGGAAGTGGGGGAGGTGGTAGTGGTTATCACGATAAATATGATAACCGCAAGAGGAGCAGGAGTCCGTATCGTGGGTACTCGAATGGCTCGAGACGTGACTCGGGTACTGGGCACTACTCGAGACGTAGTCCCAGCCCATCTGGGAGTCAATACTCTGGGAGAGGGAGGGACCCGAAACGTACCCGACGAGACGATAGCCAGGACCGCAGTGCAAGCCCGCGATATGCGAATTCACGGGATGGTATAAAGCCTGTTCCACCGAATGATCATGGATATAATAACAATGGGTACTATCAACGGGGGCGAGGGAGGGGAAGAGGGAGAGGTAGGGGAACTTGGCACGATGCACCTTGACCATGATCATTCACGTATGAATATGTCCTCATTCCATGTACTCTACTATAGTCGGTATTTAATCAACCCTACCGCAGTCTCTGTATGCCTTTATTCGCTCTGTACCAACTATGATGTTCAAGGATTTTGTGACGCGTCAAGTCGAGCTTAACCTCCTACCATCATCACGATTTCGGGGCTCAATGCAAAATGAATTCCTACCCACCGGAATTACTCGTACAACTGGCGCCAGTGATGTTTGTGGCTGGCCTTGATGCCCCGCCTGTCCCGCCACCGTCGCCATCGCCGTCGCCTGCAACCAAGTCGCAAGATGCATTCACTGTCCTCACCATGCGGCTGCGCGATGCGTTGCTGAATCAGCGCAAAGTAGCCATCTGGCAGCCCGAAAAAGCGAAATCGTTCCAAGTGATTCTCGTCGACCGCGACTTGCGCTTTCCGCCGCGCAAGATGGCGCCAAACGATGATGCCCCACATGTCCCAGTGCACTCCCCGCTTTCTCCCCTTACCCCGTCGTCGCCTCTGCATCCGGATGGGCTAATTGCGCCGATATGGATACGGAAACACACGACGCTCGTGCCGTCTGTGTTTGTGTTGTTCATGCGCATATTCGAGTACCCCCACGCGGCGCCGCGATCGCCGTTGGACGGGGCGGACCCGGATAGGGAGCGCGACCGGGAGCAGGAGGAGCGCAAGCGCGACGCAGACCTGGCGGCGTATATTGCGTTAAGGAAAAAGTCGACGAATGAACGCGGCATAAAGCTGACGGTGGTGCTGCTAGCGAGCCGGCGGATGCTGGACGATCCGTCGCTCGATGCGCGGCTGACGTTCATCAGGAAGCAGAGCGGGCTGGATGCGAGGGCGGCGCTGTTCGTGTTGAGTCCTGTTAGTCAGGCTGAGCTTGGTGATTTTGTTCAGAGGTGCGTGTACTGTTCAGTGTTCTGGTCCCAAGTCACCTCATAATATTATGACAGTTTACAACAAGCTCTCTATGAGCCTGCAGTGGAGTACTATACATCTCATTCTAAACGTGTTCGGCGGAAGCGGAATAGACATACACAGGCGCTCTCTTCGTATTCGAATCCAATTAGTCCTCTTGGGACGGCTGGTGGTTCACGGCCTCTTCGACCCGAGGGATGGACCGTGCGTTATGAATACAAAATGGCATGCTTTGCCGAGTTTCGGGGCGAAGATGAAGTGGCATTAAAGTGTGTTCTGTCTTCTTTGACGTTTCTTTTACCGTTGACAACAACGTCAGACACTATCAGGACGCTTACGAAGTGCTCGCTGTCATGTTTGGGTCCATTGCCATCCTCCCGCCACGCACGAAGCGTTGGGCGGAAGCGAAAGTGCTTGCGGACTGCATTAATGTCAAGGTGCATGATACCTGTTTGCGTTCAGCCATATAGAGTTCTGACATTTATTTCAGATCGTGAAGTTGTATATGTACAATAACGAGCATGCACTTGCACTCTCTCACCATACTACACACATACGGAAATTCGGCGATCTTTCAAGAGGGTGGAGTATAGGTGAAGATACTTTTGAGTACTGGAGTTGGATAGCTCGACAGTGAGAATTTTCACTCTGCAACTAAGGATGGCGTTGACATCCGCTAGATATCGAATCCTGTCTGAGCTCATGGAACAAGGAACCCACTCCTCCCTGTTGATACCTTCTCACCAACCGGTCGCCTTCACGAACGCTTTAAATTCGTTACTTACTAGCAGCTCCCCTCAGGCGGCATCGCGTGGGTCCACCCCTGCTCTCGAGATAGACGGCCTACGCTCGCTCGGGCTCAATCCGAGTCATGCATTGCAACATCCCGGGTTTTACTACTATATGGCGGCGCGCTGCACTGAAATGCGACGGGAACGGTTTTTGGCCACGCTTGAAGCAGAGGTAAGGTTGTTCTGAATTTCTTTTATCAGGATTGACACCATTCTTGTATAGGCTACAGAGCAGGGTATCTCATCTTCTCCAGGATTTGCGAATGAGAAAAAAGTCGATCACCTGGTTATCATCCTTGAAGTACGCTTCTATTCTATTTCTACGACTTGAAGCTAACTTGGCAAAGCTGTATACAAAAGCCTACGAACTGTTCAAGAAACATACTCCCACTACTCCGCAGACTCAGAGTCAAGCGAGATTGACACTTTGGATCGCATATCGAATTGGACAGACTTACTTCGATTCTGGAAAGTTTGATATGGCAGTCCGGTTTGTGGCACACGGTTCAATACGGAAGCTGACGCTAATTTATCTCTAAGATTCTTTGAGCGCATCGCGAGAACATATCGCAGGGAGAGCTGGGACACCATGCTTCGGCCATTATTGACGACTTGGTACGCATGTGTGCAGCAACTCGGTGACGTCGAGTTGAGTGTGCGATTGTTAATCGAGATGTTGGGACATGGTGGGCGTCTTGCTTCCTAGGCTTCTTCTCTTTTCAACTTCAGATCTAGGACTTGAAGACGTTGATGAGCCGGGAACTCTACAAGGTGATTTATTAGAGGTCTTGAAGGTACATTTTGAACATCGCATGGAGTTTAAACACGAATTAAGTGACGTTCCAGAGCACAGTTCCGACAACGCCTGATGAGCCTCTCCTAATTGACTCATCAGAGTCACAGCCAATTTGCAAGTGTGATATGTCTTGCCAATGTTCCGTTCGCTGACGTTGGCTCTAGTTGATTGCGATGTTGTCTTCTGGCAAACGGAAGTCAAAGTCGGGGAAGCGGCGGCATTCCAGCTGACAATCACCGCTCCAGAAGATGTGGCCATTTCCGATTTACCATTCACGTCTTTGACTATAACGTTCGCCGGCACCTATGGTCCCATCACTCTGCAGCATGTCGACGGAGAGAGTTCCAATATCTCGAACCGCTATCTAAGCTTGGGGACCTTGTCGGATGAGGCGAAGACGCTCGAGACTAGCTTAAGGTGGCAGCAGGGCTCCAGCTTGATCTTATCAGGCACTATGGTTTCTCATGTTCCTACTACTCTCAGAGTAGAAGAGTTACTTTTGACTCTTGTGCACGGAGCTTGGAACATTCAGATCCCTTTGGACCCGACCAGTTCCCGAACCGGTTCCCCTCGGCCGCTATTACATAGGTGGCTGTCGTGCGTATCACCTCCACGGTTCATTGATGTTAAGCGAGAAGATCCGTCCTCGGTTTTGTGAGTGCAAGCATCTGCCACCCAATGTGAAGCTGACGTTCTTTCGAACTGTAGTGTTCGATATCGATCTCACAGTGTTGAATTGGATCTCTCGCATCCTTCACCTGCGTGTATAGACGAAGAATATCCTATCACGATTGAGGTGACTAATGTGGATGATCAGGACCTCGAGGTCTTTGTGGATATTCTCCTCCAACCAACCGAGGTCGACGATGCTGGTCAGAATATATTGTGCTTGAATCCTGGACTGTGCCTAACGATTGCTCTAGTTAACTCGATTACTATCGACGGGGAATCCTCTTCGAGCTTCATCAAAGGTGTCCCCTTTGGAACACTCTCACCTGGAGAGAACTCCGTGAAAGTCTTACATCTTACTAGTACGGGTGGTGCAGGAGACCGTATACTCGATATCTCTTTGCAGTCGAGATCTAAGAAAAGTTTCAACGGGGAACCCATTGAAGACGTCTCGGAGGTTCTGAAGACTCTTGTGGTGCCTACTGTAGCAGCACTGAACATCACCCACGATGTGGTGTATCGGCGGTCGCTGAAGGAGCGGATGGGATTGGCTGACCTCCGATCCTTCGATGAGGACTTCTGGGATGACGGCCAAGGCGGAGAGGCTGAGGTGAACCTTATGATCGAGTGTGCAGGTCCTTGGAGTATAGAGATGGAGAGAGTGACACTTCAGCGACAGGTAGGCTTCCTTCGTCCATTTCAGTACCTCATTGATTGAGTGTTCGTAGGATAACGACGAGGCCAAAGTTCTTGAAGCCTCCTCGGACGACGACGACAGTGATCTTCCTTCAGAGTACCTTCCAGGCGATCAGTTCTCCGCTTGGTGCCGTATTAGTTTATCGCCTACTGAATATCCCTCGCCTGCTATACCAAGCGCGGGCGAATACACCATACATTGGAGAAGGTCAGAATCATCTCTTCACCATTTTGCTATAGTCTAAAACGCTTCAAGGATTCACAAGGACGGCACGCGTGGTCCCGCGTCCAAGAGCACCGTGTCACTTCCATCTCTTCGGCCTCCGACAGACGGGCTTATTGGTCTACTGCATATTGCCCCCACTGCTCGATTACACCAAACCATTCCCCTCAGTCTTGTCATCCGCAACAACCATCCTTCGCGGGCCGCTAATATTACGGTGCACGTCGAGCTTGACCCGTCAGATGGTTTCGTCATAGCAGGCATACGCAATGGGCGTATTCCTATCCTACTCCCTGGCTCTGAGGAGAAGGTGGTGTGGAATCTCATTCCGATAGAGTGCGGACATGTGGCGCTTCCTAGGATCAAGGTCATAGATAGACGGAAGGCGATGCAGGAGGCGGAAGCGGAGGAAGAAGCGGTGAAGATTGTAGATGTGCGTCTGGATTATAGACGGGAGGAGGTTGAGGAGAAGGATGAGGATGAGGATACGCCTGCGGACAATGCCCCTCGGGCGGTCGTGGGCACTGTATTTGTTTCGCCGTAGGTTGAGGTGAAACCCAAGTATTGTACTTAGATCCCATTGATCTTCATTTTTTACAGATAGACTACCGCGAGAGTGTCGAAAGGAATATCGCCGATGGCGGCGCGCGCCGTCAGCGCCGACCTACAAGCGAATGCTGGTGTAGGCGTTGTCAACTACGTTCCGGAAATTCATCTCATGCCGCGATCTTGTTGTGTCGTGAGAATAGTGGCTCATGTTGATCATCCAACATTGACGGCATCGTCCTCTTTTCTTTCCTCTTCCATGCCAAGATACGGGTACTTCCAGGCCAGCGACGACTTTACCCGCATATTCTATCCAACATCAAAAGGAAATGCTCTCTGGGAGCCTTCTCCACTTGTGGCGCTCAGGCGAGACGGCACGCTTGGTGACGGTTTCTGGCCCAAAGGGATGCTGATAGGCGACCTAATCTTACGCTCTCCGAAAGGGGACGTAAGCTATATGTGGAATGTTATTCTTCCGTCGGATGATCCACGCAACATTCGTGGACCCCCAGGCTTCCAGCATTTGGTTCTTGACGCGTCCACGGACATTACCGTCGATCCTGAATGTTTTCCTCCATGTAGCATATTTGGAGCCACAAACGACTGCACTAAACCTCTAGTTACCGAAGAACTGTACGTAGATCGTCATTGACTTTCCCGTCCTGTATCATATCTCAATTCAGAGACGCGCCCCACAAGCTGAGAGTCACAAGTATGGCAAGCGAGGCTGCTATATTCGCTCTTCCTCTAGGTGGAGCGTCCTATGAATGCACTCCTTCGGGATTGGTTAAGCTACGCGACTTTGCACTTCAGCATGGTTTCCGTTGGCATGAGTACGTATCTGGCGGGCTTGGGTACGATTTTACCAATGGTCTCATGTGCCTCGTCACTGGGTGCGAAAAAGCACGCTACTGGGCTTCCGCGTACTATATCAACAGGAACGCCGGGGTCGAAAATTTCTCCATTGATATCGATATGACAGTTTCTGGTGATTCACAAGTATTCCGCCGCAACGATGCTTTTCAGGGAAATGTGCTGTCGCATCAGGAAGGCGAAGACGATAGTAACGATACTACTGTTGACCGGCACTGTCTCGCCTTTCGCGCATTTCATATTTCCCTAAAGCCGTCACTATTCTTGAACCTTCCGTGTGTGAAGAGAATCTACGAAAAGCCTTCGAACAGGTTTTCATTTCTTCCGCGAGCCTTTCAGCCACCAGTCAAGTCTTATGAGCAACTGTTCCCGGTATGTCACCCCCGGCGTTTCGTCCCAGGCGCTTATCGTGCTTTTTAGACCTTCCATCCATCGTTGGCGATAAACCAGCTAATTCACCAATCAGTTTGTGCTCTGCTAGTCCTGTTTCGTGAACTGAACGTTGGACAGGCTCCGAAGCTCGTGATAGTTCTTGTACACGACAACGATATAATCGCAGCCTTGGAACTGGTCAGTCGACTGCGCGTAACACCTGCCGTACTGAACCTAATCTCAGAATAATAACAAACTCCCTACCGTGGAGGAGCTCTCATACCGAATGACTTTCAGCGCAGTCATCGCATGTACTCCTGGTAACTGCGCTCTTGCATTTGTCTGCTGGACACTGAAGCAATTCGCAGATAATAATGCGTACCTCATTAATCGATCAGAGTACGATCGTGGAATCCTTGGGCGCCTCTTTGGCTTACTTCGTAAACCGCTTGCTTCCCTTGGCCTTCTGAGCTTCGCTGTAGTTAATGTGTAAACAAGGACGAATTGAACAGCAGAGGTTGTAGCAAGGATAGGTTCCGACGACTCCGACTGGGTCGCGCTATGACGTTGAGATGCAATCAGTGTCCACTTCGAAGAACCCGCCTCCCCTGCCTGCTCGGAAAAGCACACAGTTAATGTCGGATTCAGATATGATGTTTGGTAGGCGTTGTTTTCCCACTTTGTCTGTGTTTTTTTTTTTTGCTCATCTACTCGTAGGAAAGCAGCACGATGTCGCTGAATGTATGGATAATTGCATGTTCCAAATCGAGACGGCTTTGTTGAAGTTCGATGGCGTGAGCGATTCGCAGAGTGAGAATGACAAGACGAGCGTGGTGAAACGGTACTTATGTTGGTTCTGTAGCTTTTTACTTGAAGCCGATTCCGAAGTGCGGGTTATTCTACGGCAAGATTCGCCAGAATGTCTTGGCTCTGGACGAGAATCTTGAGAAGGAAGACCTCTTTTCGCATTTGCCTGTGAATGTCGGCGAAGAAGGGTTTGATATCTATGACGGTCTCGGGCAATACTTCTACGACGTTGTTGATTACAAGGATCAGAAGGCGCCCATGCAATTATCGATTGTAAACCTACCGCCGCTCCTTCATATACAACTTCAGGTAGTTCAAGACTGCGTTCTTATTAGGATGTTGTTGCTGATGTTTCTTTTTTCAGCGTGTTCGGATTGATCGAGAACTGGTCCAGTCCTGGAAATCGCAAGCCTATGTTAAATTCGACGAGACGATTTACATGGATCGATTCATGGACGATGCGGATCCAGGAAAGAAGGCTCAATCGCGTGTCATTGAGGATGAGCTCAACAAGTTGCGGGAACGATTGAGCACATTGCAACGCGGCAAGGTGGGAGCTTGCGTATCCCCGTTGTTTCTTTGGCTGAAGTTTTATGTCTAGAATGGATCGTTCCAGGGCGCGCTGGATCGCACGCGAGACTTCTTGTCGCAGGCATGCTCCGACTTTGAGGATGTCAACCATGAGATTCTCCAGGACATGGAGGAGATGTCGCGAGTGTTGCACAGCGAGATTGAGGACCTCCAGCCGGAAATCGGGGCGCTGAAGAACGATTTGGAGGAGATATGGGAGAATGAGCGTAAGGTTCCGTCCACCGCGGCTCGACGCCGACGTTTGGGCACTACTTTTTCTACTCGCGCAACCTGCCCGACTCGCCGGACCAGTGGTTCAAGTACAACGATTCGGAGGTGTCGGTTATTTCGAAGCAGGAGGTGTTGGCGGATACGACTGGTTCGACTGCTAACCCGTACTTGGTATGGCTTTCGCGACGTGACGCCACGATTTTGAACTGATCGGTGTATAGCTGGTCTTTGCGCGAAAGGACAGCAATGTTGTTGATACCGTTAAGCGCTATGATAGGCTTCCCGGTGAGGCGTTGGTTTGATTTTGAGAGGTGGTTGGTTGGTTGGTTGTATTGAGAGGCATGTGTATATCTATGCAACGGATTCCCCCCCCTGCGGACTGAATTTTTTTTTACACTAATGATGTATCTTTGGAAACATATTGGGTCGTTTCTCGTTCTTTTTCTTGTGAGATAACGGGTCCTCGCAGTTCTACGTGACATGCTTTCGTGAGCCTTCCTTCCTCCTTTTTGATCACCGTGCCCTTGACTCGCACCATAGGTTCTCGCTCTTCTGCTTCAACGTCTTTGTGTTGGAGTAGTACTGGCCTATCAAGACCGAACCAACCATGTTGAAGCTATGCTCGATATATGTTCTAGGGTGATTCCCCTTTCCATTGCGGTCAATTACTGCCGACCGCTTTCAACACATCGGGGGTATCAGTTTTTCTGGGCTGAGAAAATAGTTAGAAAAATATGATTTTATGTGCCCAGAAAAGCGAATTTACTCAGAATCAATCCCGTCTCGGGAAGTTTGCTTTTCCCGTCTGAGAAGTGATCTCAGAAAACTGGATTTTCTCGGAAACTTCCCAATCTGGGAAAGTCTGATTTTCTCGGCTCAGACGGCATCTGAGAAAGGCGGCTTTTCTCATCGCTTTTCTGCGCAGGGAAAACCTGATTTTCCAAGATGACAAAGGTGCTTGCAGACCTTTGGACTGTTTTCTCAGCTGAGAAAGGCAT
The DNA here is from genome assembly GCA_036872995.1 of Hymenopellis raphanipes. Lineage (NCBI taxonomy): Eukaryota > Fungi > Basidiomycota > Agaricomycetes > Agaricales > Physalacriaceae > Hymenopellis > Hymenopellis raphanipes. The sequence goes on from JAYMDG010000011.1 coordinate 702,208, forward strand.
GTAAGAGCCTTTGTCATCTTGGAAAATCAGGTTTTCGCTGCTGAGAAAAGCGATGAGAAAAGCCGCCTTTCTCAGATGCCGTCTGAGCCGAGAAAATCAGACTTTCCCAGATTGGGAAGTTTCCGAGAAAATCCAGTTTTCTGAGATCACTTCTCAGACGGGAAAAGCAAACTTCCCGAGACGGGATTGATTCTGAGTAAATTCGCTTTTCTGGGCACATAAAATCATATTTTTCTAACTATTTTCTCAGCCCAGAAAAACTGATACCCCCGATGTGCAAGTCATTGTTCGCTAGTGCGAGATAAGATAATCTAGGGTCATCGTCGGCTGCAATCCACATGTACATACAATACGACGGCCATCCAATTTTTTGGGGTTACTAGATTGCTCGTCGTGTCCACCATCATCGCGGGTACACTTCCTACTAGAGAACTAGATATTTCGCGACGCGTCCTTCGTGGATTGGATACGATTCCTCGAGATCGTTCTCGTACGTTTTCAAAGACGCCTCCGCATTTAGTGCCAACTAATCCACGTTCTAAAAGGTTCCGTCTCTAATGAACAATCCTTTGTTACTCCCAGAGCTCGTGGAGTTGGTCGTAGAAAATCTTGGCGGTGAAACTGCCAGTGTTCAAAATTGCGCGCTCATATCACGAACATGGGTCATCCCCTGCCAGCGCCACCTCTTTGATAGCATCACCTTATTCGATTATACTACGGCAAGCTGCCTCCTCGACCACCTCCTCCACTATCCCCACCTCCAAAATCTTATCCGATTCATCTTCATCTTGCCGACACCCACCAACATCCTCACCGCCTTATTCCCTCTCCTTCCTCGTTTAACCGATCTCAATTTATTCTTCAACCCAGCCCAATTAGAATCTCATCCTTTCCACCAAGAATTCATCAAAGCATTCCAGACTTTCTTGCACACATCCCAATCGCTTACGCTGCTCGCCATCAACGATCTTCGAGATGATACCGATTTTCAACAAATATTCTCATATCTGGAAGGCACCAACATTAAACACGTCTCTTTGTCCACAGATCCCGACGCCGTGGGCTATCCGCGCAAGGCGAATCTTTCCAACTCAACGCCCGCGCTTCGTGTCGTACACCTTCCCGCCATTGAACGGCTTCATTTCAATTTTCCAGATGTCCAAAAACTGCACACTGCCCTCGCCTTCTGGCTCGGCCAATACCCGGCAATGTTTCCGAATTTACAACACTTGGCGGTTATTGTCCGTCGGCCTTGCGACGTAGGCCTACTGTTTCGGGGTGTTCTACAAACTGCAGCTCTCCAATTGGAGTCCTTCAGATTGGACTTGGTGCCTGGTACGTCTAAAGTTATTTGTCTGACTCTGCAAAGCAAGTCCTAACGAAATCGTTAGGCATGCTAAACGACCTGCCGATATCCGAGGGCCTCTTCGAAGGCCTTCACGTCAACCATTTCAAGATATGTATAACTAGACCCGGTATCCGCCGCGAAGAAGCGCGGTCCTATATCAACTGGCTCTCCTCAATGTTCCGCTCCCTCGCCGATTCGCGCACCACCATTCATTTCACTCAACTCACATTCACCTTTAATTCTCCTAAAGACACCAAGGCTGTTTCGGTCGAGTGGGCGGCACTTGATGAAGTACTGTCCCATTCGGCATTTAGGAGCGTGCAGCATATTTACTTGAAGGACAACCCTCCCAATTCGATCTTTAACGACTGCGACGCGCAGCCAGAGCTTGAATCCACGATACGGCGCATTTTTCCGCGCCTCGCGAGTCAGGGAGTTCTTTGCTTCCAGTAGGGATGCCAGTCGGATGGTTGCCGCCGTGAGCTGCGGAGGGTAGTTCGGACAGGAAGCACAGAAGTGATAGCCAGCGTCGCGTTATAGTTTGACAATCGTCGTAAGAACGGGGGCTCGCGGCTCGACATCTTGTCCACGTCTCCGGCCCACGGATAATCTTGACGTAGGCTTCTTCCGGAGCCTTGTACCAGACTGACCATATCGTGTACCGGCTGCGCCTCGTCTTCTGCATTTCAAGTACGCCACTGATGAACGCGTTCATACCCGCGCACGTCGTGGAGGCGAAGCGTTTGTCCACTGACGCGCTAATGATGAGCTGTTGTTCTGGGTCATTTAGGATAACAATATAGATGCCGTCCCAGCTTTTGAGCGGATATAAAAAGTGTGGCGTCATATTTGCCAGTCGTCCATATCGCAGCTGCCACGCGAGAGTAGCGATGTCACTGCAAATCGCTGCTCTGTATTGTGATCCACTAAGAAAACAGGATACAAAGGTAACGTACTAGCACAAGTTCGCCGTCGCCGCTAAAGCCGAATAATTCAAGATCCAGATCGACGTTATGAACGAGGTCCAACTGGTTCCAAGCCTCAGCTCGTAAGTACAGTATAGCCTCTGGTTCCGTGTTAAGAATCCTGTCGGCAAAGCCGAGTCCAAGGATCCGGAGGATCACGTAGCACCCATCAACGACTAGAAAATTGCACCTTGACATCAAAGGGATTAGGTGCTGATTCTGACTGGAATAAAAGGGAAACTTCACCTTCTTCGCACTTAGGACGTATCCTATGATAGTGCTCAGAAATCTTGTGCTGGAACTGAATACACTCACCTTGTCCTCATCCAGGGACTGGACTCTTCTTGAAATTCAGTCCTTCACTCATTTGATGGTCGGGTTTCGGAAAGTCGGTCGGCTATAGAAGTCGGGACTGGTCGTTCGTCCATCGAGCGCGTCACCGCAGTACTTCGTCCTCATCCTCGTGGTATCGAACTCGAAGGAATCGTGCTTGAGGAAGTCGAGTCGGCTTGTGGATGCGAACATCGTCCATAGCAAGGTAAGGGAGCGGTCGACTTGTAGGATAAACTTGTCGTTGATCGGCTTATGGATTCAAAAGGGTGGCGTAGAGGCGGTCGGCTTGCGGAATCGAAGGTGCGAGTCGTGCTTGAGAATAGGGCGTGTTGTGGTCAGTCGGCTGCAGGATAGCGGGTCGTCGGTCGGGTTGTGGGAGCAAGAGTAGGAAAAACGTAGAGTCGGTCGACTTGCGCGAGTAACGTAGAGTCGGTCGGCTTGCGGAATCAAAGGTAAATCGTGTCTTGAGGATCGAGGCGTGAGCGGTCGACTTGCGGGAAGAACGTGTCGTCGGTCGGCTTGGGGCACGGAAGGTAAGTTGTGGCTTGAGGATGGAGAATCGCGCAGCAGTCGACTTGCAGGAGCTATTCTTGAGCTGGCAGCCGTCATCCAGTTGGCAGTCTAAGTTTATCAGCCACTGATCTGACCCAGCAGTTAAGAAACGCACGCACAGAATCGAGTCGGTTGTCGGCACTTGGTCCAGCGCGCCAGGTAGGTCAGTCGGCCTGCGTCAGATCGAAATTGAGGCGTCGTCGTCCTGGGTGGTCGTGAGCCAATGAATGAGAGGGAGTGTGTGGGAATAATGGTGGTGTGGACGAAAGCAAGAATGGGGGCCACACTGAGATGCGCGTCCTTTTATATGCAAGGGGGGTTCAGGGCTGTGCAACAACAACAATGGGACCAAATTGGGATAGCCGTCCATTGTTCTGATGGCGTCAAAGTTGATGGTCCTTATGTGGCGCTTTGAAGTTCAGGCTCCAAAAAAGGCAAGAATGTCGTTGGCATTGAACACTCCACTTGGCAATGTCCATTTGCTTTGGAGATACTTGTCGAAGATAACATGATATTGCCTTGAGTGAGTCTGGAATAATTAGATGGTCCAATTCTCTCCATTGTGCGCTAATCTAGCTGGATCAACACACCTTCTTTTGCTATGCCGTATCTACGAGCAATGCGCGAATACATGCGAACAGCCCTTCACATGTACTCAGTAATATTTCATGAGATACCTAGTCGTAGTGGCAAAATGGCAAGGTTGCACTAATTGGTCCAATTTTTCTGCCTCCCGATGTGTCTCGCAGCGCCTTCATGGTCAGAATATTCGATGGCGACCATGGAAATAGTTCTGCCACGAGAGATAACAATGTAAAGCACACTTATGCGACTCACCTCCCGCTACAATTTTACTAGTACAGTCTACAAATTTGGCGTAGTATCTTGGGATCACCTCACATTAATCTTTCATATCCTTAGTAAACCAATCGTCGGACGAAATATCTTCAAAGCTATGCACAATCTGTATATTTCATTAGGTCGATAGATAGATTCAAACAGGAATCAAAATGACCCACCCAGTATGACAGAATGCCTGCGATGGTGTCTGGCCCGGGCGAGAGAACTTCGGGAAGGCCATCTTCCCCTTCACCGATGCGCAAGTGAATGGGCGGTGATTGCTTCCATGTACCACCGATGCCATCTTCATTGCGATAGACGATGATGAAAATCCAGGATCGTCCATCGGTTAGCGCGCCACGGAGAATGTTTTCACTGAGAGTGGTCAGCATGTACCGTCCGTCTTTGAGGACGATGGACACACTTAAGAATCGTGGCGCAACCATAGATCTCGCTCACTGCTTGGGGAATATAGTCAGCCAGAGCTGACTGTTTGGCTTCCACAACAAAGAAACCAGATGACAGTCTGTGAACTTGTGCGATTTGTACGCCGGCTAAGAGTGTGGCTGTGGATGTTATTTAGAGGAAGTTCAACAGTTGGGAATTGGAACCTGACCTGCCAATGGCGGGGTGGCAACTACCGCAGTGTAATCCACACGACCAGAGATCGAGCTGATGCTCTGCAAGTGAATATGTTTAGATGGTATGGGCTGTTTCATGGTCAAAACCATTTGACGGTCGCCATCCTGAATCATCGCAGACGCTCGAAAGAAGAAAGTGTCAATCCAAGCCCGCGCTCCTGCTTCGTTCTGATGAGACTTGAGATCCAATAGATGCAGAACGACAGTAACACTCGCCTGCCGGGGCACAAGCATCTCGAGCCTTTGCAAATGCCGGTACATGGTCGGAGATGACCACACATCTTGCGCACCGAGCTTAGCAGTCGATGCCAGAAGCGCCGGCATATCTTGACGGCGTAGTTGTATGAAGCCATCGTGTTCAACGTGCAAGGGGGCTTTGAGAATGTCGCCGTTCACATTGGAGTACGTGAAGGACTGACGATAGGTACATTAGCGAGCGGGAAACCAAATGACCGATAGTGGACCTGAAGTTCCGCTAGACGAGATTCCATTAAGTGCATTAAGCCAGTCAGATGCTCTAAAAACTGTTCCCCCTTCTCATCTGTGTCAGCTTCTTCAGTTTCTTCCTCAACAATCAATGTCTTTGCTAGAGATTGTAGTGACTGAAGAGCAATAGATAGTTCGAGGCCACTAAGACCAGAAATCTTTTTCGTCTTTGATTTCATCGTGGAAGTAGGAAATTAAAGTGTAACGCCGTCGGCAACTCGATCGTCTGCCTCTTACCTCCATGATCCAAGGCTCTGCTTTCGTATTACTGCTCCTGAGCTGGATCTCCCTCGTCGCCTGCAACACAGAAATCATAAATTTCAGCATTGAAGAGGGAGCGCCCTCTTTCCAGTATGCTCAGTTGCTTGTTGGTGAGATGGACCGACTAAACGCATACCAGGCTAGATCAGTTCCCCATCAAACTCAGCGCAGCCGCCAACGAAATCGAGTCGGCTATACTTATAAATGAGGCCGTCGAAGGAGGACACGCTGGGGACCTCTGGTTCTCTCTAGATACCGGTGGTTCTTGGACCGCGTATGACAAGTTTACACTCAGGATATCTTGGGCGGCCAGTGTATGTTTACATTCATCTGTCCATTCTACATACCTGACTATTCACACCCTTGCAGTATCCAACGGACTTTTCCATTACCATCTACAATCTACCAGAACCTGTTCTTGAACGCGTCAAATATGCGCATATACACGCCGTTCATTCGGGTGTCTTTACTCCACCAGCGGAGCGCGTTTCGGAACAAATGCGGATTTCATTTACGGTTGTCCTTGAGCCGCTGATTTTTGGTGTACTCCCGTTGTCTGTTCAGCCTATCCTTCTTTGCCTGGCAGTGGTTTTAATGGGCGCGGGGTTCATTACACCCAACGTATACGCGGTTCTGGCTAAGATGGCAATGGAAGCTAGGAAGGAGAGTGTGTTGAAGGCGATGAAGAGGAAGTGAGATTGAAGCAGTTCGCGTGCCACTCTCGGAATAAGCTGGGACTGACTCATGTTTAACGACTCTCTTCACTGTGTCATGGAGACTTCTGATGTTTTTATTGGCTCGCTAACGGTCTTTTCATTGCAGCTAGGAGACAATAAATTATCTTCCTCCACTGGATCATCGTATTCCATGGAATGCACCTTTTCTCTGTCAAGGGATGCAAGGAACACTACGTGACTCCCAGTCTTACGGTCAAGTTAAGATGTTCGCGAATTCATTGACATATGCAATGTATTTGATTAGAAAGCATTATAATATTCAAAGCTGAACGTTGATAGCAAAACAACGAAATATGGCCGCCGCCAAAGAACTGAATAGGAAAAGCGGCATTAGGGGAAAAGTTAGAGAACCGACGTGAAGAACTTTAGACTCTTTTCCGAAGTAGACAGAGAGTATGATTTCCGCCACATGCAACGGCCTCGGTGCGCCAAAGTCCACCAGTACGGCGCACAACCACCCGTGGTGAGTCCGCATTAGCCTCATCAGGGCCCAATCCAAGCTCCCCGCTGTTTGCTTCGCCCCAGGCATACAAAGCGCCAGCCGTGGTAATCGCCATCCCTCCGCGCGAGCTCGCAGAGATAGACACCACGGGATCGTCCTGCCAGCTATCCGGCATCGGGACTTCGACGGGGACAGAAACACATTTAACGTCCTCGGGCTGGGCAACCCCCAGCTGTCCGACGTCACACTGTCCACATGCAAAGACGCGCCCGTTGGACGTGAGAAAGAGGGAATGATTGGAGCCGCCCGAAATCTGCACGACGCGGTCCCCGTTTAGTTCCGCCTCGCTAAGACCGATGACGCGTGTGGGTGTGAACACGATGGCATCGCTTCGTCGGCTGGTGCCTCCGGTGCCAGTCTCGCCATTGTTATCGAGGCCCCAGCCCCAGATGGCGCCTTCGGTGTCGACAGCAAAGGACGTGTGGGCTCCGGCACCGACGACCGTCGCCTTTCGCCGTCGGGTACCGAGGATGACTTTTTCGGGCGTGGTGCCATTGATTCGGCGTCGCTCTGGGACTTTACGCCCGAGTTCGCCAACTTCGCCTGCGCCGCAGGAGTAGACGTTGCCGTAGGAAGTGAGAAGAATCAGATGATGTCCACCAGCTACGACAGAGACAAATTTTTCGAGGTTCTGCGGAAATTTCAGGAGTGGCGAAGGGTTGAATTGATGCTTCAGTCCAGTTGAGAATCCTAGAGGGCCTCTGCTATCCTAAGTGAACCAGTTATACGACTCGAAATACAGGCTCTGAAGTGCCCCAGACCTTGAAGGTGCCCCAGACACGAAGTTCGCCTTCAGAGCTTATAGCTGCTGAGACTGTACTGCCAGCCGCAATCCGGACAGCACGAAAGTTTTCATCTAAAAGGACTTGGACGCGTTCTGGAGTGTACAGAATGTCGCTTTCTGCAGGTAGACCTAGCGCCGCATCGTCATTGCTGCCACTCACCCACACCTGAACCGTGAATTAGCCACAGGTCACAAGAAAGAAACGTGAATCCAAACGGCTCCAGTTTCGTCGAGGAGAAGGATATGCGTTCCGCCCGCCGCGATAGCTTCGAACCCGGCATTTGGCTCAGAGCCAAAGAGGTTTGATGTAAGGCCTTCTTCGGCCCATGGATTTCTCTTCAACTTGTCGCTTGTGTCGCTGACACTTTCGCCCATGCCCAGCTGCCCAAAGTTGTTCAATCCAGAGGCCCATAGTTGCAGCGGTGGACGCGAGTGGTTGGGCGGGCCCGGGATAGGGAGAATGGTATGCGCCATTCGCGTGATGATGGCAGGAAGAGAGTCTGAGTTGGGTGACAAACCGAAGTGATGGCGTGTAACGGTACCGTGACCTCCTGCGCGCATATCCGCCTTCGTACGACCACCACCACTACCGATTTTTCATCGTGTTACCGCCTCTACCGTTGATTATTTTCAACGAGGTCTTTTGTGGCGAGAACCGGAACAAGAACAGTAGCGCATTACAACTACCAAGACCGCCAGCGTCTATTATCACCATTACATTCCTTTTACCGTCCTGACGAGGCCATATACGTGTTTTTTTGACAAACGAACGGACAGCCATTTAGATGACTCTGCACGCTGACCCTCGAGACAGCGCTCGTTTCCGTATGTCTCGCAGAAAATCGAAACGCAGGGAGACATCTCGGGCGGATGTCTAAAAGACGCCACTCCCCCCGTCAGAAAGACAATCTTCTGGAGAGCGTTCCGATGTTGGAACAGACAGTATCGGAACAGGCTTCGTTCATTCGATAGTTGGTCGCGGTGCAGTCCGACTTCATCTGTGCCATGAACAACACATTGACCAAAGCCTTGTCTGCCTTGGTGGTCCATACACCTAACCCACTGTCTCATCCAGCACCCCCTCCAGAGCCTCTATCACCCTCACATCGTACAGACGGACGCTGAAATTCAACCTATCACCTCAGCGTAGGAAAGACAACGACTGAGGAGGGCAATGAGAAGAAGCTGTACATATTCATATTCGAGGATGCAGCAGTCGAACTTCATCGTTGTGGTGTGAAAGAAACCGTACACCCTCCTAATATTACAAGTACAATACACACAACATCAGACCTTTGCCACATCATACCATATCCTTCTTGTCCATCTCCGCTTCCTCGTAACCGCCGCATCCTTATAGAAATACGGCCTCGGATCAAGCCACGATCCATTCGTATACACCCACCCATTCGCATCCCCGCCCTGCGGATTCCACGACGCATCCACGTCCAGCCGCCAATCCTCCGTCTCCACAAAAGCCCATCCCTGATCCAGCGAGAACGTCAAATTCGTGCTGCTGAGGAAGCCCAGAGTTAGCGGAGCGCAGTAGGAGAAGATGATTGTTTACCTCACGGATCCATCATTCCACCCGTCCTGTCTGCGCGTCCAGGCGGTGCGCTCATCACTGAGCAAGTTCGCCTTGCTCCAAGCCGATTCGTCAACTTGTGCGTCAGCGCCAGACGGTTTCACCAGTCTCTCATTCTCAAACAGCTCCACTTCGCGTTTCGGTGCAGTCCAGCAGGCATCAGTGAGATTGTTATCATCGAGGAACCGCTGCGCGAAGCTGACGAGAGGAAGCTTGGTGTCGAGACCAGCTTTCTGGCGAAGCCATCTCAGGTCCGTGTCGCTATGCAGGAGATTCAGCAAGGTGGCTATCCAGTACTGGATGTAGGGATTGGTAACAACGAATGGGGCTAGTCCTCCGACTAGACATATAGCCCGAAGAGGGAGGTATGGGAGGGAGACGAGTATGATGCCGGGTATGAGACTCAGAACAAGGGCTGTGAATATGTAAGGGGTGTAGGGTGTTCTGTGGGTGACGTGGAGGACGAAAGGGTAGACTGCGTCGTAGCCATCTGAACTAGAGAAGAGTGAGAATACTGGCATGTGAAATATGGACTTGGACCCACAATAACCCCATCAAATTTTGGATTGCTTGAATATTGCCCTGCCAGTCGACAGAGCCTTCCGAGGCCGTATCTGCTGGATCCGGTGCCGCAGGGGGATCTAATAACGATGCAGCAGACATGGCCGGTGTATATTTGTATGTCGCCAGTGTGATACCAATGACGATGATTTGCGGAAGGAGGAAAAGCAGTCGAGGGAAATAGCCTAGCAGTCAAGTCAGAGCAGCTCACACGACGCGAACTGAAGGCCTCACAGAGAAAAGCGTACGCGGCCATCCACGTCGTTGTGACTTTCCATCCCCGCCTCCACATCACGATCTCCTCCACCCGGTCCTGCATCCAAAACACGGCGCCAACCTTGGACACAAACCGGCGGAAGTTGACTGACATTATCGGTATCGACAGAGGGTCTTTCGCGGACATCAAAGGCGCCTTGTCACCTTTCTTTACACCTATAGTATTCTGGGGTGTAGTCGGAACAGACGACAAGAGAAGATTCGGTAGCAAGTTCAGCGCTGCGTTTTTCGCGGGAGACATAGGAGCATTGGCTGGAGGCGGTTTGCCATCTGTTGACGGCTCGGGGAGGGGAAGGGAAGTGCGAGTTTTGGGAGACGGCCGTTTACCTTTGTCAGACTTTCGGGGAAGGCGCGTCGCGCAAGGCGGAATTTCAACGGTCGCCATCGGATATCCTCACCATGAAGGCGGAGACGGAGTACTGAACCAGTTCGTCGTCGTCACAGACACTGGCCAAGTTATATTCGGACCGAGAATCCGAAATTGTCATTCCGTTTTACTGTGGCACTCGTAACAACATGTGACAGTGACCAAATCGTCACGCTCGCGAGATGGCATGCCTTTCTCCACCGACATTCAGCTGCACTCCTTCCCCGTTTACCTCTCGGCAATGTCACGTCATCTGTCTTGCTTGCGAAAAGCACACTTTTCGCCACCTTCAAGTTGAAGAACCTTCAGGACTTCAATGCGGCTCGACACCAGTTATTATTATCTCCGACATAAATGTTGATGTAACCTTGGTCCTCCTGTCTTAGCACTGTTACACCAAGTCGATCAGACAGGCCAGGGCCCTCAACCTCAAAAGGCTTCAGCGTCTTATCGCTTGTCCTTCACTTCAACGCTCAAGTTGACATCATGGGCGGATTCCCCGTTGTCTTCATCGGCTACGAGCTCGAGGATGATGCTCTAGACATCTATCAATCCTCTAACAGCCCTGGAGAGGCAGCCAAGTCTCTACTCCACTTCGTCGAATCAGAAACTGGTAGGCCAGCAAGCATCGTCCGCTACGACGACTCCAAGGGCCAAACACACAAATTCCTCTGCTGCTTTGCGGATCTCAGCGGTCGGACCTACTCTGTGAAGGAAATGCAGGCTATTCCTGTACCTTCTGAGTTTCTTGGCGTGCCGAAGAGGGTCAAGACCAGAGGGGAGTTGGAACGCAAGTTTTCTCCGAGCGCGATGGTAAATTCCTACGACGCAAATAGCAAGACTCGAGCAATACAGAACCCGATTTTGATTAATCGAGGGCCCGGTGTTGACCAAAATAGCGTTTAAACAGCCGTTCGATTAATCAGAGGTACCTTTCGATTAATCAAAGGTAGTATTTCCATGTGTCCCATAGCCACCAAAATATACCTGTTTAAACATACATCTGCGACTCGATTAAACACACATCGGACTTGTTTAATCAACAGAACTTCGTATAATACACTATATTAAACACAACAAACGATACAGATTGACCGATTAATCGTGTACTTAATCGCGGCGATTAATAACGGTGAATATAGAGAGAATTGATTTAAACGAAAGTGGTCATGTTTAATCACACGATTAAACATCACGATGAAATCGATAAAAAATGATACAACAAGTCCTATTAATCAACGATTAACCGTATGCCCGTCTGATGATTAAATCAACATACCTTTCTCTGTTTGAACGTCGGCGATTAAACGAGATCTCGGACGCCTATAAACATGCGATTAATACCCCCGATTAAACCCGCGATTAAAAGGACTCACTACTTGGTTCTGGTACTACGACGGAGCGGCGCTTCCTGGACAGGCCTCCTCGGTTGTCCAGTCGTTTTGACCTTCTTCGGCGCCTCCGGCTTGAGCTGCTCAGCAGCCTTGCGTTTCGTCGATTTGGATGGCCCAGCAGCGCCGCCCTTCGTCTTCTTCGGCACAGTAGGGGCGGGAGCCGGCACAGCAGACTTAACTCGAGTCGATCTCCTAGGAGGAGGCAGTGCGCCCTCGTCGTCGTCAGAGGTCAAGTCCGACAAGTCGTCATCCTCCTCCTCCTCCTCCTTGTCCTTGTCCTTCTCCTCGTCCTCCTCCATCTCCTCCTTGTCTTTCTCCTCCTTCCGTTCCGTCTCCTCCTTCTCCTCCGTCTCCTCCTTGTCTTTCCGCTCCTTCTCCTCCTTCTGCTCCTTCTCCTTCTGCTCCTTGTCTTTCCGCTCCTTCTCCTCCTTCTCCTTCCGCTCCTTCTCCTCCTTCTCCTTCTCTGTGCCATCGCCATCTTCATCAACGTCCATTGTATTGCCGTCCTCGTCATCGCCAGGTGTAGGATCCGGAGTGCCCGTTCGAGAGGGCTGAGGAGACGGTTCCGGTGTCGCAGTCTTTGGACTAATCGGAGCAGGACTATGTGGTCGTCCCAGCTCAGGGGAAGCTGGTCGCTGCTGATCCGGGATGCAGCGCGAAAACTGAAATGGTGGATCACACTTTGCAAAGTATGCGGCAAAGTCGTACAAATCTCCAGGAGCCATGGAGCCAGGTGGAACCAGAGCATGCGGAAGTGTGAACATGTCCGAATCGAAAGCGTCTGATGCAGCCTCCCAGGACCACGGCGTGTTCTTGGGGCCAGTATCGGCTATGAAACCTTGTTAATAAACCAAGCTAAATAAGGAACCGCAGACATACCGAAGAGTTGTTCTAGATACTGCTCCATGTACACAACCAGATCATCTATGGTCGTACGGCGTATGTCGATCTTGAATAGAGGCGTCCCGTCGCCGTCTCGCTCGAACTTGTCATCGATAACGGATAGACCTGACATAATGACGGATTACCTAGTGACCATTACCGTTCACTCCCGCTCACCTCTGGCTAGTTCGTTCTCTGACCACTGATTCCAAAGGTTACGTATATCAGTGCCATTCTTGATCTCGTACTGTGAAAAGTTTGTGTTCCAGAAAGAGTTCTTGGAATTGCGATCGACATGGCCAGAGAAGCTATAAGGCCTGTAAGCCAATTGTATGCTGCACTGAACTAGACGACTTGCCTTCCACAAGATGGCCGATCCATGTTCTTTGTCTGCCTTGTGCGGAACAATATGACCATCTCCATGCCGCCAACGATTCCATCGCTGGCGCACAAGTCCTGGCAAAAGGCGGTGAGTGCAGCGGGCAAGTCCTCCGTATTACTGTGAATTCGTTAGCTACTCGTTTCGAAGCATACTGTCATACGCACCGGTCCTGATCGACAGACTTTGAATCGAACTTGACTTTCCAAATAGTCTTGGCCGAGTCGCTCAGACTGTCCCACATGCGCGCCCCAATCGCGGCTGTACACCCCGCCGAGTTACCATTCGCTTTCGCTACTAACGCCAAATCTCCAGCCCAGTGGGGATCCTCCTCTGCGGTAGGGCCCTTCGTTCCTGGGTTTGCTAAGGCCATCTTCAATGTCGCGATCCGTGCGCTGAGTTCGTCCTTGACAGACGCATTGAAGAGCTCCTTGGCCGTTGTTGGTCGGCGCATGTTCAGCAGCTGATTGAGAAGCGTCGAGGGAGCAGGGGGGGATTCGGCCTTGGCGGGTCTGTCGCCATCGCTGGTCGCGTTCTTGCGTTGTCTATTAGACCTTGCGACAGCATTTAACATGAGGCGTTTAATTTGCTATATGATATCATCAGCGCTGGCCAACAACAGACAGTAACCACACAAACTGCTTACCCCTTGTCTGGCTTTCGCGTCTGGTTCTTCGCTGAACTCGTCGTACACCCATAAGTCGTCGATCAGATCGTTCTTGACTTGAGCGCTGACATCTTTCCCCTCGGCTAGCTTTTGGCGGAATGGCTCCATTACAATTGACTCGATCAGCTCGTCTTGCTCGTCGGTGAAAGGGCGGTCCGCTGGACGACCTAAGGATCATGATCAGACCAATTACTAGACAAGAAACATGGAATTGCGCTGCACCTTTCTTGTTCTTCTGAGGAGCGAACATGACATCAAATGGAACATGTTTCTCAGGTCCAAAGGCATCGGTCACTGCAATCGATGAGACATTGAACTTCGGTTAAACATATAATGTCATACCTTCTTTTGGAAACTTCTTGCCCCCAGTCCTTTTCTTCTTCTTCCCGTCGTCAGTCTTATTATTCCCCTCGCTTCGTTTCTTCTTCTTCTTGCTTTTCTGAACGTTGCCGTTGTCGTCTTCGTCGTCGCCGTCCTCGTCGTCCGTAGCAACGGCTTTCCTCTTCTTCGATTTCGGTGGGACATCCTCCTCTTCATCTACCGACCTGGTTAAACTTGCGTTAATAAGAGAACACGGGCACGTACCGGTCGACGTGGGCATGTCAATTTCTTCGGCGCTGTCCGACTCCTCCATTGGTTTGGGCTTCTTTGGCTTACGAGCCTGATCGTGCCTATCCCTAACGTGAGGCGCGGCCTTGGCTTCTGTCTTCTTTCCCATCGAGTGCTTGGTTGGCGGTGGTGCGGGGGCGTTCGCAGATGGTCGGGAAATGGAAGAAAGAGGCTTCTAATTGGTTTGTCATGTATATAGGACGCGTGTATGCAAACAATTCGATCCACAAGTGTGGACGTTCCCAAAAAGGCAATGCCCGCTCCTGTCTTGTAGATTAATCGGTGATAGGCATCTAAATATAGCTCTTACCATTGTTCAAAGTAGAAGTGATGTTTAATCGTGTTCCATAGAGCTAACGAAATATAGTCTAAAGAGCGTCAAGGTACTGGCTAACCTCCTCGTGCCAATTATCTGGCAACGGACCAGTGCCAATACGACAGAAAAAGAGGCTTGTTGAACCGCGTGGAAAGATTTAAGTACTCCCCCCAGCCATGAACTTCCCAATCATCCTCTCCAATCATAAACTTTCCAGCAGTGTAGAGACTCCTCGATTGAAGTCTTTTGGGAATGTCGGCAGTTGCCAAAGCCATGCGGTTGTCGGCTAGGGAGGTACCAAGTGGGACGTTGTTCAAGATGACCTCGCATGTTTCTCCGTCCTGAGTGTCTATGAGAATAAGAAGGGATCACGTTCATCGAAACCTACCGGACAGAAGAAGATGAGGAGTGCAGATGATCTTCATGCGCAGGCAGCGCGACTTCTGGGCCATGCGCAAGTGGGGCACGATGCTTGTTTGGAATCGTTCGCGACCAGACGTCTTGGGTGCTTGAGATGAAATCAGTACAGTGTCGAAGCGGCACGAGACAACATACCCATGAGAAGAGAATTACAAGGACGATGGAGGGAGGAAGAGAGTCGACGTGGTTAATCACGTTTTATTCCTTTTGTTGTGTGGCGCGCCACTGTGTTTACGTCAGCCTGTGGACAAACCGTCGATCCACACATACTTCGGTGGCATTGCCCTCACGTTCACACGAGGGCTGCAGATTAACAGTTATGCTTATCTCCCGGTTGGTTAATCGACGATTATTCGCGGTCGTGCTTGCAATCGTTTTTTCTCGTTAGGTGAAGTCGCAGATCGTGATTAATGTCCGTGATGGCGTCGTCGCCGTCATCCGGCTTACGCTGAATTGGGGCAAGAACGTCACAAGACTTTTTGGTAAATCCATCGGCGTGACGCATGGCGGACGGGGACAAGAGGTGGGGAGGGGGGGTTGCGCCGGCAGCTGCGCGAGAGGCAGAGGATCGGTGGGCAGACATGGCAATGTAGATGGTGATGTTAATGTGGGGAAGATGAGGAAAGATTGGGCTGTGACGAAGCGTTTTATAATCTAGCGGCGCGTCCACGAACACCATTTAATCGAGCTATGTGTAAACAATAGCGTTAATCGAGGCCACACAATGCATTGTCCTAATTCAGTGTGCGTTTAATCTATTGGCATTGCTTAATCAAATAAGCCACCTCATCACACAACGAGACGGACTTACTCGGGGAACGTGGAACAAAGCCTGCATTGATCAAGTGTGAAATGCTATGTGGCTGTTAGGCGTAGCTGACTAGACAAGCGATGGATGCACCTGATGCCTTGATACGGAAGTGTGGCGTCCTATGAATGATTAGCCTATATGACAGTCAGCATCCACATCATAGCGTGCTTTTAAACGCACCATCACGTTCTAATTCAGGCTGAGCCGCGAAGAGGGTGGCGGAACGATACAGGCAGAAAATCCGACATCCCTGTACATTTTGTCACTTGTTTATCTTACGAGGGAACTGTGGAATACCTCACTCAGATGCGA
Source organism: Hymenopellis raphanipes (assembly GCA_036872995.1). Taxonomy (NCBI): domain Eukaryota; kingdom Fungi; phylum Basidiomycota; class Agaricomycetes; order Agaricales; family Physalacriaceae; genus Hymenopellis; species Hymenopellis raphanipes. Next base: position 718,236 of record JAYMDG010000011.1, read on the forward strand.
AATCTATGAATGGCGTGTATATGAAAGGGACCACTGTTTTCTACGACGACTTTTCGGCCTACGTGCATATCCAGCAAGCGACTACATCGTGGTACCAGCGAAGAGAAGAGAGAAAGCCTACGTAAGCGCAAAAGTAGCTAGCCAAACAGTGGCCAAACCGAAATTTCGGGAATTCGCCGTATCCCGGTTATCAGATACGGCGAATTCCCGAAATTTCGGTTTGGCCACTGTTTGGCTAGCTACTTTTGCGCTTATGTAAGCTTTGTCTCTCTTCGCTTTGAATTGTCGCCGACTAAGCGGGGGTCGCTCTGGGTAAGTCGTACGCATAGATATCGTAGCATAGTAGGCAGTACAAACAATTCCGAACATGATGCTGCGTGAAATCTCTAAGATTTATGTTCATTTAATAAAAATACTAGCAATGCTCAGGTCGCTAATGTTAATTTCTGTCAGGCATGGATCCCGCCTCTCTGCTCGACCTAGAAGCCGAAGTTGACCGTGGGGAAGAGGAAGATGACGACATCAGGAAAAACCTACTTTGCCATATTAGTGTTATTTATGACTTTTTACACATAATTATGGTAATGAGCGTAGACTATGGAATCTTAGCCATCTTTAGACATCTTAAACTCATAAATATCTAACAAGATATGATACATAAAAATAAATTACACCTTAGAATCCGTCAACCGGCCTAGCCTTCAGACTGTTTGCTAACGAGATGTTAAGCATTGCCTAGGCCCCGAACAAGGGGTCGCCGTGTTCCAGTTAGCTGGTATCAACATCGCGTGCAGCATACTTCAAACATTGGCCAGATCGCAAAGTTGGGCCATAGTCGTGAGCCACCGTCGATTCAACCTATCTGACGCGCGAGTCGACGCCAGTCGAATGCGCAAGTAAACTCGCCAGCCACCACCTCTAATCCATTCATGCCCGGCGAGCATCCCCGGGCAATGGCACGGGGACACTCAGCCGTGCATGAGGACGGACTGAGAGTGGCGGCGGGGAGAGTGAAGGGGGTGGTGGTAGGAGGTAATGGTGATGGTGATGGTGACAGTAGGGGCAGTGGTAGTGGTTTTGCCACATCCTCGGCGCATCCGCATCCTCCTCGTAGTTGTCGTCATGTCGGCGCCGTCATCGTTGTCGCGTCGTCTTCCAAAGGCAGTCGTTGGTGTTGTCCGCCGCTGCTGCGGTCATAGAGACAGCAGCAGAGGCGGCCTGACGGTCGTCAGAGCGATAACGACCGTCAACGACCGTCGCCAGCGTGAGGTCGGTGGTCGTAGTGGTGGGCGGGCGGAAGAAGGAAACGACGTGATCAAACGCTTACGCGTCGCTTCGGACTTCGGCCCACTGCCGTCACCAAGCCACGTGCTCACTTTTTGATTTCTTCTAAGTCCGTCATCCCCTTGCCTCTGACACCCAACTGACACTCCAGGCCTTGTCCAGGCCCGAGCACCAGCTCCCGTTGGACGACAACCGTGGTAGTATCCAATGACGACATTTCGACAACGAAGAGCGATATCCGACCCGGATTTGCGACCTCGCTTACCACAGCCGCGAGGACGACCGCTACCTGTCTGCTCTCTCGACGAGCAACGCGGACCCCGGGGAGCAGCAGGATTCCAACACGACGACAAAGGGCTTCAACAGGCTGGCGTGGCCCCCACCGCCACTGTGTTCGCGCCCTACAACGGGTCGAGGAGTTTCCCTTTGGGCTGGAAGGCGTCGCGGACGCTTCCAGCCCAAGAAGGTGCGTATCTTTTCTTTGTATATAATCTATTCTACTCACATATCACTTCTTCAGGATCCCTTCATTCTGCTTTGCCGCCCTGTCAACGACTTCGCCTTTCTGCTCCTCGCCGAGCGCCCCACTGTGTAAGCCTTCCAAGCAGAGCCGCACCGCTTCCGGATGACGACGACCGAGGAGGACCAACCGTTATGACGACAAGCAGGATGCAATGACGACGCCCGGCACAGTCATGACACGGTGAGACCAAGCACTTATTCTTTGCGGCGCTGACTGACTTTTTCTCACCAGCATCGAGTGCGGCCGAATTCTTGTCTTTTCGAGTAAGTCCTCTTACCGGCATGGCGCTGTCTCACTCATGACACGGTACCCAGCAATCGTTCCTTGCAGCACGGACTGATTTGTTCTGACCGGCATCGAGTGCGGCCGAGTTCTCGTCCTCTGGCGTAAGTTTACTTTCTATTGGCATGGCACTATCTTACTGACCACCTTCGTCATACCCTGCCTCACAGAAATTGCTTTGAACAGCTCAGTAAGTTGCGGATTTAGATGCCAGTCTGTTTATTGACTGTGGATTGCCTTAAGACTCCGAACATTGGTGGACTTTTTGAAGTAAGTTGTTTCCTTGATACTTGTAGTCTGTTACTCACTCGATTTTGCATGCAGCACGCGGACACGCTTGAAACTGCAATGGTAAGTATTTCGCCGGTTCTTCTTAAGACGGGATCTTATCGACTTGACAGCATTCTTCGGATGATCGCTCTCGACTCGGCTTCGCGCGAGTGCTGCGACGACATCCCGTAACTACGACGACGCCTAGGATCATGACCACACCCAGCCTTCGCGACGACACCCTCCTCAGTGCGGGTCGATGTGCTTGACATCCCGATGATGTGATATGTATCTATTAAGCTTGTATCTTACTGTTATCGACTTGGTTATCGATGTATGCTATAGCTTGCCTGATATGTAGTAGTTGTAATGCTATTGATGTTTGTTTTATGCTTCATCTGGTGTGATAATATTGGTGTACACAGTGTCTAACTGACACACAATTGAAGAATAACTGTGTCTAATATAGGCTAATGTAGCAAGGGGGTACACCATTTGTGCATATATTATGCCTAATCATCGGAATCTGCTATTTTAGGAGAAATTAGCCAAAACTAGACATTATATAGAAGTACTTATGCATAATATAGCAATGTAGGTTTTTCCTGATGGAGGATGACGAAGTCCGAGGTATGTTATACTTCGACGGTGTATTACAGGCTTCGCTAACGTTTTAAATTGTAGATCTCATAGATGACTCCGACGAAGACGAGACCGACCCTCACAACGATGCGGACGCGAATGGAGGTCTTCCGGTGGAACGCCCAACATCAGAGGATATCAACCCCCGGCATGCTGACTGGTTGAATCGTGTCATCGCTGGGGTAGATGCTCGTTCCGGTGGTGGAAATGATGTTGGTGATACGCAACCTTGCACCAAACTTTTCGGTTTGACGGTGGCCAGTAGTCGCGAGTTGGTTCGGAAGATTCAGTCCGAAAGTATTCTTCATGTCGTTATTGTTTTCTGCGATGTGAGTCTTCACGTTTTCTTTTGCTCATTATGATGTCCCATTTATCTGTTTCATAGCGTAGCAGATCTCCTTTGGACGTAGTATGGGAGGTTCGCGAATGCAAGGTGAAGAGCGCCGACATGGCGGAGTTACTATATGTCTGTGCGCATCCCCAGGAACATGCCATTCTTTTGGTCTTAACGCAATACACGACATCCCTCGGTCTGACCCTCCAAGGACTCGATGGCCTTCACCGTCGTACATTCTTTCCTTCCGCCTTCAGTGGAATGGCATGTCCGCCTCCCAACCCGTCTCCGTGGCTCAGAGTCAACATCTACGCTCTAGAATTGTCCGACAAGGCTCAGGCTGCGAAGTGGATAGCCAGTCCTCCTCGGCGATCATTGTTGGGGGTATGGGTGTCCCTACCTCGAGGGTTGTACAAGAACGACATTGGTGTTGTTTGTAGGGAACGAGAGCCTAAAAGGATTCGCGCTCAGCGTCTACAGCGCGCAGAAGCACTAGCATCGGCGGAGGCGCGTCTTTGTCGTCTGCGTTCTGAGGGTCAGGCGTTTCTAGGCGATTCGGCAGATCTGGCGCTCGAGATCGAGAAAGCCGAGGACGAGGTAATCATTGAAGGGAAACAGCAGTTGGCCATTCATCTCCTGTGCGACGTGCTAGTCGTTCCTCGAGTTACTACAACGTTCATTGAAGCTATTTCTCCCAAAAGCCACAAGTCTGTTCTGGGAAAACGTCAACGACAGTCATTCCGTCCCCTGCCTCGCCTGATTCCCAAAAACACAGTGCCAGGAGAAGTCGCTTCAGTACACAGACATGGCATCCTTTCCTTCAAAGCACTTCCCGATGTCTTTCTCGACTATGATTTAGCCGTCGTGCAATTTCATCAGGAGGACCTGTTGGGTCATGTCGCCACCCAGATTCCATCCCGACTTCTTCACGAATTTCTCTGCTCCTCGCATCCGTTTATAACTGGCCTTCCGTCATTCCCTACTCCTAAAGAGTGGTTCATGTCCCTGGACGACCTTATGTGCAATAAAGTCACAAAGGAAACGGGCCGATTGACGCCCGCAAGTACAATCAATTATGTTGGTGTTGAGCTGTTCTCGTGCAAGGAGGGCGTGCAGTTCTCCTTCTTCGTGCCTTGGCCACAGTTGATGAAGGTTATCCGCGTTGGAGACTTTGTCCGGTGGCGGGAAAGCGCTGGAGGACTTGTAGGGAAAGGCTGGGTGGTTGAGATCACGGAGCACGAGAAATCAGGCATCAAGAATTGTACGGCGGTCGTCATAACCCATAGAACGCGTCCAGAAAATAAAGACATCGCTGTTGAGGTAATCCTTTTCTTTTGTGGTGTTTGAAGGATGCTAACCATCTACTTCAGTACGTCCACCATCACGTCAACAATCTGCAAGTCATTCCCGAAGACACAGATTTCCGCTCAGTGACCGAAACTGCACCACGACGTAAATGGTCGAAAATGGGTTATGTCGGTCCCATCCCTTGGCTTAATCGGAAGGTCGCTGTACGCAAGAAAGGCGATGTTCATACGAAAGAGCAAGCCATTGTTACCGATGTCTTTTTCGACAAACGGCGTAACATACGCATCCAAGTTCAATTTACGGTATTACGGCCCGGTGGACCGCCCCCAACGGCAACTTACGACTATGAGGAGGTCATCGATTGGCTGTAAGAGAAGCTGTTTGTGACCTTGGCTTTGACTGATATAACAAAATGATAGAACCTTATGGCCGCTGAGATTGGCGCATCCTCTAAATCGCTCTCAGCAAGCCTTTGCCGGGACCAAGGAGTCGCGAGAATACGAATATAAACATGCATGGCGGTCTTGGAAGCCAGAGGACTACGCGTCTCGGTGCCTTTGGGCTAGACGTTCCTTTGACCTACGACAGAAGGAGCAATCGGACTTGGCTCAAGTCGTCGCCGAAATTCAAGCCGACCGTTCTCTGGTCAATCGGCCAGGTTCATTCCCTCGTAAACCCGCAGAGCCTTTCGAGCCCATGCCGTCCGATCACCCTTCCCTATGGATGTTAAAGCCCGATTTAGAGGGTGCAATAGTGGAGGTGTTGGTGCAGAAGAAGCTAGAACTCATCATGCAAGTCGTGGATGTTCGGGGGCCTCATCAAGACCTCGCACTTCGACAGATTGTACGGGTTGCTCGGGAGACTGGCAAGCCGCAGCTCAATAAGAAGGCCATCGCGCCAAAGGACTGTCTCCCCAAGCATCCGGGTTCACGGCCTGGCAAGACTCATCGCTTCTATTGTTTCACCAAAGGTCATGAACACGAAGGTTGCTTCTTGAGGCCCTGCAAGCATTTTTACACAACGCAGACTGGTGATAGGAAACGGTGGTGGACGGGATTCTGGGTTTCTCCGCGAAACGATGGACAAGACCTCGCTATGAGCGAGAATCCAAGCTTCGACCCGGAGGAGCCGATTGCGGGGCAGAACCTTCCGCATCGAGCAGCATCATTCACTGAGGGTAACGGGATAACATTAGTTATACCAGATGACGACCTGGTACTCATAAGAGAATCTCCGGAATCATCGAAGCACAACGGTCTGTGGCATACCGTGCGTGAGATAGGAGAGAATATGTGGAAAGAGCAGGGAGAGTTCGAGTTTGAATCCGAGCATGACATGCCTACTGTGTTTATCACCCGCGCGTAGTGTACTTTTAAGTAGCCGTCTCGCCGTTTACGTATGAGGCAGTCGATATATCCCTTTTTTGTCAAATACCTATGGCAAGCGATTAACTTTTACTTGCCAAAAGTAGTCTCCATGGACACTTTTTTGTCAAAATTTCGAACATTGGCGTTTGACTGTAATTTGACATTTTTAGATTTTCTGTAATTGACACAAATTTGTCAAATATTATGATACTATAGCATTTCAACTGTTAATTCCTATATCATGTTAGTTATGGAGCTTCGCAAAGCGAAGCTATACATAGTGCATATTGAGTCACCATCAATTTTTTCAGGTACAGATCGCTCAAAATGGAAATTTTTCTACCCATCTAGCGGCAGGGCATGCAAATCAAGTACTTTCTGTCTTTATGCTGGATCACAAAGCTATATCTTTTTTAGGGTCTAGAGTCACAGTAAAAGACCGCAATGGCACCTGGTGATACAGTCTTCTGCCACATCTATATTACAGTGCTTCTAAGCTAGACACATCAAAATGTATCCAACCATGCTGTGAATTTTAGGCTGATCTTCCTCATCCCAACATCATTCGTAGTACGGGACTTGATTTTGTGATGCCAGGATACGGCGACTCGGGCCGAGATCCGACTCATTGAATGTCAGTATCACGTGGCCGCCGTTGGCCTCTGCACTCAGTCACTAGTTTGGCGTAGGCGTGTATCAATTCACTTTCACTTTCCGACACTGCTCCTCCATGCTGCTCCTGTCTCTGAGAGTGCGGCAGAGGACGATGATTACACCAGACAGCAACATGATGACGACGACGCGGGCGCCGGGCAGCGATAGACAACAGTCAGGGCGAGTGCGACGGCGGACCACGAGAAGGAGCAGCGTGCGGAGACTTCGAACTTTGTTGTCCATGGCTCGAAAGGGCAGGAAAGGGTAAAATGAGGAATCGCCGCCATCGCCAGCGCCGTGGTCGTCTTATGGTCTACAATGAGGATAACGGTATCGTCAAGGCCTTCCGCAACTTGCCTGGTGTTGAGATTGTCAACGTCAGGCGGTTGAACCTCCTCCAGCTTGCACCTGGTGGACACCTTGGCCGTTTCGTTATCTGGACAGAGGGTGCTTTCAGTCTCCTTGATGAAGTTTTCGGAACCTTCGACAAGGCTTCAACGCACAAAAAGGACTACATGTATGTTACAATGTACATGTTACTTTTCCTCCTTAACGCGTTCTTAGCCTCCCGACCGCCAAGATCTCCAACTCCGACGTGACACATCTTATCAACAGCGATGAGATTCAGTCTATCGTCCGTCCCGCCGGCCAGAAGACCCAAAAGCGCCCATGGACGCAGAAGAAGAACCCTCTGCGCAACAAGGCCGTCTTGTTCCGCCTCAACCCTTACGCAAAGACCCTTCGGCGACAGGAACACCGTTAGTGTACCCGACTTTTAACTTGTATCGAAGCTAATATTCTCTTCATAATCAAGCAGGAGCGTCTAAAGCAGAAAGGTGCCAAAAAGACGAAAGGCACGGCTGCTGGCGACGCTTTCCTGGCTTCCTTGGCCGCACCTTGAATGAACGAGTGCTTTCTGTATGGTGTTTATGTCAGTTGTGTATGGTACCTATTTTTACTTCTCTGTGTTGAAGGGAGCTCAATACGAATCTCATACCACGGTTTCTTTCCTGCCACTACACGCACTGATCACTGTAATAGGCATTGAACACACTGTACGTCTTTCCTGGTACTCTAATTGTTCTTTCATGCAGGTTATGCGAGTGTCTTGGGCTTTTCGGCCCAACCTTGGCGTTTGATCCACGATCATCTGAAGACTGGCCGGCCACTAGATTGCGTCTACACGGCCTTACTTAAATTTCCCCCTCTTCCTTACGACCATTGCGCTTATGAGTCGGAAGCCCGCGCGTCGCAAAAGCAGGGCTGTTTATGACAAAACTTACTACTACCGGTTCGTGGCGTGCCTCAGTTCACTCGTGCTTCATGCTGATTTACTGAGCATTGATAGGCATAAGGCTGAAATTCTGGAGAAGAAGAGGAGAAAATATCACGAGTCAACCAGCAAGACCAGCACTGAAACCGGGTTTTCAGAAAGTATTGGGGTCACGTTCGAAGACGAGTTTCAGCAGAACTCTGACGGTCAGCATGGAGGACATCCACCGCGATGTATTCAGAGGTGAGTACATCTCCTGGGCAGCGATGTGCTGAGTCCAGGATGCCCTTTGAAAGCGCGGCCGACGATGATGCAAGCCCGACCGACGACGGCGTCTTGGACCTTCATCCGCGGGACCTTTCAAGGTACGTTTGTCCCCCCGTTTTTGTGACTTCCGTCTAAATTAATACTTAGTGACGCCTCCTCCTGCTTCGTCGTGCGTTCTTCGTGCTCTTTTTTAGTGAACAACTGTGGATCTTAAGTCTTCTTCGCAGTTCCCGGTAAAGGTTCCCTGCACCGTGAAAGCGCCCGTCGACGAACTTGCTCAGGTGCTAAAGGCTTTGAGACGATTGGAGAGCTGGCTGGACGAAGAAATGAAAGGTACATCGTTTCGGAATTATGGGGAGTCACTGTACTCCTTGATGAGAGAAGATGACTACTGTGCGGACGAGGTGATCCGCGACGCCACGTCACGCGTTAAGCTTCTGGAGAAAGTTGCGTCCTCTTTGTGCGGGAGAATAGAGGACCTGGCGGGAACGGAATCCGCGACGTGGAAGGGAAGCACGGAGAAGCTTGCACGTTTCAGGAAGGCAGTGTCTGTTGCTGAGGACCTCGATAGTCGGGCTGTCGAGGACCCGTTCTGTTTTATCATACCTGGTGCTCACGACAAAGGAGAGCTACTTTACCAATCAATGTAGATCTTGATTTGTCCAGTTTTCCTGGTTCTTTGTTTAACTATGCGTGTGTACTTACAAAATCTACATCATGGAGACATGTATGGTCTAGCGGTCATACATGTTGTTCTAATGCTTTGCATAAAGTTTTTGGAGGTCGACAGTTCCATTCCTACCTCTGCCTTCAAGTTCGATACTACTACTACTACTACTACTACTTCTTCCTGCAGCATGTACGGTCTAGTGGCTGTACATATTGCATGCAAGAAATTGATCCAAGATAATTTTTAGGGGCGGCTGTTCGATTCCTGCCTCCAGTGCAATTCCCGCAACATGTTAACCAGAACTTTTTAGAGCCTGCTGTTCTATTCCTGCCTCTGTTTTTCATCAACTGATAAGATTCCTGCAAGCTTTCCACTACCACGCTTTATTGCAGTGACTCCCGCAGTATTCTTCGGAAGCATGAATGATGGCCTGCAGGGAACGCGTCGGGCACGTGCCCGACGGTGATGCGGAGTTTGTATCCTGCGTTCGCTTTAGATCTCTTGTCTGACCATCTTGGCTTGTCGCCAATGTTCGCCTTGCAGAAATCGTCTAGGATTTCATGAGCGTTGCGCCCACCGTCAGTGGGAAAACAAGGGAGGGGAGGCCCGGGTGGAGGGGGTTGAGGCGGAGCGGCGTTCGAAACAAGGTTTTTTCTTTTCTTTTTTTGATTTGGTAGTCTGTTGGCTGACTCGGTCTAAACAGCTAGGATTTCATTCGTCGATTATATCTGGCTTCGATGCAGTTAGAGTTGTCGCTAATCATGCCTAATATGGACCGTCGCCCACTTCCCACTTGCGTTAACCGACTGTTTCTCATCGTTTTTGTGTCTTTTGCTCGTCATGTCCTGTATAGCGGACTGGTCAAGCCTCCCAGACGAGATTCTGGTGGTAATTTGCGATCTGGCGTGGCCGGATCTCACAACTGCGTTGTATACGGGCAGCGTTGTTTGTCGTAGGGTGAGGAGGCTTGTCCTGCCACGATGTTTCTCGCGGGTACGCTGTGGGGTCATTTCTATTGACAACCGCTCTATCAGTACCTGGCTAGACAGACTACGTTCCGTCCCATTTCCATTTCGCGAATGGACCCTTGTCAGGTCCTGCGTGTCCAATGTCGAGGTTACCGGCCCTCTTGAGGAACCCATTTACCGTCTCGCGACCCTCGTTTCGATATGCGAGCGCAAAAAGGAACTGGAGTCGTTGTCTCTGACTCGGGTTAAACTAAGGCCCATGGTCTTGAGCCGTGTTTCCGGCGACATCTTTGGGCGCGTCCGTTCCCTCCGTCTGACGAGTGTGTCGTTCAGCATTCCTTCCTTTCAAGCAATGATGCTCGCCGCGCACTGTCTCACTCGTCTCGAGGTCGACGAGCATTGCTACCATGGCGACGACGATCCTATACCCCAAGCCCTCACTGGTCCCGCTCAGAGCGTTTCTCGCGCGCTCGACACCATTGTTCTAAGTGCGGCCGACACCCCGTTCCATGAGCATCTCCTGGCCATCCTCGCGCAAATGCAAGGCGCTGTGGGTTGGGTCATAGGTCATGCGCGATTCGTCCTTCGGGCTTGCTCGACCACCGATCTCAAAAAGTTTTTGCGCGCCACCGCGCCTTCTTTTTACACACGCTACATGTGACTGTCGATAAAGCTGGTCGGTTTTTGTCGATGTTCTATAATTGTTTGCTAATTGGCGCACATAGATGCTTCGGGACACGTCTTATCGGAGCTACGGCACTGTCATCGTTTGACCGATTTGAGCATCGGCTTCGATCAAGATGACTTGGTGCTGGTGGTTACGGCGTTGGCGTCGATCCCATGCCTCTCTCTCTGTCTTACGGATTCGGGTAGTCGTCCATGACTATGACTCCCCTGGATGGGCGGAATTGGGAGACCTCATACGTCGTCTAGGCTGGTCATCAATTCTGAGTCAGATTACGCTGGAAGTATCTTCGCATGAAGACCGTGTCTATTGGACCGCCGAGCAGTTGCGCGTGCAGCCTCTTTTGAGCATTAACGTCTATTTGGACTCTCCTCCCGCCAGCGTGTGGACGCCCTATCGCGACTTGTTCCTTGAATGTACGGAGAATGATGTTCGTAATGCCTCCGGTAGCGTGGAGCGTGATGAGAACGTGCATGCGGTATGTTCTTTTATCATAATATAATCCGGTTTTCATCCATACCTGTCTTTTAGATTTCAATGATACGTGGGATCGTATACCCTACTGTCGGCCTGAACCCTGTTGTAGCAAACATTGCTATACCTGGGCTTACTGCCGATGAGCAGGATGTGGCGCTCGCTGAGCTGGACGTGTATCTCCGCGATGCTGACCAAGACGTCGTCCACCGTCGACTGCACCGTGTACCGTTCGACGATTCTGACACGGAGGTCCTTCATTTCGCCATCTGTCCAACGCAGAGGACCTTTTCTTCCCGGAATCTCAAAACGATATCTTGAGTTCTTTCCTGGGAATGTCCGATTTCGGCCCCGTTGCTTGGTTGGGCAACGTCGTCGTGTTGGCAACTCGGGACGGTGTTTTGTTTGATTTAAGCGAAGCTGACTTTCCGCGTGTCAACGTTCTTTTAAAACGGTGAGCACTTCTCTTTTTATTTCCCGTATTGTTTCGCCGACAACAGCATAGTTTTGTTTCGTCGTACAGGATGCAGCGTAAGAATGGTGAGTTCGAGGGGTGGTGAGTTTGAGGTGATGCGACGGATGATCAGTTTTCGTGGTACGCGACGGATAGTGAGTTTGAGGGAGATGATTAGATATACGTGTACAGTGTATTAGCGCTTCGGACAGTATGGGTCCTTCGGACAGCCCCGTCCGGGCTCATTTTTGCATGGTTCTGGCCAGAAATTTGTACAATACCTTGTTTATACGTTGTAAATAAGAGTCTAATTTCTTGTGGCAAGCAGCGCAAGGGTGTGTTCCTGCATAATTTGGCGTGATCGGGACTTGTGCACAACATCGATGCCCTTGCCCACCCCCACTCCTTCGTACCACCTTGAAACTTCACTACAAGACATTCAACATGTGACGGTAAATTTAGGTGAAAAAACCATGTGGATAAGTGCTGTCAGTCACGACTTATTGAGAGATCAATGCTTGTGTCCGAAGGACCGCTAATACACTGTGCATTGTTATGGTACTGTAATTTCCCATGAGGATTCACCGGCGACAGTTGATGTACACCCGCGCCACCCGTCCCAATATGTCCGTAGGGACAATAAGTCATCCGGTGGCGCAGTTGAGCGTGATGAAAACGAGTAAGCTACATTTTAGTGCAAGATCATATACAAGTACAACGACGAGTATCTAAAACATATAGTCAACCAAAGATATTTCGTCAGCAACAAAATAGGGATTTGCCCGAGGGCATCTATCATTCAACCGTGCGACGACTGTAGTGCATTTCGAAGAACACTGATGACAGGGAAATGGCATTACCACATACAAATGCACTGTTCCTTGGAACGCAGGGTAACGGAACGCCTGTTCGATAGGTGTAAGTGATACGGGAGTGGCCTGTCGATGGATTCCATGCCGCGAATTAGTGATCATTAGCCTCACAGATGGAGGATTTATGATGGCAATGTTAGGTAATGTTGAGACGCAAGAGAAGAGGTTGCCGTGTATTTCCACATCGTCAAGTATCGGCATAGACGGGAAAAACAATTCGGGCGACCTGGAAAGTCCGATAGCTACGTGGTGTGTCAGTAGAACATAGTAATAGAAGGGACCGACGTACACCATCGAATTTTCAGCACTTGTAAGGAAAGGCGACACTCCTGTAATATATCACCCAACAGGGATATCTGGAACGTCAGGAGAGAGATCTTAAGGACAGTGACTTTGGTGCAGGAAAGTCGAAAGGGAAATGCTCTTCCCGAGGGCATGATGGCACCCAGCAGGTTGGGATCTACTTTGGAAGGACAGAGCATGGGTAGCACATCCGGCCAATTGTAACGCCACGGATCGTCTGTGGCAAGGAACGCCACATCCTCAATATCGGTCGTCATATTCAACTCTAGACGTTTAATTGACGGGAGGCTTTGAACGTGCCATCTTTTTGTCTCCTGGATACCAATCGTAGTAAACCCGAGAAAGGAACGCCAAGAGCGAACTCCGTACGCGCTGTTGATATCGGGGAATGCCTGCGTCGATATGTAAGACCAGTTAAGTAGCGCAGAATTAGGTCATACCAAATGGCCACCTTCCAAACTTTGCAAATCCAGATCGCGCAGTTGTGTGTCGGGCGCTAGTAGAGCGTACACGGAGGCAGCACCAACAAATACACATCGATGTACGGAAAGATATTGCAGTGTGGGCGGCAAGAGGCAGTGTACCGTGATTGACATGGGGCGAGATTTGGATGCCAGAGGTCCGTGAAGATCGACATGCGTCAGGGAGTCGAGTAATCGAATGAAGTGGAAAGGACCACCACATATTCCATAGAAAGAGCGAAAGACCACCCGAGAAATGACTGCGCATAGGTCCTCTCTGAGGATGAATGAGGTCAGGGCGTGTTCGAAGGATTCCTCGTAGCGCATTATGCTGTAGTATTCGTCGGTTGAACAGTTGACATGAAGTTTGGGCGACGACACCAGCAATGCCAAATGAGACCGGCGTGTAGCAACACTGCGCCACCAACGGTTGACCAACCGCATGCTGAGGATATCCTCAGTCGACAGCCAGTCCAGGAAGAGGTCGCATATCTCCATCGGACAGACTAGCATACAGCATTTTTTCGAAGTACCGCGCGATGAGACTGGACTGATTGGGGCTGCATGAATTGGACGCGAACGTGGTACCGACCACTCCGCCAATCTGTGTAGAAGGCGCTCGTATCTGACATCGTCCCAGGATAGACGTTCAAGAGCTTCGCGCGCATTATTTCTAGGGAATATACCTGTGTGAAGAAAGAAAAAATAAGAAAGACTGCGTGGCGTCGGTAAAGGAGGCAAAGACAGCAACATACCGACGTATCGTGCGATGTAATCCAAGTCTTCGGGTGTTAAACCACAGTCGTCTGCTGTGAGGTCCATGAATGCGAATAACGGGAATTGCGAAAAGATGAAGCGGGATAAAGGCATCCAGTTTATGTAAGTAAAATGCCGCGGAATACAAAGTGGCGTGAATCGTCCGCTAAACAAGCTCGTCGGCATATTGAAAATTAGGTTGTTTTTGTGTGATCAAAGGTAGCAGACACAACCTATAAGGAGAAGCTGCTTCTTTGCTTCTCCGGCAGCATCCGCGCTTCGAAATGCGTTACCGACACGCGTCGACGCCGAAGCCCGAGCATGGCGGCGTTGGACTTTGAGATATTTCGCTCGACGGAACTTTCTCGAGATTGTGTTCGCAGTCTTTGAGTTCCGGGGTCGCACGGCGACAATGTCCAATGCAAGCGAGGGAACAAAGCTACTAGAGGTTGTCCTGTTTGATTATGATAATCTCACCACAGAATGATATATATATATGGCTGCTCATCATCACGCAGCGTATGTGTGAAATCAGTAGACATTTAAAGAGAAAAGGCGTACATAGAAGCGTGTCGCTCTAGCCTTACGAAATATGCGAGGCCGTCATCTTCAGGTTCCGGGTATCGACGAAGGTGAGGAGGAAGGCGATGATCGGGCAGAATGGTCAAAGGAGGAATGTGTACGCGCTTCCAGCGGACTGGAGGGGCTTTCTGAAAATATATGACTCGATTGTAAATTGGGCTCACGCACCCCCGAATCACTGCTCGACGAATCTGCTAACCGAGAAGCCGTTCCGCGCGATGGTGTTGAGCGTGTTCTCGATGCGCCTCTGCTTTGGCTTCTCGACGCTCTAGGACAGTCTTGTAGAGGCGCAGGCGCCCAGGCTTTGTCTTAAAGACCATGACAGGCAGGTACACTATCATTGGTGTGAGAGAAGACGGTTGGAACGGGGTTATAAGCGAGCGCGTACCGTTTAGATAGTGGATGGTGGGTAAGGTTTACTATAGGGATCCTAAACTCGATCGAAATAACCTGTTGACCAAAAGTGAAGCGGCCGAAAGTATAAGGATCTTAACAGCTCAGAATCGCATGATTGCTTTTTTAAAATCGTTCCTTTTAGACCCTAGAAAACCTCTATGTGGTCGAATGGGCGCTGCGAAGGACAGAGAACTGAGCCCGGCAACATTACATTGGGCCTCGCCAAAGAGTACACAGCCACCAATTTTGGCTCTAGGACAGTCTTGTAGAGGCGCAGGCGCCCAGGCTTTGTCTTAAAGACCATGACAGGCAGGTACACTATCATTGGAGTGAGAGAAGACGGTTGGAACGGGGGTTATAAGCGAACGCGTACCGTTTAGATAGTGGATGGTGGGTAAGGTTTACTATAGGGATCCTAAACTCGATCGAAATAGCCTGTTGACCAAAAGTGAAGCGGCCGAAAGTATAAGGATCTTAACAGCTCAGAATCGCATGATTGCTTTTTTAAAATCGTGCCTTTTAGACCCTAGAAAACCTCTATGTGGTCGAATGGGCGCTGCGAAGGACAGAGAACTGAGCCCGGCAACATTACATTGGGCCTCGCCAAAGAGTACACAGCCACCAAAGACGCGTTCTGACCATCCGAGAACTGATTAACGCGCTAGTAACCAGAGGAAGAGGACAATACTTTGAACGGGGTTGATTCTTGCGCGACGAAATGATATATATTTTCATACAGAAAAGTATACAAACAGAGAAATAAGGTCCGACCTCAGGCAAACCTCACGAGAATCATGTTCGCAGGGCCGGCACGGGAGGACCAAAGCATCACGTCAAGCCATCCAGATGCGCTCTCGTCGGAGCAGATTCTCTAGTGATTCATAGTATTATACTGCCGGGGTATTCTCGTGAGATTTACGCCTCGACCTCAGGCAAACCTCACGAGAATCATGTTCGCAGGGCCGGCACGGGAGGACCAAAGCATCACGTCAAGCCATCCAGATGCGCTCTCATTGGAGCAGATTCTCTAGCGATTCATAGTGTTATACTGCCAGGGTATTCTCGTGAGATTTACGCCTCGACCTCACGCAAACCTCACGAGAATCATGTTCGCAGGGCCGGCACGGGAGGACCAAAGCATCACGTCAAGCCATCCAGATGCGCTCTCATTGGAGCAGATTCTCTAGCGATTCATAGTGTTATACTGCCAGGGTATTCTCGTGAGATTTACGCCTCGACCTCACGCAAACCTCACGAGAATCATGTTCGCAGGGCCAAAGCATCACGTCAAGCCATCCAGATGCGCTCTCATTGGAGCAGATTCTCTAGCGATTCATAGTGTTATACTGCCAGGGTATTCTCGTGAGATTTACGCCTCGACCTCACGCAAACCTCACGAGAATCATGTTCGCAGGGCCGGCACGGGAGGACCAAAGCATCACGTCAAGCCATCCATCCAGATGCGCTCTCATTGGAGCAGATCCTCTAGCGATTCATAGTATTATACTGCCAGGGTATTCTCGTGAGATTTACGGCTTGTGATAATTATAGAGTTGCTCGATCACGTGTCAATGACAATCACGGCCCTTGGCATCTAGATCGCCGAACCCAATATTAAATTAGGCGCGTCGTTGGCTTCTCTCTTGGACTATGACCATCTGACTCTCTTTCACTGGTATGAACGACTCATACTGGAATCCCGACTCTCTCGTGGTCATCGGCATACCAGCAACCACATCACCTGCCCAGCCTGGTCTAGCGACAACATGGTAAACACATCCGGTACTTTACCATCCTGTGTTTTTCTGCGCAGTGCGATACTATGGCACTGTACGTCCTGGTGTGTCTAAGGTCCTAAGTTGTTCTGACAGCCCCCATGGTCTATCTGGTAGACAGCCTATCTCAAGTAGGCTGCAGGTTCGAATCCTGCCTTCGGGGCCTATTGTTCGAGCTTCGTATCTATTTTCCTATTTTCTGAGAGCTGAATGGCTAAGTAACCACAGTGCACTCTTGGCTACTTTATCGTAGACTTTGCTGACACTGTCCTTAATAGCATGTAACCTTTTGTGAAACTTCTCTAGCGATTCATAGGATTATACTGCCAGGGATTTCTCGTGAGATTTACGCCTTGTGATAATTATAGTTGCTCAGATCACGTGTCAATGACAATCACGGCCCTTGGCGCCTAGATCGCCGAACCCCATAATTAGGCGCGTCGTTGGCTTCTCTCTCGGACTACGACCATCTGACTCTCTTTCGCTGGTATGAACGACCCATACTGGAACGCCGACTCTCTCGTGGTCATCGGCATACCAACAACCACATCACCTGCCCAGCCTGGTCCAGCGACAACAGGCGACAACATGGTACGCGTTGGGGGAGTTGTCTGCGTCATTTATGAAATTTCATCAGGCCTTGGGTGCAAATAATTACCCATTGTATTGGAGACGATGAACATGGAACAGGCCTATGCCATCGCTCGCGTTGTGAACGGTTTCCTTGCCACCCACCGCGTTGGTCTCCCTTGCCCGCTGTCGCGCTATGCTTGTTGTGTATGTTACATGTATTTAAGTCCTGCCCTGAACAAAGTCTACCTTTTGACACTCAGACTGTGTGGCAAGCGGACGGGTGTTTTACAATTCCCGTTCTTTATCCGTTTTGTATGTTGACTATGTGCTGAGGACAAGGTATTCGACCTCCGATTGTGCTTATGTACATGCGATGCGAACATTAGAGAGTGGCGCATTCTCGAAGGCGGCGCGACGGACATAGGGCTGTGGCGTAGCCGTGTTTTGGACATGTAGAACGTGGCGGAGATGAAGCGGCTGTAACCAAGCCGGACCAAATACAGGCTTCCATTTGCGTTACCTCCGTCCCTTCCATCCGCAATCCTCATCCGCGATGTTGTCCGACCTGTAGTTTTACTCTGTCACGAGCCAGAGTGCGACGGTGTTTTCTCTGGATGGAGCGTCGGCGTCCACAGTGCTTGGGAACGGCAATTTGCGCGTATCTGCGATGTATGGCTCGGCAAGTGCCTCTTCATTGCGAGTTATTCAACTTATTCACGACATTCTAGCACAATGTTTGCTAGGGTGGCCGGACTTAAAAAGCCCACGCCAGCTTCCACCTCTCTCTCTCAGTCCTAGTCATTTCTTCTCGGTTCCCAAACATGGTGCCCACTATGATGTTTTCCAAGACCGTACGAGTTGGGTACGACGTCGACAGTGTTTTGGCGCTTCGCAGAGGCGAACACGCCAACTTCAAGACGGTCATCGAAGAAGTGCTCCGGCGCCGCAATTTCGATTGTACTGCAGAGCTCCCAGAGGTGATACACGTAGGTTCCATTGTGCGGCAGCCTGCTTCGTAGCTGACGAGATTCCAGACGTGTGAGGTCTCGAAGGTATCGTGCAACGCGCGTTTCTGACTTTTTAATGAAACGCGGCGTACTTACTACACTTCAGCACTTCAATACAGAGCAACTACGATTTCTACGCGTTGTTGCGTGCCCGTGGGGCGAGTTTTTCTTGGCTGCTGTCGCGGCGGATAATTATGAGGAACTCAACCAATTCTTCGAGTCTGCCATGGATGAATTCGACAGACGGCATCCGTTGGAGTCTACCTCTGACATGCGTGTGGGTCGTAGAGTAAGTGCTCTTTTGTATTCTTTCTCGTATCTTAATCGACTTATGATGTATGCCAGATGCGCGAGGTGTTCTGTTATCACGAGCTGGAGCTGCGGTGTATGAGGTTCGGCGTATCTGATCCTCCACCTATGCGACCTTCAGAGGTTGTAGTACCGCTCCCGCTCACTTTCGTGGAACTAGTACCATCGTCTCCCAACGTCATCTCGTCCGACCCACCGGCGATGATTTCTCCGCCTCTCCACATCTCCTCGTTGCCAATCCTCGTGTCTTTCTCTCCTACACTAGCAGATGCCCTGTATTCGTCGACACCACCAGCCATCCTCGTGTCTTCGTCGCAACCGGCCGCCGCATCCTCTGCTCCTCCGGCCACCACCTCATTTGCCCATTTCGCAAGTGATGGGTACCCCTGGTCAACTCTGATGTAGAGCTCGGCGAATGACTCTTTGGGATGAGCGTCGACGAGTACATGGACGCGTCCATGCTAATCGTTCTCAGCAATATGACGACGGGCAAGGACACGACATGTTGAACGATGGGGTGGATGCCGTCATGGAAACTGATCCCAGTATTTGAACGATGATCTATCTTGTCGGAGTCCGCCGAGCACTGCGGGAGTGCTAGCGGACGATATATCGACCACCATACCAAATAGGTCATGGTGGTCGAAAGCAGAAGGACGCGATCGCACCACGTATCTGTCGGAAGACCTCATTCTGCCGTCCCGCAGAACAACAAGCATGGCGGTAGACTAATTACGGTTTTTGTAAACCCTCACATCGCGGATTTAGTGCGCACGGTTGTTATCAGAGCACCCCTCACTCTAGAATGCGTAATTTTTGTTCGTTTATGCAGCAATGGAAAGCCTTTGCTTGCCATCGAATGGGAATATCACAGCGATATCACGCCAGGACCCACTCATTTCGCGTTCTTCTGCCTGTCCACAGTGACAATTTCCTCCAACGCACTCACGGCGGACTCATTATGCTGGATCCTCACAGAATGCGATTCCATTCAAATTCTTCGCTTGGAATACATCCCCTGTTTTCTCGATAATGATACAGATATTGCCTTCCGCCTTCATGTACCCACAAAGTGTGCGCTTAACGAGATGCGATTGGACGATCTCGCAGAGCGGATTGCGCTTGAGACGCCGCTGATTCGGTGGCGGCTCCCCATGGCTACCGACGTGATTATACGAGGGAGTTGCCGACATAATAGAGCAAGAGGGGGCGGTTAACGCATAGTAGTAGAGAGACGCCTTTAGATGTGGCCATATTTGGCTGAGACCGGGTATTCCCGTCCCGGTGCCGCTTTCAACTTTAAAGTGCAGCGAAGAAATTAGAAGTGCGCGTTATAACAGCATGAAGGCGGAGCGGCGTCGTACCAGGGGCAATCACAACAGTTTGAATATGGTACAAGAAGCCAAGTGAGGAACAAGAAATAAGCATACACAATGTTTTTATTCCAACAAGACGGAGTATTCCCTCTCTAGCTTCTTATTGCGCTTATACTCACGAATGTGGGCGAATAAGTGCATGAGGTCCCAACTGTCCACGGGGAAAAGAAGGGCGCAAGAAAATAGTCCGTCTAATCCTGCTCCGAGATCAATGGCTATTACGTTCGCGTCAGTTTCTTCAGTGTCAAAAAGATTGGCGCCGTCGTACTCAGAGCGATGATATCCAGATCATATTCTTCGTGAATGCCCATTTTGTCAAACGCGGGTGCCAGGTCGGACCTGCCTATGGATTCCAACCATGTGTGGACGTACGGGTCGAAAGATGAGTCCGCCATTTGTCCGGTATATAACATCTGACTGACCCCAAAGCGCTGTAAAATTTAAACTAAACAGAGAGGTCAAGACCCATTTGAACACGGCTCACCAGGCCCTGTGTCATCATTACTATTCAACATGCCATCAGGTTGTGCGGGACTCTCTGTGGCTTCTCTCGAGACTTGGACAGCGGACGACGGAATCAAATCTGCGGGAGCCGTAGCTGCTCCACCTGTCAGGCGCAGGGCCCACGTCAGGTTCAAGTACATACCTGAAGTGCCTTCACGCTTATTTTGGACGGAGCGAATCCCATGTAGCCAGTTGGCCAAGTGTTTCTGGGCTGCGTCTCTAACAACGTTGATATTTTCTGGGAGGTCCATTGGTGGTAGCATCTTGACAAACAACGTCGTAAATTATTCGGCAAGTCGGCCATCAATCTTCCGACCTCATCGAATTGCGAGAGTTTAATGGTTCATCGATCGCGCCACAATTTAAATGATCTACAAGCGGATGTTGAGACATTGCTGGGGTGGACACTGGTATAGTAGTGGTCAGGTTGTGTACACGTATTCGACCGTCCACGCCAATTACGCGTCCGAAGAAGATGTGCTTGAGATGAGGGTTATATAACCGCACAACAGCGTCCAACTATGCTTCATCCATGATGTCTCGAGCCCCCGCTTGGACCAGCATAATGTCTCCTGAGACGCGAGAGTGTATTCTCCAATACCGTCGGGATATCCTAAGTTTACCGTGAGTCAAACCCATGATCCTTTCCCTATCACTCACCTTCTCTTTTCGCAGGGACGACGCTCCTCGAGATAACCCACACGATTATGTTAGGTTTTTTACTACCACTGCGTACAGCATTTGGATGCCATTCAATGCCGAGAAGATGGGGTTCATACAGGCGTCGTTTGCTCAGTTTGAGGAGGCTGTTCGTCACCAACGCGTCAAGTCCTGGCTGCGGCGATACTTCGCAACCTGGTTCCGGCAATTCCCAGAGGAGCTTGAAGGACCCCACCACGACGAGGGGGAATTGGCCAGGCAGAAGCGACGTCGCAAAAGGTACGTCAATGCATGCCCCGCCCTCAACAAAAGTAACGTGAACTAGTCCATTCTGAAAATCCTGATCAACTTTCTGGTTCGACACTGGCACGAGCACAGACCCGAAGGCAAAGATGGGCGGATGGACGTCATGCTGGTGCACCTGGAATGGCTGCATGAATGGGTAGACGACTTCGATTTAGTGTTTCCGCCATAGCTAGTACGGATTTGCAATCAACCATCCCTAATCTTTTTTTGGCGGGCCGTCCTGTTATTGAATGTCGGATCAAAATAGGTTTTCCGTCCACCAGCGCCTGTAGTTATGCTTTAAACTGCAAGTGGCGCCGTCGTACCTAGATTCTTCACGGCGTTTACATTCCCCTAGTTCCAATCTCCTTCTAGTGTTCTGGTCCCGACCGCGATATAAGTCGTTGATACTGCTCTTTCTGCTTTCAGTCGCCCCGTCACCATGTGTCTCCAATCGCCCGTTACAATCGATAAACCCGTAGACACCATGGACACAGTGGTTCTGCCCAAAAATATTGCCGTTGTCCGCCAGCAGGCCCAGACGGAGATTGCGCTCTTCATTATGAAGCAATCTGCTATCATGTTTCCTGTGCCGAGTTTGTGACAATTGCTTCAGCACAACATTTTTTGACGATGTGTACCAACAGGGCCCTCCACCTCATGCTCCCGACGACCGACTCGAGAGGAAGTATCTCCTGGCGCGGGGGATCGCTTCATCGATAACTGGCTCGAGTACAACCACTGGACGCAGTGGACTAAGAACTTCGTGGCGATGGGCATTGTGAAGAGACGCGACCTTCAGATCTTTGCCGCTGGTTCGTAACTTTTCTTGTTCCCCCTGTTCTGAAACATCGCCCTCAATCGTGCATAGCGGTTCACACACTCGGCACGCGCTTCACGGACTTGGTCACGTTGGCGTTGCCGCTCGAGGTCGACAGCGAAGAATTGGCGGCATTCGTGCAGGCGCTTGCTGATCTGGTCATTGATTCGGATGATGAGGACTATACCGCTCCACGCTGGGGAAGTTGAGACTATACCACAGAGTACAGTAGCAATGAAATTAGGTTGCGTGCCTACTGTTTTAAATTTTTGCCGTCAACTTTCAAGCTGACGTCGTGATCAATTGGCGCGACATGAAAATGTTGTGAAAAGGGATAATAACGGATTCGATCCAGCGACTCCGATCAAAATCAAAAAGACATCGATGCTGTAGAGAAAAGGATCCTTTCTAACCGGTAAGCCAGGAGGGACCGTAAGATCATGCTGCGACAGTCCCGTGGCGAGAACCTGCGGTAAATGCAAGTGGGACCTGTATTAGCCACTTGTATTTACCGCAGGTTTCTCGCCACGGACTGTCGCAGCATGATCTTACGGTCCCTCCTGGCTTACCGGTTAGAAAGGATCCTTTTCTCTACCGCATCGATGTCTTTTTGATTTTGATCGAGTCGCCAGATCGAATCCGTTTTGTCGCGCCGATTAGGGTGGCGCAGTAAACCTCCGCGAGGTGTTAGTAACGGTATCAATGCCGACCCCCGGCTCAGGCTATCATCGCTAGCTATATTGACACGCAGATCAGCGTTATCGAGGACCACTACCGGCGTCATGAAGGCCATGAAACTTATAAACCGATTCAGAGTCTCGCTTCTTGGAGCTGGTTCGTTGCCCGGTATTGGACATAAATACAGCGGGACCTGTACTAGCCACTGCCCGCAGGTTCTCGCCACAGGACTGTCGCAGCAGCATGTTACGATCTCTCTTGGCTTAGCGGTTTGAGATGATCTTCAATCAATTCCTGTCGCGTGTTTTTTGATCGGAGTCGCTGGATCGAATCCGTTTTTTGTCGCGCCGATTGATCACGACGTTAGCTTGACATGGCAAAAATTTAATCACTGCCTGCAAGGATACCTGCAATATCGCGCCGTTCAATATTTAACCGGTTAATAACACCTCCCGGCCGAAGAAGATCAATACAACTCAATCAAACTGTTTTGAAGTGATTTGAGAGGTTTCTGACAGCATGAGAAGAAATTTTAGCTTTGGACCGGGAAAATACGCCACATTTCATCACGTGAACAGTTATTAATAGTACCAGAATATAACTTAAGACTTCAAATTCACAATATCTTCAATAACGAAGCTCATGAGATATTTTACTTTGGAGGCCTCAGTGGCGAGTGCGGCGCATAACGTTTGGTTAAGAATATCTCGTAGGTGCCAAGCGGCTGGAGAGACGTCAGAAGATACCAATACCGGGCAACAAACCAGCTCCAAGAAGCGAGACTCCCAGGGTGATTTTAACGCTTGAAGCTCTGATGAATCGGGCAATTTTGAGCTGGTGATTCAACGAACTTGGGACGGAACTCCGCACAGGATGAGGATCCGGGCGATGCCGACATACTTATAATATCCGCTGCCATAGAACGAAAACTAAAAACCCATCCACGAACTCTACGGAAAATGTAAATCGAAATCGTCAACCCATTCGTGCAGGACCTCCAGACGGACAAACATTACATCCATACGACCGCTCTTTCCTTCTGGTCGTCCCTCCTTCGACTTCCAGCGCCAAATTAAATTGTTAATGAAAAACCTAAGGATAGTCTATTTAGCGTGTTAGTCGCCGTTGTCAACGTTGAGACAGACTTTGAACCTTCTTCCGGCGGCGCTTCTGCTCGGCTAGTGTTTCTGGGTCGTAGTCCCCTTCGCGTTCCTCAGGGAACTGAGGAAACCAGAGCAGCTTGTAATATCGACGCAACCAGTCCTTTGCGCGGTTGGTGCGCACCGCTTCCTCAAACTGTGTGAAGGATGCTTGAAGAAAGCTGACTTGTTCGACACTCATGGGCATCCGAAGTAGATAGTAAGCGCTTGGGAGGAATCTGGGGCACCCCTGTGCATAATCATCCCGAGGTGTGTTCTCACTGTTGTTCCCTCAGGAGCTTTCATTACAAGGAAAAGGCGAGAAACTGACGGTAAATGTAAAATGTCGCGGCGATACTTCAACACTGCCTTGCGCTGCTGGGGAGTCATTTGGGACTCCCAGCGCGCGCTGTATCATGGTGGTGGAAGCGATAGAAACGGAATTCTGGGATAGACGCCGCGTCGTTATACGCCACTCTGGTAACTTAGACGTAATTGCCCGTGTACGGAGCTTAGTTTTCTTTCATTGCTCCCGCCATGAATACGAGCACCTTCAACAATGAGCGGAGGAATTGATTAGGGCTCTGCACCAGAGTCGATGACCATACCGGTGTGGCTCTGTTACAGGCCCATTCAACCTCACCAGGGAGAGACAATCTAACAGCTGTTAGGAAGATAGTGGCAATTTGAAGCTGCTGAGGTGGTGCAAGAGAAGGACACTGAGCAATGGACCATGGCCACTGCGCCACAGAAGCAAATTTGGCCGAGCCGCCGAAGACATCACGTGCTAATGTCATGTGCCGGTAAAATACCTCTGGTTTTTTTGCCAGTAAATAACTTGGTAAATAACCGGTTTATTACCGGCTCAAAACCGACATGTACCAAAACCTAGGTTTATTCCACAGCTCTGGTTGTTGTAAATCTACAGATCTCTGATCTCCGCGAAGGGTCCTGCCATTTTCGTGCCTAGAGATAGCTGTGCTGAACAGCCTCTGCACGTAGAATGATCGGAGTTTGAATCCGTGAGCCCCTATTTTACGTATGCAACCTGGGAAACGATGGCTGACGCATGCCTTTCCCGCTTGCCTGCATCCCCCATCTTGAACCATGCCTTTCCTGCTTGCCTGCATCCCCCATCTTTTAACCACTTTTTTCCTCGCTATTCTTTCCGAATGACTCCGCCCCTGCGGTAATGGCCTCACGCACGCCGACAAAGCCTTGTTGTCGGCCTGCCACGTTGAACGAAGCGACTACTACGAGTAGTAGTCGTACCATAGTCGTCTGATAGTCGTCTTATTCGATCAGGTCCGTTTCTTGTTTTCTGCTTCTTTCTCTTCCGGTCTGCTTGCATTGATCCAAATTTAGCTGCGTAGTTGGCGGGATTGTCTGCATTTGTATGTTACCATTCTACATTTGTATGTTCCAATTCCACTTCTTGCCCACTCGCTTACACTCCACCCAGATACATACAGTAACATTTCATGTCCCATAGCCGCTTCGCGCCTGCATGCACTAAAATTTTCCAAACCAACGGAAGTGCGGCGTTAACTTGACTCGATTCCGGTGCCCGAAGCCCACCCGACGCGTCATACCCGGAATTAACGGTCCTCGGATACCAGATCTCTATCTCGTTCGAGACGGACGTGCTAAGTATCCTCCTCCAGTCCCTAGTCCATCGTACTAATGTTTCTCGGATACAGGACTATTTGAGATATAATCTCGGATGGACGCCCTCCAGTTTTGCTTGACCCTCGCCCACTACGACTTGTATGGCAGCGCCGACTTCGAAATCGACCAACTTGATGCGATGCGAACCCAATTACATTAATCCCGAGCCCAAGATGTACGTATATCCCACCGATGCCCACAGAAATACAACACTAATAGTACACAGAATAAGACTTCTTTGCTTGCCCTTTGCCGCTGTCGTTTCTTCGACTACTCCACTTAAACCTCATCGACAATAATGTCGCCCTCGAACAGGCCCTCGTTGTACCCGCGCGGGAACCGCCAGCTGAGGCATTGGTCGTGGATATCCCCTTCGCGCAAATCCCGACAGTGCATCACCCAGACGCGCCGGCCATTGAGATCATATCCATGCACGGTACGGTGCGTATGCCCTCTGCAGGGCTCCCAAACCATGACCCACATCACAGGCATCCTACGGAGGCGTTGGCGAATGTGGTGACGGTCGCGCCGTATGCAGGCGACGGTGCATAAGCATGCGCGCTTCATGCGGCGGAGGGCCTTGCGTAGATCGCGGCGGCGGAGGGTTCTGTTGTACTGGGAGAACCAACGTTCAGAGACGGTGTGTGTCGCAAACAATCTGGCGGGCATTATATGCTGACTCGGTTAGTGACAGGGCTCGCGTATGCGACGACCGACGACTTACTTTGGGAGGCTGATGTGGTCTGGATGATGGAGCAATAGAGCCTGAGGGACATGCAATTGGCCCGGTCCCAACATGGAAACTGACTGGGGAGCCATTACCTTTTCCTCCAACAGACCGTCTGTGGACGACTCATCCGGCGCGACACGTCGCTTGGATGGTTTTCGGTAAGTTTAACAAATTGGTTGTTAATTGCGGGGTACTAATGGCTTTTGTCGGACGACCAGGAATCGCGTATGGCCTGGGAACGCCTGACATTGTTCCTGCGCGCTGTTGGGCGCGAAGTCGTGGTTCTTGATACGGATGATATCCCGCGCCCTTGGACATCGGGACCGTGTTGTTTTTCGGCGACTTACAACTACTACGGATTGACAATGGCGCGACGTCGGGAAAGACACCCCTTCGCGCCGAAGGATCACGACTTCCTATCCTCGATAATGTCGTCTCACACTACATCCTCCCACCTTCACCATTTCCACCTCCACCCTGTTGTCGCCTCCTCCTCGCAACCACCATCCTTCACCACCATTTCCTACCTTGCCCCCACCTATATGCACTTTGTTGGGCTGCGGTTCTTGCTCTCGCAAGTAGCCGGGGCCTCGCAAATGTGTCTCGTGCATCGTCGCTAACCTCCGCGCAATTGCTCGGGGGTCGTCGGCGGGCACGAAATCTAACACCAGCCTCACGGGTACGCATTTCATACCCGCGGGCAAAATCCGTAACCGATGCTCCAGGTGCGGGTACGGGTCGGGTGAGGTCTCTAGGACCCGTACCCGACCCGCGCTTTATTGTAAGTCATGCTTGCGAGATGTCGACAAGAGTGTTGTCTTATATCTATTAAAGCACTGTGAATATCTAAGGATTTGAGGACTTGTCGAGTGTAGCAATGATATTGGGCAGCATGTATAGTCTAACGGTTATGCCTGTTTTTCCTTTAGGGACTCCGCCGTCATCTTTTGTCGGATCCACAGTTCGACTCCTGCATTGATCTATTTACTTTTTTGCTAAAAATTACTTTTTTGACAAGTGTGCATCGGTGGACAGCCTGCCAATGGACACATTGTTAGGCAAATATAAATTGTGTCTAGGGGATAGCCTTGTAGTGGTGGCTATAACACTTTTCTTATTAGTACTATCAAAAATAGGCCTTTTGTCAAATTACTGTCTATAGAGACTCTGTCCACCAGCCCAATCTGTGGCAGTTAAAAGTTGAGCGTTGGACAGTAAATTTGACAATGATAAGAAATATCAGGTGTATGAGGACTGATTTAGGGATAATGTAGGTGTATCGAATGTATATTAGACTTGTCCTTATAGACCATGTTTCATCTGTGTCCCCCCGCCCCGGCCTGAAAGTATCGAGACGATCGGGGTGCACAATTTCGGGGATCGCTAGGTATGTCCATTGCTTATCAGGCTTCAACAAATGCTAATGAGCATGCGGACGTTATAGAAGCCATGGGTGGCGTGCCTCTGGACACCACAAGGCAGAGGCACGCCACCAACGTGGGGAAATGACATAAAGACCGTGACGGTAATAGTGCTTGACATCTCAGTATTCAGTCATCATGACCCCAACCACCTTAGCCCTCGAAGACTATACCGCCTTCACGCAAGAAGTAACCAGTGCGGTCTGCGAACATCAGCGATGCGGAGGCAAAGGCCTGAACGAGCATTCCCGTCGGGGACTACAGATGGCCGCACAGAGGGTAGCCGCTATGCGTCCGTTGTTGGTGAGCATCTTGATTGATACTGTTCGTGTGCGTGATGAGTGATTGGGTATCGATAGTATGATATCGTCGACGCTGACCGAGATTTGTCTCGTAGAGAGTCGACGGTGTTGTGGGCATGCTTCGAGGCCATAATGGCACTTGAACGGCTGGAAGGTCGAAATGTCGAAGAGTCTGAAATGTTCGTCCTTCTGAGATATGTCCTTGACCGACGTACTCCTGATCCACGTTCAAAAAATGCTGTTTAATCGCTGATTAATACTATGTTACTTGGGTCGACGCGTTGTACATATACTTATATATTCTTCCGATGTTTGGCATGCGACGTACACGTAGTTATATTTATACAATTCTCCGTCCAAATGTGGCCCACTCAGGGTCATGTGACTTGGAACAATGGTAAGTGATAATCGTTGTGTTTAAGCAACAATGGCTAATCTCCCTCTCCTTCTCTTGTCAGACCATCATGGGGAAGACCTACAAGCAAAGATTGGCCAAAGCCCAAAAGCAGGCTGAAGGTCAACTCGAATTCTTGGCCAAACCAACTGTGCGCGGCTATCGGGATCCTGACATGGATGATGATCCTTCGATGGCTGCTCGGCTACCCCGACGCAAGCTCATCATGTTACCACCGGAGGATAGCTCGCCTTCCCCTCCGCCTGCTTCCTTGTCTCCGCCTTCCTCTCCTCCTTCGTTGTCGCACGAAGATCCACCATCTAGCGAGAATAGCTGCGATGAAGAACAAAGTGGGACCGAGAAGAAGAAAAAGTCCTCGAGAGTGAGTCCAAGTCGTGTATATTGAGTCGAGACATTGACAATGTTCACAGGGCCGTTCGCAATTCGATGCTTTCTGCAACGAAACAGAAAAATACCACGAGCTGTACTTTGCTTCGAAGAGCGGGGGGGATGCTGGCAAGCCTTGTCCATGCGGCCGCCCTAATGCGATACGTACCGTCAAGTGCTACGATTGTCTGGTGGATGACATTTGCTGCGAGTCCTGCTTCACTGAAGCTCATGCCAGGAACGCGCTTCATTGGGCTCACGTATGGGATTTTGAAAATGGCTTCTTTGTCAAGAAGGACATTTCATGCCTTCACGGGGGGAACCACGTTATCGATTTGGGAACATGTGGGGGACGGTGTGCTGGCCAGACCGCGTCTATGCCTCATACCACTAGCAATTCCCTGCAATTCATTCTCGTCGCGCAGAACGGTATCCACGCTACACGTGTTAGGTTTTGCTGCTGTAGAGGCATCCCGGATCGCGCAACGGAACTGATGAAGTACGGCTTTTCCCCCGCATCACCCGGACGACCAACAACGGCTTTCGCATTTGCTGTGATGAAGGACCATCAAGAAGCTCGTCTCCGCCAGAAAGCCTCCAGTCACGACTTTGTTGTGACGCTGGCCGTGAAGACGGACAGTGACTTCCCCTATGAGACGAAGGTTAGTATCTAATTTGTTTGTACTATTTTCGCCATCTCATGTTGGTTCCGCCAGAACATCTCGAAGCAATTAAGAGTCGCCGCCAAATTCTGGGAAATGTTGTGGTTGGAGAGGGAGAACAGGGTTGCTCATGGGCTGGTCGCCAAGTACCCTCATCGGCGCAGTGAGAAGTTGGTCGTCATATGCGCGGCTTGTCCTGAAGATGATGTGAACATGGAGGACAGTTGGAGGGAAACGCCTACGGAATACGAGTAAGCCGTTCTTGAGTAAATGACTCTATCGTTACTGACTTGCGATTGTTCAGGCATCT
Source organism: Hymenopellis raphanipes (assembly GCA_036872995.1). Lineage (NCBI taxonomy): Eukaryota > Fungi > Basidiomycota > Agaricomycetes > Agaricales > Physalacriaceae > Hymenopellis > Hymenopellis raphanipes. Next base: position 748,061 of record JAYMDG010000011.1, read on the forward strand.
CGTTCAAAAGGCTCGAGTGTCCGACGGCAATTTCCATAACATACACTGGCGAAAGAATAACAAGAACCAGGATATGGACCCGCCTGATCCATTACGAGGACGAGGCGCTTTCCCGACCAAGGAGGTCTGGGAAGAGACCATTCGTCGCATCAACAACGTGCCTGAGGAAGTGAGATTCTATGATTCTGAATGCAATATGGCATGGCTTAACGTTCGCCTCCAGAAATCGACTTGTAACTATCTCAAGGCAGTTAACAATCAAGACACTTCAAAATTCTACGGGAAGGACATCACGGGCACTGTGGCAACCTGGTGCGTTCACAGCCTTTTCGAGTCAATGATTGATTTGACAGAAGGCGAAAAGTAAGCCCGTGCTTCATTATTAACCGGAGCTGGACTAACAAACGACTAGATTCGGCGCCACTGATTTGTCTCATGCCGAGGCGATGAAGTTGACGCGTTGGAATCGCCCGCCTCTCTACATTGGTCCTGGCGAAGTACGATGTTACGACTCCCAATGTCAGTACAGCATCAATGAGTTGGAGCGTTTCCTGGAAAATTTCCCCGATTCAGCGCCTGAAATCGCTAAGGCAAAACACCTCATACCGTCTGTCCATATCCGTAACCATCAGGACTGTTGCATGTACGGCTACTCGTGCGCCTATGTGAAGCGTTTGGGCCATATGCACGGCGAGAACACCGAACAACCGTGGGTTCATATCAAGCAGCGGGCGACCTCTCTTTCCCAAATAAACAGAGATAACCGACAAATCGTTCTGGCAGCATTTATGGGATTCTGGAACAAGATGAAGATAATTCGCATGCGTACGTCTGATTTATACATCTTGAAGCGTGAACTAACTGACATTTACTCTAGCTACCCAGTTGCCGCGCCATCTCATACGCGCCTAGCGCAATTATGCATCGAAGCGTGTACGGTGTGTTGTTCAATGGTCTCACGGAGTCCCATGCCGCAGCGCGCATCAAGAAGTGGGACGCGATGGAAAGGATATCGGTGATGGATCCCAAAACGCGACAAGTCACGTCCGTTTACCAGCAACAAGCTTATAGTATTTAATGCGAGCTGCCAAGGTCTCAGAACGACGGTTTACGCTTCCACAGTGCCTACGAAGGATATGCTAGTAGTGCGTATGCTGCAGCAGAAACGCGAACTCAAGACCCAAGCCTTGAAAGATGGAAAGTCTATATCCTTTGACAGCCCGGCGAACATGCTCAATATAGCGTTCCAAATCATGGATATGCAGTATGTGATGCGTTTAATCAATATAGCATAGGGACTAACTACGTGGTTTCTAGGAGGACCTTGACTGCGAATATCGCGATCCTCGAGACACACCCAACTGATCGCAATACCAAGGACGTCAACTCGATGCGCAAGAAGCTTGGGGTTCTCTTGACGGCCTATCAGGCAATGCAACGGCGAATCATGCCGAAGGCCGTAGCATATTTGGAAGAGAAGAACATGTCTAACCGCCAACGTTGCGCTTGAGCCGTTTCACCTTCCATCATCGTTGACGCCGAAGGAGCGGAAGGACCTGGATCTGATAAAGTTGGGAAGTGAAGAAGGGCAGTTACGCCTGGCATTGGCGCACACTTACATCGTCAATCTTCGCGAGAGTGTCAAGACAACCAGTATCGTCATAGGCCAAAACAGAGAGAGTAGCGGCGTGCACGCTCATACTCGCTGGCGGACGATACTGCGTGATGCTCAGCGGATGCAGGACGCCTTGTTGTCGTCGTATAACAACAATCGTCATTGGCTCGTCAGGCTGGGCATTATTAGAGCCAACGACGACGTTTTCAGGAAGATGACGAAACAGGATCTGTTCAGGAAGAAGACCGACGAAAAACGGCCGTTGGGGGGTACTCAAATGGAGGATGGCGGGTTATGGAACAGGGCGATTCCGAAACCAGGCCACACAGGAAGTCAAAGACGGCCGAGAACTACACGAAGTAAGAGTATTAAACGCGTGATTTAATCTTGATTAATCTGACGATTAATCGGTCATACAAAAGCGACCAACTCAAACAAGCCAGCTCGCAAAGCTGGAAGATCGAAGAAGGGAGCAAGGTCCACGGTCATAGATGAAGAAGACGAGGAAGAAGTCGAAGGTAAGCGTTCTCCCAAGGAAGACAGTTTAAAGTTGACCATGAGCAAACAGAGGGGTGGGTGTGGTCGTACAATGGACGCGACAAGAAGCGGAGTTGGATAAGTGGTCTGAGGAATGTGACCGTGTTCAATGGTTCCGCGCAGAGGCGGAGATGGAGATGTGGCAATGTGATTGGGAAATACAGCAGATGGCTTGTCTGCGATACCTATGGGCTATGGGCTATGCCGAGAACGCGTGGATGGAGCTCTCGCGCGAGAACGCCAAGCCGGGTTATGCTGAACTTCAGCAGCTCGAAAACAGGCCGAAGTTCACCGACACCGAGGAGACACACTGCATGCGATATTGAAGGAGGACGGTATGGGCATCTTCTGGATTGGTCTCAGGATGAGCCATTCTACAAGTATGTTCAAGAGCTACGGAAAGATATTCCAAAGGCTCTTGAGCGATGCCGAAGTCAGCGGGGGGAGAAAGCGGAGGTAGACGACGATGATGAGGACGAAGGGGAGAGTTTGATATATGTTTCTTTGCTGAACAAGTTTCCCCTTGGAGTAGGATACTCGCCTGGCGGGGGTATCCGGCGTCTGGCCCCTCTGTGGCCCAAGGAACTAGTTCTCGAGCTTGCTCGAGGAAGCCAACAGACGTTGTGAAAGGCGCGGTGAGGGAAGGGACGGGGACGACACTTCAAGGCGGCGCAGAGTCTCTCACTTCGGGAAGAATTGAGGCCGGGACAATGTGCAGAACAGGAAATGCGAAACTCGGATTCTTGCGCCACGTATCTCTAAAAAGCGGAATTGCAGTCGATTTGCGCGCTTGAGGTATGTTCTTTTGTTTTCAGTGCAAAGAAGACACGATTCACCCAAGAAATACAGATCAATTCCAAGAAATACAAAATATGCAGAGCAAAACTACAAACGACTCAAACTACAAATACAACACTGAGTGGGGATGTCAATCTACGACGGGATCAGATCTGCACAAAGGTAAGCCGCAATTCATTGAGGGAAAATCACTCACCATTTCATACACAGGGCCGGGCGGGAGATTTGCGCCACAGAAATCTCCGGCTCGATCGCAAACTTGGCCGCGCCGTTCGCGCGACAGAATGGGCACTCGCCCCGCTCTTGAAGTTCGCAGTGCGGGAGGCGCGCGTGGTCGTGGAACGGCAGGCGCTTAACGAGGCGGTCGCGGAGGGCGGGCGAAGCTGCTTGGATCCTGTCGACGTCAGTAACGTTTGGCGCGATGGCGGGGACACCAGAAGACTCACTCGGTTCTTTGGAGGAGCGCTCGTGGCGCAAATCGTCTGGCGTCGCGGTCTCTTTGAAGGTACTTATTGTAGAACCCCAAAGGGTCGACCTGCAAAAGAATACCAGTATTTTAGACGACTAGAAGCAATATTAAGACACTTACCGTGTCCCAGAAACGTTGCTCGAGCGTAGACGGCGTGCGCGGATACTGGAAGCGCATTTCTTGAGTCATCTCTGAGGAGGGATCGCCGCTCGATCGCGCCTACCCACTGCGATCGGCAATCGCCGGATCGTGAGATATGGACATTAAACGTCGTTTAAACATGGTTTAAACAACGTCTTGGGTGGTAGGTCGAGGGCGATGTTTAAACGGAATACATCTCGTTTAAACACTTTGTATATCGACGTCTGTTCAATGGAACTTTTACTTGTTTAATCGAGTCTCTTGTGGCGTTTAATCCAGTCTATTGTGGCGTTTAATCTGGTGTCATTATTCAAGGCATGATGTCGAATAATCGACCCGATTAAACAAGGTGTCTGAGTGGGTGTGGTGCGAGCAGTTGGTACAGGGAGGTCGATTAAACGACCCGACTAATCGTCCGTTGGTCAACACCAAGGATGTTTAATCAAAGTCGGGCCCAGTTCTAACTCGAGTCGATGCTGGTGCTGTGATAGGGTGCGTTTATTTCACTTCCTTAATTTATTATATTTCTTAAGTTTTTAGAGAGTTACCGGCGTCGTTCTCTTAGGATAGCCAGGTCAACTACCATACATTTGGTTCCACTAGCCTCTCACAGCGATATCACGAATTCTTCTCTGTATTTCATTGTACAACCTACGTCCGATATTCGATTACTGGTTTCCATTCTGATTGATTTCGAATTTCCCCATCTATTTCCGGTGTGTCAGGTCTAGCGCGCTTGCGCTTGCTCGAAGGACAAGGACTTGGTTTACCCGTTACCTACAGTATATATTCGTCTCATGTGATTTTTCTGAATCTCATTGACTTACTTTCCTCACTTGCATGCCATCATCATTTATTGGCAGTGAAGAGGTTCGTATTTCTTGTCGCTTCTTTTCATTTGTCGTTTCACTCGTCCTTTCTTTAGAAAAAGTGAGCTCAGACACCATACCCTGAACAACTGACAGAAATTCTCTACTAAGATTGCATACTCGATGTTATACAACGCTACTATCCAGCAGGAGGCCCAATACGCGGCTGCCCTCGGCAACGACGCTACCGAGGACAACTTCTATCCCACCTACACTGCCCTCCTGGCCGAATGGTTTCCTAGCTCCCGCGGATACGTCATCGACCACCAGAATGAACACATTATCGTCCGCCACGCTGGTGGGCTTCGCAACCCGCTGCTTATCGTCGTGCTGAAGCGGCCAAGCAAGTACACTGATGCTGGGAAACAGGAGGTCAAGGACGAGCTCGTAGAATATATCGAGGGCCTCTTCGACCGCACACAGTACAACACGATTTACGGGCTTGGCGGTATCGGATTGAAGTGGATGGTGTGTAAGATGGTAAAGAACGGTGGACCTGATCCGGAGGATATCGAAGAGTGGACAGATGATATTACCAGTGACGCGTCGTATGCCAAGTTCAGCAGAATAGCTGACCTAGTTTACAATATTTCGTAGACTGAACGTTGTTGCAGAGTTTTCCAATATCGCCAGCACCCAGCTATACTCCAGTATCAAGCTTTCGAAGTCGAAAGTAATCCAAGAAGTTATATAAACATCGTTCTACTCTAATGGTCTTCAGATGTCTGTTTCCCAGACAGCCTCCGAGTCGAAATACCCTTAACATTCTGAATAAAAGCCCGGACCTTCTCAAGATCCTTCGCACTGCCGTCCTCTGTCTCGACACCTCCACTAACATCAACGGCCCAAGGATGAACCTGCTCCAAAGCCTCAACAACATTTTCCGGCGTAAGACCACCCGCAAGAATGACAGGAAGCGGATACTTCGATATCGTCGGTGTCATAGATCTTATCGACGGCGTTGGCGTCGGAGGAGGATCAGTCACAGACGGGTCCACCACAGGAGGCGTCAAAGTCTCAGCAACCACCGCCGAATCCCCATCCTCAACAGCAGCCTCCACAGGCTTCAACGTGTCCTCCTGCTCCACCACCGGCGAAGCTTCCGCAACCTTATACGACGCCCCGCCATCAAGTACAATCTCCCCTGCATCCACCACGCTCTTCGCAAACACCAAATCCATGACCTTGCCCGATCCACCGCTGACCCCACTCCCATCGTCGCGCATACTGTCCAACAACACAAACTGGTGAGATCCGCCCCGCGTTATCCCATCCACACCCGTTGCGCGCCCAACGTGGAAAGCCTTGATAACCGGCACGGGGATCTGCCTCGCCCACTCTACAGGCTCAGAGCCGTGCAGCTGTACCGCGTCCAACTGACACTGCGCCACCGCACTCAGAATCAACGAAAGTGGCTGATTCTGAAAGACGCCCACCACGAGCGGTACAGACGCGCTCGATGCAAGGCGGTTCGCGTGGGAGGTGAACCACGGGGTATTCAGTTCCTCTTCAGGAAGCAAAGCATCAGCGGGTCCTGCTGCGAACCGCAACGAGCGAATACACTCGCTGATCTGGCGGGCAACATCAAGAGTGACGCAGCGCTTGGACTTTTCAGCGAACATGACGCCCAGCATATCAGCACCTGCTTTCGCGACAGCTAGCGCTTCGTCGACCGACCGCACGCCACATATTTTGACCAGAGGGGATGTGGCGAACCAGCGTGGAGGCTGCAAGGCGGGCCGCGGAGGAATGGTGAAGAGTTGTCGAATGAATGCAGCGGGATCCTTGGCCCGCATCAGGCTTTCGCCAATCAGGATGCCCCCAACACCCTGCGAAGCGTATTTATTGACTTCTGCCGCACTCGAGATGCCGCTGAGAGCACACAAAACAACATCGTGCCCCTTGGCCATATCAAGCAGCCGGCTCGTTGTGTCCATGTCAACCTTGAAATCATGTAAATTGCGATTATTGATACCAATCACTTTGGCAGGGAGTGATAACGCCAGTTCCATCTCCTTTGCGTTGTTCACCTCCACGAGAGGCTCCATCCCGAGCTCCACGCTGTACTTGTATAGATCGCGCAGAAGGAGCTCTGGAAGCATGGCGACGATGAGTAGCAAGGTGTCAGCGCCCCAGATACGCGACTCCAGAACCTGATATCGACTCAGGATGAAATCTTTGCGAAGAATGGCGGGGCGGTTGGGAAGATTACCGACACTGAGACGTGCGTGTAGCATGTCTTGAAGGCTACCCAGGAACCATTTGGGTTCAGTGAGGACGGATACGGTGTTGGCGCCAGACAGCGCGTATGTCAGTGCTTGACTGGCGGGAGATGTGGATATAGAGATCGGTCCCTTTGACGGTGAGGCGCGCTTTACTTCGGCAATGAGTGCTGGGTGGTCTTTGACACCTTCCTTGAGTCGGGGAACGAAAGGTATCAGTGGTGGCGCGATATTTAGGGAATGAAGAGTCTGGAGATCGGCCATAGTCGATCCAGCCGTTCCCTTTGCGTGAGCGACATCTGCTAATCTCTGAGAGTAGATTTTCTCTAGGATTGAAGGCAGCTTGTGTGAATGTTTTGATCCGTTTTTGGACGCGGTTTCGACAAGGAAAGGAGGCAGAGAAGCGTCTAGCACTTTGGATTCAGGATTCTCTTCCCAAGTGCCGCCGCGGAGAGATAAAAAGTTACGCATTAGATCATCACCGCCTTCACTGAGGATACTCTCAGGGTGGTATTGAACGGCTTCAATTGTATATTTTCGATGGCGGATGCCCATGATGACGCCCGACTCTTCAGTCGTGGCCGAGATGGCGAGATCGTCGGGTAAAGAAGTATGGGCAGCGCTGAGGGAGTGATAACGCGTCGATTTGATGCTCTGTGGGATACCTTTGAAGCAGCCCCGGTCGTCGTGGCGTATTTGGCTGACTTTTCCGTGCATGATCTCTCCGGCGTATCTACACTTGATGTTCAGTACATTCAACGAATGTAGAGCAACAAAACTTACGCGATCTCGCCGCCCAGGGCATCGACCACGCATTCCAGCCCCATGCACACGCCAAAGATAGGCAGCTTTCCTTGGAAATACTCGATTGCCGCGCGAGAGATGCCAGAGTCCGTCTTGGGATGTCCAGGACCGGGAGATATGATGAGTGAGTTCATTTTGAGGAGGGGGAATGCCTCGGGAGTGATTTCGTTGTTGCGAATTACTTCGACTTTGGCGCCTAAGAGGCATAGTTGCTGGTATAAGTTCCAGGTAAACGAGTCAAAGTTGTCAATTAGGAGAACGTCGAGCTGGCCGGTAAGTTTGGCGGGCAACGCTGGGGACGTCGAGGACGATGAGGAGGCCATGACGGTTAGCTGCCAGAGTCTCTGTTGACTGATGGATAGATTTTGTTGACTCGGTGATGGATGGACGGAAGAGGCTCGGCGTCGCTGATGTCAGCCTTTGCTCCTGACCATCATCTTACATTTAATTTTTAGTCGTCGCATTTCCCCCTGAAAGACGCGTATATATGCGTTGGAAAGACTTGGAAACCGCGACAAAACGTCGGAGACTGGTCAAATTTGGGCCTTAGCTTAGCCAAGGTGTGCCACAATTCAATTTGACTCGCATTTCCAGTTAATTCAACATCTGACCTTCAGTGTGGTCTTTGATAAATCTTGAATGTTGCATATGATGCGAATATGTAAATCAAAGAAATTCATTGCGTCTTTCAATAGTGATAGCGTGTCCTCGCTTGTTTGCATGACGATTCAGGTCTCTTCCTCCATCTTACCGGCGCTTTATGCATAGCAATGTCGTCACTACTCTGCGTGTCTTTTCTGCGTTTCACACAGACGTTCCCTACGGAACAGCGCTCAAGTATCTGCCGTTGCTTCTGCATGTTTGCTGTCTCCACTGTGAACGTTGAAAAGGATGCCGATCATCCTTCCGTCATCCGTAATCTGGTTGAATATGCGACATCATCCAGTCCTTGGATCTTTCACTGGTTGATCCATTTCATCCAGTGTTTCCTGGTTGATCTCAAATGGTTGATATTTAGCCTTTCACTGTGTCATTTTCAACTAAAAATTTCTCTTAAATTTCCTGGTTGATTTTAAGCCAAAATCCGACTCATTTCGAACCTTTCTGCGAGGAGCGAGTCGAGGCATAATAAGTGGCTTCCGGATGACAAGCCCAGGGCAACAAGGGCTCTGAGGCAGCATAGAGAACATGATACAAAAATCCATGTATTGAATAACACGTAGTATAGTTGACGACAGTAAAGAGCGCCAGGGAGATCGTCGAGAGTGTGATTGAACACGCTCTCTGTGAAGGTGGGCAGGCACTGGCAGCAAGATGAAGGTGGGAAGCAGGTAAGTGCCGTCCACGGTCCCGGCGTCTGTGCACGAATTCTGACGCGTCATCCAGCCACGTGCGTGCTTGGTTTCCTTTTTTTTCCGAAGTCCTTTCTGAATCTCTGCCCTTCCTCTGTCCTTCCTCCCACTACCACCTTGACTTCCCCTCCCACTATCACCTTGACGCTTGTTTCCTGGAACGGACGACCACCGACTACGAGAGCGGAACCACATCGAGCGCCAGGACTTCGACCACAGCAAGCATACCGACGACGCCTAGCGAGGACCCAGACGACTACCAAGACCCCCTCCCAGCGAAGCCCCGGACAACGACCATAGCGTCCCAGTCCCGGCACACCGCAGTCTGCCCATCTGAGGATAGTACAACACAAGGCCACGACGACAGACTATGCGACGAGGACACCGGCCGAGGACACGATATGCGACGAGGACACGACAGAGGGCGCAACCACAACGCTGACGACGACGAGAGCGCACCGCTACTAGTGACTGTGACGGCAACGGCAACTGTGATGACGGCGACGACTGTGATGACCATGGCGACGAGGAAGCAACGGCGGCGGTGAGGGACACAATGGCGGCGGCGAAGGACACAATGGCGGCGGCGAAGGACATAATGGCGGCGGCGAAGGACACGGCAACGGCGATGAGGGGCACGACGCACGCGCACGGGACAAGATATAGAAGCACATACTAGCCTTCACTGCATATCTCCACCGCCTACATATTACCACCTCCTACATATCCCTACTACCTACCTACCTGCCTACCTACATATCTCTAATTCCAATACTTTTGCCACTCTTCATTTGGTGTGACCGTGCATGTGGCGTGAAATGTCCCAGCTGGATTAAGCACCCACAATCAAAGCAATCAATAAGGCATAAAATTGAGCTATGAAAAGGATAGGAAGTAGCTGTCATATGGATGTAAAATATGCAGACTCTGGATAAAAAATCAACCAGATTCCAGCTAACAATCGTCTATAAAGTGGGTGGAATGGGTCAGTCGATGTACTGGATGAAAACGGCCCATTTAGGATACTCTTCAACCTTTCGACAGAGGATGATTCACAACCTAAAATCAACCACGGTAAGGTTAACCTCGATCCAGTGACTGGATGATTGTCACTGGTTGATTTTCATCAGGTTTGTCGCTCACAGTGCTCCTCACGTCAGAAGGCAGACGGCTATCTCTATTCGCCTCGGTTCTGCCGAGAAGAACTTGTTCCAACTCCACGAGGCATACGCGTGTCTGAACATTGACTCAATGACTGCCTCCTCACCACAACAGCAACAATTTAGCACACTTCGAGACCCCGGCCAGAGATCAGATAATACAACCCTGCGACTCCCAAGCGACTCCAACATCTTATTATCCTTCGGAGTCACTCTAGCGACCACCCGTATGTCTTGCCTTATTTATTGTTCTAATTGTCTTGAATATTACCACATAATCATAGGGTTCTCCTTGTCGTGTGCACAACTTAGATTGCCGCGTGAAATGGAGACCACCTCAACCTTTGTGCATCAAAGCCACATAGATGGACACTTGACTCGAGTTCGGATGAATGCTGATACCATATTTGGCCCTCGTCACCGGCACTTTTGTGCTTTGACGTGTATAGCACACGGTCAGTAACGCCTGAAATAGGGTTTCTCTTTTGTTTAGAGATCGCGACAAATGCGCACGGACCTTTCGGAGGAGCAATGTATGTACGTCACGCCTCAGGTCCAGGCGAGTTTCGGCTTTTGCCATTCTTATTGTCTTTCGTCGCTCCATAATGTCCGCGCCGTATATAACGCAGCGTCTTTTTTTGTGGTCGGACTGCAACGCCCGCTTTCGCTCCCTCAACTGCTGGTTCTTGTGAGTAACCTGTCTGCTATACTCTATCATTGGAGTAACTTTAACTAACATCATCTTCATAGCGTTCACCACCATGGATTCTCGTATTCCACTCGAACTCTACCGACCCATCGTTGAATGCGTCAGCGACCGAAGAACCCTTTTATCACTCGCACTGTCATCGAAAGTCCTGAACGTCGAAGCAGAACGCGTCCTTTACCGCACGATCAACAACGTGCACGACGTGCAGTCGTACACTCATATCCTCCGACACCTCATCTCCTGCCCCCGTGTCGCTCGGCTTGTACGTCACATCCACTTCATCCTGCGCTCCTACATCGGCGACGACCACGAGTTTTGGCAACTCCTCCCTGCCGCACTCCGCTCTCTCCCCAATCTCAAGACCCTCGTGTTCCGCGGTATCAGCGAGTGTCGCGCCGCGCAGTTACCCAGCGATTGCGCGTTTCAGCTGGAGTATCTCGACTGGTGGTGTCCATCAAGCGATCTGTCGAGCTTCCTCGCGTCGCAGAGACACTTGAAAACTGTTCTCAATCTCCAGTGCTCGGAACAGCAGCAAGCAGCCATTCCCTCGGAAGCATTGCCTGAGCTTACGACATTGAGTGGGAACTTTTCCGCTGTTCAAGCTCTCCTCCCGGGAAGGCACGTAACCAATCTCCACTGGATATCGAGCGTCGCGGATGAGAAAAATCCTGACGTGTCATCGTTGGCTCCGTCACTTTCACAACTCCAAAATCTCCAACTCGGCGGCCACTTTCATCGTCATCCCCTCGGGCTAATCGCAGAGCATCTGTCAAACGTTGAGCAGCTTGAACTCTTCGGTATTCAGGTATGCTTCTTTTCATACTTACAAACTCTAGCTAACGTGATCATGCAGCCTGACGATCTAGGATACCTCTGCCGTCTTCCACGCTTGGAGGAGCTCAAGCTTTCTTCTCAGTGGGGCTCTCAAACGAGTCCGGTTCCATTGGGAGATGCGGTGACGATCACCAAGATATTCTCCGGTGCGGAGAAGCTTCAGACGGTTGATGTTGCGCTGCCGGTGTATTGGCCACTGCAAGCGTACTGTCAGTCGTACGAGCGATGGAAGCGTGGGTGTGTTAAGCCCGAAATTGTGAACACGGGCGTGTGTATGTGAATCTTTCTTCCATTTTCGTTTTCAATTCGCATAACTTTTGGTTTTGATTTGCATTTTTGTATTTGTATCTGTTCGCTTTCGATTTTGTCTTCGTCTTTACATATCATGGACCCTGCATTTTGTTCATTCGTTTACTGTACATAGTGTTGATTATGACATAGCATTGCATCGATATTTCTCGGCCACTTTCTGCGCGTCAGAATAACGCGTTTGATGTCAGTCAGGGTCTGTGGATTCAGGACTGATGATCGCTTTGACCTTGTGATTTGGAATTTGACTGATGGACGTTCTTATTGTTCTCTGGATAATCTGCGCCACCCTGTATATACATCCGCCATATTCAGAAGAGGTCTAGAGGCTCCTGACGTACTGTCCACGAGCCACCAATTTTCCTACAGGTGAAGTCCGAGAGTCATTGAGGATCTAGAGTTCTGAATTGAAACTGGTACTACCATTCAACGGCAACTTGTCGGTCGGCATTATGATTATACGAATACACGCCGATGTTCGTGATTGTAGAACGCAAACCGCTGACTAGATTCAGTACAGTCGTGTGCTAACAAAGCAGGTATACAAAAGTGTATGTAGCATCTACAAATCGGTTATCTTCCATGAATGCTCCCATAGCGCCTTTTTGCTAGAGTTAGGAAGACTATAGTTCTTGTACCCAATGCTATTCCCGCGGTTGTCCCGCCGATACCATCCCTTCTTGCCATCGAGGAGGGCGAACAACATGTACTCGGCAGCTTCCTCCGCCGAAACTCCAAACAAGTAAAGATTGAGGTAGATGAAAGGCGCGAGGAAGTACATCGGCCACCAGGTGAAGATCTCCGAAATGCCTGGGGTATCGACGGAGCCAGGATAGATGTGGGTGAATGCAATCTCTGGGTCGAGTTTAGCGAATTCCTGGAACACGAATTAGACGTTGATAGCAAAGATCTATGTAAGAGTGGACTAACCTCGACCATAATATCGTTGTATCCGATAGACTTTCCGGCAGCCTTCAGAGTGCCGTACTTCTTCTTCATCTCCAGGTCGTCGGTGTCGATGCTCGTGATGTTCACCGCGCCCGCTCCAAGGATGGACATCATCCCAGCCTGCTCGCCCGCCGCCTTGGCCTTTTGCAGCAAAGGCAAGAGCTCCTTGGTGTACTTGAAGCGGTTGTAATACCGCATCACGAGCATCTGGTCAAGACCTTCCTCGGTTTCAACGCGCCCAGTAGGACGGAAGTACCCCGCGGATAACACGAGGAAGTTGATCTTCGGGAGCTTCTCGCTGAGCTCCTGACACGCGGCTTTGATGTTCCTCATCAAGTACGCGTCGCAGTAGACAAAGTCGCGTAGGACGGGCTGGCCGTCGCCGTCGGTGGGCCGGGGGAGGGTGGAGAATGTTTTTTCTGCGGCGGCGCGGTTGCGGCCGACGATGACGAGGTGGACGCGACCGTTGGTGTAGGATGATAGGGCTTTCACCATTGCTTCTCCTACGCCAGAGGTGCCGCCTACGAAGACGGCAATGGGGATGTAAGAGGGTTTGAAGGAGGCATTAGCAGTTTTGGCGGCGCTCAGCTTGGGCATGATGGGATGGGTATTGAGGATTTGTACTGGGATGGATAATGAGTATCAGTAGTGCAAATCGCCATCGTATTTATACTGGTCCGCATGTTAGAAAGATATCAGGGCAAGGCGCTGCTCTGTTCAAGTCGGCGTCGCTGTTGGCAAATAACAATGACAAGAATCCACCGAGGACCGAAAGAGGGAAAGGCATTGCTTAGTCATCGCATCAAAAATTTTGATCGAGCATTTCGATCGACACGCTTCGCTCCTCCTCCTCTTGTCGCGGCAATGGGTCTCTCAGGTCGAAAGCAAAAGCAAAGAATAGGACCGGATCCTAGAAATCTCTCTTGGGCAGATGGTGCGATTCATCATAGTCTGTGACTGTTTCAAAGCTCACAATCAAACAGATGCATCAAAGTTTGGTACAAGTTACTTGTCGAAATTCGGCTGGGATGCGTCTCAAGGACTTGGTGCCTCTGGAGATGGTCGTACATCACATATCAAAGTCCAGCAGAAACTCGATATGATGGGTATTGGCGCACAGCATCAAAAGGACCCGAATGGTATCGCGTGGAAGCAGAATAAGGATTTTGAGAATGTGCTGAGGCGGCTGAACGCTTCGATGGGAGGAGGAGACCCAGACGCGCTTGAAGATGAAGAGAAAACGGCATTGGGTGGGGCATTCATATCTGCGACTGAGGAGACGACGGTTGAGAAGGTTGACAAGAAGGAGAAGAAAGACAAGAAAAAGGATAAGAAACGAAAACGGAGCGACGATGATTCTGATGAGGAAGATACCAAGAAGAAGGCTAAAACCGATGATACCTCTGTTGTGCCGGTTTCGGAGACTGTCGTTACGGCTCAGAAGGAGAAAGTTGTCCCTAGACATCGAGCGTATGTTTTCAAAACGCGTACATTGTGAATTCACTAACTTGTATGTATAGACATCGTGCCCGAGCTATTGCGGCTAAAAATCGCGCTGGCAACTCTTCTGCTGCTCTATCTGAAATCCTCGGTATCTCCTCTCAATCCACCACGCCAACACCTGGCACTTCTACGCCCATAACGAAACTTGACGAGCCTCCTACTATGGAGAAACTTACTGTGTCTGCGAAGAGTGTCGCGGATTACTTTAAAGAACGCCTTTTGGCCAAGGCAAATGGCAAGACGCCTATACCAAGCACGACCCCGAGCCGTACGGACGATGATGACGTTCCCAGTGGCGGCATTGGGTCGTCACGATCTGGGCTTAGACTGAGCTCCAGGTTCTCAGACGACGAAGATGCTCCTCGGCCAATGGGACTTGGGATGTCCAAGTTTGGATCTTTGATGTCCTCCGCCTTTTTGGCGGCGACGACATCTGTGGGATTGACTGCGCCCAAGTCTGATCCTGAGCCGGCGGAGGAAGACTCGGAGGAGGTGAAGGGAAAGAAGGAAAAGAAGAAGCGGAAGCGCAAGGATAGTGAGGTGGAGGACGTGGAGCTTCTAGCGACGAAAAGGCGCAAGGAGGAGAAAAAAGCGAAGAAGGAACGAGAGCGGGAGGAGCAGAAGGTCGAGGAGCCAAAACTCAGTAAGGAGGAACGCAAGAAGTTGAAGAGCGAGCGGAAGGCGGAGAAGAAGAAGCGTAGAGAACAGTCATAGCATTTGGACACCCTCGGTAGATGGATATCTTGGTGATGTCTTCTGCCTTTGAAACTGTCGACTGCTTTGGCGAAGGCGCTTCTTACCACTGATTTCTGCGGCGATTGCGAGTATCCTCAACTCTGAACACCAGAACCTATCATCGTGGCACCAGTTCAAACACATCAGTCTTCAGGGCACATCGGGGGCAGAGGGCACGGCTTGTGATGCTGTGTTCTGTGCTGCCAATTAAGTTCAAGTTGTAAAGATAGCGGGCGCTTAAGACGAATCCTTCGTGTGAAGAGTCTCGAGAATGTTCTCTTGGGTACAAGTGGATCTCACCGACTCAGGAGCAGTAATTCAACGTTCAACGATGAACTTGATTCGGACATCGCCGAGACGCGAAAAGTTCAAACGCGACCTGTCCGATCATCAGCTGTGGCGGTGTCGGAGTAGCAGCTCGCCCGAAGCAGCCATTCAAAAAGGGCAGGATCCTTCTTTCTTCCCGCCATCACCACCATGCAGAGACACACCTTCACCGCATTGAATTCGACGTTTGTTGTCGATTCCGAGTACCAGTTCGTCAAGGAACTAGGCCAAGGCGCTTACGGCTGTGTTGTCGCTGCGCGACACCGACGATCTGGCGAAGGATGTGCGATAAAGAAGATCACCAACATAAATACTAAGGTGAGTCGGCTCTATATACTCTAGGTAGTATCGAAATGACCCCTCGCAGAGGATATTGACGAAGCGGTGCTTGCGTGAGATTCGGTATGTGGCGCCCGAATTTAACATCAATACAGCTCACGGGAAATATAGGCTGTTGCACCATTTCCGTGGCCACAAGAACGTTAGTCGGCCCGCCGTTGAAATCGCCTTTGCCTGACTCAACATATCTAGATAACATGTCTGTATGACATGGACATCGTTTTCCAACCCAACGGCAACTTCGATGAGGTCTACCTCTACGTGCGTACATCTGTCATCAACTTGGGCGCTATGTTCCTTATTGTAGATATAGGAAGAATTGATGGAGGCTGATCTTCACGCCATCGTATGTCGGTCCTCTCATCGATGGAGATCACTGTCAATTTAACTTCTCGTAGATTCGCTCGGGCCAGCCGCTGACGGATGCCCACTTCCAATCCTTCCTCTATCAAACGCTCTGCGGTTTGAAATACATCCATTCCGCTAACGTTCTCCACCGTGATCTGAAACCCGGTAACCTGCTCGTCAATGCTGACTGCGAGCTCAAAATTTGTGACTTTGGTCTTGCCCGTGGCTTCACGCCTGGCGGCGGAACATCCAGATCTGCTGGCAACCAAGGCTTCATGACCGAGTATGTCGCGACGCGGTGGTACCGCGCGCCCGAGATCATGTTGAGCTTTGCCAATTACACCACCGCGATCGATGTCTGGTCCGTTGGATGTATTCTTGCGGAATTGTTGGGCGGCAAGCCCATCTTCAAGGGCCGAGACTACGTTGACCAGCTGAACCAGATTCTCCACTACCTCGGCACACCATCAGAGGACACGCTTCGTCGCGTCGGTTCGCCGCGCGCTCAGGACTATATTCGTTCGCTCCCGATCAAGCCTCGCGTCCCATTTTCAACGCTCTTCCCTCACGCGAACCCGCTTGCTATTGACTTGCTCTCGGGCATGTTGTGCTTCGATCCGGCCAAGCGCATCAGCTGCGAGCAAGCCCTCAACCACCCGTATCTTCAGGTCTGGCATGATCCCGCAGATGAACCTGTCTGCGACACGGTATGTGTCTCGGAGCGATCCAATGTTACGCCCCCTAATGCACGTTGTAGAAATTTGATTTTGGATTTGAGGAAGAAGATAGCATTGACGGGATGAAGAAACTCATTGTGAATGAGGTGAACGCATTCCGCGCGGAAGTGCGTGCTCAGGCTAGGGCCGCTGGACAGATTCGTCGTCAAGACAGGTGATTGAAATTTTTCCTCAGCTACCACGCTTGGTTGTTGATCTGTTACCTTGTATAGTCTGCCTATCCCCACGAGGGATGAGATTATGAACTCGCCCATGCAAGGACAGGAGGGACATACTTCCAACTATACCTCGCCTCCTCAGGCAAACAGACCGCCAACGCCGGTGATGGATGATCCTAGTGAGGAACTTGAACGCGAGCTAGCTGGCACCCACATTGGTGGTCGTAAATAAACAGTAGAGTATTCCGAAAACTTGTAGTGATTTGTAGCCTAGCAAATGTACAAATAGCCTTTCTATCTCTTCCATTTTGATTGCAAGTTGAACTCTAAATCGTGACATTGTGACAAACGTTACCCTAACCTTACCATCACGAGTATTACGCTCACTGTCGCCGACGTCGAGCTCAGCAATGAGCGACGATTTCATGCGGCTAGTTTCGCAGGCGAATCCGGCAACAAGACAATACCAGCCGACCAACAATGGCTACCCTCCCTCTTCCTCGTCGTCACCATACATAGCCGACTCTCCTTCAAATCCTCAACTTATGGATCCTTTCTTCGATGATGACGACGAGCCGGACTCGGCCTTTGGCAGGCCAATACCGATGCAATCCCAAGAGAGTGGTCTTCCGTTGGCTCGTGCTGGGGCGCCGCCTGCTGGTGTAGGACAATCGAAAGTGAGCCTCGGGGACGGAGTACCCCAAGGCTGGAATTTCGACGACGATGATCCCAATCAGGCGCCGTTCAGTGGATCACGCTCATTTCCTGGTTCTTCCGATAGGTCAAAGCCCAAACCGAAGAAGAAATGGACATGGAAATGGCCGTGGCAGAAGGAGAGAGTATTGACTGGCGAGCGGATAATTACACTCAACAACAGCGCGGCAAATGTTGAGTTTGGCTCAAATTTCGTTTCGACGAGCAAGTATAATCTGGCAACGTTCTTGCCTAAATTCTTACTAGGTGCGCGTATTCAAACATGTTAGATTTGTCGCGCTGACTTTTTGCCAAGAACAATTCTCAAAATATGCCAACTTATTCTTCCTCTTCACGGCCTTTATACAACAGGTTCCCGACGTCTCCCCCACCAACAAATACACCACTATCGTACCACTAGGCCTTGTACTCGCGGCTTCGGCCTTCAAGGAAGTACAGGAGGATTTGGTGCGTATGAATCGCCTCTTCATAATCATCCGCTAATCTGGTCTCAGAAACGGCACCAATCTGACTCGGAACTCAACTCACGCATAGGCAAGGTCCTCGACGCCAACGGTTCGTTCAAGGACGTAAAATGGAAAGACATGAGCGTCGGCGACATTGTCCGGTTAGAGAGCAACGAGTTTATCCCAGCCGACATGATTCTCATCAGCTCGAGTGAGCCCGAGAGTCTGTGCTACATCGAAACGGCCAACCTGGACGGCGAAACCAATCTCAAGATCAAGCAGGCATCACCACAAACGTCTGCTCTCACGTCGCCGCAGCTCGTCATGTCATTACGAGGTTCACTTCGGTCCGAGCATCCCAACAACTCGCTGTACACTTATGAAGGCACCATGGATCTTGTTACTGAAGCCGGCACGCCCAAGCAGGTCCCTCTTGGTCCGGACCAGATGCTCTTGCGTGGCGCTCAGTTGAGGAATACTCCATGGCTATACGGTCTTGTCGTCTTTACCGGGCATGAGACGAAACTCATGAGAAACGCTACGTAAATGAGCCTTCAATTGCTTATCATTGTACAGCGGCTGATGATGACCGTAGTGCTGCACCGATTAAGCGAACAGCCGTGGAAAGACAGGTCAACGTCCAGATCGTGTTCTTGTTCATCCTGTTGTTGTTACTGTCCATCGGGTCAACCGTCGGGAGCAGTATACGGAGTTGGGTTTTCTCAAGCCGGCAATGGTATCTCTTCGAATCTTCCTCATTAAGTGGACGAGGTATGCTTCTTAATTATAACTTTATGCAATGCGTCCTCACCTCATATCTCACAGCCAAGAACTTCATCGAAGGTATGCAGATAATTCCCACATGTTCAACGTGATTAAACTTATCTGTCTAGATATCCTCACGTTCATCATTCTGTATAACAACCTGATTCCCATATCGCTCATCGTTACCATGGAAGTGGTCAAGTTCCAACAGGCCCAACTGATCAACTTTGACCTCGATATGTACTATGCGAAAACGGATACTCCAGCACTTTGTCGAACTTCGTCACTTGTGGAGGAGTTGGGTCAAATCGAGTACGTATTCAGTGACAAGACGGGGACCTTGACATGCAACGAAATGGAGTTCCGATGTTGTAGTATCGCCGGTGTCGCTTACGCCGACGTTGTTGACGAGAACAAGCGGGGTGATGCCGAGGATGGGAAAGATGGGTGGCGCACTTTTGCGCAGATGCGCGAATTTCTCGATCAATCAGCGTCTAATCCGTTTAGTGACGGAGGATCTTCACCTATTGACCAAGAGAAGGAGGTATTACGGGAGTTCTTGACGCTTCTCGCTGTGTGCCATACGGTCATACCTGAGGTTAAAGACGGCAAGACCATTTACCAAGCCAGCAGTCCCGATGAGGCTGCTTTGGTGGCTGGTGCTGAAGTTCTTGGATATCAATTCCACGTACGGCATTTATCTAAACTTATCGATATGAATTTCTTAAACCTTTGAACAGACCCGGAAACCAAAATCTGTCTTTGTGAACGTCCATGGCCGGTCATTAGAGTTCGAGATTCTGAATGTCTGCGAGTTCAATTCGACGCGCAAGCGCATGTCTACAGTCGTTAGGATGCCGAACGGCAAAGTAAAGCTCTACACGAAGGGCGCCGATACCGTCATTTTGGAGCGCCTGAGCAAGCACCAGCCTTACACGGAAAAGACTCTCACTCATCTAGAAGTATGTGTTCCTGGGCCTGTCTTGATATCATTTTAGCTCATTGTCGTTTGCAGGACTATGCCACTGAGGGTCTTCGGACGTTGTGTATAGCATACCGAGACATTCCAGAGGAGGAGTATCGCCAATGGTCTGAAATCTACACTCAGGCCGCTTCTACGATTAATGGACGAGGCGAGGCGCTCGATCAGGCTGCTGAATTGATAGAGAAGGATCTGTTTTTGCTTGGTGCGACCGCTATCGAGGACAAGCTCCAGGACGGTGTTCCCGACACGATTCACACGCTGCAGATGGCTGGTATCAAGGTTTGGGTCTTGACGGGCGATCGTCAAGAGACTGCTATCAACATTGGAATGTCGTGTCGGCTGATATCTGAGTCCATGAACCTTGTACGTCTTCTGAGATGGGGCATTTATCAAGTCACGTCTGACGTCTTTGCGACCAGGTCATCGTGAACGAGGAAAATGCCCAGGCGACTGATGACTTTTTGAGTAAACGGTTGGCTGCTATCAAGAACCAACGGAGCACTGGTGATTTAGAGGATCTGGCGCTCATTATAGGTAGGTGTCTCTCGCTGATGGAGTGGACTCGGTTAATTGTTGGTGGGTAGACGGGAAAAGTTTGACCTTCGCGTTAGAGAAACCGCTTTCAAAGACCTTCTTAGAGTTGGCCCTAATGTGCAAGGCGGTCATTTGCTGTACGTTCATCGATGACATTCCTGGGAGGATGGTCTCTGACCTGCCTCATTTCTAGGTCGTGTTTCTCCACTACAAAAAGCGCTCGTTGTCAAGCTTGTTAAGAAGAACGAGAAAGCTATCCTTTTAGCGATTGGTGACGGTGCCAATGATGTCAGCATGATACAGGCTGCACATGTCGGTGTTGGTATCTCTGGTGTCGAGGTTCGGACTATTTAATCTGTTCGCTGTGCTTGTTACCTGACGTGTCCGTTTATATTAGGGTCTGCAAGCGGCTCGTTCTGCGGATGTTGCGATATCACAGTTTCGGTACCTGAAGAAGCTGTTGCTTGTTCATGGTGCTTGGAGTTATCGCCGGTTGTCGAAGCTAATTCTCTGTGAGTGCTCGCGTCGAGGTATCTGCCATCTTGGGGTTCTAATCACTCTCATCAGATTCTTTCTACAAGAATATCGTTCTTTACATGACGCAATTCTGGGTAAGCTTCTTCGCGGCGTGTTAAAGGCGTGTCTAACATGACTCACTTAGTACTCGTTCTTCAACAACTTCTCCGGCCAGATTGCCTACGAGTCATGGACGCTGTCGCTATACAACGTCGTGTTCACGCTTCTTCCGCCCCTCGTTATCGGAATTTTCGACCAGTTCGTATCAGCCCGCATATTGGACCGGTATCCGCAGTTGTATATTCTTGGCCAGAAGAACGAGTTTTTCACCAAGACCGCCTTCTGGATGTGGATCATCAATGCACTATATCACAGCCTTGTAGGTTATTTTATGTTGCGCGGGCCTTGCACTCAGCTCAACACGTCTGTAGATTCTCTTCGGGTTCTCAATTATTCTTTTCTGGGGTGACCTAAAGCAGTCGACTGGCTATGATGGTGGGCATTGGTTCTGGGGCACAACTTTGTATCTTGCGGTGCTGCTGACTGTATTGGGCAAGGCGGCTCTGATATCCGAGTATGTTTTCCTCTCGTCCATTGGCCAAGTCCTAACCGTGATCGCAGCTTGTGGACTAAATATACCTGGGCGGGTAAGCATAGTGTTTAGCTACGTTAACGTGTACTGACGGTTGTTTTAGCTATCCCTGGGTCGTTCGCTTTCACCATGGCTATTTTGCCGTTGTATTGCTGGCTTGCGCCCATAATCGGGTTTTCAACTGAATATCAGGGGCTTGTACCCCGATTATGGTCGGACTGGGTGTTCTACTTCGTTCTTTTGCTCGTTCCGATATTCTGCCTCAGTCGTGATCTGGCTTGGAAATAGTATGTGGATTTCAGGCCTCGGACCTCTGGTGGCTGACATGATTACTCAGTTACCGACGGACGTACATGCCATCATCTTATCACATTGCTCAAGAGCTGCAAAAGTACAATATACCCGATTACCGACCACGGCAGGAGCAGTACGTGAAACTCGTGCTTTAGACGAGATGTTACTGACGCGAAACAGGTTCCAGAAGGCGATCAAGAAGGTGCGCGCGACGCAAAGAATGCGGCGGAATCGCGGGTTTGCGTTCAGTCAGACGGAGACTGGAGGCCGGCAAGAACAAGCGAAGCTCATTCGGGCGTACGATACATCCAAGTCGGGTGCCAAACCGACTGGCTACTAGCTGTGTACGGAACGGGACATTGTATTCTATGATTTTGTGCATATTTTATTTTATATCTTTCGCTAGTATCTGACTGTAGTGTGTTGCATCAAATTCTGTCATTCCCTAGACGGCGTGCTGTGAAAGGGCAGAAACACCCGTTGGCTTGATGAAGATCAATAATGGCGATTCTTAGTTTGTCCGAAAAGGCATGCTGCTTCCGTGTGTGATGAGCGACGTTGGATACTGAGCTCTTATCGCATCAAGTGAAATGAAACACTGGGAGTGGTGGGACTGTCAATCGAGGAACATGCACGAAGCTCAAGCGTACAATCACACTGTAACATTCATATTGAGAGAGAGCTTCCGTAACATTGTGAGTACCTTGGTCGGTAGGAGGTGTGTGATCTTCAAGGCAGAAGGCAGGACCGTGATGCGGTAGCTGCGGTCATTCATGCTTCGGAAGAGAATCAGATATAGGTGGCAGTGGCCAAACGAGGCGGGCCACATGGATTGGCGTGGCATGTCCCCATTTGGATTGGGGTGGCGCAAGTAGTAGAGATCTACGAGTCAACGAGGGTGAATTGTCATTGGAGAACGGGTGTTAATGAAATCTGTGCTCGGAACGACTCCAAAAAATGCGGGGAAAATTATACAAGTGGAGGCTAAGTCCCTGACCTTGCTGTCCTTGGCGTCTGGCCTGCGTTCTGGACACGGCTCGAGAACAGGTTGTCGTTGTTTGGTAACGCGGGTGATGGGCTGGAGGTGCGTGATGGGCTAAAAGAGCCATGACAACAACGGATGCCAGTTGAATTGATCGTGATCAATCTTGTGGCCGCCCGTCTAATATACAACAGCGCCTGCATTTGGCAAGTACCATCTTTCTCTCCTCCTGTTTTTGCTGGAGACTGGGTCTCACTCGTTTTTTTCTCTTCTTTCTAATTCTTTCTTTATTCTCTTTTAATCTTCAGATCTTCACTCTTTTGTTCAACACACACTGCGTCGGGCACGCTACAGCGATACCATAAATGTCTCTCAAAGCTGAGCTGGAGACGTGGGCGGCAGCCCTCAAGGCGTACGATGAGGAGGACTTTGAAAAGTCCCTGGATCTATTTGCAGTACGTGTGGGCCTTTGGGATGTGCGCTTTGTTGGCTGATGGACTGCACGCAGCGAATCGCAGATTCGTCCAAGATTCTCACGAATATGGGGCTCATCTATGCGACCCTTGGAGAGCATGAAGCAGCAGTCGAAAAGTTCATTGAAGCCACCTCTTTAGACTCTTACCTTGCCGTGGCGTGCGTTGACCGGTCCTTTTGTTTTCCTTGCTGATCTCTTTCAGGTATTTCCAATGCGGTGTCTCCAATTTCCTCCTTACACGGTATGACCTGGCCTTTAAGGACTTTGAAGAGGCTCTGCTCTATCTACGAGGGAACCAAGCCATGTTAGTTCTTCTTCCCCCCTCTATCGTCTGCTTATTCCCTTCATTAGCAACTATGAACAATTGGGACTCAAATTCCGCTTGTTCTCGGCAGAGGTCCTCTTCAACAAAGGCCTGGCTCAGATCTACATGGGCAGATTAGAGCCCGGTCTGCAAGACATGCAGGAAGCAAGACGTGACAAGGCAACTGACGAGCATAATGTTATTGACGATGCTATCCAAGACCGCGGCGAGGGCTATACTGTTTTTAGTATCGTACGTGCATCTCTTGTCCCCACTACAACTCCGCTAATCGACATAGCCCGTCGGTGTATTGTACCGCCCTTCGGAGAAGAAGTTGAAGAATGCCAACACCAAGGACTACATGGGCAAGGCGGTGCGTCCGGGTTCTCGTTGTTGCCGTTGTCAGCTCACACCTCGCAGAAATTAATTGCTGCCAGTGATCCGGGCGATGCCTACACCACCTTTACCGGTGTCACGCTGCTGAAGCAAGGCATATCGCCCTCGGGAGTCTACATCGATGGTCCCGATACGGGCATGAACAGGAGTGGCAGTCTTAATCGCGCAGTTACTGCACCCCCGACTGTCTCCCTCATGCCGAGTACGTTGTCTTGTTCCGTAATCGTATATTATTTCTGATTAGGACATCAGAACCGGACGATTTCTCGACGCCAGGGCCACAGCTTGCGCGGGCAAAGACGACGCTGAATGTGCCGACCAACGCGCGCGAATTGATTTCTCCTGGACCGAACTCTGCTGGCGCGATATCGAGAAGTAATACAACCCTCAATGTTCGTCCGCCTGGAAGCAGTATTGGCGGTCCAGTGCGCGGCCTGAGTGTTCGACGCTCTTCACCCACTGCGCCGGTAGCCCCTCTTGCGCCAACGCCTCCTTTGAAAGGTATGCTACTACCCATGACAACGAACACAAGTCTGATCTATCTTACAGCGCAGCAAGTGGGTAACGCGCGGATGACAGAGTTTTACGACAGTTACCTCGATTCGTATGCGGACCCATCGCCGCTACCGCCGTTGCCGCCTCCAGCTCGTGGGGAGAGCCCTGGGCCGAACGGCCCAGAACGCGTTGCTGCGTGGGCAAGCAAGAACGCCAACCCGAATTATCCACCCCAGAGATCCGGGTCGCGCAGTGCACCTACGAGTAACTATGCACCCAGTTCTTTCGGGGGAGGCACAATCAGACGGAAGCTCACCCGTCGTGGCACTTCTCGTCAACAGCGAATCATCAACTATGATGAGGAGGAAGAGGGATACGTCAGCGGCGAGTACGACGACGGTCCGTTTGAGTTGATCAAGATTCGGGTCAAGGTACCTCATCAATCTTCTTGCCGCTGTGTTACGGGATGTTGACTATGGTTATAGCTGCACTATGAGGATGAAGTCCGAGGGATGGCGTTGACGCCGGAGACGAGCTTTGACGAGTTTTTGGACAAGGTCACGCTCAAGTTTGGCAAGTCGTTGGCGCTCAAGTTTAAGGACGAGGATGGGGGCAAGGTGTCGCTGCGCGACGAGTCTGATTACGAGCTCGCTATAGAAACTGCGCGGGAGAGCTCGAAAGGCAAACCTGAGGGCAAGCTCGAGATATGGTGCAGCGACTGATTCTCACCTCTTCCTCGTTTCGGCCTTTCTCAATTCCTCGGATTCGTCACGATTCTGCTCATGCCACGTCTTTGTGTTGTATTACCCCCCTCTCACTCCAAACTACCCCTCTCACTCCAAACTATTTCTTCTCGCGGTCATTCTTCGGTCACATCTCTATCATGCTTGGATATACATAAAGGTCAAACTGTACTTTACTCTCCCCCACCGTCGCAATTTCTTTTGCTCGTTTTATAGTCGTATTTTACTACTTTGCTTGTTTGCTAGGTTTACACACGTTGTGTAAGATGTATATAGAACTGGATTCGATATAGCCGCAGGTTGAACGTTTCAACAAATCAATGTCGAAAGTTCATCAAGATTTCAGCGGTCCTGGTTGAGCGGTTTCGTTGAGTTTTCTCTTGCTAATACCACCATCACAGGTCTTTCTTTTCTTTCCTCTCCTTCTTTCCTTTTCAATAATTTCTGGTTGCTGGTCAACAAAGGCTACTACGATATCCTATAATGCCATATAGAACTGGATTCGATAGAGCCCGCAGGTCAATTTATGAGATGGGAACCACGAAGAGGCTGGCGACGTTTCACGCGACGCTTTGATGGCACGTGATCTCAGACTTCTTCCTTCCGTCCTCCATCTTGCCAAACGTCTCCAACATCGTCAGCTCGTTTTTCTCATTTTTAGACGTATCGCTTTTTCTTTCGTGATGTTGAACGGCTTGTCAGACGTCGTTGAAGCGTTTTCCTGCTAGGTGTTCGTCAGGATCCATTCGGGACGACTCGCAGTTTACTCGCTTGCCGTTTTCCCGCCTAGGGTTTTCCAAGGGCAAGGAGCCCCAGACCTGCAGCCTACACTGAGCAGTCAGGAAATCTGGATGGAGAGATCTGGCAGGAACCGGGCAAGGCCACTGCCCATCGCAAGCGGCGACTAGCCATATCTTTGGACGAGGCGGTCCGCAGTTTCAGAGGCATAAGCAACCTCAGCCCGCACGATGACATCGAAGAGCCGGACGATTTGGAGTCGGCGTCGCGTCCGGATGACATCTTTTTATCAGTCAACGCTAGGCGCTCATATCTAGCCCGCCAGAAGTCACCGGATCAGGATGGTCGCACGCAGACGCCCCAGAACCTTTGGCATCGTCGCGAGTCCTGTCTCCATGCACAGTCAGTTTAGCGCAGGAGGCGGTGACGGGAGGAATTTCCTTGGCGCCATCCCCAGTCATCATCACTTCCGGCTACGCGCCACCCTAGTAGAATGGTGCCTCGTTTCTGAACCGGGGTCGTCAACCTGGGACTTGGGGGACGCTGCGGCGCGCTCCCTGAGAACTGGAGATACCATCTCGACGCAGCGGCGGTGCCGGTTATCACGAAGATGTCTGGCAAGTTTAGACCCGTGTCGACGTGGGAGTCGGCAGCTTCTTCTACCTCTATGTACAGGCTTTTCAGCAACAGCAGCTCCGTCAGGCGTGTTCGCCTTGACAGAGATCTGGGTTTGTGGTACTTTGTCCGCCCAAGATGCTAGTGACGACATTCACAGACTTTTGCGCCAACTACAGAGAGCATGTCGTTGTAGTGCCGCCTTTCAAGCCACAGATTCCGGGGTTTGGTGCATTTGGTGCCCCCCATCATACACTTGCAGGTCCTATGTTAGGATCGACTGCAGGTATGCTCGTCGGCTGCTTTCAGACCCGATGGCAAGTTCTGCTGCGTCAGTCTTTTCAACGCCAGGTTTCTTTTCCAACCACAGAGAACATGTAGTCGAGGTGCCTTCTTTCAAGGCACCCAAGCGCGGGGGGTTTGGCGCTTTTAGCCCACCCGCTCATACTCTTGCGGGACCATTCTTGGAGATACGGGCGCGCATTCTCAGTAACACCGTGAAGAGGTCTGGCACGCTTAGACCTGCATCGTCATTTGCGACGAGGGAGTCGGCAGCTTTCTCTGCCTCTGTAGCTTTTCAGCAGCAGCTCTGTCAGGTGACAGAGATTTGGGTTCATGGTACTTTGTCCACCTATAATTCTACTGATGACATTCGCAAATTTTGTCGCAAACCTCAGAGGACGTGTCGTTGAGGTGTCATCTTTCAAGGTGCCCAGATCCGGGGTTTGGGTGCATTTGGCGCCCCGTCATACTCCTTCAAGGTCCTATGTTAGGACTGACCGCAGGTATGAGTCAGTCAGTTCAGAGTCAGTCAGTTCAGAAGCAGGCGGTTACTCACGGTTGCTTTCAAAGCTGCAGATGCCCAGATCCACCTCGTTCCAAAGGTGGCAGTCCCTCCCAGAGTCAGCGCGAAGCAAGGGCAGGGAGAGGAGATGCGAGTGGAGGAAGCACTCCCAGCACCGCAGACACAAACCCGAAAGCGGCTAAGGGAGAGGCAAAGAAGAAGACGCCCAAGCCGATGAAGTCAACAGACAACTCTTCCGCTCATCCGAATATAGCGTTGTAAGAACTCGTAGTATGATACTCGTAGCATACATGTGTGTCAGTACGATAGCTTACATAATTGCCGATTTGTTGTTCTCTTACTGTGAGGACGATTGGACACCCCCGGACGCGCCGTGCGGTCCCGTATGAAGCTACGTTAAGGCTTGCTCTACTCGGCTGAGCATCCATATCTGCTTCCGTTTCCACGGCTAGGACCCAGACCTGGGTGACAGGTTCTCTTCTGCGCTCAGAGTTACAGAGCTCGCGACTCGACCCGACCGCCTCCTCAAGCCCTCGCAATACGGAAGCGCGAGTCTTCACAATGGAGCCCACCGCGAGGGTTGCTACAGGAGCCGGTCATGGTCACCCCATCATCATTTCGAGAGCCGAGTCCAGCATTGGCTGTCCGCCTCTCTGACCGTGTTTGGCGATTAGTCGTTCAAACCCAAAGGATTCTCTTGCGAGTTTGCTCGTCGGAGAGCGCAGGCACGCCATTCAGCGCACGCGACCCGTTTGCGTGCCCAGCTACCCACTACTCTGCCTTCCACCACCCCATGCCATTTTCCGTTTCTCCCTTCATTTAGCCAACGTCGCTTGCCCAAACCTTGCCGGATTTGTTCTATGACACGTTCTTCGGACTGTCTCACTTCTCCGGAAAGATTTCGCAACATGTCTATGTCTGCATACGTCCGCGGTGCCGGCTTGCCCGCCGTGTTTGGAGCCTCATGGACTCCAGTCGACTCGTATCCGTTACCGGAAACTTCTGACTTTGGCCTGTTGGGAAACCTTGGGATATTAGTTTGCGACGGCGACCCCCGCCTACGTCGCGCACTCAGTCGGCTGTTCTGCCGCCCATATCATTTTCCATTCCTCTCCACATTTCATTCTGCCCAAATCTTTGCGGATTTGTTCTGTGATGCGTCCGTTGGACTGTCCTAGCTCTCCACTGAGATTTCGCGACCTGGACACATCCGCATCCGAGTCCATCCACGGCGCCGGCTTTCCCGCCGTGTTTGTCACATCATTCACTTCTGTCGACCTTGTGTCCTTTGCGGAAAACTTTGGTTGTTGGGAAGCTTTGGGACATTACTTTGCAATGGTGACCCCCGCCTGCATTGCGCACTCAGTCGGCTGCTATGCCGGCCTTCGCGCCAGCTTCCCAACTCGATTCAGCTCGCCACCGCCCGCTTATTACAATGAAGGCTTCGCCCAAGTCGAGTTGGGCTTTTCATCTCCAACATCCTCCACTCACGCGTCAGATGCGGAGCTTCCGGCTTCGACGCCTCTTCAGAATCCACCCTCCCATCAGCAACGCGACACCTCTCGTCGATGCCCAGATCAGTCTCAGATGCGAGAACTGGTTTTGGCCAAACAGCTCAGGAGTACTACTGAAGCCAACGATGAGGTCTGAGATGACCTCGAAGGCGACTCCAGAACAGATAAGGATTTGCCCCGTGAATGGGGCTACTACTCCAGCACTTTGGAGCCGGGTTGCCAGTGTAACGACGAGAACACGTGTTGCCCGCTAGTCGAAAGACAGCTGTGGAGACCGGTTCTTGCTCGAAGGCCCGGATGTGACTTTAGTCCTTGCCACGAGTCTCTGACTTGGTCGGTCATGGGCTATCATGCATCTTGGGACAAACATCACCCCGAGGAGGATTCACTTGCTTCATTTGGTGCAGTCGATTGATGATTGTGCTGACATATTTGGAACGGTTCGCTCATGTAGCTTTAGCTATAACGCAATGTTTACATTCTTTTCATGCCTATCTTTTGGCTGAGATTTCTGTGTTTCAACTTGATCCAGGTTGAAAGCTTATTTGCCTCCTGGAAGTCAGTTGAAGCACACCTCGAATCCGCAATCCATGGCACCATAGTACATCTATTTGTTTTCGCCTGCATCATCTTCTGGACACTGTAACCATTTTACGGTTATGACGGGTACCGTATACGGTACGGTCATCCGTACTGCGGAGAATCTGGACTCAACCGTAAGTACGGCCGAAACGGCCACCTTACGGTCATTCCAGTATGCACCGTGATTGAGGCGCGCGTCCCACCTCTGAAAGCCATTACACTCCATTGTAAAAATCCTGTTCCGTGGCATTTGGAAATTGAATGGACAATGTTCTCTTCATACTTTTGCTATGCCGCCGCCGGACGGCTGTGCTCACAGCCGTTTCGGCCATTTTTACGGTCACCGTAACTGTAGCGGATGGTGCAGATACGGCCGTGCCCGTTATGTGTCTGCAATGGATCGCCCGCCCTCTCCCTCCCCTTAGATCTCAACTGTGGATTATTTCCACATCATCTCTTAGATCGAGATCTTCTCCGATCAAAGTTGATGATGAGTAAATAATGGGGGGTGTAGGGAGGGTGGGTTGGGAGATTATGGAGTGTTGAGCTTGGACTCGGAGTTGAGGTGAGTGGCGAGTCATGGAACTTGTATGTGCTGGGGGGTGACAGAGGTGGTGTTGAGGGAGATGAGAGTAGGAGGTGTGGGAGGAGATGAAGGAAGGAGATTGTGGAAATGAGAGAGGGAGGAAGTGAAGAAGGAGAAGAGAGAGCTGGAGACTTGGGACTGGTGATGATGGCGGCTGGTGCATGTGGCGCAGTCCTTCAGATGTTTGTCATCTGATGGATAGCTACAGAACATTGGCCAATTTTTTGTCGGGCATCCCCGACTACTTTTCTTTCCTTCCGCATGTCCTGACTCACATGTGGGGGGTATTGTAAGAACTCGTAGTATGATACTCGTAGCATACATGTGTGTCAGTACGATAGCTTACATAATTGCCGATTTGTTGTTCTCTTACTGTGAGGACGATTGGACACCCCCGGACGCGCCGTGCGGTCCCGTATGAAGCTACGTTAAGGCTTGCTCTACTCGGCTGAGCATCCATATCTGCTTCCGTTTCCACGGCTAGGACCCAGACCTGGGTGACAGGTTCTCTTCTGCGCTCAGAGTTACAGAGCTCGCGACTCGACCCGACCGCCTCCTCAAGCCCTCGCAATACGGAAGCGCGAGTCTTCACAAGCGTTGATAGCGAAGAAGGCAGTTCCTGAGATCCATGCAGAAATGCCACAGCCCTCCGAGCCAGTAGTAGCGGAGGACCCGGGATGCGATGAGGAAACAGACACGTCCAGAAGCCTCAGAGTCCTCAGGACAACCTCAGTCAGCGGCGATTTCTGCTTGTTGTGCTGAGGAGGCGATGTTGGAGCCATATCTTCCATCATTACAGCTTACGCGTCTGCTTACGAGCACGCTTCATGGTTGCCTTCCTAAGGTCACCAAACTGGATCTCGCAAAGCCCCCGCGGCGCGTTCTATGGGTAATGGTACGGTCACTTCCGGAGGGTCAGATGTGCGTACCGCGGTGTAACTGGGAAGAGGCTCGTTCAAGCCCACCTTCATAGCTATGATGCAGAGACCAGTTACAGTCAAGAACAAAGGGCTCTTCTAGGTCTCAGTTGTCTGGCTAGCTTTCCTTTGCCTTACTTTCTTGAGCAAGAATAGTGTCCTTGTCATTCTTACTCCCCTGAAGATCTGATGTGAAACTTCAACCTTTCAACAAATCAACTCAGTGAACTTGGTGTTGGGAGAAAATGGCAGAGGTTGATTCTGTTGATAGATGGTTGAGAGATATCGATGTTGAGAGTGATTTAACCTATCTTTGGGCTTCGGTAGCCCCATACAAGTCATGCTTGCGCTTCTACATACAAGTTGTTGACTCGAACGCGGTTATTCGCTTAAGTTAAAGACCGTGCTGGACGGAATACTACTGCACGTTGAGTACGACCACTATACGTGTAGACAACAGGAATGGTGTGCGGTCTTGATTTTGATGCATATTTGGTGTTAATTGTGCATATATCCAGCCTCATCATCTCCAGTGCTCTTGAGCTGCAGCTCGTTGTGGTGTTGAAGGTGCCAACAGTATATAGACATTTTCAGTTGTTAGGCGATGAGGTCCGAGAACGATGTAGAAGAGCAAGAAAGCGAAAAGAGGCACTAATGCCAGTACTGGCCCCAATACCAGTCAATCTACCTCCACATCTCTGAACAGCATTGGGAGGGAAGTGCCAAAAAACAGGAGCTGTTGAGTCTTGTTGAGCCTGTCAATCATATCAACCACTCCCAACAGAAAGTTCACTGAAAACGTTGAAAGTTCAAAGGTTCATCAAGAGTTGATGCAGATGCTCAATCAGACAGCGGTCTAGATCAAACGGTTTCGTAGAGTTTTCTCTCACCACCATCACAGGTCTTTTCTTTTCTTTCCTCTCCTTCTTTCCTTTTTCAATAATTTCTGGTTGCTGGTCAACAAAGGCTCCTACGATATCCTATAATGCCACGGCCGAGCCCACTTGAGGT
The DNA here is from genome assembly GCA_036872995.1 of Hymenopellis raphanipes. Classification (NCBI taxonomy): domain Eukaryota; kingdom Fungi; phylum Basidiomycota; class Agaricomycetes; order Agaricales; family Physalacriaceae; genus Hymenopellis; species Hymenopellis raphanipes. The sequence continues at coordinate 779,984 of JAYMDG010000011.1, forward strand.
TTCCTACAGCGGTACGGCGTATGAAGAAATCACCTTGACACCACGGACACCCCACTCACGGTCTGGGCGGGCGGAGGAGGGGTATTCCTCCAGCGGCTTCAGCCAGTACGACGACGACGAGCCCCAGTCTTCCGCGGAGCCGTTGCTCAGCGGCTCCGAGGAAAAGGTCCGCGCGCCAAACAGCGTCGTCGTCAGTGGACCCGTCGTGTTCTGGTCCGTCGTCGCTTCCATGCTCTTATGTCTCGCTGGGATATCCTTCCAATGGCCTGGGACGCTCGAGTACTACATGGGCATCACGCCCTTGACGTCGGAGTCGACGACGACTACAACTACGGTGAACTCGTCGCTGCTCATTTCATACGAGAACTACACGACGTTTCCTCTGACGTCGGAGCAGTATGTCGCGGAGTGTTATGCGATGACGAAGGGGTTTATGACGATGGAGAAGTACTGGGAGCCGCATGGGGGGATGGGCGTTATGGACGTGCCGCATGTGGTTGATAACGACGTCTGCAGTAGTACGATCACGTATATGCTCGATGGTGCGAGAGGGCTGTTTGCGGACTTGGCGTTGATTGCGCAGGCGGCGGCATTGGCTCGGGAGGTACGTCTGTTCGTTGTTGTTGCGCGTCAATTCTGTTGTTAACTATGTTTAATAGCATGGGCGGACGTTCCTCATAGATGATACCTATTGGAATCGCGGGAAATGGACAGACCACTTTAAATCTGTCCGTATAACCCAGCCAGGCCCAGAACCGAACTGCAAGCCTCCTCCGCCGGAAGGTTCGTTATCTTTGCTGGTACTTGGGTTTAAAACCTTTTAACGTCCTGTAGAATACGTCGCGTGCCCGCGTCTAGCGCGGCACTGGGTCGTCACATCCCGGACTGCCAAGTTCCACTTTGGACACATGTTCAGAGAGACTTACGAAGACGCGTATGTCCATCTTACATTCTCTTCATTCACCTCGTTAATGCTCGCCTAGATATAAACACAACACTGCACGTGTTAAACCAATCTTTGACCATGCCGCTCTCTCGATATCTAAGACCATCCAACCAAGCGACGCCATCGCCCACCTCATCTCGCTTGCGCGCACCGAACTGCCCTCCTTCTACGTTGCTGCCCACATTCGTCGAGGAGATCGGTTACCTGGCGCTTATGAGTATCACGGGTCCTATGTCCCATTACCTGACTTTGCCGACATGCTCTCCGATGCCAAAGCCCCGGTCGCCTTTCTCGCTTCAGATTCACCAAAAGCGCTCGCCGAGCTAACGGAGATGATGGCTAAGCGCGTGTACTCCCTACCGCACAGCAAGCACGCCGAGTTGAGGGCGCTCGCTAGCCCTCAGGAATACTTCCAGCCGACGTTTGCGTCTTTGGATGAGGAGACACGAGTCCGCGCGACCAAGGGCATAGTGGTGGACTTTGCCCTCCTCACGGGTCTTTGGGCTGGGGACGCCGACATCTTTGTGGAGAAGCTGGTGTGCACGATGAGCTCTGTGATATGTCGGATGGCGGCCGCCGCGCTGGGGTGGGAAAAGGCGTTTGGGGAGATGGACGGCCAGGGTGAGATTAATCGCGAGGAGATGGCGTGGGTGGATATTGATGAAAAGGGCAAGGTAATGCCTCAGTGGTCGGGATATGATACTTTTTGAGAGGTTGGTGGTCCAGTCGTTTTAGCTATGTAATTTAATTTGCTTATTTTTTCTTAATATACCTTTACTTTCTGGAGATACTTGTTTCATTCTTTGCTATAGCAGCTACACTCGTCCCGTCTCGAGATGTTAAGCGTGAGAACATTTCAATCCTTAATCAATACTCATGCTATTTCATTGTTTATTCTGTTTCACAACACTTCACTGCCTCCTTGCAACGATTTTGTGCGTAGCAAACTGTCGGTGAAAGGCTTGTTTACTTTCTTGACGAGGTAGATCTTTATCTTCAGGCGACCGGAAAACCCGATTTTGAATGGTCGAAGTGCGTTCGTGAGTATCTTCCGTCACAGAATCCCCTAACAAGTGTTCTGTTTCAATTGCAACTGTGATCAATCTAATCTGATGAAGCTTCTACTTAGGCGCCCCTTCCCTCGATGACTACCACTGTGGCTGCCTCTGCTCTTGACTATCACCTCGATGCAGCGTCAAGTACTCAAGCCGTTCTCAGAGTATCCCATCACCAAGAAATTCGAGCGGAAGGGTATCAGTTATGCTATCTTGGGGAGTTCGGTGCGTATGCTATCGGCATTCCGAGTCTTGATGATTTGACGCAAGTTCATTCCTTTCCATGTTAGGTGGTAGTATTCGCTGGTCTTGTGGTATTCAACCTGTTAACACAAGGCCACGACAATGTCCCATCGTACGTTTCCTTGCCTTTTCTACGGGGCATCCGACGCTCACCCATGGTGAATTGAACAGCACAGTAATGCTGCAGACGTTCTACGGCCCGGATGAACCGTTACGCAACGCCTCCTCTACGACAACTTGTCAATCGAGTCTCCTGCAGGTCTCTGGCGATTACTACACACGAAAACCCAGCAGCGCCCACGTCAATTCTGGTCCGGGAGCGCAGCTGGATCCTGGGAGCTTCAAATGGACTATCAACGCTTTCAACCCCGATGAAGATTACGCGCTGCAGGGCGCTTATAACGGGGAGGAGTTAAATTGCAATGTAAGGGAGTTCGCTGTGCATCGCCCGTTGGAGAGATTGATCTTACTTTCGTATAGGCTACTAGCCTCGGCATCACGTATTACTTTTCGGGTGGCACATATATTTATGGGTACGTTTCCCGTTTTACCGTGACGCTTTGTTGAAACGGAAGTCTTATGAGACTAATAGGATATGTGTGCAGTGCACTCTAGTAAACCCAAAGACCGTTACCTATGGAGATACCTCAAAGATTCGCGTTCTCGATTTATGCACCAACTATCAACGAATCGTTGATAAGTAAGCGCCCGCTTCGACGTTTTCATTGACAGACTAACCAAAGTATCCAGCTTGCCGAGCTTCACGGCTACGACACAAAACAACATTGAGAAGCAATTCAAGTATGTCTTCTATTTACCTCTTCACAAATAAATAAAAATGTCTATCACATCTAGCGATAACGGTATACAAAGCGTCTACACAAGCCTCAACTTCACCCCAGATCAGCTGCCGCCAGCGATGTGTCCTGGGGGCTCCTGCGCCAACATCACTGTCACCCCAGACAAGGTCGACTTTGTCAACGTCTGGTTTGGGGGCGATATCAACTACTACAACCTCAACACGAGCTCCCAGTCGTCGGATTCATCGACATGTCGGAATAGTATATACTGTCCAAAAGGACGGTACCGTCTAGACGGCGACCCAAAGGAATACGACGATCTCCAGCTGCTGTTCAACCTCTCCGCGCGCGCTGGGACTGTCATATCCGTTCTCGGCTCGAGTCAGCTCGAGCCGTCGCGGGCGTTCAACGGGAACGTGTCGATGCTGCCGGGGTCGCTGCCGCGGCTGTACGAGATCCTGTTTGCTGCGGGCGGCTACATGTTCGACGAGGCGCTTCGCGATCTCGACGGGCGTGCGCTGGCTAGTTCCTTTGTGTGCACGGTGCAGACGCGGGAGTGGAAGAGCCCGTGGTCGCTGCTTGCCATGCTTTTGGGGAATACGCTGAGTGTGTGGAGTGTGGCGCTGACTGTGATGATTGCTGTGGGTCTTCTTACGCTGCTTTGTCCTGCTCTTTATTACTGACGAGTGTGAATTGCAGTTGGGGAGTATGGTGGATAATAAGTCGCCTTCCGCGGCGTTAATATCGGATCCCAAGGAGGGGACGTACCATTTGTTGAACTTGAAGGAGAGACAGAACAGTGATTTCTAAATCTTGTGTGGGTGGATGGAACCCTCGCATACCCTTTCGTCGATGCTTTATTATGAGATTTATGGACATTTGTATCTAGCTGTATATTATTCAAGTTCACAATGTAGTAAGTACTTGGCTGCCGAAAGTGACTACTTAGGTGAATCGGCATAAGTTGACTCAGACGGGAGTTTTGGTAAAGTTTTGCTGGATACTGGTTTGGGAGAGATAGAAAAGAAGGTTCGTTAATAATCTAGCTAGATTAGTGCCCAATGGAGAGAATTGGGACCATCGAATCAGTCCTGATTTAGGCATGAGATCCAAAGCAATATACTGCTGCCAATGTTAGCTCCGATAAGTATCTCCAAGGCAAAAGCATGCCTAGTGGACAATGGACATAGCGTACGACGTTCTTGCCTTTTTTGGAGCCCCGGCCCGACCCGAACTTTAAAGCGCCACATAAGGACCATCAACTTTGACCGCCGTCAGAACAATGGACGGATATTCCAATTTGGGTCCATTGCTGTTGTTGCACAGCCCTGAACCCCCCCTTGCATATAAAAGGACGCGCATCTGAGCGTGGCCCCCCATTCTTGCTTGTGTCCACACCACCATTATTCCCGCACACACTCGCTCTCATTTATTGGCTTACGACCACCCACTAGCAGGACGACACCCACTAGCAGGACGACACGACGACACCTTGACGACGCCTCAATTTCGGTCTTACGCAGGACGGCGCGGTGGACCAAGTGCCGACACCCGACTCGATTCTGTGCGTGCGTTTCTTAACTGCTGGGTCAGATCAGTGGCTGATAAACTTGGACTCACCCGCCTCAAGCACACCATCGGATGGACAACCGACCGTCACCTTACGAATAGCTCCGGCAAGTCGACCGCTCCGATCCTCAAGCCACAATTTCTTCGATGCCGCAAGCCGACCCGACGACACGTTCTTCCTGCAAGTCGACTGTCCCCAAGCTGCAATTCCACAAGCCGACCGACGATACGTTCTTCCCGCAAGTCGACCGCTCACCCCTCGGTCCTCACAGACACGATTTGCCTCTGATTCCGCAAGCCGACCGACTCTTCTCTACGATTGTTCCGACTCTGACTCCCACAAGCCGACCGACGACCCGCTATCCTCCGCTCACGACCACAACACGCCCGATTCTCAAGCACGACCCGCACCTTCGATTCCACAAGCCGACCGCCTCTACGCCACCCTTCCGCATCCACAAGCCGACCGACGACACGTTCATCCCGCAAGTCGACCGCTCCATCACCTCGCTATGGACGATATTCGCATCCACAAGCCGACTCGACTTCCTCAAGAACGATTTCTTCGAGTTCGACGCTGTCTACACCACGAGGATGAAGACGAAGTACTGCGACGCGCTAGATGGACGAAGGGCCTGTCCCGACTTTTATGGCCGACCAACTTTATGAATATGAGTATCAAGACAACTGACGCACGGGACAAGCCCGACCGAAGACATGCTCTCCCGCAAGCTGCCTATACGCCACGAATCCACAAGCCGACCGACACTCCCGCAAGTCGACCGCTCCCTCCGCCTCAATGTGGACGAAAATCGCTTTCACAAGCCGACTCGACTTCCTCAAGCACGATTTCTTCGAGTTCGACCCTACTTCCACGATGATCTATTGTGACGTGCTTGATGGACGAAAGACCTGTCTCGACTTCTATGGACGAACGACTTGACGAACAAGACGACTGAAGCACCGACCTTCAAGATGAGGACTTGAAGGTGAGTGTATTCAGTTCCATCACAAGATTTCTGAGCACTATCACAGGATATGTCCTAAGTGCGAAGAAGGTGAAGTTGTCCTTGCATTCCAGTCAGAGTCAGCACTAATCCCTGTTATGTCAAGGTGCGATTGTCTTCATCAAGTCATCGGTAGGATCTAGCCATTGGTCGAGTCTGCCATAGTAGACTGTTTCCATAGTATGGAATGTGTAGTGGGCGCGCTGTTATAGAATCCATTCATTGGTCAAGTTAAAGTCGTCCAGTATGAGATAGTGTATTGTGAGTATAAGGACCGTCCGCAAACGCTGCGCAAGCTCCTTCACATTTAAGAACCAGGCCGTGCAGAAGCGCGGTAAGGGTGGTCCGAAATTTACATCCAGTCCAGTGCGGAAATGTTTGAAACGTGGGTAGTCCAAACAGATGTTGAGCTTTCCGCGCGTCTGACGTATCTGGCCCAGATTAATACCTATTCTTAAGCATGAGCGACAGTAGCGCGCATCCAGTTGCAGGATTCAGAGTGGCTGGTTGTAGGAAGTCAAAGGGCAATGCCGCCGGCAACTCGCGTCAGTGGCAGTTGGCTCTTACCGCCATGCTGCAAAGACTTGCTGTTGTATTTCTGCTTCTGGGCTACTTCTTCCTCGTTTCCTGTAACACTGAAATCATCAACTTTGGCGTGGAGGATGATGCACCTTTTTTGGAGTATGTCCAGCCACACATTGGTGAGATGAGTTGGCTAACATTCATCAGACCAAACCAATTCCCCGTCGTGCTCAGTGCCGTCGCCAATGAAATAGAATCGGTTATTCTCTTGAATGAGACTGTTGAAGGGAGAGACGCGGGGGCTCTCTGGTTCTCGCTAGATACTGGTAGTTCCTGGAACGCGTATGACAGGTTTACGCTCAGGATATCTTGGCCTGCCAGTGTATGTTGATTTCTCCGCTACTGTATGATTTTTCAAGGCTCTGTAGTATCCAACAGACTTCTCCATCACCATCTACAATCCACCAGACTCTTCTCTTGAACGCGTCAAATACGCGCACATACAGGCAGTTCATTCGGGTGTATTTACCCCACCTGTCGAGCGTGCCTCGGAACCACTGCGCGTTCCATTTACTATCATTCTTGAGCCCTTGGTTCTTGGTGTCCTCCCGCTGTCTGTTCAGCCTATCCTTGTTTGCCTTGGGGTAATCCTGCTTGGCGCGGTACTTGTTACACCCAAAATTCACGCGGTTTTGGCTAAGATGGCGATGGAGGCTAGGAAAGAGAGTGTATTGAAGGCTATGAAGAAGAAATGAGATGCTTCTGGTTAGTGGATCACAATTATCATGATGTCTATGCGACGCTGATGCTCCCAAACCAGCATTATTCTAGGCTGCGCCATATGCTCTCATTCACGACATGCTGGTTTCTCTATCAACGATGATGGTGGGTCCGAGTCCCCACTACTTTCCGGTCTTTCTCTTTTGAACGGAGGACTTCCGTGAAGGCTTGATTACGCAGGAAGTCACTCCATCCTGTTGCCATCTTGAGGCTGCTTTCACTGGGCAGTTCTTCAGTTGGTTCTAGATAGGTATCCGATGTGATACTGTTCGATGACAATTGAATCGTCAACTTTGTAGATATCAGTACCGCCTCACTTCGTATTGTCATGGTCATAGTTACTGTTCCGGCTTGATTCACTCTTGTAATGCTTGGCAACATACGTCTAGATGTATATACAAGCTCTGTTAATGATCCTATCCACCTTGAGATAAGCGCTAGAACAGAGTAAACAAGATGCAAGGCTGATCGTGGAGCGCGATGCCGGTAAATAAATAAGGGCGTGTTCTTCTGACGATGACCACGATGCCCATATAGCACCCCGTTGTCCCGCACAGCGCGCTCCATGCCACCCAGGTATCTGCCGCCATACTGCAACACCCAAATGCCATGGACAACTGCCCTCTATCTACCCGTTCCTGGCCGTCACCGCGGCCGGCTGCGTATCCCGATTCTGAACTTTGCCGGCCTCCACCAGTGGACGCTCGCGCGCTACGGCAGGCGGAAAGGCTGCTGGCTGCTGTGCTTACTGTATTTGACTGTTTTTCTCGGAATCTATGCTGCGTGCCAAGCCCTGTTCCGCGAGGTACCAACACTTGTCTTTCGACGTCAAGATTTGCGTCGAATATGGCAGTGGGAGGTTGCTGTGGGCTTGGTGTGACTGAGGAGGCACGGCAAGTTCCACACGGGATGGTTCTGTTTAATTCGGGGGTTGATTCGTTCGGAGGTTGATAGGGATGGGTTCTCGATTGTCTGTAATGTTGTCTGCTACTGTACACAAATTCTAGGGACTTTATACTCTAGAATGCTATGTCAGTAGCCACTGCTTTGACTCCTGAAACTAACTACGGACTGCGAAACACCTATCGACGCGTAACTTCGTGCCGCGCCCGTGAACTGCCTATATCCGGGAATCCCGAACCGAAACCCTACATGCGCCCTCCAAGTCTTGTGATCCCGGTAAAATTGAACGGTCCGGCGATCAGAAGACTTCCTTCAACTCGTACCTCCAGCGCCGACTCCGTTCTTCTGCCAACGTTGTGTACGCCAACACCCGAGCTTTTCAAATCGACGACTTCCGGGTTCTCATCGCAAATTGAACCAACCAAATCCGAGCTGTATGGATTGGATGTGCCCGTCGCCGTACCCGCCTTTATCAAAGTGAGTGACCAGTTGATACTTCTCGGAACTGGGTTTGATGCTTGGACGATGCAGGAATAGATTCCCATGTTTATGGGTAATGGATCACCACGCGACATCATGGATAGCGCCCACTGCGCGCTCGTCGTCCGAGTAGCCGCTGCAACACGCGGTGGCAGGACATAGTCAAGAGGGGGAGTGGACGTTGGCGAGGACAAGCGGGAGTCGTCCAGTGTGGATGACTCTGAGTGTATGGGAGAGAGGGAGGTGGTCACGATACGAGAAATGTCCTGATAGACGTCGGAATGCAAGGAGAGACGGGACGGGTGGATAATGAATAGCGGGTTCGAGTGTGCGGTAGGCGTCGAGGAGGGTAACGAACAGTGATGGGATATGGATTGGAGATGGAGGATGGGAAGCTAAGTAGGGCATTTGGTATGTGTTTTTGCCTCTAATTGCTTCCCCTGCTCACTTTCTATCCAGTGTGAACATATTCCCTACATTTATCCTGTAGTTCCTTCAGAATCAATACCTGACTCCTCCTGTTTTCTCCTGCTTGACTGATCTTTCGTTAAGTCTTGCTTGTCATATCGTGATTTCCCATCATCGTCAACAACGTCCTACTTTCTCGAACACGCGTTTTTCCATTCCGTACGCGTGGATACTGCTCCTCAAGACGCGTTCTTCTCCCATTTTCGACTGAATTCTTGTTTTCAGAAATCGAATTGGTACCCTCGCCCTCCTTTCGTTCTCGAGGGGCTCGACGGACGAAATTCTTCTCATCCGGTTCATTCGCTTCATCACGTCGCGTATCATTGGACTCGCTGGAAGCGTCGACTCGGGATATCACTGGTATTCATCCCATCTTTCCCATCTGGATTTATAGCTGCATCTCAGCGAGTTCTTTCCAGATTTAGTCCCGCATTCGGACTTCACTTTCCGCACCCGAACTTGTCTGCTCTTCTGGTGCGTATCATCGCCGAATGTCCCGTTCTCTTGCGGCTCGCTGCCGCTATTCAACGAATACGCTGTCGTGATCTTCATACATGGCAGTAAGTCGTTCAATTTGCAACAAGATCAGCAGAGAATTGATCCTGATCCAGACAGATCTCCAGAATGCATCAAACCTGTAGAGACTCCGATGGCAGTGGACTGTGCGCATGGTAAGCCTTCAAATCCATTGTTGGACAAGCTTTCCTCAGTAACATGCGACAGATAGGCGATCAGGGTGTCTGTGGCCGACATTTCCTGAAGTTGTGGCGGGACCAATCCGCCGTCTTCGTTCAAATTTCGCTTCTGTTTCAGGTAAGCGAATCTTGCGTACCTGCATCATGTTCTTATCAGGCTTTCAGTAGTAATCTTCACAATCTGTTGATGCCTGTCCTCAATCCAAACCTATTCGAGTGCCCGTTAACCGGAAAGTGTCCGTGTTGATCTGATGACCACGTCGGGATCATCTAGCATCAACAATATCTCACGGATTATCTTGATTGCTCCGAGAGCTCTCACAGAGCTGGCGCAATTCTTCCATGTCGAAGGTCACTCCCGAAATCTGGATTTTCGCCGGTTCGATTCTTTCCTGTTCTTTCGTCACGAATCCCTGAGGACAATTTCGCGCGATATGACCGTATTGCTTACATCGGTAACATCTTCCGGCGGCTCGAAGTTCGTCTTTCTCGCTTTCAGCCGGTCCGAATCTGGATGACCAGTTCCTCAAGCCGCTTTCGTTTGACGTCTCATCTTCGTCTGGTGAGTCTGAACCATTTGAATTCGTGTCAGAGTCTGATTCATCTGACGTGCTTCCAGATTCATCATCCGCATCGTCATCTGATTGTCCTTCCTGGCCGGCAATATTCTCGATGTGCTCAAGCAGTTCAGCTTGCTGCTCAACTTTCTTATACGAGGATATCTCCGGGTTGAGTCGATCTCGCCATAAGCCTTGCTGAATCTCGGTGTTCAGGCCCGACCAAAGTTTGTGAACTCTTTCACGTTCGTCTGAAATTCCAACTGTATTGAACAATTCACGTAGCTTTGCCGTATACTGCCGTACAGTGCGGTTACCTTGTACGGTACGTTCTAACTTCTTTCGTTGATCAATGCGAAACGTTAACGGGAAGCAATAGTTGTATAGTTCGACAAAGAACCTATGCAGCCGCCATCGTCTTGGCATATCGGCTACGGTAGATACATAGAAATCGTGTGCTACGCCCGTCAAGAAATGCGAGAGTTTCCGAACTTGATCCTTCTTGGGAACACGGCCGTCACGGACATACGCGGTTCCGTCTGTAACAAATTTCATGAAAGTACGAAGGTTTGGCTCACCATCATACTTGTCTGGTGCATCCGGCTTCAACAAGGGTCGATGCTTGTGCCGTTTCTGGTACTTGTGGTGCTTCTTTCCGTGTTTAGTACCTACATCCGAGTCTGAGCTGGATGTCTCCGAGGAGCTGGTTGAACTGGGACTGGGACTATCCGAGTCCGATGAATCTGAAGGGGATCCTGGACTGAGATTGTGCGAGTCGCGCTCACGTGAGTGCTCATCCGAGCTGCTGTCCGAGCTTTCGTCAGGTACTCTTCTTGATGACCTTTTCGGCATTGTAGATTTCAACGCACGAGCCAAATGACTATTCGGGGCTATCTGGTTGAAAGGACTTAACGTTTCCCTGGCCTTTCCCTTGCGCTTCGTTTGCGCCTGCATCCTCTTGACTGGCTCCGAGTCTGAGGAATCTTGGTGCTTCCTTCTGTGGGAAGACTTCTTCACAGCCTTCTGCTGCCGCGATTCTGCACGTTTCTTCTTCTTGAAGCTCGTGTCTCGGTGCTCAAAATCAGTACCACTAGCATCCGGATCAGATGCTACTCGAGCATGATGCCTGACTTGTTCTTGCACTTCCGGAGAGATTTCTTTCTCCTGTTGAACATCGGTGTCTTGTTCCGTGTCCAAAATACTAAATCTATTCTTCATAGATCTACCTAGGTTACTAGTACTACCATGTGTAGTACGGTTCGCCGTACTGGTGCTACGGCTGTGCCGGCGTCGTGTTGAAACCGGCGTCCATGGGCGATCCTCATTGTCGCCCCACGGTGCACGACCGTGATCCAAGGAACGGCTGCTATCACGAGCACGGCCCACTTCCTTCTTGGACTTCTCCCTTTCGGGGATCTCCTGACTCCCAATCTTGATGGAGCCAGTTCGCAGACTAGGATTCTCAAGGACATCACTAGCTGGAGTGTAGAAAGGATTATTACCGATACGTCTATCGGTTCGTAACGTTCGTTGCTGTACTACGGGTTCAATACCACTATCGTGGACTGTTTGCTTACCTTGAGCCGTCTTGATACGGTCACCATCCTTGGTCGACACGTTGTCCTTTCGGCTCGTTCTCCGGAGTTCCGTAGAAGTCATTATTCGAGTTGTAGATTATGTGGATAAAATAAAGCAGAGGTTTGTGAAAAATAGAGAGGAGACGGTCGTCCTAGACCAGGTTGATCAGACCCAGGGTTCCAGCTAGTGCGATCGTCGAGATTGTTGTAGTCAAAGTCGAAGTGTTGTACCGCGACCTATCAAAAATATGTGGGCTTGGTGTGACTGAGGAGGCACGGCAAGTTCCACACGGGATGGTTCTGTTTAATTCGGGGGTTGATTCGTTCGGAGGTTGATAGGGATGGGTTCTCGATTGTCTGTAATGTTGTCTGCTACTGTACACAAATTCTAGGGACTTTATACTCTAGAATGCTATGTCAGTAGCCACTGCTTTGACTCCTGAAACTAACTACGGACTGCGAAACACCTATCGACGCGTAACTTCGTGCCGCGCCCGTGAACTGCCTATATCCGGGAATCCCGAACCGAAACCCTACAGTTGCCAGCGGGCATTATCCGACGCGGCATTCTCGTATGTAGACGAGTAACGTCTTTTGAGCTTTGTTGACTCTCGGATAGCACCCAGAAAACTGGACGTTAAACTGATTCAGAACCCGTCTTTGCCACCCATCGGACCAAAACGGATATATCTCAATATCGAGAGCTTGCCACCGCAAGTGGCATACCCCCCACGCCCATTGCGTGGGAGTATTGCCGACCTCGATGTTCTCATGGACTACTGCGACGTGTCACAGAATATGGCACGTTAATCTTACTTTACTGTTCAGATTATTTGTTAATGATGTTTATGATAGTATGTGCGCGACTGTCTCGAAGTCTTACGCGTTGGCGCAGGCCTTGACATTGATAACCGTGTCGAGAGACCAGTGCCTAACGAGTGGCGGTACGTCTTTATCGAAGAGGACTCTGTCGCCGCCACGAACGTGCCACTCCCGGCCAGCTCTGATGTGGAGTTCGAGAAGAGCCCCATAGCGGATTGGGAACCTTCCCCGATTTCCCTCCCTCCTGTCAAACTTCCTCCTGCGTCATCAACATCCTGTGATACAGATGATCCTCGTATATTCCATATGTACTGGACCGGCGAGTTCACAGACAAACCCTACTTGAGTATCCTCTCCTTCCTCTTCACGCAGAACACGGGCATGCACCTCCACGACTACGGCTCTGAGGATCTGTGTCGCCCGCAACTCTGGATGTGGATAAACCCTCTCCCAGCATCTCAAGAGCCGCACGAAAGCGCTCCCATGGAGATGCTTCAGAGCCTTCGAAAGAACGCGTGGTCGGCACCCTTCCTCCACCCCCGGTTCCAGCGCATCGTGCAATTTAAGTTCTGGAATACTACAGAGCAGCTTGATAGCCTTCCAGAACTTAGAGATGACTGGCGGAGTGTCGAAACGTTGTTCAAGTCTTTTGGGAAAGCTGTTGCTATTCCGGAGAATGAGGAGCCCAAGAAAGGCTCGAAGGACTACGACCGCCTGTCAGTCATCATGTCTGACATGGTGCGATTCGTGCTATGCCAGCGTTACGGCGGTGTGTACCTAGACGCGGATATGCTCTTCCTGCGTGACTGGGAAGAGCTCTGGGGATGGCGCGGTTCCTTCTCCTACCGCTGGTCCTTCCACACGCGCTACAACACCGCCGTATTACGTCTGAGAAAGGGTTCTGCGCTAGGAACCTTCCTCCTGAGGACCGCGCTGAAGAACGAGCTGGATTTCCATCCGATTACTGTGAGTAGGTATCTGAAAGAGGCACATCTTGATGGACTGCTGTATCGCATCCCGGACGCGTTGTTCGATCCGGCGTGGATGAATGGGGATGGATATCAAAGGGACCGTCCGCCCCAGCCGTATTTCAAGTCGTTTGCAGATTTCTTTGATGCGCCGTCGCCGGGGGGCGCGACGCCGCAGGCGCTGGGGTTTGATGGGTTTTTCAAAGGCGCGTTTACTTATCATTTTCACAACTCTTGGTGTGTGCATCTCTCCTTTCCTCCGCGGATTGAAGGCTGATTTGTGTGGGTATGTAGGTGGAAAGTGGTCGACCCAGGGCAGAACTGGCCGAATCTCGGACCGCAGTTTGCTGGGTCAAGAAGACCGGGAGCCTGGTCGACGCATCCTTCGAGGACGCCGCGGGATTTGAGCTGGGCGACAGTGTTGAAGCGAACGTTTGAGGCATATGTGAGGGGGGAGAGGCCCAATATGTATGGGGAGTGGATAATGTGGTGACTTTTACCAATGTATGAGTATATAACTTACTTAGTGCTTAGAGTATAATGTATAGCCATCTGGTGTATTTTATGGTATGTTTGCTTTTTTAATGGTCTTTTTTTGCGGTGTAGTGTTGGGTACAGGTGGACGTTTTCTCGAATCGGTGCGCGTTGGCTTACATGTCTCTAGACTGGAGCGCCATACTTGCGTCATTTCGTTGTGCGTCTTCTCCCCCACTTGGTCGGCCGTTCCAAGGCTTACAGAGCTTTATTAGTGTCTATTCCAGCCTCATGGACCTTCGGCTCCGAAAACAAACTTGAATTCGGATCCGGGTTCACCTGCTTTCGCGCCACGCGGTTACCACTGCTCCTTCTGATGTTCAATGTTACTGCCCAGTTACCGCCACTTCCTAAACTTTCCGAAATGCACGTTGAGGACTGGGCAGTCTCACAATGGGGAGTTCTTCGGATCAGCAAGGTTTCTAGATGCCCCTTCAATTCATCCTTCATGCCCGCGTTTCTTCGTCTAGGCCTCAAACTTGGCATAGTGTATTGACTCTGAGTGCCACCAAGAGAGACATCGTCTAGGAAGAGAACATAGCATGTGCCGATTTTCGGACTAGGCCATCCCCTCTGCTTCGCTCTCAACATCGATCGCGATGTTTCGGGGGAGTCCTTTGATAATGTTCCCAACGGCGCCGACGTCTGTGTTCCCGTTAGAGCTGGGAGATCGTCGTACTTCCATTGGTGGCGCATAACAGACTTGAATGGCGTTTAAATGATGTTAATCCAGATGGGTGACTTGGGCGTCCTTGACTCCTTGCGTAAGACGCTCTATTGCGTGATATACTCGTATACGGGAGGTGTTGTACGTGTTACAGGCCAAGGACAGTCGAATCTTGCCGTTTTAAGCTCACCGGTATCAGATACACGCAATCTGATAAAGCTTTTCGGCGATGATTGAATGTCTGATCTTATCAGATATCAAATTGCGCAAGGGGTTGTACACCAAAGTTGGCCCTTCGCAGTCATGGTCGACGAAAACTACTGTGTCCGCATGTTGGTTCCGAGCTTTGGGTTCTTAAGCTTGTTTGCGGATGATTTCGCGCTCCTCTTTCTTCTTAACCGTCTTTCTCGCCTTGCCGCATCTTCAAACTGGGTTCGCGAATCTCGCTAATCCCACAGGCGTCGGCATCAATGGGCTTTGACACTCGACAGCTCCTGTCTGATGCGCGGCCTCCAGAAGTGCCCTCCGTTGAATCTCCGCAGGCGTACTTTCACAAGGTCGCTAATCTCAAGGGCGTTTACTGTGTGGCACTTAACCGACCAAAGGCGAAGAATGCTATCAGCACTACCATGTTACAGGTAGGCTTCAACCCTTGTCCGAACGAATACATACTCTGAGCACTCCCCAGGACATCGAGGATGCGCTAAACCAAGCAGTAGCAGAACCATCGTGAGTTCCTTCCCGTAGCCTTGTCGTGCCGAACCTCCGTAGTTTCTCATGAACACGAAAATAGCCTCACAGTGCTAATCTTCTACTCCTCAACGCCGGGTTCTTTCTGTGCCGGCGCCGATCTCATCGAGCGCCGCTCCATGAGCGACGAGCAAGTGCGCGACTTTCTCACCCGCCTGCGCCTCGTCTTCAGCCGGATCGAAAACCTCGCCTTTGCGACCATATGCGCCATCGACGGCCCGGCGCTCGGGGGAGGTCTAGAGCTCGCGTTGACCTGTGATTTCCGAATATGTGGTGTGTTGTGTTTTGAGCAGGTCGATGAAGCTTGACATGCGATTATAGCCCGCGATGTAACCAAAATAAGCTTCCCAGAAGTCCGACTGGGTATCATTCCTGGGGCGGGCGGTACTCAACGTGCTCCGCGTCTCATCGGTGTCACCAAAACCAAGGAATTGATCTTTACTGGACGTTCGTTAACTGCGCTGGACGCATTAGAACTAGGTAAGTTGTTACTCAGTTGTTAGACGTGCTTTACCTTGACATTGTTGGACAGGTTTGGTTGATTATGTTTCCGACGCGTCTCAGACCGCGTTCGAACGCGCCTTGAAACTCGCCGAGGAGATGGCGCACAGTGGTGAGTAGTCCGATTAGAATTTTGATCCATGACCTTCATCATCCATATATCAGCCCCTCTTGCGCTACGAGCTGCGAAGCTCGCCATCTCTCGGTCATGCGAACTGCCACTGGAGTCTGCGTTGGACCATGAACGGAGATGTTATGAGCCTCTGTTGCAATCGAAAGACCGTATCGAAGCTTTGGACGCGTTCCGGGAGAAAAGGACGCCGATGTTTATTGGAATGTAAAAACAGTCAAGCCTCAGTGCTGGTATCATTGTTGCATATTTCTCCGTAGGACGGTTTACCTGGATCGATACTAAGATTTTCCCTGTATCTCTTCTACAACTCTCGTGTGGTCGTTGTGAATTAACTACAAGGCTGATTGAGGACATTGTCTCTTTTGGATCGCAGTCGAACACCATGAGATGCTAGCAGGGTATCTACATATTGATCCATCCAAAATATACATGAACTAATAACGAACTACATATCATACTTTTTGAGAAACTTGCCGTTCAACTTGAACCGGTCATAGTACTTCCGACTACACACCTTCGACCCGCCTACCTCAGCCCTCAAGTAAATAAGTTCCTTCCAGGCAATTCGGAACGAGAATGCCTCGGAATGCTCACTAAAACAGCTGTACGCGCAAGACGCCATCACTGTATTTAAGTGATATCCCGGTGTTACGACTTCGAGAACGCCATCGAATTCGCGGAAATTCCGAGAGCAAGCTAGAACGTCCTGCTCATAGGTGGCGCTTTTGATATTGCAGGCGCACCATTGATCATGAATCTTCTTCACATGTGCGTATATGAGGGCGATGTCGTTGGAATATCTAGAGTTATCGCGTATGACCCCCCAGGGCGCCATGAGTGCTGGATCGAAGAGCCTCCCCTTTTTCTGTTTGTTTATTTCCTTGCGAGCATCCTCGCTCGCCTCTTTCCCTGCACATTTGCCTCCCTTGGGAAGAACCTTGTCTAGCTTCTTCATGCCCGCGTCGTATTCGGCCTGCATGACCTTCACAATGCGATCCATGACGAAGGGCGATCCTTTTCGTTTCGACGCAGCGCGATTGCTGGCGTTAGGAAGCGGAATATCGGTGGTCGGGCGCGCAACGCCTTTCTTTTCCTTCTTGTTCCAAGCCGGCTTCTGGGGATGCTCGCAATCGGGATCTTGGAACTTGAGATTCCCTTTGAAGCGCTCTCCCGACTTCTTCGCATCCATGACCCTCGCGAACCTGATCTGATGTTAGTGGACCACGTTACAGACAGGACACTTCCTTACATATGGCCCACCATGACAGAATCCGGATGGGAGTAGCTGCCGGTCACGTAGATACAGTGGTCGTGCTGAACGGAAATCCTTCCGACATTCGATATCGATTCCAGCTCGCCGAGGAGATGTTTCTGCAATTCAACCGTCTTCAGCTCGGTTGGCAGCGATTCGACGCTGGCTAGAAAATCTGCGACGGAGGTTGTGTCTTTCTCAAACATGTCTTCAAATCCGGGAGGAGGGGTCATATACTTGAGATCTGCGTCTTGAAACGAGTTGACGATATTCGGATCCCAAAAGACAATAGCGCGATCACCGTCGTAGTCACCTATAGAAAGAGGATCGGCACGTACTTATGTGAAGAGAGCAGAACATACCACCACCAAGCATGTCTAAGAGTCGGATCTTTCCCTGGATGGAACAGACGATGACATCCGTCATGGCAGAAAGCTGAGGATGGGTCGTTGCCTTAAACTTCATAAATGTAAGAGAATTGACACCAGAGTTATATAGAAACCCACTTTCCGCGCATCCGTCGGGATCTTACACGGATTTCGCGTCGTCTGAAGGGGATTATGAAGTCAGCGAATGACGAACAAGACATGAGAGGAAACCTACTACAACGTCACCAATAATCTCGTGAGTGTAATATCCAGCGTCGCTGAGAAAATGGGGCCCCGACGCCTTGATCTGTATCTCGTTGGGTCCTAAGACGCCAAACGGGTCTAACAACATTGCTCACCCTCAGTGCTCGTGCGAATAATAACGATGAGACATACCCGATACGACGTACCCCGCACAGCTCTTCTCGACTTCAAAATGATAGTCAACCTTCTTACGATTGAGTGCCGCTTTCGCCACAAGCCGAAGCTTCTCTCGCAAGAAGATGCAGTCCTGGGGAGAGAACCCGGAATCTAGCAATTCCATCACAACCTCCCCGAGCGACGACGGATAACCAGACGAAGGGTCGGGTGGGTACATTCCGCCATCGTTTTCTTCATCATCCTTTTGATTCCACTTCCGTTGCATGATACCGGTGGCGCGAATATCCCTCATCGTTGTGATGCCCTCAGCATTGTTCACGGCATCCCATATCCGGAAGAGTCCCAGCTCAGTATTTATCGTCGTGAAGTCTTCGACGATCTGTCGGACGCACGCCCTCGCCAACGACTCGAAGTAGGTAGCCGGTACCTTGTTGCTTTCAAGATTGATGATGACTTCTGGAGAAAGCTGTACAGAAACTCGCATTTGCGAGTAATTCAGGACAGCCATCGTAAGGTGCAAAGGGTCAAGATGACGGCCTGGTGGAAATTTTATTTTGATCTGAGAGTCCCTCAGCCAGAGTTCAGGACAAGCAGGTTCACCCTCAAGAGGTTCTTTCGAAGCCGTCTTTCCCAACCACTCCTTGTCGTGGACACACAGTGTCATACCCTAAGTGGTGGTCAGGTGGCTTACATATCTTAATGCTCATAAGGTACCTTTCCTCCTCTCAAGCGAAACTGGATTGCCGTAGCCTGAACCTTGGTCCGTTTCAGAAACTGTTCGTGTAACGACCAGTTGGAAATTCCGCAACCATCGGTCATATTCGACCTTTCACCCTTTTCATTTGGGGCAGAATCTGCGATCAAGAATAAGAGTCGTGAGACTGAGAAAGCCAGACATAGATGCCAATACTTGCAATGATCTTCCTGCTCATGAATAGCGTCTTGCTCAAGAAGCGGCCCAGGCGTTGATGCCGACAAGTAGAGAGCAAAACGAGCGGCATATTTTCCAATGAACTAATGATTGCAATCAAGATGCTGAAATACGACCACACCAAAAGACTCACTTGACGCTTATTGACTTCCAAATCATTGAGAAAGTTGATGAAGTCCCACAGCTGATATTCGACGCCTTTACGGACAAGCGGTTTCTTGATCTTTCCAGCCGTATAAGCCTCATCGACGCAAACCATCGTAACGTGAGACGAGCCTTGGTCCTGTGAGGCATGCAGGGCTCGGAAGACCATACCCCAAATAACCACTGGCCGAAGAAAGAACTCGAGAGTTTCCGTCGAATTGTCTTCCGTCTTCACTCGTAGAAAATTCCAGGAACCGAAGCGACGCTTTAAAGCGGACGAGGTATCCAACGTGGGCATTTTGAGGACGAGTCTCTTTGTCTTACTCTCATAAATCGCGCGAAGGGTGACAGAACCGCCATACCAGTCATTGGTATGACCCATGCCGGCCAACGGATTCTTCTCCAAGGCCTGACATTCGTGGTCAAGTTCGACCCATGGTGACTGTTAATAGAACTCAGTAAGGAATATTAAACCGATGAGGAAGGACCTACACGCGCTGAATTATGAGGTGTGTATGTGCCGCAGAACACCATTTCCGTGGTAGGCGCAGCTTCGGAGTTGCTCTTCCCCATCATATTGTCTAGCAGTTGCCTATTTTCCCTCACGGATGCTGTGGTTAACTTTCCAGCCGAAATCAACCTTGCGAGTTCCAGTTGTACTCCTAGACAAATACGCTTTCCCGATAGGAACTTGTTAATCACGTCGCGATCGTGAGCCTTTAAACCGTGAGTGTCAATATGCACAAGCGGGACAGAGAATACATACCACTATGTAAGGCTCAGGAAGCGCGGTCTTGCAACTCACGGTGTGTGACTCCTTAGCGCTTTGTATTACGGAGGATTTGGAACTATAGGCTTCTGTTCTGGATTTCTTAGCGTCCCTTTCGACGACGGTTGAGGTTGACGAGAAGTCAGTCTCGTTACTTTTTCTCTTCCCGAGATTACTGGTCGTCGGGGATGGATCATCGTTGGCCGGTTGCGCTGTAGAATGAAATCAATGGATGAACAGTGTTCAGTAAGATCATATGTTGGAAGACTTACTTGGCGGGAGTGCCACAGGTTCGTCGTCAAACTCAGCAAAGAGGTCCTAGACACGGCAATGAGCGAAACAGAACGGGCGAAGATTGACAAGTCGAAACTCACTTGGGTGGATATAACGGAGACCGTCGCTGTAGTGGTCGCGTCCGCTGTGTGATTTGAGGACTCGGACGCGTCCATTTCCTCCATCTCATCCTGTTGCTTCGCGTAAGCGGCGAAGAGATCCATGTCGCCCTCAGAACCGTACTGGGTCGACTAGAACACGTAGCATTCGAGTCAAAGAAGAAACAAAGATTATTTCCTGACGCACCTGGCTTTCTGGGCCCTCCAGTTCTTGCATTCCTGGTTCCACATTGTCTTCCTCGCCGTCCGACGCGTCGCCCTAAGAAAAATCAGCCATATTCTAGTGTACACGGCTGCAATAACGCGCCTCCCTCTCCAGCTCGAAGGCGTCAGCACTAAATCGCCTATTGCCCATTCTCCAAGCGGAAACCAGGAAACAACTGAAGGCTGAACAGCTATCTCAGGCATGCATCGTCGATGTGGTGAGAGGACAAGATCCAATTTGCAGCCAAATATTTGGCAGGACGGCGTCTTGACGTATAT
Organism: Hymenopellis raphanipes; assembly: GCA_036872995.1. NCBI lineage: Eukaryota > Fungi > Basidiomycota > Agaricomycetes > Agaricales > Physalacriaceae > Hymenopellis > Hymenopellis raphanipes. Next base: position 800,681 of record JAYMDG010000011.1, read on the forward strand.
GGTTTCGTGACACGCAGATGCTCAAGGCCCGAGGCACGAGGGTCTCAGAGCGTCTGCCAGGCCAAGTCTAAGTGGCAGACGACGGCCTCTCGATCGTGTAGATAGACATGTATCCTAAGTAGTATACATGTCTTTTTTGGGGACGCCCGATTAGGCAATCGGCGTCCTGCTCGCTACCACCATCGTCGCTCGCGTTTTCTCCCCACCCTCCAACTCCCTCTACGTGGTGGGTCGTCTGGATCCGTGTGACCGTGTCCAGGTCCAGGTCGGCCTTCCACCCGAGTCTCTGGCTGTCCGTGGCGTTTCGGTTTCCGCCTCCCACATCTGTGGCGTCCCTCGTGGAAACCGTCTCGCCCGCTGTTTCCCCCAGCCGGGGACCCCACCCCACACCACACGGTATCATAGATACCGGTGCTCTCCCTCTCTCTCTCTCTCTGCGTGCGTCGCCACTTAGCTTGGCAGAAGTTTATGGATCCTTTCACAGCTTGGATAGGGGCTATTTGGAGGTGCTTGTGCCATGCATCGTCGGACTCGCGCGATGCATGCTTGACCCTCCCACCATGCATGGTACTGGACTATCGAATGACAAAAGTAATTATGCTGATGAAATTTAAAGTTGGGGCGTATTACTGTCCTTACCGAATTCATCAAGACAAAGGACTTCGAATACCTTCCGTGGAAGCAATCAGTGTTGGCCAACTTTTGACTTTAGCGTTGAGAGATCCCTGATCCTCGGCTTCGTTAATCAACATCACCAACGCATTATCTCCTCCTCCATGCAGATCAGAGCATTGACGGGATCAATCAGGCACCAGGTGGATCGTCGAGAGTGACCATCCGTGGAAACAACTCGAAAACGAGAAAACGCTCCAAACTGGGATCGCAGTGCGCACAATCGTCATCGAGCTCAACCGGGTCGTGTCCAAGACTGGAGAAAAATGAAGGACGATTCACAGAAAGGAGTACTTGTCCTTGAGTGTCAAACGCGATCATGTGAGTTGACGCGAAGAAGAAGAAGAAGAAGAAGAATGACATCCCAGCGATTGTTGGGCAATCGCCGAGTTCCGCACCACGCGTGTGTCCGGTCACGCGTTGCGGAGCACCAGAGCCGTTGACGGTTTGAACGCCACTTGCGACTCTCGCGTCTCGGGACACTGGTGGGTTTTGAACACTGGCCCTGTCATGGAAGCCAGCATCCGGTTTTGGACACCGCCCCAACACCCTCCGAAGAGAGCGTCGAGGCGAACCTCATAGCAGCATTTAGGCGCAACCACCCTAGAACCACCCTGTGCATAGACTAATGTAAGAACATGTCTATTTAACTCAGACCATCTCGCCAGTACAATGCGATCGCGGCGGCTGCCATCGCTCCATCTTGTAGACTTGACTCCTGGAGGAGCAGGAGAGTTTCAATACAATCGGGTCCACGTCACCCAGGGGTGTGTCCGACACCCTCCGAATGCTGCCCGCAACGCCCCGTGCGCACACCTGAGCATGAGCGTGTCAAACGGCAACTTCAGCGCACCGCCGCTCGTACGCGCACGCCACATGAGACAATATCATAACAACATAGCTTGCTATTGGCCCAACACAATCCCTGGCCACACGAGCGGCTCAGGTCCATCCCTCGCTACACGAGCAGCTGAGTTCCACAAAACAATCCCTGGCCACACGAGCGGCTCAGGTCCATCCCTCGCCACACGAGCAGCTGAGTTCCCAAAACAATCCCTGGCTACACGAGCAGCTCAGGTCCATCCCTCGCTACACAAGCAGCTGAGTTCCGTTGCCCGAGGATGGGAAAACAATGATGGCGGTGATCACTGATTGTGTGAAACAACGTTGCAATTTCCGTATCGTAGAATTAAAGAACCAAACAACGACTTTATCCTTCTCACCGTCGCTCATCCGGTCCAGCTGTAATTGTTTTAGCGGTCTGCGTGTCAATCATCGACAAGCCACTCACACTGATGGACCAGGAATAGGGTACGCCTACACATAACAGTCGATCAGAATGCCTTCCAGTACAGAAGGCATAGCAGCACTTACGCTTGTGTCTGAAAAGATTTAGTAAGTTAGCGCCCTTGTCGGCAGATAAAGATACTTGCGACGTACTCGTATAAACGTCGTAGACAATCCCTAGCAGAATACATTCAGAGAAACACCAAGTGTTTGTTGGTGAAGTCTTACCTGGAGTAGAAGCGGTGTAGGCACCTGTTGCCGGGCGTCAGCTCGATTCAGGGACTGCCGAAGCTTCTTACCAGGGAAAGAAACGAATGAGGTCGGGAGCGCAGAGCCTGAGCCAGTCACCTCCACTTGGATACAACTCGGGTAAAATTGAGCACCTGGAGGATATACGGTTCAAGTTGCGTTCTCGATGCAACGAAAATCTTACCAGGATACGTGTAGGCTATGGGATAAGTGTTCTTTAACTAGTGTCTGGAATCCGGACGTATCAATGCTTACCCGAATGCAATGCAATTCTGTGACGCCGTCAAAACGTTAATCACTATCATGTGCTGAACAGGAAGACTCACATCTCATGCCGAATGATGTACTGTCCCGCCTTCAGCGTCGAAGGGATCGTAAACGTGTAAATACTGTTAGAAGCAGTCAAGAGATCCGTAGCGGCCCACAGGCCAGCAGAGTTCTTTCCACTTTCTGCTACCTTGAACCAAACAGCGCTATGCGATGTTTTCAGTTTGCGAGAAAACAGAGGAATGAAATAGACCTACGATGTTCCAGGACTCCATTTCGTGATGTCAGAGGGCGCGCGCGCCATGTAAGTGATCATCGGTCCCTTGTGGCTGTCAGGCCAAGTCGTCCAGTTCAGCTGAACCTGGGAGCCAGCAGCGACTGTCCCGTAGATGGGAGCAGGGGCAGTATAGTAATTGCCCTCGGTCCATCCGTTGCACTGGAGGCTGTTGGGTTTCGAATGAGTAAATCGGTTAGTAGAGGGCGCGTGAGACGGTGAACGTACTCGATCAGCGACAAGTCGGTAACAGGACCTTTGAATCCAAGTAAGAACCAAGATCAACCAAAGATACTGCAGACCTACCATTTCCTGGGATCTGGCGAACGATACGCTCTGGAACCGGGTTATAATACCTACATAGTCCGTCAGTACGTGAAACCAGCCCGCATTACATGAAAGAAACGCACGGGTCAGTGTATGGCAAGTAACCAGTGTACTTGGTTGACCCAAGAGTGATTTCTTGCACATAGCCATGACCAGCGACAAGCTGAAGCGCTGGAAGAAGAGCAAGAAGAGCTGTAAGCATTATACTTGTGGACTGACTGAGACTACGTACTCTCAAATGTAATTTATAGTGTGGCGCGGTCCGGGCGCGCCAAATATGCAGGCGAAGTTGAACCGCGATATGAATAGAAATGCATAGAATGTTCGGAATATCTTTGGCAGGTCAGTGACATGTGAGTGGATCAAGAGACATATTCGCCTCTTCCGAATGCTGCAATCTGAGCAAATCGCGATGGACCAGGGCAAATGCTTCGGAGCGGTGATATCATAAAATCTGTAACAAATGTAACCTCCAAGGTCTGCGCTTAACCGGAGAAAAGTAAGAGCCACGGAGCCAATGGTCTTGATGAGGTTCAAGATGAAGTCAGTGCCTCAGAAAAGCGACAGCTTCTTGGATGACAGCAGGCCAAGGAATTGGCTAGGTGACACATGGTAACCGATGCTCGTAGTCGGGTGATCGAGGTACAAACTTTCAATGAAGCACACACGAAAACGGCATGTTTAGTGATTTGGCGCGATGACGGTTCGAAGTCGAGCGTGAGAGTCTAGTTGAGCTCCGATCAACATAACGTGACGTACACGTGAGGATGACCGGGCGGATATCGGTATCACCGACCTCGAGCAGCTACCTTGTTCACTATGTGCGCACCCTCTAGAGAGAAACTGCAATTTCCATCCCGCCTCTAGCGCTTTCGCGCTGCTCTACAAGCAACGTACCATGACTCAGACTGTTGTATACCGTGACCGTCGGCTCCGGGATTTCGTTAACGTTTTATAAGCGACCTCATATCTTTAAAAGATCGAAGAATTTCACAGTACAGCACTTGAATTTGCCTGTCTGCAGTCTTCCATGTCACATACTAACATTCTCATCTTTGGTGCAACCGGTATGGCTCACATGTCTCCTTGTACCGCCAATACTGATGAAGTTTGACTAACAGGCTACATTGCTGGAACGCTACTTCTTCGTCTTCTTGAGCTCCCGAACGTATCTATTACAGTCCTTGTTCGCAGCGCCGATAAAGCGGAGAAGCTGCGCAAATTAAACCTTGGTCTCAAGGTGGTTGAAGGTTCTCCCACTACTGATGCTGCTCTTTTGGTGGACCTTCTCAAAGACGTCGATCTCCTTATTGACTCTGTAAGGTGTCCTCTACACCGATTTTATCCGCATCGGTATTGATCAAATTTGATAGTACAACTGCGACGACATTGATGGAGCTCAGAACATTGCAGCAGCTCTGAGGAAATCAGAGAAGAAGACCCGTGTAATCCACGTCGTACGTGTGTTACATTATTGATCTTGGATGCTTCTGGACACAGTTACAGTCTGGGACCGGTGTCCTTATGGACGATGCCCTAGGTCGCGATATACCCAACAAAGTCTGGGACGACGCGAATGTTGAAGAGATGGCATCGCTCGAAATCACTCGAGTTCACCGCAATGTCGACCTGGAATTCATCAAAGCGGACGAGGATGGTACGTATCAGAACGACTTGAAGAACCGTCTACTTGTACTTAACAAGAATTCAGGCTCGATTTACTCCTATCTCGTTTTTCCTGGCGCGATCTTTTCCCGTCCTAGCGGAATCCTTGTCGATGCAGGAATCCAAGACGCCGACGGCAAACAACACTTGTGCAGCGGTATGCCTCAGATCGTGATTACCCTCGGTGAACCAGCTATAATTGGAGAGGGCCTCAATCACTGGTCGATTGTCGAGCTGTACGAACGTCAGTAGCTCTTTGACGTGCCGCTTAACCCAAACTGACTATCAGACAGTTACCGATTTCCTGATGATTCTGGTCACCAGGCTGCTTTCTTCCGAATGGGAACAAGTTCCGCACGGCAAAGAAGGGTACTTCTTGGTGGAAAATGGCTCTGTGCAGCTTCGCAAGGTTGCGCTAACCGCTGCCCGGGCCATGACTGGAAAAGAGGTTACCAAGACGCGACCAATCACAGAGAAAGAGTTTGCCGATTTCGGCTATCCGGTGAGTATCTGCAGTGTTGTACGGTTTCATGCAAGTTGAGTTTTCCCATAGGAACTCATCGTGCGTATCATTGGTGGCAACACCCGCTGTATCAGTACCCGAGCAAGAAGATTGGGTTGGGCACCTGTGAAAGGGGAGGCAGTGTTTTTGAAGCAAGTCGAGACATATACCCTGGAGACTTTGAACAAGTAGTGAGAAGGATATGACTGTACAGTGCATGACGGACAAGGAGGGGTTCGTAGCATTGGATAAATTTTCTTCGTCCTACCACTGTATTGTGTTTTTTGTTGTATCGTTTTCTGCCTAAATGCGTAAGTAAGATGAAGTGGCAAATGTGGATGTTTTACACCTTTACATTTCACAATGTAAGATATCTCGCGTAGTCGAGCTCAGCGCTCTGACACAAGTTCGAAAGTATCCCTGCGGATTCCCATATAACGCGACGCCACACAAGGGATGGCTTCGGTTGATCGGCCCGATGTTGCATCTGGTGATCAAGGGACAACATCAACTGTTTTCCAAGCCACCAATATGCCCTTACTGAATAGCAACCTCATCTTTTCCTGTTGAACTCAACTAATTTCTTTTCCGAGTAATGCTTCGCTAACATCAACGGCCTTTCAGACTACAAGCTCGGTTTATCGAGGCGGAATAACCCCTTTCCGCTATAATGAATGTCCGTGATTTAATCCATGCTCCCAAGGTTCGCTGCTTTACCCCGCATCCGCCCCCATCCCTAAGGCTATTTCCCCACAGACCTCTTTGTCGTCGTCCATGTTGTCGGTTGCGCCGTCGCGTGCGTCGTCCCCGGCGACCACATCACAAAATTACTCGAGGCGGGCAAGCATAGTCCTGATCGGAATGAGAGGAGGCGCGTCGGTGCACCCAATTTTTCTCTTCAAAGACTGACAGATTTGCAGTGGGAAAGACGACCCTTGGCACCCTTGCGGCCAAAGCGCTTGGATGGGAGCTGCTGGATACCGACCAAATTTTGGAGAAGCAGCAGAGAATGTCCATTTCGGATTTCATCGCGAAGCATGGCTGGGAAGAGTTTCGGAAAGCCGAGTCGCAGATCGTGACTGATATACTTCGTGTGCACCATGTGGGAAAGGTCATCGCCACGGGAGGAGGCGTGGTTGAGCTTGAGGCAAACCGGAATCTACTCAAACGGTTTAGACAAAATGGACCCGTCATCCACGTATTGCGCGAGAAGGATGCCGTGTTGGAGTTCTTACGACAACCCAATCGTCGTTTTCCGCCCCTCCTCCACGAGACTGCACGTGAAGCATGGACTCGGAGGGAAAAGTACTTTCGCGAGTGCTGTTCTTTCGAATTTGTGTCCATGACTGTTCCCGTTCCACCAGAAGAACAAGGGGATCGAACCTTTGCCTTCAAAGCCGTAGAAGAAGAGTTCTTCCGTTTGCTTAGATTCATTCACGGGGTCGATTGTAACAAGGTTGTCCTACATCCCCGAGGTGCCCGCTCTTACTTTCTTGCTCTCACCTACGACGACATCCGTAACGCGATCGCTGACTTGGAGGATATTTCCCTCGGGATTGATCTTTGGGAGGTGCGGGCAGATCTATTACTATCGCAAGACCCGACCTTCATCGCATACCAAATAGCCACCCTCCGCCGACATTCTAAACTCCCCATACTATTCACCCTTCGAACCGCATCACAAGGTGGGAAATACCCAGATGATGGGCCAGCTCGACGGGACATTCTATACCACGCGCTGACGCTGGGCGTCGAGTACATTGACTTGGAGATGACGCTCCCTGATTCCATATTTACCGATCTAATGGACCATAAAGGAAACACGACTGTACTCGTGTCATACCAGGACTGGAAAGGCTCATTAGTGTGGACCAGCCCACAGACCCGGCAACTTTACGACAGGATGGTCAAACGAGGCGCAGAAATCATTAAAATCGCAAGTGCTGCCAAGACTTTCGAGGATAACATGAGCCTACGACAGTTTGTCGGAACGCTGGGCGCGAATTCCGTACCGCTGTTAGCTATTAATATGGGTCCTGAGGTAACTTGCTTAGTTTTCAATCAAACCCATTCCTGATCCTTTGCATGTAGGGAAAAATATCGCGCGTCCTCAACCCAATTCTCTCCCCGCTTTCCCATCCTCTCCTTCCTCGTGCAGCAGCACCAGGCCAAATATCATTCACCGAAGCCCAGTCTATCTTATACCTAACCGGCTTACTACCCGCCAAAAAGTTCTTCCTATTTGGTCGCCCTATCGCCCACTCAATGTCACCCGCCATACACAACACCGCATTCTCTACTCTTGGCTTGCCCCACACCTACGAGCTCAAAGAGACCGATACGATCGACGAGTTGACAGAGGTCATGGCATCGTCCACGTTTGGCGGCGCGAGTGTTACTATCCCGTTCAAAGTCGACATCATGCCTTACCTACAGCATATTTCTCGACATGCGAGAATTATTGGTGCAGTCAACACCATCATACCAAGCGGACCTGGGATGCTAAGCGGCGAAAACACCGACTGGCGCGCCATCAAGACGTGCCTCTTACGGTCACTAACGCCAGCGAACGTAGTGACATCCAGCACGACCGCTCTCGTCCTCGGCGCCGGGGGCACATCTCGAGCCGCCTTGTACGCTCTACACCAAATCGGCGTCATCAACATCTTCTTGTACAACCGAACAAGGAAACGAGCCGAGATCCTTGCAGACGAGTTTAGCAAGCTCGACCCGCTGCTGACGATTACAGTGTTGGACAAGCTGGAAGTTCCTCTCCCTATCACGCCCCAGCCGTCCATGATCGTCTCTACCATTCCGGCGACTGCGACGAGCAAACTCAAGGATGAGGATCTCATCGATGTGGGGTTGCGGGAAGAGCATTTGAGCGATTCGGGTGGAGTGGCGATTGAGCTGGCGTATGAGCGCCGGATAACGAAGCTCTTGGCGCTGGCGCAGGATAAAAGGGATAAAGGCATCCCGTGGGCTGTTGTGGAAGGCATCGAGCTTTTGTTGGAACAAGGATATGAGCAGGTGCGGCTGTGGACGTCGAGGAGGGCGCCGAAGACGAAGGTGAGGCAGAAGGTCATGGAAGCGTACGAGAAACAGAAGCGGACCACGTAGTAGCATTGTCAAGGTTGTATCAAACTAGATTGAGAAGGGTTTGTATATTGGTAGCATCTCTCGTTATCTCTTTTGTACTGGATATTGTCGTAGTCGTTTTGAACCGGGGACAGAGAGCAAATGCATTGAATACTTGTACACTATCGGTGAATAGAGAAGGGTTCGGTATTATCGAGCATGTTAAATTACAGCAATGCGAGAGAGGAGCATGGGGTTACAACAACGAGAGAGAGCAAAGTTCATGGTACAAGCCGAAGAAGCAAAAGACGTGGTACAACAGAGTCCGAACGAAGGCAATACAACAGGTTTCAAGCAGCAATTCAAGAGAGGTCATCCAAGGAATGATCTGAGGCGCCCTCAGAGGCATCTATAACTTCAGTAATCCAGCTTCTACAACGCTCAAAGTCAGCCTAAGAACAAAAAAAGATTAGTTAAAGAATCATAAACCAGCTAACTAACGTACACTTCTAAGCTGTAGCATGGCTTCCAAGTCGCAAATCAACCCTTCCACGTCCCGTTCGCCAGTCGAGCGCCACGACAAGACCGTCAGAGATGCATCGATTACTGCGGCGGACGTTAAAATGCTCAACGGAAATTCTAGTACGTCTGGTTGGGTGACTACGATGAGTAGCACACGCCATGTCTCCGCAATGACCAAGCGCCACTCCTTGCGTGAAAAGGTGTCTCGAGCACTCGGCACAGCATCCCAGATCTCGCGAATGAGTCCATTAGGCGACGTTGTGCCGCCAATGCGGTAGTCGAGCGTCCTGAAGAGCAAGCGTTCTGCTTCGTCTAGGTCGCCATAATACATTTTATGAGGGGCAATGCGGAGAAGATCAGCGGACAAGATAGGCATCAGAGGAGGGAGGAAATCATGATGGAACTGCAGGAAATTCAGTTACAGTTACGTTGAACCCGATGACGAGGGATCAACGGACCTTGACGCTGATTGCAATGCAAGCCACTGCCATATCCCACGCATACCAGTCACCCCACCCTTTCTGAAATGCAAACAGTAGAAAAAGATACGCAGCGTGAAAGCGTGTTTCCGGTAAGGCAAGCTGGTTGGCAAGACCAATAGCGCATATGTCGTCAAATTCCTCCCACTCACTGTCTTCGTCGGAGGAACACCCATGGTCATGCGAGTGATGGACATCGACAATCCATTCCATGATCTTTCGTCTTGAGCGCTGACCCAACCCGATATGTGCCTCCCACACATGAACATCTCCCTGTAACCGTTCCAAGCGGAGTTCGCTTCGCCACTCCAGCTCGCGCTTCAAATAGGCGTCTAGACCAGAACGTGCAGTGAGAGGCAGAGGAGGGATAAAGTCGATGGGAGGCGCGATGACTGGCACGCCTGGAGGACGTTTGGAAGAAGGTGTCGAAGGAGCTGTGGGAACCCAGGCAGATGCTGAGACTCGTAGGGAATCGGCCCGTCGCAGGCTCCCTGGGCGTGACAAGCTCAGTCTTCTCGATTTCTTTGCAGGGCGCTCCTCGTCGTCGCTCAGCGTTAACGTACGCTTGATTTGGGGTTCATGCATGCGCGTCTTTTTGCGTTTGGCGCCTCGGGATCCAAAGGATGAACTAGCGCGTCGTTTCTTTGATGAGCGATGGGGTGTAGAGGTTGCATTAGAGCCAGGAGAAAAGTACATTTTCGAGGACACCGTGCTGAGGGACGAAGAGCGAAACGACGACGAGACGACGTTCTCCAGCTTCGCGAGGAGGGTATGAGAGAATAAGTCACGGGATACTAGAGGTGAGTCATCATCGGATAGAGAAGCGTCTGGGGTCGTCAACAACGAGGACGACGATGGCATCGTCGTTTCCGACCATATCGCAGCCTGATCTGAAGGAGGCTCGTCGACGTCGTCGCCTAGGCTTTCCGAGTCACTGTGCTCAGCGATGCTAAGAAGAGAATGGGTTCGCGACCGCAGCAGGCGCAGAGATGGCATGGTCAGACGAGGGTAAGGCGAGTGCATCATGGAGGAAGGAAAAGACAGGCGTGCGCAATTTCAACATGACGCGACATCCACGACACGTGATCGAATGTCTTTGATCGATGAGTCATGACGACGTTGACCAGTTTTAATTTAGGCCTACTCTCTCTCTCTACGCGCCTGATGGATGTATGCCTTAATTCCTCTCTACTCAGAACCTTACAATCTCTACCGTCATGAATAGCTGCTGAAATCTGAGCTTCCTCGTTAATGGTGGCGCAGCGTGGCCGATATCGCCGGCGCGTTCTCATCTTCTTCGAGCTCCGCTTTCCACGTCGTGATCCCTCAGTGCATTGGCATTCGTACAGCAGGTTAGTGCTTTACCTCGAACTGTTGAACCGCTTGAATCTTCAATCACTGCCTCAGTATCAGATTCTGATGTGAATCTACCCAACTTCCGTTGTACACTTTTGGTACACTGTGAGTATCAAGATACACGAAAGGATACGTCACCCTGAACTATTTTTTTCGAAGCGGGCGTTTTGACCAAAAACGAATGAATGGACAGATCACGCGACACTATCTATATACCGCATACCGACAGATACATGGCGCCAACATGGCGCAGTGCAGGGATGAGACATCGCCTTCGAAATATAGTAAACGCACTACGATTCCTTTGAAGCAAAACCACGTTTCTAGTCTGCTGGGCATTTCCCAACGCACCCATGCGTCATTCTCTTAGCGAAGGTTCCCAAAAACGAACAATGCAATATTTCTCTTGTCATTTCTGGGATACCGTATGCCCGGTAAGTTCTCTGCCTTCAGCCGAAAGCAGTCCTTTCTTGTACTCATGTTGATATCTGTTCATAGCTAAATATCCCCGGTAGGGCGGTCTAACAGATATACATAAGCCGGGAAATCCATCAACAGCCGTATTCATTTCTCTGATTCTCCCTGCAATGGCGCCAACGCGTGATGACTCTGCGCCACGCTCACAGAAACCTGTATACTCCTCGACGGCGCAATTAATTCCACCGCTTTCACCAACGAACACGATAATCTCGGGGCCCCCTCCTTCCAGTCCTCTGCCTGCTGTGGATCCCAATACAACTAGCACCGACTGCTGTGTTGTACTAAGCGAAAACGTCTCCCAAGGATACATGTCTTGTCCTGAGCACACTGGGCGCCGGAGGCGCACATTTTTTGGGATTGCGCTTCCCGGATCTCGCTCCCAGACAGGTCCGTCTCTTGTGTATTTTTGTTCATACCGCCTGAGTTGCTACAACAGTAAACGATCCTTTTGACTATGAGCAGAAATACGCCGAAGCAGCGCCGTACAAGGAGATGGGGGACGGAGGTCGGATTTGGAAGACTTACGTTGAAGAGAGTATCAAGGTCGACGCCAATCAAGTTGCTGACTGGACGGATGCCCTGGACGTTCTCCTCGTCTTTGTGAGAATTTAATTTCATTGATCTACATATTTCTCACTCCGTGACATCCACAGGCCGGATTGTTCTCAGCCGTCGTCTCTTCATTTGTATCTCAAACTTATCAGAACCTTCTCCTTGACCAGTCGGAGGTCACCTCGTATCTCGTGTACGAATCGATCACTCTCAAACGTGCCGAGGACGAAAACATAGCCCTGTCGACCATCGCTCGCTCGGAACTTGCCCCCAACTCTACCTCAGATCCCTCACTCTCAGATGTATGCGTCAACGGCCTGTGGTTCACCAGCCTGACACTCAGTCTGACGGCTGCTCTCATCGCCGTGTTGACCAAGCAGTGGATCCACCAGTACATGTCGTTCTCTCAGACAGGTGGGCCGCGCGAACGTACACAACTTCGCCAGTCCAGAGCGGACAACTTCGAAGCCTGGAATGTACCTGTAATCATCGGACTGCTGCCCGTTATGATGCACGTCGCGTTGGGCGTCTTCTTGGCAGGTCTCATTATTTTCTTGCATACACTTAGCAATCCCATCATGAGCGCCATCAGTGTTATGGTCTTCATTGCCTTGTGCGCATACGTGGCATCCAATCTCCTCCCGGTATTCAAGGCGTCGTGTCCTTATATCACCCCGTTGACTCATTACGCATATCGTGTTGTGTATCATATTCATCATTCTGATTCGAGGGCGATGATTCGTCGCTTTTCTGGTGTTGTCGCAACATTCTGGAAGCGATACTTTCGCACTCCTGCTTCTGCTTCTGCCGTCCCGCCTGCATGCGGAGAGGCGAGGGAAACGATGGACCAAAATACTTCCTCGCTGTATCCCCCCTCTCTTAGAGAGGCAGAACGACAGATGGTGAGAAAGAAGGCATCCATTTTCGAAGCACGAGCTGCTTCATGGCTTCTCACTGGGTCCTCCAATTCTTCCATTCATCGAGTAGTCTTGCAAGCTCTCAGCAATGTGCCCTTGCATACTGTTTCCATGATTCAAGATCTTGTCGGGCGAGAAACTCTCCAGAATGTGCTACAAACTACTCTAGCAGCACCGGAGTACTCTGATATCAGCCAGCGCGCCGCATATGAGCGTCTTATTCGCTCGCGGGTTCGTTTCTTTCCCGGATGTTTGCCCGAGATCCTAGTGCCTCAGGCATTGAGCCAAGACGAAGATTTCCTGCCTTTACTCATGGACGGCGATAATTCAGAAGGTGCTGCTCAATTTCTCCGCAGACATATTTTGTCTTCCAATCCCTCCACACCATTCGATGCTCCCAGTTGGCTTCAGGTGCTAGCAAATGCGTTAGAGCCAGGCATGGACTGGCTTGATATCGGGTCGGACTCTTCGGAAGTTTGGCGACGGTTTACGGGCTATTTCCTCCAAGGGCATACATGCCCGGAATGTGTACAACGACGTGGATCCGTTGGAGAAGTACATTCATTCCGATTGCTGGGCACGCATAGGCTCTATCTCAAAGCCTGTTATCTCAATCTCGTTGAGGATCCTGAACTGAAAAAGACAACTCTGGAACAAGTCTCTTTCAGAGCAGCTGTTGAACACTTTATGGTCCCCTCCCTTTCCGACTTGGTTCGCCGGATGGCATATCCTCTATCTTGTAATAGCCCCGAGTACACAGCCGTTCCCAATGACATTCGCCTCCGTCTTGCCATGCTGGAATCGGAAGGAATACAGAAGACCAGTTCTTCTTCTGATATGTCCGATATGTCGACCTTTGCGCGGATCCTGACCTGTATCCACGAGAGCATTAGCGTTAAGGGTGCTGGTGGCGCATACATTCACCACCCCGGAATTCTACGGCCCACATTCCTTTCCTTGACCAAAGTCATTAGCAGCACATTCTCCTCGGCACTCTTGTGTTTGCGGGACAGGAAACGCCTTCTTCATGCACTGTTCAGAACTGTAATTTTGGACCCTCAACTCCAACCAGATTATGTTCAGTGGATGACTCGTGACCTCGCCGCATTGATGATTGACACTATCTTTACGGGTTCTCCAGAGATTCGCCACTTCGCTCCCTTCATCGCCGATGCACTTGAATGTAATGTGCGGTCCCAGTGCATTGCTCTTCTGCCGGAGCTTTACTCCGAGCTCTGTCGAACGAACTGGCTGCACGATTTAGAGTCCGTGCGCCTGGGGAGGAACCATTGGGTGCTCCACCCAACAACGAAGAGCTCTTATCACTTCGCAATTGCCGCCTTCGTGGAAGGTGTTGCTTTACTGAAGGATCAAGTACTCGAACACACCCTCAAATACATCCAAGAACCTTCGAATGCGTTGATACTTTGTAAACTTCTGATTCTGTCAGATGTTCAACGAAGAATTCAACTTCAGACCCTATCTTCTCTTGTCCAGGAGGACCTTTGGACTTCATGCCTTGCCGAACTGCGCGGATTTCTTAAACGTGAAGAGATCAAGACTCTTTATGAGGAGCAACTGCCGTCAAGTCACCCATATTCGGTCCAACTTACATTGACCTATGACGCTTTCGAGACGTTGCCTACGGCGTTGTACCCCGTGAACTCCTCTGAAAACGAAGTGCCTGAAATAAAGGTTTGTCTATCACTCTGTACTAGGTATTGTTCATGACGTCTCTACAGATTCCTCGTCGTGTATTGCTCTGCTCGCGCCCTGCTTGGCTTCGCAAGGAACGTCGGAACATTCGCGGTGCAGTCCCAGCAACTTCTGGAACGACCTCCGAGTTCGAGATTGTTTAGATAAGTAGTAGCTACTGAATTCATGTATCATTAGTACGGAGTTGCATACTCCATTACACTTTGCCGTGGGTCAATCCTGTCCGAGTCCCAACTATCATTCCGTGTCATTTATCTTCGGGAAAGGTTGACTGGAAAGCCGTAGCGGCAGAGGTAATCAATAGGTGAATCGACTTCGCAAATTTGGTCGCGTGGGAATCACAGATTGATGGTGGCTCGCGATGGCACAACACTGACCTGGCCTAAGTGACTTACCAACTTGTCTTTCTGTTTACAAAATGTACTGCAAGATCTTCCTTGTACAGATCACGCATTAAAACATTTGAATGTTCCACTGAAATGGTTAAATTCGAGGTTGAGGGAAACTTCAACATGTTCTGGCACGCGAGCACCTCAGCATAGTCAATTCACCGACCGACCACCTGCATAGTGGCGTAGTTAAGTATGGCGTGAAGGTATGCAGAGTACTAACCCACTGTTCTCTCGCAGGAGATTGATGGAGTTTATTATTGCATCTGATTCGGATGGGAGGCTACCTCAGCGTCAATCCTTGTAGACAACAAAAACAACAAACTGGAAACACAACAGAGAACAAGCCTCCCGATATCTATTGTCTGAGGAAGGCTTTTAAAACAAGAACTATGGGAGTACCAATGAAGAAACGCACACCGAACAGCCCATGGATCAACATCGACGCTGGCAGAGCGGTCAGTCAACTGGATTGACGCGGACCACTGCTGAGGATGAAGCAACGAAACGAAGGCAGGAAGCAATGAGGCGAAGGCAGGAAGCATGGCAGCAGGCGAAGAGGGCAGAGTGGGAGTTGCAGTACATGCAGTGGCAAGCGGATGAAGCCGCTTGGCAAAGAGACACAGAGGCTTGGAGCAGGACATTCTCTGATGTATACCTTGGTGCTTTCGCTTGTACAGCGACTCCAGAGCCGCCGGATGATGTACTGGATGCTCTAGTTTCAAACTTGCAAACTATTCGTACCTTGTGAGTAGTAAAGTTATCCTTTCTCGAAGCAATTAGTATTGACTACTTACCAGGACGCGGTTGGATATCTCGAATATGCTAAATGCGGCTCTACCATTTCCAAACAGACAGTATATGTTTGAGCATGAGGGTCATTGGTATTTCCACGGAGTCCAAAAAAACAATCAAGAGAGCTTGAGCAGAGCTCTCAAACGGTGTTTTCGGAACTGTTGGAGGGTAGCGGATAATGCGACGACAAAGCCAACTCGTCCAGAAGCTGTAGAGCCTTTAACAGCATACATGAGCAGACCAATACCCCCAAACTGGTTTCCGCTGCCGAATGATGCGTCTAAACCGCCAGGCAGCGTGAGGTATGACTCACAGCCTAGTGCGTCCAACACACCGAGATACTTGCCTAGATAATGATGAACAACGATTCGATGTGCGGTTGCAACCGTTGTATCCTAGAGAACTGCGGCTTGACTTGAAGTTCGTCTATGCGTGTCTTTTAGTACGCGGCGATATTGGAAGGTAGCGCGTTACATCTTTAACCAGTGATTCGGTGGACGAAGTTGCACACGCGTGTATTCTTGAAGAGACCCCCATGCTGATGGACGACCAGGCGACATTTTCCAACGTGCGGGGGGCAATAAGGTCGAGCCGTCATCGGAGAAAAAGCTTTTGGGGTCCGAGTCGTCAGGAGGATAGCGCTGTCGTTGGGCCTTCCAACCAGATCGCAGCCAGATCTGAGGGAGATTCATCCTGTTCAAGTTCGTCAATGTTGTCCTCTCGCCTTCGTCACGGCAGGAAGAGAAAGAGGGGCTGAGCAAATGGAATTTGAAATTCAACAGAACCACGACACGTGATCGAGTTTGGAAGAAGCTGTCAGCGCGGATTTTTAGTGCCTTCCCCCCTTATTTCCTAACACTTATCCATATGCTAACGGTCATGTCCACATGAACATGTTCCTGTACAGCGATCTTCCAAAAACACGGAATAAATCTTGAATCTAGAGCTACAGTACATTGGATACACTACGGATACAAATGTTTATAACAATCTCTTGGTCTACTACATATACGATACGGACTTGGGTATATATAAACTGACATCCAATACTACAACACAGATCTCTAGTTTTCTTTTTGCGTTCCCGCATAATGTACAGATAGATTACATTTCGTCGAAGCATTTACTCCATGCTGCCAACAGCCTCTACGATGCCCTTGGCTTTCAATGCGGCCTGGGTACGCTCAACTTCCTCTTGAACGCGCTCAATCGACGCGAAGTACTTGACAGTCTTCACATGGAGTTCTAGAAAAAAACGGTCAGTCGACTCGTACAATGCGGCAACTGGTAAACACTAACCTGAAGTAGCGTCTTCATCGACGACGATGAGAGCCCACGGGTGGAGCTGCAGAGCAGACAGAGTCCAAAGGTGGTTGACACCCTCCTCTGGAAAGACATTAACAGCTGCTAGTCGTATCAGATAACCAGACGCACCGATTGCCTTGCTCAATGCCAAAGCCTTTCGAAGACCGGTGACGACAACAACGACCTCTCGGCTGTCCAAGACTGTAGCTACTCCGACTGTCAAAGCCATCCGCGGTACAGCGGAGATATCGTTGTTGAAGAACCGAGCGTTCGCTTGGATAGTATCGTAAGCCAGAGTCTTGATGCGAGTTCTCGAAGCGAGAGAGGAGCCTGGTTCCTAAAGGTCAAGTGTTGGAACCGGGTGTAGACAACGGAGAAGGGTCCATACATTGAAAGCAATGTGTCCATCCTCGCCGATGCCTCCAAGGAAAAGCTCGATGCCGCCGTACGACTTAATCTTTTGCTCATAGGACTTGCATTCAGCAATAAGGTCTATAGCATTTCCATCTAGGATGTTGACCTGGGAAGGGGGTATATCGACTAGACAAAAGGTCAGATAGGTGAGGATCTTGAAGGGCCCACGTACTATGCGAGAAGAACTCGCGGAACATGAACGTGTGGTAGGACTCGGAGTGATCGCGTGGCAGGCCCACATACTCATCCATGTTGAACGTGACCACATTTTTGAATCTGGGCTTTCTATTTAAAGATCGAGAGTAAGACAAGGCAAGATCCATGACGCACGAGAGCTTTCCGGCCTTGACGAGCTGGATGAGAGCCTTGTAGGTGGGGATGGGCGACGATCCAGTAGGCAACCCCAAGACGAAAGGCTTTTCGGGAGTCGGTGCAAAGTCGTTGATCCTATCGACGCGTCAGAAACACAGCACAATTGGGTCAGCGACAGTACTCACCGCTTGCAAATGTAGTTGGCAATGTAGTCGCCAACGGCAGGAGGATCGTCACGGATAATCAGACCTGCAGAGATTCGTTAGTGCGCACAAAGGGAGAATTGAACAGCCATACGCATTGTAGAGTGAAGAAAGGTAGAACCGTGTAAAACGCAGATGGTACGCCTTTTTTATACGGTCGGCATGAGGCGCCGAAACTGTGAAATCGATTGGACCAGCATGGTCGCTCGCAGACCGAATGGTATTCTGACACTCGGATCAAGCAGAAGGTCTCCTCCACCTTGGTACACGGCCGGAAATGGCGAACTCAGTGCTTCGAAGGGGGCACGGTTGAAAGCGCTATTGGCTGGCGATAGTCTATAGAGATACAGTTAGCGTGATCACAGAATGAGTTGTGTGGCACAAGCCGACCGGCCGGCAAACACCGCCTGCGTCCACTCTTCCATGATAAGGCGCCTCGCGCTTGTGCCCACTCCCCGAACGCTCCTTTCAACGCCCCACTTTTCCACCATCGCTTCAAGTTCCGAAGGTACACCGCCGCATCACACTTTCAATTTTCTAAAACTCACGGGTAAGCCTAGACGGATCATGGCCTCATGCCATTTATGCCTCGGAGCGCATTGTCGCTCACAAGTCGGTCTTCCTCGCACATGCTACCAGTCTCACAAATAGCACCCTTCTGCCTCAATTCATCGACCACCTGACGCGTCAGCCACAGCTCAAACGTGCTACCCACTGCATGTATGCCTATCGCGTAAGAGTCGCGTCACAAGGCTCCGAGTCTGCCCAGTTCACCTTGGGCCAGCAAGATGGGGGTGAGAGCGGCAGCGGGGATCTCCTCGCACGGCTTCTTGAGCTGTCAGAGTGCGAAAACGTTGTGATTGTCGTATCTCGGTGGTACGGCGGGGTCAAGCTCGGATCAGAGCGGTGGAGAAGGATATCAGAGGTGGCAAGGAACGCTTTGGCTCTGGGTGGGTTTTCAAGGAAGAGAGAGAAAGCAGAGAGCCAGTCAAAGAAGAAGAAAAGGAAGAAGTGAGATTGATTCATGACTCAATATCTAACAGAAGTGCAGGGAATACCTAAAAAGATTGAGAAGACAACACCTCTGAGCTTCAATAATACAAAGCAACCCAAGAGACTCAGAGAAGGAGGAACATATGTACTGGACATCATTCCGTGATCATCATCACCTGGATTCAGTCGTACAGCGAGACGTGGATATTCTTCACCGACGCAATCGCAGAACTCACTGAATGGCATCGGCACAAGCAACAGCAATCACCACCATGAACAGCTTTCTCACTGAGCACTAAAACCTCAAAACAATTGAACAACCTCCGCAAGACAGGTAATGACTACGGCGTGTGTCTAGATTCAACACGAAAGAGGCCGGGGTTAGAATGGGTAGGTAGAAAAAAAATTGATTCACGAGTGGAATATGTGGCCCATAGCATTGAAGAACTGCTGTCCGATTTCCCTCCCAAATGGCGTGTGGCGTTCCGGATTCCAGCACTCTTTTTTGCTAGTAAAAACAGTGCCTTCGTAGGTAGAGGCGACGAGAGGCATGTAAACTATGCCATAGAATGGAAGGAGCTTTGGGAGCATGAAGTTGTGAATGTAAACTGTCCTCCTGTGAGTATCACTAAGAAAATGTCAAGTGAAGGAAAGTGTTACCCTGTACATTGAAGTAAAGCGCCCACAAGTCGTCATGTTTTCCAAGAATGGCTTCATCCAGGTACGGCGTTGGTACAAGACAGGGCTCGGTCTGATACAAGCTACTATGCCAGATCCAGCGTGCCTTCCTTCTTCGAATGTCGGCGTCTGCAGATATCGCTGACAGCGTGTGTTGTAGAGAAGGCAGAAATTCAGTGAGAGTAACATGTACCGCAGCATTGACGACACGCGAAGCAAGCTTTGGGGCGTCGGAAATATACGCCGAAGACTGATTTGTGTAGATCGTGTTCACAAAGGACCAGTTGCCTTGAGGAGATCCATCGTACGTCCAGGCAGGCGCAGGCACCGGGCCCCGACTCAGCACTACCACATCAGATTTCCGCGCCTGCTGCAGCCAGGGCATCTGATGAATGCGGACACCGGTCAGGGGGTCGATTTGAGGAACAGAATAGCGGTCGTCAGCGCGATCAGTGGATGTGAGTAAGGTCGAGGACATGGTGTAGCGCAAAACCGAAGAATTGGAAGAGGCCAGGTCATGGGTTGAAGGGAACTTTTGCATGCGCTGGTTGCGAATGTCTTCGAGCCTCTCTGATCCGTCAGACATCGGGCGGCAGATGTGATGAAATGTGCAAAAGGCGGGGCCGCGACAGGAATGGCTTCTGTTTTCAATTGAGGAGAGGGCGTCGAGCCAGAGGAGGTGGAGATGATACGTGGTTTCGGGTCCCACGAACAGGATTCTTTGTTTGATATGGGCAGCACAGAGCGCGTGCAGAGAGAGGTTGGGGAGCGGTGTACATGGAAAGTCTAAGGGAAAGTGTTTTCGGCGCATGAGCTTCGCGTTGACGCGTCCGACAGTCAAGTTTGCAGTACATAGCAAGGATTTTTGGACGAGACGGAGGGCGGTATGGTCTTCGAGATGCGGAGGAATGTATTGCGGCAGCTCCTTCATCAAAGCAGTAGAAATATCCTGCAGTAACGTCTTCTTACTGGACGAGGTACGCGTCTTTCGAAACACCAGGCAAAGACACTGGCAGAAAACGAGGAGATAGATGCAAAACCAGATTATGCTGCGATTTCTTGAAAAGCGGGCCATGCTGGGTATGCTTTCAGCATATCATATATTCCACGAAAAGAGCGGAGTACCTTACAGAATAATGTTTGACGTCGCAGTCCGAGTTCAAGGTCAGACTAGGTCATGTGATGAGAGTCGGCTTCCTACCCGACCAACCCCTCTCTCCCATTCCAACCCTGCTTTTCCATCGACGACGACAAATCTCGACAAATGCTGATAAAACCCGTTCCTTAATGTCATTAGCCGTCCACATGCATCTCAGGCAAATCTAAGGTCCTGTTCCTTTGTTCCCAACCACCACAGTCACCCATAGATGTGGCGACACGCTCTTTTCATCGGTTTAGCGGCGGCCCTCGCGTCGGGAAAGCTCATACTCTCGCCTGCAGACCTTTCGGAGACTGAGTACGACTTTATTGTCGTTGGTGGTACGTTTGTCTTCATTGCCCGAACATTTCAAGGTTTGTTGAACGGGGAACGTAGCGGGGACTGCTGGCTGTGTGTTAGCAGCTCGTTTATCAGAGAATCCGGATGTCAAGGTGCTTGCCATTGAGGCGGGAGGAAGGTACGACGCGATTAGGGACTTGTGCCTGTGGTCTCCATTAAACGAACGTTCGTAGCAATGAAGGTATCATCGCGACTATCGCGCCGTTTTTGGGTGTTTCCCTGGCAGGAACTTCTGTGGATTGGAACTATACAACTGTACCTTTGGAAGGATACAATAATCGGACACTTGGATTCACGAGAGGATTTGGACTTGGGGGAAGTAGTGTTGTCAGTGAGTACACGTCCTTCGTACTATATGCGTTTATAATGTTCATAATCCCTTTTCTCGTAGATCTTTTAACATGGAATAGAGGCTCTATCGACCTCTGGAACAGTTGGGCGGAGGTTACAGGTGACGACGGATGGTCCTGGAACAACATGGAAGAGTTCTGGCTCAAGGTCGGGCGCGTCCAGGCGATTATTTGATGGAAACTAACCTGCCTCTCTGACAGAGTAATACGCTAGTGGCGCCTGCGGATGGTCACGACACGACCGGTCAAGTTGACCCTGCTGTTCACGGCACGAATGGCAATGTCCTGACAAGCGTCCCCGGGTTCCCAACTGAACTCGATCCTCTTGTCGTGAACGCGAGCTTGGAATTAGGTGGTCGTTACGCCTACAGCGTCGACATAAACGGCGGTATTGTCCTAGGCACCAGTTCGTCGATTCTTGAGCTTTGTCAGGAGATGACTAAGTTGTTCTTATAGGTTATATGCAAAGTTCTGTTGGAGGTGGTGAGCGCAGTAGTGCCGCCACCGCTTATTTGTACCCTGTGCTGGCTCGCGACAACTTGGACGTGCTTGTCAACACACGTGTGACCAAGTTAATTCAGACTGGTGGCCAGAAAGGCAAACCTGAGATTCGCGCTGTGCAATTGCAGCAGACTAACAATGGTACGCGCTGTCAACTATGCACAAATTTCTCTAATTGCTGCTGTAGACACTCCCATTCAAATCAAGGCTTCTAAGGAAGTTATCATGAGTGCAGGCGTCATCGCCACACCGCAGATTCTCATGCTTTCTGGTATTGGTCCCAGGCAGGATCTCAGAAAGCTTAGCATTGAATCCATCGTCGACCTCCCTGATGTGGGCCAGTATCTCGCCGACCATCCTGCCGTTGCCAGTTACTATACCGTAAATTCGAACGATACGTTTGACTCTCTTCTACGGGATAGCAACCTCTTTGGGTTAGAGTTGGTCAAATGGAACACAACCAGACAAGGGCGATTCGTTAATTCGCCTGCGAACACGTATGCGTTCTTGCGCTTGCCGGATGATGCTGCTATCTATGAAACTTTCGACGATCCATCGTCAGGCCCGACGGCGGGGCATATGGAGATCATCTTCGTGGTATGAAGGTCTTTTGTTGGCGCACGTGGTTCCTTGCTAAAATGACGCGTTTCTAGGATGGATTTGCGGCCTTTGGACCATTGGCTCAGCCTGCGACTGGCTCGTTCTTGACAATTTTGGCTGGGGTTGTGTCGCCAATGTCTCGTAAGTCTGCTTTTCGACATCTTGATCGCTTCTAACTTATGCTTTGTAGGTGGATCCGTCACTATTAACACGACAGATCCTTTCGCCTATCCTCTCATTGATCCAGCATTCTTGACAAATTCATTTGATGAATATACTATGGTGCAGGTAATGAAAGACACTGAGACGTTCTTAAGCGCGTCGTCTTGGAATGGCTTTATCATTGCGCCCTATGGTGATATTGCGGATGCTTCGACGGACGAATTGAAGCTCCAGTATTGCAGGACGTATGGATCGAACATCAATCATCCTGTTGGAACTGCGCGCATGTCGCCGAAGAAGGCCAAGTGGGGTGTTGTCGATTCTGAGCTGCTGCTCAAAGGTGCAGACGGCGTGCGGATCGTTGATGCCTCCGTCTTCGTACGTTCTTTTCTTACAAGCAAACTTGTCTTGAGTCTAACTTGCCTTCTACAGCCGTCAATTCCGGAGTCGCATACACAATCGCCTGTTTACATGGTGGCGGAGCGTGCTGCAGCGCTGATTAAGACCAAGTACTCTCTTTAAGCTTAAGAACTATCTATACCCATTGTTATCTCTATCTTAGTCTACACTGCAAGTATACAGTACTTTCCTTGCAAATCAATCGTTCAAATTCAGGACCTGGCACGATCTCCGTCGGCTCCGACGGGCCGGACGGAGGCAATACCCCACATGATGGAGGATAGCGCGGCTTTGTAGCGTTGCCCTGCCTTGGCTCTTATCATGACGGACTATGGCGGACACGACGACGCCCAGCATCCAGCAAAGGTACTCAGCTTCGACGAGAAGGAGACTCGGCCGCTGCTTGCAACCAGCATTCACAAGAAAACACGTCGCCGAAGCGAACAGTCCAAATGGATCGTTGGCCTGGTGTTATTTATTCTGTTTCTGGTCCATACAGGCTACAGCGGCTTCAGGTTCAGGGCTTCTGTAAAGCCGTGTGGTTTTACAGCAGAAACCCAAGAGTGGGATACTAACCAGGTCACTTTCGACAACTACAGCCTCATACTACGCGGCCAGCGTATATTTCTCCAGTGCGTCGTCCATTTGCTCCGTATATCCCCCCCCTTGACTGACTTTGTCAGCTCTGGAGAATTCCACACTTTCCGTTTGCCTGTCGTCGACCTATGGCCCGACATCTTGCAGAAATTCAAGGCGGCGGGGATGAACGCGGTCAGCTTGTACACGCACATGGGTATTATCAACCCGTCGCGCGGCGTGCAGGATTTCGATGATTGGCGCGCGCTGAAGCCGTTTTATGAGGCATGTGCAGCGGCTGGGATTTGGGTCGTCCTGCGTCCTGGTGTGTTGCCTGAACAGCGCGTTTGATTACGTCGTGCTTATGTTTTATCCTAGGTCCGGTCAGTTTCTGCGTTGGTTATTAGTGCAACATCTGACCCCAGGGTGAATACTAGTACATCAATGCCGAGACGAGTGCGGGAGGTATCGCTCATTGGGCAACGTCGGAAGTTGCTGGTACATTGCGAACAGAAGCTGCTGATTGGAGAGACGCGTGGAAGGGATACATTTTGGCCATTATTGAGGAATCGGTGCCATACCAGATCAATCATGGTGGTCCTATCATTGGTTTGTCGCGTCTGGATGCGTGTTCCTATAGACCTAGCTCATCGGCTGATCGACAGCTATACAACTTGGTGGGTGTCTAATTATCACGAACACGATCGATTGCTTATCGTCTTACAGACAACGAGTACGAGCAATGGCTAGGGGGTGAATACTTTGAGGATCTGAAAGAGGTGTATCACCACTCTGATATCGTCGTTCCCTTGACCTACAACGATCCCGCGCCGCGCAAGAACTTTATCAATGGCACTGTAGGTTATCTTTCTCTGCATTTTATTTCACTTAAACCATTTATTTTCTAGGGTGCTGTAGATTTGTATGGGTGAGTGCATCTGGCGAGCAACGTCAACGTGGTGTTGATCAATCTCGATAGTCTTGACTCGTATCCTCAGAGATTTGACTGCTCCAACCCTTTTGTCTGGACGCCAATTGTGCTAACTTATCATCAATACCATATGGAGGTCAATCCATCTCAGCCCTGGTATATTCCTGGTGATTATATGCGTCGTGCTGCACCTTGTACCGAATTCAGAATTGTTTTTAGAATTCCAGGCTGGCGCATTCGATGCATGGGGGCCTGGTGCTCCAAGTATGGCGTTGCAATCTGAATTAAAATGGCATACGCTAACAGTGACTGCCAGGCTACCCTCCTTGCGCCGTGCTCACAGGTCCGGAGTTTATGTCTGTCTTCAATCTGCAATTGTGGGCGAGTAACGCGAAACTGATCAATTACTATATGCTCTATGGGTACGTAGCTTCCTAAGGATTGTGTTCGGATGCTCATAAAGCCCCCAGTGGCACGTCGTGGGGCGCCATCCCTTTCCCGTGAGTTCAGCGAGTCGGTTTTCAGTAGCCTTACTGAACATTTAATAGGAGTGTGAGTCTATCAGTCGTGCGGTTTACCGCCATTGACTGAATGAATAGGTTTATACTTCTTATGACTATGGGGCTGCTGTGAGTACTAGCACCTTCTTGCTAAGCCCTGTGAGCCTTATTTGATTCTAGATTGACGAACAACGCGTCTTGAATACCAAATACGACGAACTCAAACTTCAAGGCTTCTTCATTCGAAGCACCCCCGATTTCTACAAGACAGACTGGATTGGCGACACGTCCACCGGCGTCATCTCGACATCTTCGCCTGACGTCTTCGTAACCTTCTTGAGGAATCCAGACACCGAAGCGGGCTTCTACATTCTGCGTCACAATGATTCTTCGTCTACGTCGGTGTTCTTCCTCGTTCTTGAGGGCTCTTGCTTGATTTTTCTTTAGTGTAGCCAAGACCTTTGAAATTTCAGTCGATACTCAAGAGGGTAAACTGGATCTACCACAGGTCGCTTCTGCAATCACGTTAGGAGGACGGCAGTCCAAGCTCATTGTGACGAATTATGCATTCGGCTCGTCCAAAGTGCTGTACTCGACCGCTCAAGTGTTCTTCGCTGGTGTTATCGATGGACGTGATGTCCTCTTCCTTTACGGGGACTCCTCCCAGGAACATGAAGCATTGTTGCAGTTCACCGGAACGCCCAATCCTCTACATCTTCAATCTGCTATGGTCAACATCAAACCCGGCAAGAACAGCCTCGTCTGGTTCCTTCCTGGCATCCGGGGCTTAGTCACCGTGTACGACTCTGACACTCAGCTTGTGCTCTTCGCCGACCGTGATACAGCCACCACCTTCTGGTCCCCAGTGCTTGCTGCTCCGGCGGAAACAGAATTTGCCAACTTTTGGAGCTTCGGCACAAACGAGAGTATCCTCGTTGGTGGGCCGTACCTCGTGCGGACAGCGAGCATCACGGGCACGGCGTTGGCTCTGACTGGTGATCTGAAAGACGAAGCGCGGTTGACTGTTATTGCGCCAAAGGCAGTTAGGAGCATCTCGTGGAATGGGTATGTGGTATCGGATTTGATGCCTCTGGAGGGTTCCGTTTATGTTGGATATGTTCGGCCCTCGCTGTCCTTGGGCGAGATCTCTGTCCCAAAGCTCGAAGGATGGAAGTATAAGGACAGTCTGCCTGAGATATCGTCGGACTACGACGATTCTTCTTGGGTCGTTGCCGATCATACTACGTCGAACATCCCTTGGAAACCTTATTATGGCGATGGACGAATCCTTTATGGATGCGACTACGGCTTGTACGTCTCTTTATGTTTCTAGTTTTCATGTGGTTGAACTGTTTATTGCAGCTGTGAAAACATCGTTTTGTGGCGAGGTCATTTTACGGCGACTGGGGAGGAAAAGAGCGTCAACCTTTCGATCAATGGTGGCGGAGGTAACCTTGACTTTATTTTCGTTACTCTAAATCGTACTGATGGGCTGCATTCAGCGTTTGCTGCTACTGTGTGGCTAAATGATGTGTTCTTGGATACTGCTTATGGAAAGTACGTATAGTCGCATATCTACGAGGGATATTCGTACTAAAGATGATGCGACACTGGCAGCTGCTCAAACAACCTCAACGTAATCGAAGAGACCGATGATGTATTCCTTTTCCCGGACGGGTCCTTGAATGTTGGCGGGGACAATGTGATTACCATTGTACAGGTTAGAAGTCTCTTTCCATCTCTCTTTTCACCCATTGCTCATTCCGCTCAAGGATAACATGGGCTTAAATGAAACCCGAGGAAGTAAGTGCTTCGTACTCCACATGAAAGTGCAAAGTGTAACCTCATGTGCAGTCGAACCCGATGTTTCTAAAGGACCTCGAGGAGTTCGCGGTTTCCAACTGAACGATGGCGAGTTTGGTGAGTGGAAGGTGCAAGGAAAGCTAGGAGGATATACGAAGTACGTTAAAAATGGTTTATTCAAACAATGTACTCAAGGAATCCGTGGCAGCTTCCCCGACAAGACTCGGAGCGTCTTTAACGAAGGAGGCCTTTACGGTGAACGCGTCGGCTGGCATCTTCCGGGCTACGACATATCATCATGGACATCTCGGGATCTTGTAGAAGGACTTCCAGGCTCTGCAGCCGGCGTCGGCTTCTTTGTCACGACCTTCAAGTTGAACATACCGAAAGGCTACGATGTCCCAATGTCCTTCGTGTTCACAGAGCCTTTGGGGCAGCCGTACAGAGTGTACCTCTTTGTCAACGGGTGGATGATGGGTAAGCGGGTCGGAAATCTCGGGTCAGTGTGTGCTTGCGGGTCCTTTGATTTTCGTCCTGATATTTCGTTAGTCCGCAAGCCAAGTTCCCCGTTCATGAAGGTATTTTGGATTACCGGGGAGAGAAGTACGTGTCATATTGGTCTTTGAATAACTGGCCGCTAAAACGTGAATATAGCACGGTCGCGGTGGCCCTTTGGGCGATGGAGGAGAATGTTCCGGTGCATCCTGACTTGGAGCTGGTCATTGATGGGGTGTTTGATGGGGGTGTTGGGGAGATAGCGGTGAATAATCCGGCATATGTACCGCGAAATGTATACTAGAAGCCGGGATACCTCAGTCACTATTCCAGTTGGGCGATCGGTTCTCTGTTCTTTATGTGTGTCTTGCAAGTTTAGTCTGAGCAAAAAAAGAACCCCCACGCACAAGACGTCAGCTGTGACTAACTGTCATTTTGCATGGGAAGGGATTAAACGTGATCCAAATGCATTAGAGTTCGTGGTTGTTAATGTTAA
Source organism: Hymenopellis raphanipes (assembly GCA_036872995.1). Taxonomy (NCBI): domain Eukaryota; kingdom Fungi; phylum Basidiomycota; class Agaricomycetes; order Agaricales; family Physalacriaceae; genus Hymenopellis; species Hymenopellis raphanipes. The sequence continues at coordinate 828,424 of JAYMDG010000011.1, forward strand.
CAAAGTCGAGCGGATGCCATGCCCAGATTTGGAGCGGGACAGCGTGTCATCCAGGCGCTGGCGCGTGCGATCGCTTGTCTGTGTGATCGGAGAATCGTGTCCGAGCTCCCCGGCGGGCGCTCGCGCGTTGCAGCGCACCTGTGCAGACAGCTTGAGACGATGAAACCGGGAGGAGATCACCGTGGTGGTTGGGTGCAGTGGAGAAACTCAGAATCGGATTAAGCGTGGTTGGAACGCGAATGTCCTGGCCAGTTGCTCTGAAAGGAAAAGGTCATATGGATGCTTCACCCGCCGGTGTCCATAATCTGCCATCGTTTCGGGCAGTCACCTCTTCATCCGAATCATCACAGCAAAGTCTTGTCACTCACACTGCCTCTGAAACTAGTCATGGCGACCGTTGTTTGAAGACGCAAACACCTACGCCATGTCAAGCGCGTCTAAAATGGTGGATCTGGACGCTGAATTCGCAAGGTCTGGCGGCATGCCAGACCGCATCAGCGAAGTAATTGAAAACCAGCTCTATCTCGGCAAGTATGTGTACAAATTACCTATGTTTATGTAGCTGATTGTATGGCCGTAGCATGTGGGAGGCGCAATCGACTTTGTTGCGCCAGAAACACGGAATAACGCACGTACTCAGTGTGTGCCCGGACCTTGAGGACATGAACGACATACTGCTTCAAGTTCACAGTCCTGAACTCTCTTCTCCGCGGCACCTCATAGTCAACGTCAGAGATAATGAAAGCGTTGATCTCCTATCCCACTTTCCCGCTACTTTCGAGTTTATCGATGCCGCGCTGAATACGGGCGGACGAGTCTTTGTGCATTGTGCGCTAGGTGTATCTCGGAGTCCGACCGTCATTGCGGCATATTGTATGTCTACTGAATGTATTGACTCTGTTTTCTTGGATAGTAATGTTTCGCAGTGATACAAAAACGGGGACTATCAGTTGAAGAGGCTCTCGCTTTCATCAAGAAATGTAAGTGTCTTTTCTCTCCGTGGTGCCTTGGTCTTACACTTGAGTTAGCACGCGAGTATATCATGCCAAATAATGGGTTTCTGGATCAGTTGAAGAGGTATTCGATCCAACGTCGTACGAATTCAACGACACGTTGGTCGGGATTTCAAGGTCGTGCTAAGAGATATCTCTCCTTGCGTTGACTATCGCCGACTGGACATGCAGAAGATGCTGGACTTGCATGCACAATGGAAATGTAGATCTGACGGGAACCTATCTGTATCTTGTGAGTGACTATAGAGACATTTTGTTTGAGTTTAGCCGTAGGAATGGCACTAGTACAAGTTATCCGAGGATACATATGCTGGGTACGACAGACTTCCTGGAAAACGCAGGCATCGGAAGACTGAGCGGTGAATGACGGAGGCGCCATGGGATCTTTGACTCACCCCGAGACGACGTTCATAAGACTTTGATGGTGGTGGTGTGAAGACTCGTGTCTCCGTATGCGAGGAGTCAAGTAGCTAGAAGTAGTAAGTAGCATACTCTGTAACTCTGAGTGCTCAAGAGAACCTGTAACCCAAGTCTGGGTCTCTACCTGAGACAGGAAGCAGTTACGGATGCTTAGCCCTAGAGAGTAAGCCTTAACGTAGCTTCATACGGGGGAGATGACGCGTCTCCGGAGACTCAGTACTTCACGATCACGTCGGTGTAAAGTCAAGTCAAAATCGTATTGCGTAATCAAACCGAACAAGTAATCTACGACCATGTACAAACGTTTTAACGAGTTCTTACAATGCCTTCCCATGGGAGTAGGGTACGTCTCCCAAGCGATTTTCCAAGCGAGATGAACCTTGTCCACCGAGTTCCGACTCCGAGCCTTCCAAAACATGATCAAAAAAGCTATCCATCCGGCTGCTAATAGCCTTCCAGTCCTTCTGCAAACCCCTGGCTTCGCCGAGCAATCGGACGCGCCGCTTACGACGAGCTTGGGTGTGAGAGGGATGTTGAGGATCCTCTTCCGAGGAAGTCGAAGCAGTCGGGGGAGAGTCGTCGTTCTCCGGAGGTGCTTCATCTTCGTCGGGCCCCAGGAGGTCCAACAACTCGCGGGCGGAGGCTACAAGGTCTTCGACGAAGACGGTCGTGAGGCTCTCAGGGTGGGGTCCCAGAGCAGGAGTAGAGCCGGCACGAGGCAAAGGGAAAGCGGCGATGGGAACCTTGGACGGGAGTGGCGAATTATATAGCCAGTTGGAATAGGGTAGAAGATGAAGTCCTGCCGCGTCGTACGAGTACATCCTCAACGGAGGAGCGGGAAATCCGTAGACTTTGGAATCAGCAATGTACCCTGCGGGTATGGCGAAACTACCGGGATGGGTCGGAACTAAGGCCCGACAATTCTCGTAGTCGTGGAATTGGCGCGGGTAAGGGTTGCCGATCCATCGAGAGTCCAAGGGCGTACCGCGGATGAAACAGAAGGGAAAATCGTCTTCGGGACGGGATAAATCCGGGGTCATATAGAAGAATTCATAGACGCCTACGCCGAGCAGAGGCTTGGGAGGGAGAATACACTTCATGTAGTTCGGTCCCATGTCTACTGTCCTCGGAGCCGCGGGCGTATACGCCTCGTAGCGTTCCATGAAGACATTATTCCAGACGTCTTCCGCGCGGTGGCGCGCGTAAGCCTGAACTCCCTCCTCGTCTGCAATGAACCCGATCGATGCGAAATAGCCACGGCGGCGGCTAGAATTGAGATCTAGCCCGTAGAGTTGGACGAAGGATGGATCTGTGGATTGGCCAGAGGGGGTGGAGGAAACAATAGTACCACCGTGGGATTCGAAGAATTCTTCGTAAGGAGCTGGGGCGGGATGACGCCACATGCCGATGGTCAATTCCCAGGGAGCGTACAGTGGAGGCGCCGTTAGCTGCGACTGCTCGGGGTCCGACAAGCAGCTGATGAAAAAGACGGGCACTCGAGCGATCACTGAGTACCACACCAAGTCGGCTTTCGTCATTCCTTCGACGAAGACCCCCATAAGGGAATCGTCCGCCGTCGGGAAGGTGCTAGGCAAGTCTATCGACAAACTTCCCCTGCGAGCAACTTTCTCCGCCTCGCAGTAACGTATCCAGGCCTTCATAAGCCTCATCCCTCGCTGCACTTGCGTGAACGCATACAGCCGCGTGGGGTACGTGGTGAACTCACATAGGTTCCAGATATCGATGGGACGGGGGAATTGGGGACCGTTCTTCCACAAGGGAGAATTCACAGCTGCAGTGGTGGCTAGGTCGGACATACGAAGCCATATCGCGAAGTACTCGTCGAGAAGGGCGAAGATGAGTTTGTCGTTGATCGCTACTAGGGCTTTTCGACCCTCGCCCTGCACGTTCAGGTTGGCGAGGCAATCCACCCAAACACATCTGGATTCGCCTTCCTGGGGGCCTGACTCGAGGAGAGGCCACCACGGGAATTCGGCGGAGAAGTTCTGGGGATTCTCCAAAGGGTCGAATATACCAGTGTGCCCGTCTACCCTCAGCGTCGATAGCTTAGCGTGATGCGCATCGAAGTAAGGATCCTTCTTGCCAGGTACGATCGGGCACAATCTGGAGTTGATGGACCAGATCTCCATAAGACGAGGCGGCTCATCCTCCTCTCCCTCGAAACTGACGATTCGACCGTGATAATCTCCCCGACACGGCAAGGCGTCTTCGTAACCTCGACCCAGTACGGGAACGTGCTGAGCGTATCCAGCGTAACCGGAAACTAGGGACAGTCCTTTGAACGATAGGCTGTCGTTCTGCGAATCGTCCAGATGATGAAGATGGGGGGAGGACATGATGGTAGGATCTAGGGAGCGATTACAGGTTCCGTGACTTTTCGTAGGCTCTTCTGATTTCCGGAGCATTACGTAGGTTCTGTTCCGGCTCCCAAGTATCATCCTCTGGCCCATATCCCTTCCAACGTACCAAGTACTGCTTTCGGCTGCCTGTCCGTTTGGACGATAACCGATGTCCCAGGATAGCCTCGACTTCGTATTCCTCGAACGTCCGGATACCCACTCGCGTCGGGGGCATTATTTCTCTCTCCCCCAGGTGGGCAGGTGACGGGCTGTACCTCTTGAGGTGAGCCAAGTTGATGACTGAGTGCATCGGATAATCCTCTGGCAAGCGTAAACGATACACTTGCGGATTAATCCGCTCCATGACTTCGAAAGGTCCCAATCCTCTCTGGACCAGCTTCTTCCCCGTCCCTTCAGCTTCCACTAGTTGCAGTGAATGCGCGTTCACCAGCACTAAATCCCCTTCCTTGATCTCTTTTATCGGCTTGCGTCCTCGGTTGTAGGCTATGGCCTGTCGTTCCTGCGCCGCTACGAGTGCGTCACGGGCGAGATTGCGTTGCAACTCCTGGTTTCGTATATATTCTTCCCCCATACGACTGTTAATCTCGGCATCCGCAGGGCGAGCGGGATTCCAGGCGTATGGTACTATCGAGATCGCGGGTTGGTAACCCAAGAGAAGTAGAGTTTAAAAGTCCGGTCCGGTCCGGTCTTTTGACCTCAAAGTCAAGCAACCGGGGACTGCAACCGGTTGCAACTTCCCAGTTTTGGGCGCAACCTAGAGATCGTCACGAGTCGGTCGAATCCGGGAATCACTCGCGACTCAGCTCATCTCGGGCATCTCGGTGTTCGGATTCGACTCGACTCGCGAGCTTAGCCGACTCGAGTGCACCGAGAGTCACAAACACACCTTCCAGACCTTACTGATTCGTGGCGAGTACTCGTATGTACTCGCCCAGTTCGCGTGTCAAAAAAATAATATACAGTCCACCGATTTAGTACAAAAAAATGTCCAAGAACTAAAATACAATGATTTAACTACGAAAACCATGCGCGCGGGAGGATTGCGGGGCGCTCGAATGTATCATAAAATGTCTGTGCGTATAGTAAGGCTAGAGCCCGCTCTTGCGCCAAGCCCTGCGAAGACTCTTGCGTCCTAATTGGAACCTTCAAAATTGCCGGCTTGTGCACAGGCCACAGTCCCATCACTCGACGCAGCCTCTCCAACCGTTCCGCCCGCGGTGCCCATTCCTTCGAACAAAGTCCTTCGCACGACCGAGATGGATCAATCTTGAGCAACGATTCCCCAGGAAAGATGCTCGCGACCTCGGCATATCGAGCAGCTAAGGCGGCCGCGTCCTCATCGTCATCCGGAGACTCCAGATTGGCATCAACTCGAGCGAGCATTGCTTTGTGGTCCCTCACCGTATCGTCGAGCATGACGAGCTCATAACGAAAATTGAGCTCGAAGAGGCACCACATGCCATTTCTGGCTTCGTCAACATCCGGCGACGCAAATCCACCAGGAGGCTTGGGACACACGGGGGAGAAAGAGACGCCGTGCAATGACAGTGCCTTACCGAGCAATGCGGCTGTCTTGGCAAGGGCTTCAGAACGGAGAGTGGTATGTTCTCCCTCTTCGCGCTCTCGCTGACGGGGAAGGAATAAAACATCCCTCCATTCTTGACTGGAGAGCATGGGGGCATCGGATTGGAGACAGTGAAGGCGGAACATGAGGGCGTCCCAAATGTGGTAAAATTGTTGGTAGAAGACGGCGAGGAGATCCTCGAGAGAGGAAGTGCGAAGAAAGATGCCAGGCGGAGGGAGCATATATTTTGCGGTGAGTAGCGGCTCTTTGCGTTGATGCTGGAGGCGCCTCTCTCTCGACAGCGTCTGTATTCACCTCCAGGTTGATTCCGCGCCAACCAGGGTGCAGAGGAGGCGCATACGGTTCACGCATGGGATCTTCGAACAGATTGCGAGCATTTGGATCTGTGAAAATGTCAGTAGAAGAAAAGAAGAATGAGAAAATATTCACCTTTGGACTTTGACTTCTTTTGAACCTTGGCCGCCTGCGCACGCGCTGCCTTCAGCGAGCTCGTTGAACGTTGCGCGCCAGCAGAGGAAGATGCTACGGCGTTCTCGGTGATAGTCGGCGGGAGAGGAGTGAAGCCAACAGCGCTCGTTCGAAAGCGCAGAAAGCGATCCAGAAAACGGACTTGCGAGCCCAATTTGGCGGGGTCGTCGTTCGCTCCAGAGAAAACGACAGGATATGGGGTAGAAGGAGGACTGTAGGAGGGATGCTCCACGACAGGAACAACTTGGCAAATGCGTTGCGTATTAAAACGCTCGAGGGGACGAATGTAATATACGGGGACGTTGGGAAGATGAGAGAACATTTCAACAACATCATGGTGAGCAGTGAACACGCCGAGGGTGGAAGGAAGGGTGGGGAGATCGCAAAAGGCGCGTTCGTGGCGCAGGACGGGTTGGTACATCGTCATGTAATCCACACTTGCGCCAACATCCAACCAGACACGTAAAAGCCCGTTCATCATAAGGCGAATGGAGGTGAGGTCATTGGCGACAGACTCCAAGCGAGAGAGGAATTGTTTGAGGCGGGGAAGACGCATATCGAGAAAATGAAGAATTTTTTTATTGGGGTGGGCGGTCTCCCTCTCGGAATCATAGTACATATTGGCGCGCTCATCGACCCAGTTCACCGCCTCTCGACAACGCACGAAGAAGGATCGTTTCACCAATCCTACCCCGCTAAGCCCCCCCGTACTCCAATCGATGTCACTATGCCCCGGAACCTTCCACATGTGGCGGTAAGGATAGTAGGGGTCCGCCTTGTCCGTTGGCAGAGTAGGGAAAACCGCGAAGTGAGGAATACGCTCGTCGTAGAACTGTGGCGCACGGGTGGGGTCATGCCCGCCAAAGTGTCCCTCGGCAAAGACTTGAACGTGGCCCATAGCCGGCGCGGGAATAGTAGGGAACTCCAACAACGACGTGATAAAGTATTTGCCGTCCGGAGTAAGACCGCCAACGCGCCCATCGTTTGCATTTAATTCGACTAAAGAAAATTCAGTAGAACATTGCAAAACAATACATTGAGCTCACCATTTGATTGCGGCCGATTGGCAAGCAAATCCTTGGGCTGAAAGCGAGCCTTTGGAGGCATGGCGGGCGCTTATACGCGTCGGGAGTTGTCCAGGAGGCGGTGGAGTAACTCTTGCGGCAGGAGAACAAATTGTTCTGCTGCCAAGCGGAGCACGTAAAGTGCTGCGCCGGTTCAAGAGGCGACGGAGGATATAAAATCCTGCGTCTGGGGAATGGGGAACGATTTAGGGAGCAGAGGCGGCCAGAGAGGGAGAGCGCGTCGTGATGGGAGGGAGGGCGGAGTACAATGAATTGGGACTTGGGCAATTCTGGACCGGTCTATTTGGTCCTATTGCTCAAAGGCTTTGAGAACCTTCGAGTCGATTCTAACGATTATCTCAGCTGATCGTGCCGGACTCGGCTGGACTCGTCTAGACTCGTCTGATTTAGGCCTGCCTCCCACCATCATCCGCCTTATCCCGCCCCTCTATTCCTCATTTTTTTCTCTGCCCGACGCGACGGACGACTTTGGATCAGGGATCTAATCCCTTTTCCACCTCTCAGTCTGAACTTTATGTTCATTCTGCCTTTCAACGGCCGGGACTATATGTCCCTGCTGTCCATGTGGATTGCTGGACGCTATAATCGCTGACACGGTACGGTAGAGGAATTTCTTACCGCATGCAGATGCTAATTTGTGTGTAGTGTGGCGCAGATGGACCATCAATGATACTCGGCATTACGGCTATATCTCGCCCCGGTGCTAGGACGACTTCCGCGGATACGCTGTGCGGCGAGCTGACTTCCAGATCAGGGATCTAATCCCTTTTCTATCTCTCAGTCTGAACTGCATGTTCATTCTGTCCTCCTTAATGGTCGGGACTATATGTCCCGACTGTCCTTGTGGATGTTTGGACGGTTATCGATTTCAATTCGCATGGTACAGTATTTTCCTTACCGCCTTTAGATACTAATTTCTGTGTAGTACCACCAATTTTCCGGTGTCCGGTGCCCTAGCTCTAAATTCCTTATTCAAGACTCAAAAATCGTATGTAGCTTTTCACACCTGTTTAATGTGCAATGTGGACTGAACTCCACAGTCGGCCTACAGGCAGCTCCATCTGCGACAATCGATGGACGATTACTTTCTCTGACGCGATTTGACGCGCTCTGGGACTTGGATTGCAGACCTAGGGAATGGTAGGCCATATCCAGTCGACTGTCTTTATCGTCCACTAATATGGTTTCCTGGGCAGCCTATCTTCGTCTCGTTGAGCTCGCTCTTCCCCATTTTGCCAAATCCAAAGGTTTGTAACTTTGTTTTCTTAATCGAGTTGACCTATACTAAACATGTTAAATAGCTTCACACCACGCTCTGAACCTCATCGAATTTTTATTCGTTCTTGCGCCCTACAGCACTTCTCTTCTCGCTTCACCGCACCAACAAACCCCAAACCTTCCCAATGGCCCCCAAGACCTCCGTTTCACGCACCGTCTCTCGCCAGGCTTCGAACGCCTCTCTTGCTGCCACCCAGTCGGTCTCCCGCCAGTCCTCAAGCGGGTCCCTTGCTGAGAAACGTCGCCGTGCCTCCACCATCGGAGAATCCTCCCAAAGCGCGAAGCCTGCCGCTAAGCGTGGCCGCCCAGCGACTGCTTCCAGGCCCCGAGGCGGTCTCACCAAGGCCCAAATCGCTAATGCCAAAGGCAAAGGCAAGGCGCTGTCTCACTCTCGTTCCAACTCTCGCTCCCAGTCTCGCAAGAGCAAGGCCATCGTTTCAGACGATGACGAGGACCTGTCCGGATTGCCGAATGACGATGAGTTGCCCGAGTTGCTTGACCTCAGTGACAGCGATGATGACGGCGACGGCGCTGAATCGGATACTCTCTCCGTCGTCTCTGCCATGACTGACGGTCTTGGCAACGAGCTCGACATAGAGCACGACCTCCAGGATATGGAGTTCTTCGTCAACTTGCTCGGTAGGTTTCTTTTTGTTCCGCAGAGGATTGCAGCACTAATTCATCTCTTTCAGCGAAAAAGAAGCGAGTTTGGATATCTGGAGTCTATGAACATTTCGAACCTCCGGAGGTTATCGAAACCGATAATGGTTACATGCAATCTTTTAAATGCAAACGGTATTGGTTTCCACATTGCTTCCAGTTCATATTTTTAATTATTTGTTCAGTACTGGCGTTACTATCCAGCGTGGCTTTGGCTCGTCGACCAGCACGACCACCAACCTTCGTCGTCACGAGACGCAGTGCAACCAGAAGGAGGTTGACATTTCTCAGACGTCTCTCGCGCCATTTGCCCAAGGCTCTACCTACACTCCGGGGAAGTTGCGCATGCTTATGGCCAAGCACATCGCCGTCAATCATCGCCCATTCTCCCTTTATACAGACGGCCCACTCGCGGAGATGATCCGCATGTTTAGGCCCGATGCAGTCATTCCTTCCGACAAGACTCTCTCGCGCGACGTCAAGGAGATTCACGCGATGTCCAAGGTCAATGTCATCAAACGACTTGAGGTAAGTAGATGGTTTTAATAACAACGTATTGTCATTAATTTGTTCCTCAGTCCGTGTCGGGCAAAAAGCATACCATTTTCGACACCTGGGTTTCCGGTGGCAAGCGCTCTGTGCAAGGCGTTGGTACGGCCTTTTTCGACCAGGGGCAAATGCATGTCTTGCCTTTGGCTTTGATTCCGTGAGTCATTCCTCAACGACGTGTATCTCTGAATCTAAATTCTTAGCAGGCTGCACAAGGCTCACACGGCTGAATACCTCGCCGAGAAAACTGTCGAATGTATTCAGGAGTTCAAGTACGAGCATGACACGCTGGCCTTCATCGGGGATAACGCCAGTGTCAATCCAGCCATGGTCGCCAATTCGATTCCTCTCTCCCCGTTGACACTCATTCGGGTTCGGATACCTACGTCGGGTGTGCGGGGCATCAAATCGACTTAGCTACGCGGGTACGTGTTGAATTCCACATAGAGTATACAGAGACTGATTCGTCTACAGGCTACGATGTCGCAATTCCTCGGCAAAAACTTGCGTCGAAAGGCTTTGGTGACTACGACGAGAACGCCGATTTTGATCAAGTCGGCAATGTTTATATGGACGATGAAGACGACAAGCCGGACGAAGAGGAGCAGAACGTCCTGTTGAGTGTTGATCGACAGACCGAGGAGGAGGAAGAGGCGGCCGCAGAGGAGATAGCCGCGGCATTGGAAGAGGTCCTGGAGTTGACCGACGTCGACAAGAAGCTGGGCAAGTCAGCCATCACCAAGGTATAGGTCTTTGAGAAACTGTAACAGCGTATCTTATGTATTCTATTTAGATTATCAAAATCGGTCGACGTGTTTTCAACACACAAATCATGCAAGAGGAACTCGCTGCCCAGTGCGGGCTCGTCAATATCAAGCCGTTGAAGATGATTCGTGCCGTCGCGACGAGGTGGAACTCGGTACACCCAGTTCTGGAGCGTGCCTTGTATCTGAGGCTTGCGATCGACCGACTCGTCATCCTTCCTCAGTTCAACAAGGTGCCGAAGAGGAAGATGTCCAAGTTCAAGTTGCTACCGGCAGAATGGCAGGTCATCGAGCAGCTCGAGAAGGTCCTTAAAGTATAGTGACTTGTTATTTCAGATTCGGTTGTACTTATAGTAAATGCAGCTCTTCGTCTTGGCATCGAAGCAACTTTCCAAGTCCAAGGTTCCCCTCATTTTTCAAGTTATCCCGATCTTCGACAAGCTCGTCGACGAGCTCGATAATATCATCAAGGACAAGACTAACCATGCTGTTGTCCGTGCGGCGGCGGCTCGCGGTCGTGCTCACGTGTTAAAGTATTATGCGAAGACGGATGAGAATCGCATTGTACGTGTCGCTATGGGTGCGTGTCCGTTGTCTTTGCTTTTATAACTCGCTGATGGATATTAGTCTTGCACCCGGGCCTCAAGACCCGCTACTTCGAGTCTCAGAGCTGGGAACAGGAATGGATCGATAATGCTTTGGAGCACGTTCGCGAGGGAGTACGCTCGTTATCGGCCAGCGGAGACTGCACCGGTTGGGCCGACTGCTGCTGCTGGACCCGTCGTACGTGCTTTATTTTGGTTGAAGTACTATCTGATGCTTCGTTCTAGCCAACCAATCCGTTTGCAAACGTCGGCGCCATGGCGAATCTTGGTCCCAACACCGACCCGCTCGAGAACTATCTCAGTACGCCCATCGTCACTACCTGCACCAACCCGCTCTCCTACTGGGCCTCGCAACTCGATATCCCCGACAGTAAGGGCAAGATCACCATCACCGCAGGCGGGGCTCTTGCGCAGATCGCGCTCGATTATCTTAGTTGTCCAGGTGTGTTTTTTGGCATTCTCGACATTCAGCTGTACTCATTCTTGTTTATCGCAGCTACTTCGATCGACATCGAGCGTCTCTTCTCGCATGCCGGACTTGTTGTCACGAAACACCGTTTCAACCTCTCGGATGAATCGACGCAGGCCCAAGTACTCCTCCAGAGCTGGTGGAGGGAAGAGGGGCTGGTTGACGAGGCATTTCTCACCAAGCACTTCAACGCCAAGCATCGCCGGGGCAAGAACATCGGTAAAGATGACGACTAGGGTGCTTCTCGTTCGACTTACATTCCTCTCTGCATTTTCATAGTATGTCTACCTATTTCTATGCTTGTACTTATGTCCTATGTCTGTTGTATGCCTTTCGTTATGTTTTTGTATAGCTATTTCTAAATACACGTGCTTTTGTATGATTATTTTGCGCGAGTCAGCGAGTACTCACGAGTCGATTCGCGAATACTCGCTTTCACTCGAGTACTCGCCTGACTCTTGTTGACTCGACTCGTTCGGCCTCGAGTCTGCTACGACTCGAGTCTGCGGCGAGTTATGAACAATGACTTAGGGTCACGAGTACTCGCCCGCCGAGTGCCGAGTCAACTCGAGTAAGTACTCGTGGTGGTCTCTAGCGCAACCGCAACCGGACCCGGTCCTGACTGCAACCGGGCTGCAACCGCGGTTGCGAGACCGGTCCGAACCAGTTGCAACCCAACCGGTTCAGACCAGTCCGAGATCGGTCCGAACCGGGCAGCATTACTTAAAATAGTACAGTAAGCTAGACATCTGTGTCCCAAGGTCAAGTCGACAGTGTGTAGCACAGTTGTACAGTAATTCATTTTGTTAGGAACTGCTCAGAGTCATTCTGGGCAGTTCTGCATTCTGTTCAGTCTGCAGAGTTGGCTCTGTAAGCAGCCTAATTGAGCAAGTGAAGTAGACGTCTCTGCATGCAACACTCAATAGTGAGTGAAATGTTATACTTCCAGAGAGTGAAATGTTCGGTTTTGAGAGCCGGATTTAATGGAATTTAAATCGGGTAACAGTTTACTATGAAATTAGGCCATAGAACGCGATTTAGCCTGATTTCACCTGTATTTTATTGATTACTCATGCAATATGACCTCTACAAATATCGACCCAGACACTATCTGATGCAGAATTCATCGCACTACATTTCGTACACTCACATCTAAGTCCGAAAACCACTGCGGAGCTCATAATTTAACAGATACACCTGTTCTAAGCGAAAAACCGGTTGCAACCGGTCCCAACCGGTCCAGCCCGGTTGCGGATCATCCCACGATGGCTCAGGACCGGCAACCGCAACCGGTTGCAACCACGGACCGGTCCTAGTCAAAACCGGTCCTAAACGGTTGCGGTCCGGTCCGGTCTGCGGTCTTTTGCGGTCCTAGCAACTGGACTTTTAAACTCTAAAGAGAAGTTCATCTGGGCGTTCTGTAGTAGATGAATGCCGACTGGAGTTATAGGCGAACTTCAATTCGCCTAACCATCTGGCCCAGTTACTCCGGTTTCCTTTGACATACGAACGCAGCATGATCTCGATACGCGCGTTTAGAATTTCCATCTGGCTATCAGTCTGCGGATGGTGGGCGGTCGATACTGCCAGCTTCGTACCATAAAAGGAGCATACTGCCTTCCAAAAGGCGCTAGTCCAACGCTTATCTCGGTCGCAAATGATCTTTGCAGGTAATCCGAACGTGTCGACTACGTTGTCCTTGAACAGCTTCGCAAAACCCTCGGAGCTCAACTCATTGTGAGTCGGGATCATCAGAGCGAACTTGGTAAGTTTGTCAACTATGACCAACACCGCCGTAAACTTCTCTAAACCCGACGCAGGGAGACCCGTAATGAGGTCCAAAGAAACCGTCTCGAACGGCTTAACCGGAATGGGAGCTGGTCGCAATCCGCCTTCCGGTCCTGATCGGTCAACTTTGGTTTTCTGACAGTAGTCACAGGTTCGTACGAAAGCTTTTGCATCCTTTGCCATGGTTGGCCAATAGAAAACCCCTCTTAGGCGCGTGAGCAAATTCCGTGCGCTGCCATGCGCTCCTTCGCTAGCGGAATTATGGATCCAATTAAGGACTCAATTAACCATGCTTCGAGGGACGCATAGGCGCATTTTCCAGTCGGCGTCTGCGAAGTAGAGCAGACCACTCTCGACTCGTCGAAAGTGCGACGGCGTCAGAGGCTGTTCCGCTGAAGGAGCCGCCCGTGCGTAGGCGTCCTTGAAGGAACGATCAACCTTGTAACCGGTGACAAAATTTTGTACCAGTTCTTCATCCACCGAGATAAGCAGCTTCGAGTGCCTGTCCTCGTGCAAGTCCTCTATGATAGCCTTTTCCACCGCTTCCGGAACACCCCATTCCTCGAGGTCAACGTCCCGCGGTGACTCTTTAAGAGAGGCCGCATCTTGCTTACTCGCTTGAGGGGATTTCGCAGATGGCTTGGGTAGCTTCTTGCTTTTCGGATCGACTGATACCGGTTTCTCATCATCTACCGTCTGTTCGTCACGAAGCTGGGACCGTGTCTGTACTGCTTCGACTCGAGCGGTGAAGGGATCTAGGAGGTCTTCCCACCACCATACTTCAAAGGCTGCTCGCCGCGCTGACGTCTTCTTGTCTTCTAGCTGTTGAGCGGCGTCAATGGTGTCTTCGTCCGGCAGGATTGGGTCAGAGGTGTCGACTGTCGGAGAATGATGCTCCGGGATTCGTGGTAATCTGGAGAGAGGGTCCACGTTCGAGTGTACTCGGCCTGGTCGATGCACGATTTTCAGGCCTGGGAACGCAGCGTAAACGGCACCCCATGCAGCAAGTCGCTTGTTGGTGTTTTCATACACTCTAGCCCATTGTAGAGCAGCGTGGTCAGTGATGAGAATGACTTGTTCGCCTTCAATGAAAGGCTGAAACTTGACTAGCGATTCTTTAGCGGCGAGAGCTTCTCTTTCGGTGGCACTGTAGTTACGCTCCGCAGCTTTGAACGTCCGACTCCAGTACACGATTACTCGTTCGACGTAAACCCAGGTGTCCTCGAAATCCTCTGCCCAGACTAGCGTTTCCTCGGCTTCATCAATATCTTTCGCTACCTTTGTAACCAGCTGTGGAATAGGCAGTTCGTGATCATACGAATGTCGTAGCCTTTCATACGTCGGAGTTCCCCGTAAGTCTCGAATCTGAATTTTCTGCACCTGCTGAAGACTGGCATCTAGAGCAATATCTGACGCGTCGGTGTACAAGCGGTAGGGTTGTCCAGCGATGGGGTGACCCAGGACCGGAGCCATCGAGAGAGCTTCTTTCGCTTGAGTGAAAGCCAGTTCTTGCTCTGCGCCCCAGATAAACTTGGCGCCCTTCTGCAGTAGCTGGAAGAGTGGCGCCGCGATGAAGGAATAGAAAGGTATGTAAGCTAAAAAATACACAACCATCCCTAAGAACTTCTGCAGGTCGGATACGGTCTTGGGACGCTGTAGCTCTAGGATCGCCGCTACCTTTTCTTTATGCGTCGAGAATCCTAGTCGAGAAACTTTGTGACCCAGCAGAAGAATAGACGAATATCCTATGAAACACTTGGAGGGAGCTAGTGTGATACCGGCTTCCTCTATTGTGCCCAGGACGCGATCCAAATGGACTAGGTGTTCTTCCCAGGATCGTGAGTATACCACGATGTCGTCGATATAGACTAAGGTGAATAGCCAGAGATATGGAGCGAGTATTCCTTGCATGACCCTCTGAAAGATAGAAGGGCCATTCCTTAACCCGAAAGGCATCCTTCGAAATTGGTAGAGACCCATGTGACTTCGGAAAGCTGTCTTTTCTCTAGCATCTTCCGCCATTTCGAGCTGGGTGAATCCTGCTAGGGCGTCGAAGGAGGATAGCACTTGTGCACCCGATAAGGCTTGCAAAATCTCCGACTGACGGGGTATGGGAAATTCGTCCGGGATAGTCTTCGCGTTTAGCTCTCGGTAATCCACTGCAAGACAGGGCTTTCCGTTGCGGAATACCACCACGCAAGGGAAACCCCACGGGCTAACGGATTTCTCGATAACGCCCTTTTCGAACCAATCGTTTACCTGTTTCTCGATAACTTCCCTTTTCAAGGGAGAGGCTGCGTACATCGGCTTCGAAATAGGCGTAGCGCCTTCCTTCAACGGAATGGGTACTTCCATGTTGAGATGACCTAGCCGTCCGTGTAGAGCAAGGCACGAGTGGTAAGTACTTGCAGGTATTTGCAAGTATTGACGTCACCCGGGTGGTGCCGCACCCGGCACCTGCCCACCCGGCACTTGCCAACACCCGGGTGGTGCACAGGTGGCAAGTACGGGGTTAGCGAGGCAAGTATTTGGGGCAAGTACTTGCCTAATACTTGCCTCAATACTAATATATATTTTTGACGATTTTTAAGAATTTATCGGGGCTCAAACGAGCCCAACGTCGTTGAGAAACGACGTGCGGGAGAATTTCTTGCCCGGACCGAGATCGCCGAGTATTCCGGCAACTGCCGGATAAGGATCGATCGGTTGCGATTTCACTTCCTTGCCTCTTCCCACCACTGCACAACGTTCGCGTCGGGTTCGTTGGCCCCAGAAAATTTTCTGGGGCCTATTCTACTTCTCTTCTTCATGTTTTCTTGCTTTTGGAGGGCGGTTTGGCTTTGCGCCGGCCGCTGCGCCCTTGGATACGTTCCGGGTCGCGTTCTAGTGCCTGTCTGCGCGACGGTACCCAGGATCCAGACGCGTAAGCCCTCTGGACGAGGCCGCACGACGACTGAAGTGTCTGGGCGGGCGCGGGGCCCCTGCGTCGCTGCTCGCCTCCCAGCTGAACGTGCTGTGTCCGTCGTTGCGACGGCGTTGTTACGACGACGACTTGCGCCGCGTAAGCCCTCACAGAGGCGGCATCGTTCTGGGACAATACCCGCCACGGCCTGGACGACACCCATGACGGATGTACGTTGTGTTGCGCTTGTCTCTGCGACGGCGCTTTTGAATCTTGGGCTACACGGCGTCGTGGACGCGTGCAGCGTCAAAGGGTGCGTACTGTTTTGTTTTCCTATATGCCGTGCTAACAATGATGCAGGATGCGGCGACACAAGCGATGACGACGACGTTGGCGGCCTTCTTTCCACTTCCCACTTTCCCCACCCGACCACATCTTGTTCAATGCCGGCTCTTGTTCATTCAAGTAGCCGGGATTGACACACTATGTATCGTGCACGTCGTTGGCCCCCGCGCAATTGCTCGGGGAGTCGACGGCGGGCACGAAAATGATTCACAGATGGAAGTAAGTACTTTGGCAAGTACTTGCACACCCGCGAGGCAAGTACTTGGCAAGTACTTCACCCGCAGGTCAAGTACTTGCGGGTGGCAGGTATTCCGAAGGGTGGCAAGTCCGGCTTTTTGGAGGCAAGTATTTGGCGGACGGGTGTCGGGTGCACCCGGATATCCACTCGTGCCTTGCTCTACGTCCGTGAACTCCGAATGCGCCTTCTCGTTTCTTTAGGAGCTCCATAAGTCGGGGTCAGATGTCTTCTGGGATGTCAGGTCCCAGATTCACCAGTTCAGCGATTTCTTCATCAGACGGTTCCTCAGGTAATGCCGCAACCTTAGGGCCCCAAGCATCATCCTCTTCCAATTCCACATTCAACGGAACAAAGGGGTTTGGCTCTGCTTGAATCTTGTCTTGTTCTTTATTGATTTTCTCTTCCTCTTTTCGTATACGTTCCCGATTTATCTGGTAGGATCGGTCGTCATCTGCATCTGGAATCTCTTCTATAGAAGCGCGACGATGGACAGTGGGTGTCGCCGCTGGCACCGTACTGCTAGAAGCCGCGTTAGACGATGGCACCACGTCTGAGGACGAACCTTCAGCGGGCGCCGACTCGATCTGACTCTCGACCTTATTTGCAGTACTGCTTGAAATCGCGTCTGGCGAGGGCACCACGCAAGAGGATAAACCCTCAGCTGGCGCCAACTCGGCCTGACTCTCGACTCCCTTTGCTGCATCAGGAAACGCCTTATAAACTTAGATCAACTTAGGGCAAGGTTTATATTACAGATTCTTCAAAGCATCTAAAGGCACTCAGGTTAACCTAAGTTTCTATAAGTTACCCTAAGTTTAAGGCAATTCTTTCAGTTAACTTCAAAGCATCAGAAGTTAACTTAAAGTAATGATATAAATAATATAAACTTGTGGCGACCTAAGTGATCTTTAAATGCCTTCTGCTGCTTTGAAGAATCTGCAATATAAACCTTGCCTTAAGGTAATCTAAGTTTATAAGGTGTTTCCTGATGTGGCGCTGCGGGACACTCATTCGGCGAGACTGACATTGCTTCCTTGAGCTTTGTCTGGATATCCGCCGATTCCTCATCGTCATCCGACGAGACTGAACTCTCAGGCGACATAGCCGTCTCAGTCGTTTCGGGTTCCGTATCACTCTCCTCGCTCCCCACGTTACTCACTTCTTCCTTTTCCAACATACTTTCCACCCACACTCGCATCGTCTCGGCTTTGTCCGTATAGGCCTGGTATAGGTCTTCTCCCTCCTTTGGGCAGTCCAGATCCAGCTCTGGATTGAGCAAATATCCTACGAGGTCTCCCGCACGAATCATAATAGGACGAGTACCAGGATTCGCCATGGGTACATAAGGACTGTCGCTCTGGATCCAGCTCGTGGCTATGGCGGCTATCTCCTCGTTGTCGTCCGCAATGAGGACTTTGTCGACAATCCAACTTTTTCGTTCGCCCCAATCCGCTACGACTTCCAGGTACTGAACGGCGCCTGGCTTGACGATGAGATCTTTGGCAGCGTAGACTGGAGGAGGCGCGAAAGGAACGCTGGAACGTCGCCGTGCTCTCGTTCGTCGCAAAATCTTACGCTTGACGAAAGAACTGGTCTGCGCGAAGGATTGACGTATCTCAAATCCAAGGTCCACCTCTACAGAAGAGGACGCCTCGATCCTATACCCTTATCGAGGCAAGGTTACAAAACAGTGCCCCGAAGCTCGGCGTTCGATACCTAACTCATACGAAGTCTGGAAATCCTCGCTAAGCAATAATGGGGATAGCATTCCTCGGACAACGTATCCTTCGACTTCGAAGCTCACGTCTTTACCCTCAGTGGTCTTGGTGATGTAGGTGAACGTTGTGTACCCCAGGATTTTAGCGCCAGCTGTCAGGTGATACAGTCTGATCCTCATGCCTTCCTTCAATGCGGGTAGGTCGCGACGAGAGTTGAAGAAATCTTCAGACATCAGCGTGATATCCGCGCCCGAATCTAGCTTTCCTTTGACTGGTGGAGAGTCCATAGAGTTAATATTTCCCTTGATATGGAGAGCGGCGATCCCTGAAGCACCATGTCCTTCTGGCCGGAGTCGTACTCGCGGAATTGATTCCACTCATTCGGCCGGTGGCTCGTTGTCTGACTTCTTGGCTTCACTGGCAGACTTTTTTGCTAAAGAGTCCTTGGAGAGTTTCCTTCTCGCTTTTCTTGTAATGGTCACCATTCCGGATCGGGAACTCACCTCTTGGCACATAACCGTTCGTACGTCTAAGCCACCCGCATCGTACTCTCATCACTTCGACTCATTTTCACTCACTTGTACTCACTCATATCTGATACAGTCTTACATACGATTCTCCCGCGTACTTGTACAGTACTATATAAGGTATACTACTTGTTCTATGTACTCGTCAAATCAACGCAATCTTCTTCGAATTACCTCGTTGAGCCACATATCACTCTATCCAAAGTCGGAAGGTCTACCTTGACCTTCACAGTTTGATTTGACCACCACACTCGTAAACCAACCCTCCTCGTATCCACTCCTCATCATCTCGAACATGAACCAGGACGATGGCGCCTCCTGGGGTCTCAACGACGACATGCAGCCTTCCACAGGTGCTGACCCCAATGCCCCCATCCAGTTAACCCAGGCGCAACTCGCCCACATGTTCTTGACATTCGGTAGCATCAGCGACAATGCCAACCAACAGCGTCTCGCTACAGAGGCTACAACCCAGCTCCTCCAGAACCTCATTGCCCAACAGCAGCAATTCCAGAGCCAGCCTCAGCCCACTGTCACCACCACTCAGGTTGCTAGAGCACCGTCCAAACCCACATTTAAAGAACCCGCCCCATTCACTGGCAAGGCAGCCGACGTTGACGCATTCATTTCTGAAATCCAGAATGCTGTCAAACTCCAACGCGGTTCGCTCACCACGGAGGAAGATAAGGCCCTCGTCATGAACTCATACCTGGCGGAAGGTGCTCCCAAGCAGTGGTTTCGTGGCATTCAGAAGTTCAATCCCGCACTGCTCCAGAATTTCAGCAATCTCATTGATGAGTTTCGTGCTCACTTTGGAGACACCAATCTCTCGTACGAGTACTCGCGCAAACTCGAGACTCTCAAACAGACCTCCTCCTGCTCCACATATGCCTCGCGCTTCAAAGAAATGGTCGCGTACGTCGACTGGTCAGACCAGACCAAAATCGACAAGTTTTACGCTGGCCTAAAGGAAGAAGTCAAAGATGCACTCTCAAATATCTCTCGCAGCGACCTACCAAAGTTCTTTGACGCGTTCGTCAAGATTGCCATCGAAAAGGACAATCGCGTCCATGAACGCGAGCAAGAGAGAAAGAGAGAAGGAAAAAATAACTCATCTTCCCATGCCAAAGGCACTCCATCAACCACGCGTTCTTCTAACTCCGTTCCGTACCCACAAACTCCGACGCCGTCTACATCAACTTCTTCTTCTACCACCACTACCAGCACACTCTCGCCAGGCATCCCTATGGAAATCGACGCGACACGCACCTCCAAGCTACGCGGACCTCTCACAGCCGAGGAACGCCAGCGTCGTCGCGACAACAACCTCTGTCTCTATTGCGGCGGTGCTGGACATGGTGCTCACAACTGCCCAAACATGAGTAGGGATAAGCACGGGTAGGCGGGTTTGACGCGGGTCACGGGTACGGGCCCTCACGGGTACGGGGCCGGGTTAGGGTTTCCAAAATTAGTAAACCCGCCGGACCCGCGCCCCTCCAAACGAGGTCTAGATATGCTTAGGAGACTACAGGTAGCATACAAGGGGTCAGGAGAGCATTGGGGCCCTCTAAAGTAGCTAAATGCAGTGTAAAACAAATTAAACAATCAGAATGCTAGTTCAATTTTGGATGAAGCCGGATCCGATCGATGAGCCCGCCTTTCTGAACGACAAAGTCTACGGTGACACAGGGGATTCGCAATACTCAGTGGAGCTCGGGAGGCCACTGGAGCCCCGCCTCAAGACAGGTGACTGGCAAAAATCGCATGAAAAACGAATAAATTTGAAGACCTCCTAAGCTTGATACGATAAATACCCCCTACAGGGGCCTACCCTCCACCAAAATCCCCCATTTCCATTCCCCTTCGCGACCATGGCTCCCAAGAAGAATCAAACGACGATGGAGAACCCTCTCAAGAGGGCTCGCGACGCTGCAAGCGACGCCGACGACGCCGGGACGAGTACCCGAGCCTCCTCTTCGCGACGTGGTGGCAAGACACCCGTTGGGAGAGGAATGAAGGGTACGCTTCTTGCTCATGGAGTTTCTATCGAGAGAGGTCAGTCTTCTGTTAATCACTTTGAAATAAGACTTACCATCTTTTAGCACCCCTCAAACCCAGCCGCCAACATCGCCCGCTGCCTCAAAGGA
Organism: Hymenopellis raphanipes; assembly: GCA_036872995.1. Lineage (NCBI taxonomy): Eukaryota > Fungi > Basidiomycota > Agaricomycetes > Agaricales > Physalacriaceae > Hymenopellis > Hymenopellis raphanipes. The sequence goes on from JAYMDG010000011.1 coordinate 849,366, forward strand.
GTCGCGGTGCCTCCTCGGCCCCGTCGACTGCTCCTGCGGGCAACAACGACGATGACGACGAAGACGACGCCCCTCCGCCACGCAAGAAGCGCCGAACCAAGCCCGTTGTCACCTCCGAAGATGAAGACAGGGAACCTGCTGCTCGTAAGTTGTATATCCTCTTCGTCGTCGATAAGACTTACGTTGTAGCAGCTTCGAGAAGCTCGCGTGCTACGAGTATGGTTGATGCCGATGAAGATGACGAGGGCGGCGAGGAGGAGGCGGAGGAGGAGGAGGAGCTGACAGAAGAGCAGAAGCTTGGTAAATATCCCAACTACATCGTTCGAAAGACGACTGACCTTTGCTCCAGCGATTAAAGCGAGTACCTGGACGTCGCCCTTGTACGGCTTCTTCAAGGAACCGTACGTCAAGTATGTCAAGGAAAAGGGGAAGACTCGAGTTGCGCACCGATTCGACTGTAATCACTGCAAGGACGGGATCAATCGGTTTCAAGACACGGCAGACAAAAACTCACTGAGCGGGCTCAAACGACACGTTGAACGGTGCATGGGCAAACCGGCTTTGAAGGCTGTCATGGAATCGGGCAGTAATCCTGCTGCTGTTCGCAAGAAATTGGCGGGTCAGGCGCGGGGCGGTAATCTCAATATCGCGAGTATGTTTGACGGTCAGAGGAAGGCGGGCAGAGCGACCTATTCTAACATTCAACATACTCCTACACAGACACGGTGCGTCTCCACTTACTCGTCATCCTTCTCGGTCTTAACGCCACTGTCCAGCGCCGAAATTGTTCGCTGGGTGTCCGAGAATTGTCGTCCCTACGAGGTCGTTGCCGATCGAGGATTCAAGTCGCTTATGAAGACGGGTCGTCCTATGTACTGGATCCCGCATCCGACAACGGTCGCCCGAGACGTGAAGAAAGCATTCGCTAAAACGCGTCAGCGCGTGGCCAAGATGTTGCAGGTAAGTGGTCAAGAGGCAACGCAAATGAAAAACTCACCTTGGTTGACAGGACTTCCCCGGTCAAATCCACTTCGCCACCGATGGGTGGACTTCTGGAAACCACGGCGCCTACGTGGCTATCACCGCGCATCTTCTAGATGATGCCGATGAGCCAATCATTGTCCTTCTCGACTTCATCGAGATCCCCGAGGTACGTTATACGGCGCTTAACGATTCAATTGAAGAAGTTGATCTATTTTTATACAGTCACACTCAGGTGCAACCCTCGCGCGCGAGTTCGTCCGTGTCCTTCAAGAGTTTGGCATTGAAGACAAGGTCAGTTGTGTTTAAACATTGTAGCTCTATACTCACTTTCCTTTGAGCTGGGCTGTGTCACCGCGGACAATGCGACTCCCATGGACGCCACCCCCGGTGCTAGCATATAGTGTTCTTTCTGTGTGTAGACACAGTTACACGATGTCAAATAAAGTGTGTCTAGCCACTGCGGGTGGCTAGACACAAGTCAGGACATGTTATCCTCCAATTTTGGCGCTCTGGCGCAGTGTGACATTCCCGCCATCGCTGTGACTCAACCCAAACGGGACGTGATGGCGCGGAATCCCGCCAGCGAGTTTGAATGCCGTCGGGCACACGGCGAGGCCCGCATTCCCGCGGTGGCTGCTGCCGGGGTACCTGATGGATCCCCCAAAACGGAATAATACGGCTCAATCTGCCGTCGTATTGGGGAGTATATCAGTAATTACATCAGTACTGTCCAGATCTAGACTATCTCCAGAAGACACATCTGAGGTTCCCGCCACACTAGACTTCCCTTTGTTCCACAGGCAATCAAAATAACTCCGTGTTCGCCGTGCGAACGCCGCCTGCTTTAGAGCGTAAGCTCTCCGTCCCTCGTTGTAATCCTCCGCCACAGTGTTGTCCGTCATGGTCGCCTTGTCGCGCCACTGAGCCTCCTCCCAGTCCAATGAGGCCAAAGTTCGTCTCATCTCCTCCTCCAACAAAGCCACCTCTTCTTCCCAGCGCGTCTTTCTAGCGAGTGCTTTGCAAAATTCCAGTCTAACAGCTATACACGAATCATCAGTATTGCGGGAACAATTCGACACACAAAACATACCTTCGTGCAACATTTCGGGCGCATCATTATCAGGACCACCCAACGCGGTCCAAATCCAAGACATTTTGTCCCTCACTTGCCGCTTGATGGCCTCCGCTGTGGTCCTCGCTTCTCGTGAACCCGCGCGTCCGAGTCGCCTTGTCGCTGCAGCATCCAGCTCCGCCTCCTCGGTCAGATCCAAGTCTCCATCCTTCAGCTCCTTGAACTCTTGGCACTTCTCAGCGCCCACAAGCGAAATCAGGGCGTTTCTCGCGGCCGTATACTTCATAGCGTGGGACTTGATCTTTTCGGAGACGGAATCCATGAGACCTTTAGCGCGTGTCGTGGCGCCCTGCCCCCGTACGTGTTTGTTGCGAAATTTAACGAGGTAGCGCTTTGCGACCAGCTTCAAGCGGATCGCCGTCAGCGCATCTCTTAACTGCCCCCGCCGTACCCTCTCCTCCAAGTCGACTAGATCGGGGTGGCACAGTTCTCGCTGGTCCTTCGGAATGGCCGAAGGTAACCATAGCTTTATGTACTCAGCCAGGACAACAGTGTTGGTTGTCCTCGCTTTATCTTCCTCCGCCTCCCATAACGCCTGTGCTGGAGGCATGAGGAGACATTGCTGCCGTCGAAAGGCCTTCAACTGACGCGCCAGTCCTACACGGCGCTCTTGAAGCTTCTCTTGCTTGTTGAGCGTAAGGTTTAGCTCGCTTTTAGCCTCGATAGTAATGGAACGCCTGGAAATAATCAGGACAACGAAACACGATGATGATGATGAAAGATACGCACGCGAGCGCCTCAAGATGTGTGCCGCGAATAACCAGTCCTTGCGGTGACATGTCCTTTGTCAACGAGCGCGATGCTTTTATGTCCTCGAGCTCTTCTTTACGCATGTCGGCGCGTACGCTCTGCTCAGTAACGCCCCCAATGGCATCCGAGGAGGCAAATGGCGAAGGTTTCGACCTGTCCAACCCCCAATCCTCCACCAACGCAGTCCAGTCTTGCACAAGCTCCGGCCGTAGACTCTCGCACACCTCCAAGTAATTATTTGTTTGCACACCTCGTTCCTTTCGCGCGATTATTAAGCGCCGCGCCAGCAGTTTACCTGCAAGGTTGTCAGCGAAACAGTCAATAGTCATAAGTAATCAAGTATACCCAAGCCCATATTCTTTTGAAAATTATGCTTGTCACAACGATCCTCGATCCTATCATGGCGGTTCCCGACGTCCATCTCCTTTGTATCGTTCGCCATCCCGTTTAAGACCGACCACACTCTTTCCGGCGCCTCGCCGTCCGTCTTTCCGGCACCTGGAAGGTATAACAATGACCAACGTGTCTTGCAAATCATGGCGTGGACGTCCCCATGCCAAACGGGTAGTGCGTATACTCGCATTCCTTCACCCGGGACCCATCTCATTGCCAAAGGAAGCTTGGTACGCCGTTCATCAGCATGCTTATGGTATTGGCATGCGATGTCGTAGGTGAGTAAGACGTCCAAGCCACCAGTCATCTTCGTCGCACCCCAGTATATATAATCCATGTTGGACCACCTTAGTAGGAATCAGCATGTCAATACTCTGAGTAGGCTGTCACTTACCGCTCTCCTTTTTGTAAGTCAGCTAGTCCTTGTGCACGAATACATTCATGACGCGCGCAAACGCATCCTCCGACTCCCGACACTCGCAGGCCAGCAGTAAGTCGGGATTCGCGCTGCATCATCGCGGCGAACGCCACACATGTACTCACCTACGTGATATCAGCTCGACTCTTGAATGAAAGAAAGTAAGCTTACATCTTCTTCCTTCACATAATTCTTGAGATGATTGGTGTATAACCCCAAATGAGGCTGATATCCCAGTCCAAGGTAAAGAGGTGAATCGCCGCGACTATTGAGTCTGAGTCGCTCCTTCAGCCGAAAGTTGGCGTCCATGCTCACAATCAAACGATATAGGTATCTGAATGCCATTCGTTAATATGTTTTAAAAAACACGTCGAAGAAGTTACACGACATACCTCATAGCAGGATTGTCGCGCCATCCCTCGGGAATGTTGACATGCTCCCGAGGACACGCCCAGCACTGTACAGCGACTGAACCCTCCTTCGCAGTCGTCCACCCTCCAATCAGATGCCCCAGCCCAGCTCTTCGCAGCCGCAAGAGAAACGCCCATTGACGAGTCATCCGTCCAAATGCTTTATATCGATCGGGAACTTTCTCCGTACCGTGAGGATCCGTCATTTGCTCGAGGGAAGTCACGAAGTCCCGCACATTCACCTGCGCCACCGTGGAAAGAAGTCGAAACATGTCCAAGACTTCGAAACTGGCGCAGGTACTAGGATCGGTGCTGGTTGCAGGATACCAACCATTGCGAAGTAGCTCCTCCACCGTACTAAGATCTGCGGCGACGCGACACCCGCAAGAACGGACTTTTAACTCATGAATGCCATTGACATGAATCAAGGTCATTCGTCGCTGTGCACTGGGATGTACACACTGCGCTCCGTGATGACCTAACTGGTACACATATCTCATGGTAGACAAAGTTATCCTGTCCCAAAACTCTCCGTTCCAAACCTGTTATCCTTGTTAAAAGAGAAACGTTGATAGAGAACACGTCAAACGTACCTTGATAGTATGCAGTGGTGTATTGGCATGTCGCGCCAGACAACATGCTTTACACTCGAGGAACTCGCCGCAAGTCTCACAGCGAAATAGCTGCGGCGTCGTACACGTCGTCGAAGCAGATGTCGGAGAAGAAATATCGTCCGACTGAGCCAAAGTTATTCCACAGGATAGACAACAAGGTCGACCACGCAGCCCGTGTATTGCTTCTCGGCGGAGGCTGTCCATGAGATATGTTGGAACTTCCTCACGAAATTGCTGCATGGGGTCGTCCTATATAGCGCGTTCAGCTCGGTAGTAATGGAAAGCAATATCAACATACCGTACTCGTATACCGTTTTCTTTTGCCGTTCTCAGGAAAAGCATCGACATCCTCGTTGGGGTCGCCCTCCGTCCCGAACATGGATAATATTTGCTCGGCTGTCTCAACCTCGTCCTCCTCGTCCATCTCTGGGTCCCAACGCGTCTCTGTACGGTCGGACGTGCTGACCTTCTGCCTCTTATGGACGGTTGTCGTCAAATGACGCGTATATGCGCGTCGATGGTCATCGGAGACGGTATAGACAGTATCCGCCGGTGTTGCGTGTGTAGAAGCAGAAAATGAAGATAGACCGGTGGCTCGCAGCATATTGGTGGTAGAGATTGGCTGCTCCCACATCGTTTCTTCGGGACGGGCATGGTTGCGCAGAGGGCGACGGAACGAGCCATAGATGCTCTGGCTGAGTGTACTTCCGTCTAACCCCCCTAGACCGGCTAGAGGACCGTTGTCGGCCGCATGATGTCCAAGTCTGTTGGCGCGCAGAGCTTGTTCGTGGAAGATGGCCACCTGGGCGCGCTCATATGGACTCATCCAGCGACCGTTGGTGGGTGGTGGGCCAGACATGGAGGAAGGAATCAACAATCGGCGGAACAACCCACAAGCAGAATGGTAACAAGACGCGTTCCATAGTAGAATAACACAATTCTAGATGGCAGTAGACAGAGAGCTGTGAGCACAGCCTCATTCCCCTATCACGTGAGGACGTCGCGTCCAAATCTCAAATATCTTTCTTCAGCTGGATTCTCTCGCAAATTTAAAGTTGACAAAGTGTAGCTATTCGGTTCGTGTAGATAAAAGTAGCTAGTAAGAAATGTTCATAACTATTGCTTGAATGACAACACAGTTTATCTCGAAGCCTCCAGCAACCGCTGAGCGCGGTTCTGCAACCACCTGCGAAGACGTCTGTTGCGACTAGCTGCAAGATCCTGGCGGTGCAAGTCGATACCTCCCAACCTTTGTTGTAGCCCCGCATGGAGTTGACACATGACATCGTAAGCGCGGTTGTACAACGACCTGCGAAGACGTGTGGTGTGACTGGCTACAAGATCCTGGCGGTGCAAGTCGATAGCTTCCAACCTTTGTTGCAGCCCCGGATGGAATTGACATACAACATCGTATTGCGTATATCTTCCAAAATAAGACTCGACGTCGTGGAGTGCGGCCTGAAGATAACGAAGAAGATGAAAGTGGGACATGAACAATCCTTGAGTATCTACAGGATGGTCATTCTTTGTGCAAAAAATGACCAAAATGTGTGACTTACATGAGATACAACGCTGGACCCGTTCAATGGACTCCTCGAGGATAATGAACTCTTCCGCCATACGCACGGCATACTGCAAAGCGGCGGAATCAAGGCGCTCTCCTGAGTAGAGCGTAATTTCCTGAGAACTACAACGGACATCAAATACTGTCTGAAGGAGAGCGACGACCATACCTAGGCAGTTCCGCAGCGAGTCCTGGTGTGGCGCACACGACTGCATTGTCAGACTGCTCATCCTCAGCGGCGGGATCAAGGCGCTCTTCTGAGTAGAGCGTGATTTCCTGAGAGCTAGAACGGACATCAAATACTATCTAAAGGAGAGCGACGACCATACCTAGGCAGTCCCGCAGCTAGTCCTGGTGAGGCGCACATGTCAGACTGCTCATCCCCAGCAGATGCAGAGATCTTCGTGGACTGGTCGTCCTCAACGGAGATAGAGAGATACTTGGAGTGCTCGTCTTCAGAGGACATGGTGGCAAGTCAGAACGGGAGGGTGGTCAAAAAAACGGGGGTAGCTCCAAGAATATCCGTTTGGCTAGACCCATCTATGGTTCCCGTGGTGACGCGGCGCGTGAATCTCCGCCCGATTTGAGTCAGCAAAATCGAACAGAGAAGAAACAATGTGGCTACAGCCAGGTCATGTCGGCACAGCCACATATCAGTCCAATTTCAGACGAAGTGAGTATCCCAATCGGGAAAGCCTTGAATTTCAGAAGCGCCTACTACGTCGATACGAAGATATAACCAGTAGTGGCATAATTGTCCTTGAGAGTCGCCGCATAACACGGCGACTCCCCACTAAGTAAAGAAATGACACGATAGACTAGATTAGGCAGAAAATGGCCCTTGAGAGTCGCCGAACACTGCGGCGACTCCCCACAAATCCAACACATTGACCCTTCAAGAGGACGATCCGGCGCCTGCAATTGTTCCGGCACCCCAATCGGGGGTCTCCTCGCGATGAAGGCGACCAAAGTTGCGGAAGGCCCACGTATGGCGCAGAACCGTCGTAAGACTCTGATTTGCAGATGAGCATCCGCTGAACGAACAATTGGGACGGTACTTACCTTGCCTTTGGCCAGGTTGTAGGCGTGAACCATGTCGGCATCGAGGGGGTACGGCGGATCCCACATTCCTGGATACTCATTGGTAAAACGACGCCAAATATCCAAGTAGAACGGTTCCATATCGGAGTGGGTTTTACAATAATCCTGGGTCTCCTGGATGTGCATGTGAATCCAATGCTTCTGCTCCGGCGTGTAAGCCGCAAATCCTAGGACACACATCAGGCAATGTCGTTCAGCATAAACAAAAACTAACCGAGACGCATTCCCTCGACAGCGGGGCCGCGGGTGGGGATGATGCGCTCTGTACGAACAACACCACCTGCTTGAGAGCTGTTCCCGGGGCGAATGATAAAGTGACGAGGAGGTCCTTGCGTCACCTGAGCTAGACGACGCGTCTTACGGACACGCTTCGGCTTGGGCCTAGGTGAGGGCAAAACCGCCTCGTCCCCCGAGTACCGACTAGGATCCAGAAGAGCAGCGATCTCGTCCTCTGAAAACCCGGAGGGCATCACAGCGGGATCTTCAGTAGGACCAACGGTGGGTTGTGGAGAACGGTCGCGTGCAGGAGAGCTGACGGGAGGCGGAGGCGGAGTGGGCGACCCCAACGACAAAGGAGAAGGCGATCTGGCTAAGGTGTCGGCACTCATAGGGAAAGATTGGGGTCTTTTCTTCGCAGAGCAACCCAGACTATAAATGGTTGCCAGTGTCCCAAATGGAACAAGCGCTGGAATAAAACTATGGAAAATTCACATCGCGGAAAGAAGGGAGACACGGGCTGGAATAAAACTATGGAAAACTCACATCGCGGAAAGAAGGGAGACACATCGGGGAAGGGCTGGAATAAAACTATGGAAAACTCACATCGCGGAAGAAGGGAGACACATCGCGGAAAGAAGGGAGACACACACGACCAAGATGAACTGAGCTGAACCACGTTGTCCCTGAGCTGTCGCGGCGTGTCATATCGGTTCGATCCTCGAAAGTGGCTGCAGCCACTTTGAACAGTGTGGGAGGTGGCAAAGGAGTAATGATCGGTCCGAAATCCGAGTGACGTAGCGCTGGTTAGTGACGTAGCGCTGGAGAATAGACCGGCATATGCCGATCTTAGTGGGCGAACAGAAATGAATCATATCTTGAGTCCTATTCACTATGCCTGCCCAAAAACCACTTGAAAGTAATCTAGAATGATAAATTTTATTTTCTGTCTCCTAAGTTTTTCGCGAAATAAGCGTAAAGATAAAAAGTGGAAAAAAGTGGAAGAACTATTCAATGAGTACAAAGTACTGCTACTTTAACACCAAACCATCACATTAGTTTTCACAACCGCGGCACTCGTGTCTCTCCCACCACAATTTCCTTATAACATTTGTTTTTGACATGGGTCGTAAACCGAAATACACCACAGACGAGCAGCGTCGTGAGGCGAAAGCCCAATACGACGCGGATTATTATCTTCGGTATGTCTTTGCGAAATCGCCGAGACCTTTCTTTCTGACCACCGATCACCTCCCTTCGTCTGCTCTTCTTCTGCTCTTCTCCTTGCACTTGCACTACCGCTCTATAGCAACCGTAGGAAGATACTGCGCCTCAGGAAGAAATCATACGCGGCGAAGAACGAAGGGACACGTTCAAGTATCAAGTGTGTAATAAACATCGTATGCGAACTCAACTTGACCGTACTTTCGCCAGAGAACCAGATCCTACCAGTCAACACGTCCAGCGTCTATTCAAGACCATAAACAGACAGTTGAAGCTGTATCACGGTCTTATTGGGTCAAGTCTTGCGGCATACGGTGCAAAACTTTGTGAAGACGCCCTACGCGCCCACTCTGTGGATGAAATCGAGGCGGCTTTGGATAAGCTCAACGACATTGCTGAGCCGGCGCAGATTTCATCGAGCAGGATCTGGGAACTCACTGGGGCATCCGATGAAGACAAACGGGCGAAGGAGTTGATTGATCCTTTCCGGCAAGGCCTTAACGTCGTTAGCAATTTGTTGGAGGAAGCCATGACTGATCCATCGACATTGGAGGCATTGCAGAAAGGGCGGGACAATCGTACATTGGCTTACTTCAAACTGTAGACTATGTGGGACACAAATTTTATTTTCTGGCGCATACATGGTTTACATTCTGACGCGAACATGGCCACCTTTCTGAGCAGCCGAAAACTTGCGACGGGCCTGACTCAAATCATCCCAGGACTCATGGACGGCTTGGGACACACAGAGTACGTTCAATTCACATTCGACACTATTCAATCGATGAGAGGCGGAGCGTCATTGAGCGGAGGTACTTACAGGGACCGAAAGATGCTGGGGTTTCTGCCTTGATAAACACAGTACCAGCGTTTATTCGTCACCCCGGCATTCATTGGATTGTCAAAGGCAGACTCGGGCGCCGTGAGAAAGTTCTCGATGGAGGGAACAGCGGCTACACGGACTTTTTGTTCACCTGGTGCGACGGTAACCACGAGGCCAAGGGAAACAGCATGGCGAAATGCGGATTGGGCATGCTCCTTCGACAGATAGCCCTGGTATACTGAAGGTCCAGACTTCACTTGCTCCTCAACTGCGGACCTGAGCATATGGTCAGACTGCGAGTGAAGGTAAGAACAGACTGGCATACCATTTGTCGTATATTCCAGGCTTCCGTCCCACGAAAACCACCCATACCTTCGAATGCTTGTGGTGCTTGGTGCGACGAACCTCGGCAAACACACGAACATTGTTGTTATCGTTTCTAATGGCCGCCGCCTCAGACCTACGGTAATATCAACGTTAACGTGAGGAACGTAAACGTACGAAAGGCGGAACAAACCAATCAGAAGTAGTGGCAGGCAACGCCACTGGCTTCTTGGGCGAGACCAGGCGGTAACGTGTTTGAGAGTGAGGTGGAGTTCGGGGCCTGGGTTGATCGATTTTGAGGCCTTGAAGGGCGTGCGCCAGATCATCATCTGCTTTAGTACAATCTAGCGCGTACAAGTTGGTAATAATTAAGATCAGATTTTCATTCACGGACCAGCGGCATGAGCCCAGACGGCCTCAACAGTCGCGGGATCCAGCGTGTCGAAAAATGCATCCAGGCGACCAAACTCTGCATCGATTTCGCGGTCGAAAGCTTTCTGAGCCATGGCGGTAGGAGAAGACACGTTATTCGATTCCACGGTGGGAGAAGACACCTTATTCGATTCCACGGTGGGAGAAGGCACGTTATTCGATTCCCAACTATATTCAAGACACGAGTAAACATCCAAGTAAAGAAATGTATCTAGATCACGCGTACACACAGACAACACCAGGAATTTGGAGAAGAGCGTTAAACGCATCGACAGCCATCTGCTGAGTATCGTAATGCTTGTTAGAACCACCGGGGATCCCCGTGATCAGAGCGGTGGCGAGAGCACTAAGCATAACATGAGCTTCAGGATATTGTGAAGAGGAGGATCCAACATACGCTTGAGTAACAATGCCGACTTTGCGGCCTTTCGTGACGACGTAGTAGTCCGCAGACTCAATGAGCGGATTGGTGAGCATGATGCTCGGAACGACAGAACACAATGTGCCAATGGCAGCCGGGCCACCTGTGAATTTCCAGTAAATAATCGGTGTAACGCGTGAAAAATGGAGAACCTACCAGTGACGCCTGCGACGGCGGGGGCGACAACGGTGCTAGCAGCAGCGACGGGAACCCCCGCAGGGACTGTAAACGCAAAAAGACCGTGAGCCGACAGGAGATGACACAAAATGGAGAACCTACCAGTGACGCCTGCGACGGGGGGGGAGACAACGGTGCTAGCAGCAGCGACGGGAACCCCCGCAGGGACTGTAAACGCAAAAAGACCGTGAGCCGACAGGGAGACGACACAAAATGGAGAACCTACCAGTGACGCCTGCGACGGGGGGGGAGACAACGGTGCTAGCAGCAGCAACGGGAACCCCCGCAGGGACTGTAAACACAAAAAGACCGTGAGCCGACAGGGAGATGACACAAGAAGGAAGCCTTACCAGAAGCAGAGCCGACTGGCGCGTCCGTCGCCAGCTGAGCAGAAGCTGCGGCGTCAACGAGTTGGCCGTCGACGTTGGTGGTGGCGGCAACATTGGACACGACTGATGGAGCGACCCCATTGACGGGAGCGGCTGCATCAGTCGCGGAAGAGAAAGTAAGCATAGTCATGGTAAGAGACAAGAGATGATGGGGGGTGAAGTTTTCGAGTCTGGATACCCCCAGAAACATTTATCTGAGATGGGATCTTCCGTCAAGTACTTTCCCGCGATAAATCGTCTTCCATAAGAAGTGGCAACGCGTGCGGCCGAATTCTGATAGCAGGGCTGGTTGAATGGACGAGACGGACCAGTTCACAACGAGCTGGGTGATAGCAAAGTGGCTCAAGCCAGAACTGGCTGAATCCAGACTGGTGTCACCTGAACTCTCCTGACACCCAAACTTTCCTGCGCGCGTCTTGAGCCCGTACGTCCATCCACAGAAGAACTGCATTTCCACCGTGTGTAAAGCGAAGACGTCCCAGAGCGCGTTGCTGACATCCTTGGTAGAATCCGAATTATGGCGCAGAATGTTACGGGCCACGAGCCTGTCAGCAAGGAACTGCCTGACGCTAAGCGCGTCGCGAAAGAAAAACGTCAGCAGCGTATGGCGAAGGAGCTTCGCAAGGACCGTAAGTTTTGGGCTGAAGGTGGACGCGAGCAAGTCCTACGGCGCTGGGTGCCTCTCGTAGCGGATGCGGCTGCCAAGGGCTGGCGCGCACAGCGTGCCGTCATGATGCTAGCGCGCCGAGAGTACGACTATCATGTCCCCTGGACGCTCCAAGACACCGAAGAGCCTCCCCAACCGTTCCGCTATTGGACGCCACAGACGCCACGTGACGAGCTCCATCTCACTGAAGAACAAGAGGAGGAGTATGCCATCTACACCGAGGTGATGAACATTGTAAGTTTCTTGGTTTGTTATCCTGAAAGCCTTGACTTACCGTTGATTCTTAGCGCATTCGCCGTTGGTTGGTGTATAGAGCGACGAAGCTTCTGCGCACCTACTCCGGCGTCCGAGCTGCCAATATGGATGATCCGTACGTCCGTTTGGTCTCGAAATTCTTGAACGTCGAGAAACCGCCCAAGGCGCGCACTCCCGACCAAGAATGGAGTCACGAGCACTACGCGGAGCTTATTAAGCCCACCCTCACCAGGGAGTGGAATAACCACAAGACTGCTCACGGTATTAACCCCAAGAAAGGAGTCGTAGCGGGATTTAGGACGAAGATTACGCGTCGTCTGTTCGCGTTACTGCCAGAAGACGAGCGCGAAGAGTGGAAGGCGAAGGCGATTGAGGAGGGAAAGAAGGCTCGCGAGGAATACAAGGCGGAGTTGAACAAGCCGTACGCGCAAGATCCAGAGAGTCGCCAGAAGTGAGTTTTTGTTTGATGTGTGTCGGCGTAAACCTGACAACTCCTGCAGAGCAATTAATGGCTTCAGCGAGTTCATCACTCCGCTGCTCGAATCGTGCGCCCAGATCATGGGCTGCAAGTTGATGGTGATAGCAGGCGGGCCAATCCCGCGCTTCGGCGGTGAGATTCGAACGTTTAGGTAGGTCAGCGCATACGACAGCGAATTCTTGTTCTAATGAAATATGATTAGTGTGCCTATCGGTGTCAATAAAGATCCCATACCCGCGAACTTTACGGAGTACGATCCCGCCCAATTTGCTGGTGTGCTGGGTGCATACAAGCACTGGCTCAACTCTTGCTACACAGCGGAAGACAGGGCTCAGGCCGCACTGGACGTTGAACCGAATGACGCTGGTGACGCTGCCGCTGCAGGCATTCCGATCATGGAACGACTACGCGAGTTGAACGAGACTATCGATTACGACGATGACGACGATGACGACGAGGACGACGAGGACGATGAGGACGATGTCATGGATGGGGAGGATGATGAAATGGACGGAGGAGGAGGCACATCGAATAAGAGGAAGCGCAGCTCTGCTGGTGATCCACCCCGCAAGAGACAGTCGAGTGGGAAACAGTCGAGTGGGAAACAGTCGAGTGGGAAGAAGACCACGAATAATGCTGCCAAAGGGAAAACCGGTAAAGGCAAGGCGTCTGCCGCAGCCAAGAAAACGATCCCACGGGCGACGAAAGCCACTGAGGTCGCGCCCTTGCACGATACTAACACGGAACACGTCAACTCGGGAGGAGCGGGCTTGCTGTCCATGCCGGATATCGATTCCTTCACGTCGTTACACCTCCCAGGCCCTGAAGACACCGGCGAGTTCAGCATGCCAAATAATATGGCTCCAGACAGTCACCCTCTTCCATCGTCCTTGAACGCACAGGCTTTCTCCCCCATTAATCCTTTCGAAGACTTTATCTCCGGAAATGCTACTCCGTCGAGCTTCGCTGCGGGACAGTTCTTCGGTGATACAGAGTCCTTCGCGCCTGGAGGAAATGAAGGTGCTATGGTCGATCCGAACGATATCTCCACTTGGAAGGTGGATTGGGCTACGATGGCGGCTGCCATGGACGCTCCCGTTCTTCCAATGTCTGCCGTTGTTGATAATTCTACTCCATCAGTACTGGCCAATCCCGTGCCCTCGACAGGCTCAGGTTCTGTGAGCGTTACTGCCCTGTGGGACGACATCGACTTGGAAAATTCAGCGGCCTGGTTCCGGGCGTTGTGGGGTGTTTTGAAGGCGGATGATTTGGGACCTACATTTGTCGCATTAATGAAGGCCTGGTACAGACTGGAAAAAGCTCACGATTTTTCCAATACGACTCGTGACGGATTACCAGCGCAATCTCGTCCAGCTCTTGTGTCCGCCTGGATCAAGAATGGGCGAAGGACGACGGTCGGGGCGAACGAGAAGGAGAGCGACAAGACGGATTGGAGAAAGTTCATCCCCCAGTATCAAGAGTGGTGGCGCTCCGTGCAACCCGAGTGGCGGACGTTGGACTTTAATGGCGACTGGGTGCAAAAGAAGGGGGCGCGTGAGAGGTTCAACTTGAAAGCACGCGGAACGAACGGCCTGAGTGGCGTAGTTGGGTCATTGAAATGGTGGAAGGAGGAGTTGGGGAATGTGATGGATAGCGCGGAGAGAGAGAGACAGATGGGCGTGTGGGAGAAAGCAGCAAATGATGCGATCTGGGTGATCGGACACTTACGTGACGAGGCTTTATTGGCGTAGACGTAGACTTTGTTTTTAAACGCGTACAGAATGATGATTTCTGTACGCCACAACTTCTGTACGCAACTGAAATAATGTGTGATTCAAATGTTAAGTGGACTTTTCAGGTATGTACACCAAGTCCAACACGGCTGATTCGGCACGAAAAATGCGGACCGGATAAGCCGTGCCGCAGAGCAGCCGTGCTTGACTTCATGAATGCGAGCTCGAAACATCTTACTCGTGATTGGCTGAACGCGTGGCGCAGAATAATAGAGTCCGCTTTGGATACTATTCGGAACTGATTGTTGGTAAGAGTTGATTATTGTTACATTCAAGTAACGGTAAAGCACTAGCTGTGGCCGACACCCCTGCCCCGCCATTCCGCCTGCAGCGCGCTGACAAATCCTCATTACGATGACCCGGCGTAGCTGTAAAAGGAACCGGAACGCGGCGCTGCGAAGGTAGGAGCTCCATTTGGCACCTAGACGCGCCCTACCTGACCAAAAGAGGTGCATCTATTAATAGGACCACCACTGGCGCTCATCGGGGGCTATAGCGTGACCGGCAAACGCCGCAAACTCCCAGAGCCTCCAAAAGAGGAAGGTGGCTACCCACACGGGTGGCTACACCCACATCAGAAGACAACCTGTGCAAGTGTGTACACAGGTGAGGTTTTGCCTAAATATTACAGCCATGGCTCTGGACGCTATGGCCGAGAAGATTGCTCGCCTGCTGCCAACCTTCGGCGGCAGGAAGCAACGCATCCGGTGCTTCGCTCACTCCGTTAACCTCATCGCCAAGTCGTTCCTACGCTTATTCGACCCGCCCAAAAAGAAGAAACCGAAACGTAAAAACAAGGACGAGGTTGCCCACGAGGACGCCGAGGTTCTGGACAACGACGACGACGACGACGACGCGTGGGGTGAGCTGGATGACGAGGCTCAACGACTCCCAGACAGCGGCGAGCTGGATCTTACCGAGGAGGAGCAGGCGGCGTTGGACATCATGCTTGCCGAGATGGCCGATCTGGAGGCCGCGGAGGAAAACCAAGACGCAGACGAAGAAGAGGAAGATGACGACCACGATGAAGATGAGGCGGATGAGGACCAGGACGACGATGAGGATGGCCTTGTCGACAGAGAGGAGGTCATCGAGGGTGCACAGGAACGAAGAGACTTCTACGCGGAGGCCAAACCCATCCGCACGGCTCTCATTAAGGTATGTTTCTTCTAGACTTTTTATTGCCGTAGCTCACTATATAATCCTTAGATTCGAGCCATCGCTTTCAAGGTTATCAATTCCCCCACCAAACTCCTTCCTGCCTGGCGCGCGCTTCTTCGCAAGGCTGGCAAGAAGGAACGCGTCATTCCTCGCGACGTCCGGACACGTTGGAACTCGACCTACGACATGCTTTCCTTTGCGTACGAGTATCGCGAGCCCATCATGGAATTGACCTCCTCCATGACCAACAATCTTCGCAAGTGGGAGCTTCACCCCTTCGAATGGGATTTGCTATTCGAAATGCTTGACATTTTGAGGGTGTGTTTATTGTATTCTTGTCAAGCATAGGGCTAACATTACAAACAAGACTTTCAAACGCGCGACCACCTTCTTCTCCACGAATCAGCCCGTCCTCGCAGATGTCATTCCTTACATCGACGAGATCGACGAGCTTCTGACATCGCGTACGGTGTCACTCATCATCGAGCCGGGCCTCAATGAGCACATTATGATTTCCGACTCCTTCAAGATCTGTTGTCTGCTCGCCCGACGCACTCTGAACAAGTACTACCAGCTCACCGACGACACTGCGGCTTATCGCATCGCCATGAGTATGTTTTTTTTTTTGGTTTCTTGATCGGATGGTTAATAGTCTTGTCTCGCTTAGTTCTCCATCCATCGCACAAGCTCGAATACTTCTCCTCGAGCAAGTGGGAGCAAGCCTGGATCAACGAGGCCTCTGAAAAGCTTCGGACTGTTTGGAAGGACGATTACGCCTCGCGCGCGACGATTTACTGCCCGCCGTTTTGGACGAGAAGGCAAGCAAGGCAACGAAACCATTGTCGGCCGCGACTAGCGTGCGCTTTTTTAATCATATCTATTTCTACAACCCTGACGTGCATGTATATAGCATGCAGCGAATCTTTGGGCCCAACGACACCGCAAGTCGGCGACTACTCAGACTCCAGATGACGAGTTGGAGACGTACCTCAAGGCCGACACCGAGCCTGTCGGTAATGTCATCCAGTGGTGGGTGGACCACCGCGGCAGATATCCTCGTCTATCTCGGATGGCTCTCGACTATCACACGATTCCCGGTATGTTTATTGACATGTCTCAACAACGAGTTGTATTGATGATCTTTCTATAGCTACTTCTGTCGCTGCTGAGCGGGCCTTCAGCCGTGCTCGTCATCTAATCTCCTGGGAGCGGAATCGCCTGAGTGCACAATCAGTGCGATCACTGATGTGTCTTGGCAGTTGGTCGTTGATGGGGCTGGTACACGATGAAGACTTGGCAGTTATCGCGAAGGACGGGCTGTCAAAGTGTCGCGACGCGAAGAGAAGCTGAAGGATGTTGATCTGCCGCCGAATTTTGATGTAATTATGCTGGACCGCGACGACGCGTAACTACTAAGTCTACTACTACTAACCAGATATGTATCCTTTGTTATCTCTACTTACAACAAACACTGTCCGACAGGTCTTTTACTGTACTTCTTGATATCTTTACCTACAATACATATTTTTGTATGATCTAGACCTCACGGGTGTGAGAAAAAGCGCAAACCCGCCGGGTTGCAGTATGACCCGGCGGGTCAGGGCTCAACCCGCTATTGCGGGTACGGGTTTGGACCCGCGTGAGGTGCGGGGCCGGGCCGACCTCTCCGACCTCACGGGTACTGTAGAATTTCAATCAATTCGTCGCACCATGTGACCTGTGACCGGTGCGACGAAATTTTGAATTCGTCGCGGCGCCGAAGGTGCCGTGACTGGGAGAAAAATTTCGTCATTTTCGTCGATTTTGGGCCAATTTTAGCCCCCTTTGGGTCAATTTGAGATTGTGACTTCGTCGGATCGCTCGGCAACGTGTGACTCGTGTGACTTTTCGTCGGATTTGGGACCTCTGTGACCCGTGACCAACGAATTGATTGAAATTGTACAGTAGACCCGTGCAGATCCCTAATCATGTTCGACGCCGCCAAGAAGAAATTCGCCGACGCGAAAAAGAAGGCCACCTCCAACTCGGGAAAAGCCTGACCGGCAGCCAGCACCATGCCTCGAGGCTACCGGTCAAAGGAGAGGCACCTATACTCGTCACCAAGGACGCGCCGGAGCCTACATTCGTTCGCACTATTGACGGGCAATATCTTTTAGCGCGAACGCCCGCTCCCCGCTACATCTTTTCACTCGGCTCATATCTATACTCTCCCAACCATTTCTTTATATCTGTACGTTTGCAGTTCCCCAATCATAAGTCTTTTTCCACCTATGCCTTGATTGATTGCGGCGCGACGAACTCGTGCATTTCGGAAAACCTCGCCAATAAGCATAACCTCTCTCGACGACGTCTCAGCACTCCCGTTCCCATCATGGCTGTCGACGATCGTCCAATCTCGTCCGGACTGATCACCCAGGACGTCCTCACTAACCTCACTATCGCGAACCACTCAGAAACTCTCGCTCTCGCCGTCGTTTCAGTCGGCTATCCCATCATTCTCGGTCTTGACTGGCTTCGTTGACACAATCCTTCTATTGATTGGTCGGCAAATTCACTTTCACTCGCCTGTTGTGGCTTGTCTCGAGTCAGTCCCTCGACGGTCTTCGCGAAAGGCTTCGGTCTCTCACAAGAACCCGCCTCGCTCAACACTACGCGTGTCGGCATAGGCTTCGGTCTCGCTGCCTCGCCCTTCACTTCCATCCTTGCGACATCTTCTGGATTACCGACTCAAAATACATCGGAATCGCTCAATGAAGACAAGGACTTCAACACACTTGATGAACCTACACCACTCGTTTCACTACCACGTACCTCGTTTCTCGCGGCGTTGATTCAATTCAACGGAGGCGGATCTCCTTTCAAACTGTCTCTGTTTAAATCGCCGGACCCAATTTCCTCTGCCGCAGAACCAGACTCTGTTCCACCTGAACCACCGGATATCAAGATTCTCATGCCGGAGCGGTTCAACAAGCAGACGCGAAACTCCACAGTTTCATATCTTCGTTTCTTCTCCAACTCCTCACCTCACTTCATTAACTCATTCTCCACTGACAGTTCGGATCCACCACCGACTACAGACCCTGAACCCCCAGATCCTGATCCTGTCGACTACAAGTCATACATTCCTTCCAAATACTTCCCGTGGGCCAACACAGTCTTCAATCCATCTAACTTCGAAACGCTTCCAGAGCATCGTTCTTACGATGTTGAAATCGAGCTCGAAGAAGGGAAAACGCCACCCTTTCAGGCCATGTACCGACTAACGCAAGCAGAGCGCGAAGCCGTAGCACAATATGTCAATGACAATCTGCGCCGCAGTCACATTCGTGCATCCACATCTTCAGCCGGTGCACCTGTCCTTTTCACCAAAAAGAAGACTGGCGAGATCCGACTTTGCGTCGACTTTCGAGGACTCAATGCCATCACTCGAACACCCTATGCTGTAGGGTTATCTAGATATACCTTCATACAAGAGGGGGCCATGATTCAATAACAGCTCTACTTAGAGCGCTCTAACGAATGGACATTTCTAGATACACCCGGCACCTCTGGCAGGCTAGTATATGTAAGCAGGCTGGTGCTGCCATACATGCCGGGTGGGTGGCTGGGCTGAGAATAGTCACATGACCAAAAAAGCGGAGGATGTAGTAGGGCTCTACCCAGCTGGGTGGAATGACATCATGAGGATCATCAGGGTTCACAGATTAGATATTGATGGATCTGGGGAATGTTCCTAGGATTGATGGATTGATGGATGGGGTCCAGGATGGGTGGGGCAGGCCCTATTAGGGCGCATTTTTGATCAGGTGATCACTGGGCAGGATGGGGTGGGCAATAATGAATGCTGCTATTGGGGATGGCTGTAGGGGTGGTGAGGACTTGGTTTATGTTTTCTTAGGCTGGGAATTCAGTGGTGTAAACGGTTTTTCAATAGCTTCAATAGTTAAGGAGATATTAAGGAATTACCAAAAATGCGCCACATCAAACAGATCTAGCAGGCTCTGTACTTATACCCATGACCTGCAACTTGGGAATCCTTTAGAGATACTATAGATCGATGTCTGATAGGATTCCTAGGTTATTCCATCCATGGGTTCAAGAGATATACCAGGTCGACTAAATCAGGCTTCTTGGGGGTATAGCATGGGAACCTGTAATGCTGGGGACCTAGGACTTTGATACTTCGTTTATACTAGTAGTAGACCTCTATTGGAAGTGGGGACAGGCCACCCAACCCATTAGCCCATCTATAGATAGGTCCCCAGTGCTGTATTAGCCATTTTCGCATTTTTGCTTATTTAATATATAGCAGGTAGTCTAAATTGGGGCCAGCCACCTTCAGACACTTTATTATGACTATTCTACAAAAGGAACCATGTCATTTGGTGAAGGGACTAGTGCTTTAGCCCTTAGTCTTCCTCCTCAGCGGAGTTTTGATCAAAATTCCCACGCTCTAGGCAGAGGATCGTCCACTCAATTCTTCGTGTCCTACACAGGCTACTGACCCCATTTCTTTTGTAGGACGTGTATATATGTTATATATATGATATCCAAGTGCCAGACCAGTAATTCAATGAGGTGATCAGGTCAGAAAGTCGTCCACAGCTGTCTATACAGCCTGAATCACCTTCAGACAGAGATACCTCATGTCCTACTATGAAGAGAGGTCTAAAAACTCTTTAATCATGCATTTATATCATATTGGATGAGGTTATGGGTGTCTCTCATATGTTGTAGGTGAAAGGTAAGAAAGTGAAAATGCGCAGTAGCCTAACTCTTGCATAACTGCTTTCAATGGCTGAACGGATCATAGCACATAAGTACTACCTGGATGACTGATGAGATACCTTCTATATCACTTCAATATCAATATCCAACTCGCATTTCATGTCTCCTATCAATAGTTGAAGAGTATTATTGAATTTAGTAGTGGCAAAATAGCAGTACAGCTCTATGGACGACTTCCTGACCTAATTACATCATTAAATTACTGGTCTGACACCTGGATATAATATATATAACATATATACACGTCCTACAAAAGAAATGGGGTCAGTAGCCTGTGTAGGACACGAAGAATTGAGTGGACGATCCTCTGCCTAGAGCGTGGGAATTTTGATCAAAACTCCGCTGAGGAGGAAGACTAAGGGCTAAAGCACTAGTCCCTTCACCAAATGACATGGTTCCTTTTGTAGAATAGTCATAATAAAGTGTCTGAAGGTGGCTGGCCCCAATTTAGACTACCTGCTATATATTAAATAAGCAAAAATGCGAAAATGGCTAATACAGCACTGGGGACCTATCTATAGATGGGCTAATGGGTTGGGTGGCCTGTCCCCACTTCCAATAGAGGTCTACTACTAGTATAAACGAAGTATCAAAGTCCTAGGTCCCCAGCATTACAGGTTCCCATGCTATACCCCAAGAAGCCTGATTTAGTCGACCTGGTATATCTCTTGAACCCATGGATGGAATAACCTAGGAATCCTATCAGACATCGATCTATAGTATCTCTAAAGGATTCCCAAGTTGCAGGTCATGGGTATAAGTACAGAGCCTGCTAGATCTGTTTGATGTGGCGCATTTTTGGTAATTCCTTAATATCTCCTTAACTATTGAAGCTATTGAAAAACCGTTTACACCACTGAATTCCCAGCCTAAGAAAACATAAACCAAGTCCTCACCACCCCTACAGCCATCCCCAATAGCAGCATTCATTATTGCCCACCCCATCCTGCCCAGTGATCACCTGATCAAAAATGCGCCCTAATAGGGCCTGCCCCACCCATCCTGGACCCCATCCATCAATCCATCAATCCTAGGAACATTCCCCAGATCCATCAATATCTAATCTGTGAACCCTGATGATCCTCATGATGTCATTCCACCCAGCTGGGTAGAGCCCTACTACATCCTCCGCTTTTTTGGTCATGTGACTATTCTCAGCCCAGCCACCCACCCGGCATGTATGGCAGCACCAGCCTGCTTACATATACTAGCCTGCCAGAGGTGCCGGGTGTATCTAGAAATGTCCATTCGTTAGAGCGCTCTAAGTAGAGCTGTTATTGAATCATGGCCCCCTCTTGTATGAAGGTATATCTAATTAGAGCCTACAGCATAGGGTGACTCGAAAGAATCGTTACCCACTCCCTCTTGTCGACGACCTCCTTGACCGCGTACAAGGCTGTAAGGTCTACACTGTCATAGACCTCAAATCTGCCTATAGTCACCTTCGGATCAGAGAAGGCGACGAATGGAAAACAGCTTTTCGAACGCACCTTGGACTCTTTGAACACCTCATTGTACCCTACGGTCTTACCAATGCTCCCGCGGCCTGGCAAAACTTCATCCAGGACGTTCTTCACGACTTGATTGACGTCGTTTGTGTTGTTTACCTCGACGACATTCTCATCTTTTCCCGAACTCAAGAAGAACACGATATCCACGTTGGACAGGTCCTCGACAGGTTACGCGACGCGAACCTGTGCGCCAATGCAAAGAAATGCGAATTCGACAAATCTGAAGTGGAATATCTCGGCTACATCATCAGCGACGAGGGTATCAAAATGAACCCAAAGAAACTCGCCACTATTGCCGACTGGCCGGAACCCACTAAAGTCAAGGACATACAATCCTTCCTTGGCTTCTGCAACTTTTACCGTCGCTTCATTGATGGTTTCGCTCGCATTGCAAGACCGCTCACTCTCCTTACTCGAAAGAACGTGCCATGGAATTTTGACGCGACTGCTCAAAACGCGTTCAACACTCTTAAACAACGTTTTATGGCGGAACCCGTTCTTCGACATTTCAACCCTCGACTTCCCTGCACTCTCTCCACCGACGCCTCTGATTTCGCACTCTCCGGTGTTCTACAGCAACCGGATGACGACGGCGTCTTACACCCAGTCGCATTTTACTCCCGCGCATTTGCTCCCGCGGAAATCAACTACGACGTGCATGACAAGGAACTTCTCGCCGTCATAGAAAACTTTCGGGACATGCGCGCCTGGCTACTCGGCTCTCCACATCCAATATCCGTCATTTCAGACCATAAAAACCTGGAATATTTCATGAAGGCTCAGGTTCTTAATCGCCGGCAAGCGCGGTGGGCCATGTTCCTATCTGAATACGACTTCAAACTCTCCTAGGCACCCGGACAAAACAACATCGCTGATTCTCCATCGCGTCGTTCGGATTTCATGCCTCAGAAGGGAGATGAACACATTGAACTCATGAAACAAACCATCCTCTCTCCTCGACACACTTCAGACTTAACAGACACTCCTACCCAATACTCCATATCCTCATTTTCAACTTCCCATCCTGTCTACATCTCCGCCCTCACAACACTCAATATCGACAACTCCAATTTGGCAGACAAGTTCAAAGAAGCCACCAAATTGGATACTGAGTGGCGTGCTCACGTCACCAAGGGTAATCCCGACTTCACCGTCATCCACGACCTCGTCTTTCACAAAGGACGACTCTATGTTCCACCATCTCTTCGAACAGAAATCCTTCAAAATCGCCACGACACATTAATCGCCGGACATCCTGGCCGTACGCGTACCTTCAACTTGGTTCAACGCGACTATTCCTGGCCCGGAATGAACACGTTCGTTCGACGATACGTCGAGGCATGCGATACCTGTTCTCGAATCAAAATTCCACGCCATAAACCCTACGGTCTTCTTCAACCACTCGATATCCCCGCACGACCGTGGAGTTCGATCTCCATGGACTTCATAGTCAAACTTCCCGTGTCGCATGGTTACGACTCGATCTGGGTCGTCTGTGACCGTTTGACGCGTGCAGCACATTTTATTCCATGTCGCGAGTCTATGACTTCTGCTGACCTTGCCTGGCTATTTATAGATCGAATCTTTCGGCATCACGGTCTTCCTCAGTCCATCATCAGCGACAGAGGCTCCTTGTTCGTTTCCAACTTTTGGAAGTCGTTGATGACTCGCCTCGACGTGGACATTCGTACTTCCACTGCCTACCATCCCCAAACCGACGGCCTCACAGAGCGCACAAACCAAACGCTCGAGACTTACCTCCGCGCATACTGCTCGTACCAGCAGGATGATTGGGTGGATTACCTACCCTTGGCGGAGTTCTCTTTCAATAATCTCGAAAACTCATCCACTAAACAAACCCCATTCTTCGCCAACCTCGCTTTTCATCCAACTTTTGAACCCAAGCTCTCCGAACTCTCCACTGTTCCCGCCGCCGATGAACTTTCGGCGCGACTCCATACCATACATGAGGAGCTCCGTGCAGAGCTTCTCAGTGCTCAAGAACAGCAGTCGAAGTACTACGACGCCCGGCATCTCGCTCCACCAGAGTTCAAACAAGGAGAACTCGTTTGGTTACTGCGTCGTAACATCAAGACGACGCGCCCTACGATGAAACTGGACCATCGTCGTCTTGGACCGTACCGCGTCATCCGGAGAATCAGAAACTCAGCTTATCAACTCGATCTCCCATCCTATCTCTCCCGTCTTCACCCCGTCTTCAATGTCACTCTTCTCGAAAAGTACCATGATCCTACAGAGTTCCACCCACATGCGGAAGCAGTTCCATTCTTAATAGACGATCAGTCTCCACGGATACATTCTGTTTCCGAATCTCGCAAGATCGGACATCGGTATGACTACTTCGTGCGCTGGAAAGACTTACCATTGGAAGAAAGTTCATGGGTTTCCCTCTCAGACATTCCAACCATGGATAACGAGATCATCAATAGATTTCATCATCGTCATCCAAAGGCTCCGCGTCCTCATACCTCCGTTCTGTCCAAACAGTTCTCACCTCTCGTGGAACCGCTACCCCACAGTCCCATACCGAGTTCCTCGTCAACGGTAACATCAGCTGTTGACGCTGTCTCCCGACCACCATCACTACCACCAGTTCATCAGAACCTTCGTCAACATTTCGAGACGGCGCCACAAACGACAACACGCAGTGGTCGTGTTTCTAAACCACCCGTTCGTTATGATCCGCCGTTGAAGCGTTGACTTCCCATCCTCCACTATGCGACTTCGCGTTGCTTTCGTCTTTTAGAGGGGAGATGGTGTAATGGTCACCATTCCGGATCGGGAACTCACCTCTTGGCACACAACCGTTCGTACTGTACTATTTTGATCGTAGGTTCAGTGGGTGTGACCTGTGACCCACTGAACCTATTTGGAACAAGGTTCAGGCAGGTCAGAGGTCTGTGACCTCTATAAAATAGGTTCATTCTTATCCTTACTGGAAGGCCAGCAAGAGGAGCTTTAGGCTCAATTCTTACTGCACTACATCCAAAATCTGTAGAATTGAACTGTTTTAGGTATAAATGAGGTAAAAAAGCATGAAAAACAGCTGGAGAGCGAAAATTGAGAGGAAAATCAAATTTGTGACCAATTTGAGACATGTTCATGAGCTAAAAAATTAAGTGACCTGCTTATGTAAGAGGTTCATTTCTTGAGCCTGTGACCCGTGACCTGAACCTATGATCGTAATAGTACAGTACGTCTAAGCCACCCGCATCGTACTCTCATCACTTCGACTCATTTTCACTCACTTGTACTCACTCATATCTGATACAGTCTTACATACGATTCTCCCGCGTACTTGTACAGTACTATATAAGGTATACTACTTGTTCTATGTACTCGTCAAATCAACGCAATCTTCTTCAGATTACCTCGTTGAGCCACATATCACTCTATCCAAAGTCGGAAGGTCTACCTTGACCTTCACATTTCTGTTGGGTTTCGAAGTCTCTTCCTTGGAGTTGCTTGAAGACTCGGCTTTGGCTTCGAACGCCTCGCGTCTTCTCGTATTGCGATTGGTTGAAGGCGAAGCGGGAGGATTAGCCGTACGCGAATCCGGTGCTTCTGTTGTCGACTCCGTGGGTAGGGTGTTGCATCCTGGTTCGGGTTCGGAAGGGGGTTCTGTTTCCTCACGATTCAAACAGCAAGCGCAAATACATTTGGTATTAGTCTCAATACACATTGCCTCGTAATGTAACTTGTCATCTAGAATGTCCGATTCAGTAACTTCCGAGACAATCTCATTGGCCGAGTAAAGATGAAGCCAGCGCTCGAAATGGGGGCACTAGTGAGCATAGTGATATCGACTGCTGCATACGAAGCAGTTTCGTCCTTCTTCTGGTATGCGAGCGGCCTTGAGGTCGTCTCGGCAAGGAAAGGTCTGTCCTTTGTATTTCCCTCCTTTGGGCCAGTCCGCGTCTGGAACTGAGGCTGTATGAATCCTTTCGGACTTCTGAACGCAGTCTATGGCCGCTACCAGCGCTTCCACAACTGTCTCCAGAGGTAGAGAATTCAAAGGAGAGGGCGATACCGCTGGGTCATTCGTAGCAGAGGAGAGATGGACTTCCTTTGCTGAACGAGGTGTCGACTCCCGTTCACCTTCTCCTCTATTCCAATGAGCGACTAGAGCTCGAGCGTGCATTGAAGCGAGATTAGTGAGAACCTATAAGGAGCTAGCCGTATTGGAGCTTAGCAGAGTCTCTCACTCCGGGGGCTGGGTGCGAAGGACTCGGTCGACCACGGCTGGGCCGTCTTCTTCTACAAAGAGGAAGCTGTGGTGACGTGTCCGCCGGTGAATGAAGTCTACCGGGTTTTCGTGACGATGTCCATGTTGACGGAACTTCATCTCTTCCCATTCCTGCATCCGCCCAGCGACCCAAGTCTTGGTGAGGAAGAACTCACGGATGGCGACTATCAGTCTAAACCAATCCGTCCGAAGCCAACGCTGTTCGGTGAGGGGAAGACCCGCCCACCAGTTTTGTGCGCGATCCATCCAATAGTGCGGGGCCATAGTTGCGATTCCTTTACGCATTTTTGAACTCATCCAGGTGAGCTGCTGCATTTTCGACAAGTAGTCGACTGCTGTAGTGTCACCTCCGTCCCACGGGGGAATGACGGAAGGAGGCAACTTGTGGTTGAGTTGCCACTCGATCCCATCATCGTCATCGTCTTCAGGATGACCTCGTCGGCCTCCACCGCCTCCACCGCCTCCGCCATTTCCACCGTTACCGCCGCCGCCGCCTCCTGGACCTTCGCCTCCACCGCCTCCGCCATTTCCGCCATTACCACCGCCGCCTCCATACCCACCTCCTCCGAATCCGCCTCCCCCTGGTTCGTACCCTCCTCCACCGCCTCCATAACCTCCGCCACCGTGTCCCTGCCCTCTATTCGGATTCCTTGGATTGCCAGTGTTTCCTGGAAGATGAGGATCTTCATCTCCAGGACCTCCTTCCGTGCCTATATAGCCCGGACCGGCTCGCATGCCAGCTGGCAACTCCATCTCTGCTCGGTTGTACTCCTGAGCAGCTGTGAAAGCTGCTTGATGGACGGCGCCGGAGACTGGTATATAGCCCCGGCGTGCTTCTCATGCGAAGTCCTGAAAGCGTCCGACCCCTGGTAGTACCGAAATGGGGTGAGGATCTACCTGTGAATAAGGATGAGGTGAGCGTTCTGGAATTGGGGGAGGAATAGACGCTGCAGCTTCCCGATACGGTCGAGGGGAGCGTGCAGGGATGACCGGGACGCTTGAACTATGAGAGTGAGCACCCGGGATCCAGTTGACCGACGCTTTACCCTTCGATTCGCGTACAGGAATGGATCCCATTAATTGGTGAATGTGGCCGGTAGCATTCTCGACTATCTCGTAATTCGTATTCGTAGAAGGAGGCATTCCGTATACCGAAGGGTTAGATTGCTTATAGAATTGCGCGAGACGAGCGTGATTTTCACTATCGATGCGCCCGACCAAGTAGTCCGCCTCTTCCGGGTCGATTTGTCGAGCCGCTTCATAGTAATGAGGTCGCCGTAAGTATTTGCCGACTTCAGTGCGACCGCCGCCGGAACCTTCGTGTGTTCGGATTTCGGAGATAGTTGACTCTAATTCGGGAAGACGAATCTGCTGGGAGGGGTTCCACATGCCTCGTAAGCCTAGAAGGTAGCGATGGAGGCGTTGCTGCGCGCCTCGGAGGCGCTCTTGCCATACGCTGAAAGTAATGAGAACCCGAGGAGCGTTACTAGCTTGTTCCATGAGTCGCAAAAGCTTCCATCCAGGATCCATGATATAAGATCTTTCCTCAGCCCAGAGGTAAGAATGAAAAGAATCTAAACATTGAGTTATGGCTAAAGCAACATGTGCGAGCTGTTCTAGAAAGACTGTAGCTAATCCCCAGGTAGGAACTGCATCGATATTGCGTGGGTCGGGGATACGTATCAATTCCTGCCGAGTAATGATCATGCCCAAAGCCTCTTCGATGGCTTCCGGGAGATTCCGCCAGAAGTTGCCAGTGTGCGGATACGATACTCGAATTACGAGTTCTCGTACCCACATCGTTTCCTCTGCTGTTCGCCGCGGAAGTAGTCCATTAATAGCGCCAAATGCGGTGAGAGGGTCCTCTTCGATTTGGAGAGGATTCCATGACGCGTGGTATCGAGCGACCGAATCTGTTAACGGCTCGTCTCGCGGGCTATACATCCTCCTGGGGCCT
The DNA here is from genome assembly GCA_036872995.1 of Hymenopellis raphanipes. Lineage (NCBI taxonomy): Eukaryota > Fungi > Basidiomycota > Agaricomycetes > Agaricales > Physalacriaceae > Hymenopellis > Hymenopellis raphanipes. Next base: position 877,615 of record JAYMDG010000011.1, read on the forward strand.
TCCAACAAGAAGCTGTCACCACGCTCATCTTGCAACTCGCGGGCAACTCGCAATCCTGAGGTAACGCTCTCGAAAATTCGAGATGTCTTCAGGCTTCCCGGGGGAGATCTCCGTTCCGACGATGAGTCCGTCTCCGTGGGCGAGTCTGATTCCGGTGAAGACGGGAGAGGGCGACGTGTAGGCTCCGTCTCTTCTTCAGTTAACACGGGGGGCATCGCAGACAGGGTCGATTCCGAAGAGACCGTGGCTGAAGTCATTGGGACGCTCTCCGGAAGGCGAACTCGAGCGGGTTCAGCTGGCGGCGGCGTGCGCATCGATGGCAAGTGCTCTCCTTCCTTGCTCCGGGGAGGGGAGGGAGCTCTCGCAGGTGGCGGCACGGGTCCGGTTGATACTGAGGCCTGAGTCGGGGTCGACGACGATCCAGAGTCAGGTTTTGCAGAATTGCTCGATTTGGGATTGGGATTGCTGTGGGGCTTGTTGGAGGCAAGAGGAGACGAGACCGTGGGCGTAGATACCGAGCGCACGTTGTTTTTGCGCTTCTTGGGTTTTCCTGGGCTTGTCGCTGCAGGAGAGGCCGATGGCACGACGGGCTGACCACTAGAACACGGTTTGTTCATTGGCGTTATGGGAGATGATGGTGTGGGGGAACTGGGGGCCTTTCCGGAAGTCTTCTTCGAGCTGGAGCTGGTCGTCGCAGGAGAGCGACTTCCGGCAGAGCGTAGTTTTGGCGCGACGGGAAGGGGAGTCTCCAGAGCGGCGGCTGCTGAGTTATTGGTGGAGCGACCACCCATCTTGTTAGGCGCGAAGGACATGCTCGATACTCTAAAGAAAAGCGGCGGTAAGGGAAAAAGTCGTTAGTCCTTGGTGGACGTAAGAGCGAAACGTTATAGCTTAGTCATCGCGCGACACGGTTTACGGTCAGCGCGCGACGAGCTCTGCGAGAGGGCGTAAATATGCGTACTGCTACTTGACCCCCTCGCGGTGGGCTCCATTGTGAAGACTCGTGTCTCCGTATGCGAGGAGTCAAGTAGCTAGAAGTAGTAAGTAGCATACTCTGTAACTCTGAGTGCTTAAGAGAACCTGTAACCCAAGTCTGGGTCTCTACCTGAGACAGGAAGCAGTTACGGATGCTTAGCCCTAGAGAGTAAGCCTTAACGTAGCTTCATACGGGGGAGACGACGCGTCTCTGGAGACTCAGTACTTCACGATCACGTCGGTGTAAAGTCAAGTCAAAATCGTATTGCGTAATCAAACTGAACAAGTAATCTACGACCATGTACAAACGTTTTAACGAGTTCTTACAGGTGGCAGCAGTGAATTACTGTGGGCTTTCTCACCGGATTTCAGGAAATACTGAGCACGGCAAGAGGCAAGTATAGACTTAGTACACTAAATAGTTTTCACCCCATAGTACTCAGCCCTCTCGAACGGCAGCAGTGATCGGCCGATCACAAACGCAAAAGTGATCATCGCCAGTAGCATGACGTCACACCGTTACAGCATGTCGTCCTTGCGCAAGGTAGTGCCAGGTGTTATCTGTAACGACACAGCGTCCTCTGCCTTCTTCTTTTTATACACATTTGCTGCAATGGCCTTCTCTACCTCTATTTTTTGATCATATCAAGGTAAAGCATCTCTAAGTCCCAGCACTGCGAGAACATCCTAGTACGACCTCGTGCTGTATCGCGGCTTCAATCAGGAGATCCTGAATCTTTTGACACCGGATGAGGAGTCTAAGAAATGCAAGATGACAGAGAGATGGATTTTCGATTCGAGCGATTGGTAACGAGACGAATAGAGGCCATGTTCAAGGCGAAGAGTTACTGTAGTGTTTCGACCGTAGGTTCGCGGCCTGTGACGCGATATGCCGCGAACCTACAGCGAATAGCTTCGTTTCAAGGCACAAACCCGGGGATTACCCGATTTGGACTGTCCCGCCGCAGGCGGGACTGAAATTTTCCGCTTTTGGAAGGGTGTGCCTGGCCCAGAGGCACTGTGACGCGATATAGGATATATATAGGTTCGCTTCGCGACCCGGCGTGACCCGATATGCGAATATCCGGTCGAAACGCTACAGTACTAGCAAGTCGGGATGAAACGGTCATGAGATACAACGGAAGTAAGAGATAAGACTGAATATGAAAAAGATGTTTCGCTGAGTTTCCAGCGGTGCGTAGCACACTACTGCACACAGGTAGAGCATACCATTGAAAGGGAAGAGCACAACGAATCGGTGGACCGACATCGCCCGATCGGTTGTGATCGGCGCGTCCAAAAATGGACACTCAACCTTCCAACGTTCAATCGCGCTCGACGCTCGTTCTGCTTCATCCCGGGCTCAAAACAAAATAAATATTGTGCTCCTTGGAGCAGCCACTCTGAAACAGCGTGTCATCCTTGTGCAGGGGCCATGCTAATCTTCTCTGTATCGTTCCTGATGACGTAATTAGCTTTTTCAGCCTTTTCCTGACCCAAAGTCGACATACCAATTTTTTCGTATGTCACCCCGAAGGGGACATGAAGCTTTACAAAAATGGGGTGGACATCACGGCCTGTTTCGTATTGTATTTGATGTACAGAGTCATCAGGGTACCATATATGGTTTACTCGACGTTCTCCCCCGAAGAGGAGCCACGTGTGAGAACCCTCCTCTCCCCCTCGAGCATCAGGGAGGCGATGGGCCCCCTTCCCCCCTTAGTGCTGTGTAGCCATTCCCCGAACACTACGTTCCTTGAGCTCAATGGATGGTCTACATAATCCTCTATCTTCTCAAGGGAGTCATTAACCAGTCAGGTCAACGATGATACAGAAAAATACCGACTACACTGGACATTGAATGAAAAGAAAGCGGCAGTGTATAAACATATAGCATAGCGCATAAGTTTGGAATAATGTTCCCAATTTCCGCTGCCACCCGCTTGCCTAGCCAGGACCAGAACTTAGTCATCAGCGATCCCGATTCCGCCACAGTTGCGTCTTCCCACCACACACCCCTCTTACTTGGCCCGTTATATTTTTTTCTACTACCTCGGACAGAAGAATTCGGAGTTTGTCATGCAGCGACTCCGTGATATCACCTGGTCCAACGGTTGTCGACTGTCTGCTTTGAGATCTTCCGGAATGACGGATATAGAACGACCGAGCTGACTATCTTGCACTGGGTTTGACCATCTCTATAATCAGTATTTGCCTGTGCCCGCCGTATTACCGTACCACAGTCCGTGTCGGAGAACCACCTGACGAGAAGTCCATGTTCAAGCTGGAGGTATAAAGAGACGAGGTTTCTCCCTTTGATCCACTCGACAAGTATGTCTTCATCAGAATTGATCTTTGTGAGTGTCTCTTCTCGGTTTGCGATCCCCAATCCAACGCCTAGAATACAGGTCACCGGCGGCACGGGATACGTCGGATCTCATATTCTACTAGAGTTACTCAAAGCTGGCTATCGCGTTCGAGCGTATGTTCATTTTACCATACTCTATTGAGCGCGTTTACATACTCTCGTTCCGCCAGTGCCGCCCGTGGCGCCAAAGTCCAGCAGCTTCGCGAGTTGTACGCGAAATACGGCGCTCAATTCCAACTTATATCGGTGGCTGACGTCGCCATCGACGAGTTTCCTGCTGCGTTCGAAGGTGCTACTGCCGTAATCCACTCAGCGGCGCCTTTACCCTCTAGAAATGATGCACAAGAAGTCCTACGGGTACGTCGACCTACCCGTTGTTGACATCCCATATTTAACTTGTCCCAGGGCGCGATTGAAGGAACTCTCAATGTCGTCCGACAAGCTGACAAGGCGGGTATCAAGAAGATTGTGGTGACTAGCACCATCGCTACTGCTCGCAATCCGAGCGGGAGCACGACTGACCAGGGTACAATACCTCGCTAAAGTCTGTTCATCTTACTGACCATCATATCAGATTGGAATCCGGTCACCAAAGAACAGGCGTACGGCCTCACTGGAATGGCCGTTTACGGAGCCGCGAAGACCATCGCGGAACGCGAGTTATGGGCATACGCTGATGCACATCCGTACCTTGATATCACCACCAGTACGTTCACCGTTCAAACAAGATACAGAAGACGATCAGCTAACTTCATATGCAGTCAATCCTCCCTTCATCTACGGACCTGTCGCGGAAACGTTCAAGGTTCCCGAGCCTTCCATAGGCGGCATAACTTCTCTCGGAATGATCTATGTACTGCTATTCCCAGACAGCACAATGTTCCCTCCGAATGTGCACTACGCCGACGTGCGGGACGTTGCCAAAGCACACGTGTTGGCCTTGAAGGCTCCGCCTTCTTCCTCTGTCGGGCGTAAACGCCTCATATTCGGATCTCCTCATGAACTTGATTTGGAAGCCGTACGCAAACTTGTGGTGCAGAAGAGGCCACAAGTCGCCCCAAGGTGGACGACCAAGAAAGTCCCCACGTATCCTTCGCTCAAGCTGCACTGTGATATGGGCCGCCTGAAGGAAGTGCTGGGGATGGATGAGGCGCAGTTTATCAGTGTGGAAGATACCATGCTCGATTCTATCGATACTTTGCTGGCGATTGAACAGAACTGGATCGACACTCGCGGTTATAAGCCCGAGCTCCCTTCCGTCGTGACAGCAGACATGCCGAAGACTCCAGGAATACAGCAAAAGTGATACCTTGAAGAGTATTTTACAAAGCTTCGTCACCAAAGTATAGATACAAGTAGACTATGCACTACGGAGCAGAAGAGAATGGCGAAAAGTTGACCGAAGAACAGATAAATGAGGAATGATTTACATGAATAAGTGGAAGTCCTTGATTATCTACTGCAGCTCCGCGGGGAGAGCATCGTAGATGGGGCACAAGTCAAGATATTCTTGCTTGATAATCAACGACTGAGGACCCGCGCGTTCTTGCGGGGGAGCCTCTGCGAACACGACAGCAAGTCCTGCTTCCAGATGCCAATCTGAAATTCGGGATCAAATACTGCGCAGACACTGAACTTGGAACTATATCGTACCAATGTGGCAATGCAAGAACCATGGGCCGGGGTTGTCAGCTCGGAAACGAATAATCACGGTAGAGCCTCCAATACCGACCACATCTACCATGAATGAGCACGAGCACAGAAACATCTTCAAGCTGACACTTGCCGCGTTGAGGTGGGTTAACGAAGTTCTTTGGTCCTTCCATACCCTGCACAACAGAGAAAGCATGGCCGTGAAGATGGAAAGGGCTTTAAGACGTCAATGTCCAGATATCAAACAATCAGTGAATTATATCTCACTGAGTGTGGCCTAACAGAGTGCGATGAGTGAGAACCGTGGGATATACCGAACATCATAAGCTTACCTCCCGCAGATCCATGGATGACGAGCTCAACAGTTTCGTTGAAGTTGAGGATAATTGTGTTCTCGTTAGGCGCGAAGCTGCTCATGCTGGTAAAGTTATTGGCCAGGATGTTGAGGAGAGTTGGCAAGTCAGGCGAAATGTAGCTCAGACCGTTGATCGTCCACTAAAAGGCGTCAGAAACTTCGATAAAAGAAACCACAAAGAGCGACCTACGATGCGGTCTCCAGTGGTGGCATTGACGGTCTCTTGGAATTTCAGATCAATAGAGTGGTCGGCTGGCCCAGCGCCTCCGGGAGCCTCGGGATTGAAGACAGGGACTAGAAGGTGCTCTTGAAGCGGGTTGTTTGTACCGAAATTTTGGTCACCGGTGGGATCTGCGTCTGGCGCTCCTTCATAATGAAGGACGGCGAAGACATTGTTCCCATCCACTGCACGAATGATGAGACGAGAGATTGTAATGGGGAAAGCTGGAGCTCACAGTTCGGATTGTCGGCTTGATGGTGCTCCTGCAAAGGAGCCCTGATCCAGTAATTGTCAACGGGCTGATCCGCAGTCAAAACGAACGAGAAGCGTTGAGCGACCAAAATTTGGAAAGAGTCAACAGTCAAGGCTTCGTGACTGACACCGTCAACCTGTTCGCAGTCTTTAGCAACGTAATCGGACCTCGAGAGATGCCACGAACCTCGATGATCGTCATTGAGTGGCCAGCAATGGCGAAAGTAAACTGTGCATAGCCAGAGATATTTATGCATCGGAAGCGGTAACGTTTTCCAGCAACGACGTTGATGCGCGACCAGTCGACCAGCGGTCCACCCTGATAAAAAGTTAACGCAAGGAAAGTGAACAAGCTGAAGCTGCTTACGATAAATCGACCTTTGCCATTGATGAGCCCACTGTCGGCAATCTGTTTGAGGTCAGATTTACGATAACCGGCGTTACAGTCAGTCCACGCACTGGTTCATGGAAAGGGCTTTGCTCGCGGTATTTCGCAGCAATACCGATAGAAGGCTACATGAACGTTTTAATATACGAAGATGCCGGTTGTAGGGAGAAAATTTATTGCCCACCAAATGATACCAATCGGCCAAAGTGATGACGGTCGTCGCATCATCGACATCGTAGAGGCCCAAATGCGGGTCCTCGGGGTCTAGAAACGAAGGTTACTTTGATAGCTGATGCCACGGTCAAAAGAATACCTACCATAGATAACAAGGGGGCTAACAATTGGGACCGGTCAGATGTGTTGATGTCTGGACCTCGTAGGACACTTACCCGCGGAGCCCATCGACGTACTGAGACGCCAGATGACTATGGTACCAGTACGTTCCCGCTTGTCCGTTCAACGGGACTGAACAGGAGGAATCAGACTTGTGCAATGAGAAATTGAATTAAAGCTTACTGTCGTAGGTGTAAGAATGCCCCGGGGCAACAGGGCACTGATTGACAAACGCCGCTAGGAGAACGAGTTAGCTTGATCCCTCTGATCCATCGGTTATAGAAAACTCACGCCCGTCTTCTGAGGCGGTCCTCATTTGGAACTGTGGCGCATGGTAAATATTCAAAGTCATAAACAGAGGTGGAAAGCACATACCAAACCATGCCAATGGATAGTCAGACTGCGCCTGTTAACAGTACATCACGGTGAGTAGCGTGACAAGTAGCCTTGAACGCCGCCGTACCTCATAGTCGGATCAGTCAAGAGGTTGTTGGTCTGGATGTGCAAGACATCGGTCTTGTTAGCCTGGATCAACGTCCCGGGGAAGATACCATTATTAATAACTCCAACCCGCTCAAAGCCGTCTGGCGAGACGACATCGTTGGCAATGTCAAAAGTAAAGTTGACATCGGCAGCGCGAGCGAGGGAGACAAGTCGAGCGGCGAGAAGCACGAAAGAGAGCGAAAGACTGAACATCTGGGTGAGCAGGTGTGTTCGATGAGTATTGGCGAAAGTCACTCGCCTCTTTATACACCTCAGAAGGGACCCAGGGACCCGTTAATGGCTCACCGATTCTCATGGTATCGTTTGGACACCAACCGTAGCAGTGCTATGCGGTAGAAAGATGAGCAAGCCAGGCCCTGAGAGGGGCCCAACTGAATGAATGTCGTATCCCTATCCAAATGTCATCTGAGAGAGTGGGTTAGTAAGGACATGCGGAAAAGCGGGTTAGAGAGTCGCGTTTTCATCCTCTTACTGTGGAGGTGAAGTCCATGGTTGTTGCTTTGGTGGAGAGCTCTGGTTAGTTACACCCTGGTGGCGAGGTTCACGACAAACCTAGCGCCTGAGCGCACTGTAAAAGTTCAGTAAAATCTTTGCGGGAGATGAACTGCTTGCTACACGATCGAAAGTAAAAATAGCATAACCTCCATGTCCCCGATGTGCGTAGGAGCTGTTGTCGAGTACGAGACGGGTGCAAACATGAGCATGCGGTGTTATTGCTCGAACGGATAGTCATACCTCTTGCCCTTCATCCAAACATCTTCGCATTCTATTTTTGTCACTCAGGAGTAGGCCTGATAAACGGAATCAGGTTCCATGGTTCGCGTCGACCTACGCCGTCTATGGAGCTTGGAGCAAAAAATTGCACCGAAAGTCGGCATGAAAAGTCATGCGTCATCTTTCGTTCCTGACGAAAAAGGCGCCGTCAGTAGTCAATATGGACCAAGAACTCGTCGCTGGTACTGATTGAGTCGAATACCAAGTCCGTGGACTTGGTGCGAAGTGACTGAGGCTAGTTAATGTTAGTAAATGCACGGTTACTACCGCCAAATGGATGCGTGAGAATGCCGAAATGCGATAGGCGGTTCAACAGGACAGGCACGGGCCCGCTGAGCCTGGGACGTGCGCCACTAAGGTCCAAGTACCTGCTTTCAGCGCTCTAGTGTCCATGCGTTGGCTTGACAAGTGACATGCGCAGCGATCCGTTGACCAACGAGCTATAAACAAAGTGATGGATTGAGTCTGTACGGGAACATTGTGGGAGTGCAGGTGCCTTTAGGAGTGTACTACAAGATGCCAAATTGAAATTCAGCAAACAATACTTGAGGTTATAACATAGGAAAAGAGAAAAAAAGTGTCCCGTCACCTGCAGGCGCTACAACTTGAACCAAGCGTCAAAATCCTTCCATATCCTTTCCCTTCTCTTGGAGTAGATGTCTTTCCTTTTCTCCGCGCAGGCATCACAAAAGCCTGCTCCCTTCCAATCAAAATCAGCAAGAGCCTTGAAGCCGCACACTTGGTCACGAGAATATTCATCCAAGATGCCCGAGTTTCGTACTAAGCGCACATGAGCAGTCGGATCAGTCGTCTCCGCACATGGGACGGCGTCACAACGCTCCAGAGCAATGAATAAGACCTCTTGGACCCAAGACTCCGTGAGCTTCTGTCTGGGTACTCGTAGAAGGTCAATTGCAGCAAGTTCGTCAGGGGTGTAATTCTTCAAACTATGCTCCAAATCTTCGGTGCGGAATAGCTCGTATAGAGCCCGCTTCCGGATGCTCGGAACGTTGCACTTTATCGAGAGAATGACGGTGTCCATCGCGTATGGTATAGGTTTCGGTGTAAGGTCCTCAAGGGAGGATGGCCACTTCTTCTCGACGATTTTCAACGCCCAAGTGTAGTACGATTCGAAAGACAGCGCGTCCGCCACCTCCAGAACAGCAGCGACAGTTTCGAATGTTAGCTCTGACCCATCCAGATAAGTACTAGAAGATGCCTGAGTTGGCAAGAAAACAGAGAAAGGTATTAAGCTTACATAGGATCCTCAATGACATCCAAGAGAATAGAAAAATTTTCCGCTGTCACGTTATCCTCCTTGATTGCGTACAGCGGGAGTCGGTTGTCCTCTGGTCCGACGTATTCGTCAATGCGCTCTTCCCCCGCCCTGCCGAACACAGAGTCCTTGAAGTAAGTACTGCGTTTAATGAGCGAGCTGCGATGGAGTCGGAATTCGACGTTATCAATAGCGATTATAACGTTCCCATCTAGCACCCAGTGAAGCTCGCTCTTTCGTCTCCTTTTCTTCGACTTTGCTTTCTTCTTGGGTGGCTGTAGTTGTTCTTCCTCGTCTTCTAGCTTTCGTTTCACAGTCGTGGCACTCTCTTGCTCTCGGCGAGTAAGGGGACTGAATTTCTGGGAAGGACCAGGGGAGTTTGCGGGAGTAGTGTTGACAGAAATGACCTCATGTTTAAGAGGGGAATTGCTAGGTCGGGGTTTAGCTTTAGAAGGCGATGGTGTTGAAGGATTAGCATTCTGCTTTGGGAAATCGGCATTTGTTGTGAATCTCTCTACATGGAAAAACTTACCTCGTATTTCGGGTACATCTTCTCGCGCATCTGTGATAGCTGGCTATCTTGTTGAGAGTGCTTCAGTTTGTTGGAACTTTGTGACAAGAACGCAGGTGGGGGAAGTACGGTATCGTCATCTGACGGTTCTGAGTCTTCAATTTCGATAGGTGTAGCGTCTATCACGGGCGCTTTTGAGGGACTATCCATTGGAAAAGGCCGAGCTTGAGACAACTGGCTGGAAGGCACTTGTGGCAGGTCTGGTTCGGGAGTCACCGACACGGGTTGAGGGCGTGGACGCCGAATGCTGGCAGTAGATTCGTTGGCCTGTGATTCGGATGCAGTCTGGGAAGCGGGTGCCTTGCCTGATAACACGGTATGAGTGTCATAGTAGTTGCAGAGACAGTAAAGTCGTACTATTAGCACGAGATTGAGACGACACGTTTGTGTCGGGTTGCTTGCCTTCACTTTTGGTAAGCCAAGATAGTCCAGGAGGTTTTCCTGCCATAAACGCGTCAAGAGGATGTACTGATGGCGCAGAACGAGCTCACGTACCGCGAGGCGACGCCGTCTTCAATCTCAGCGGCGATTGCAACACTGCAGAAGGAAATCGCTGGACACCTTTGGAGATGATATGAAAAATACTTGGAAACCCTACAAATTCGCCTACCTTGCGATGCTGGTGTCACTGCCGGCGATTTTGCAGCTGTTGGCGGCGCACTGTGGGACTCTTCGGAGTTCATTGTCGAGTTGCTCGGCGTGTCGTTGTCTTCGTCGTCTGATGTCAAGGGCGAGAGATCCTTCATTAGTGTTGTTGTGATGTCAAGATGATGGTGGAAGGTAAGCGGCGGAAGGGAAGCGACGCGACTGGAAAGTTTGGCACCCGGAGGTGGTGCCAAACAAAAGCCCAGCCACCCGGATATTGCGGATGCTGCGCTTGATTGACCCCTCGTTTCTCAAAGCTTCAGAGGCTGAGAATGTCGAAGAAGCCCAACTCTGAACGCATGCTCTCTACCTTCACAGGCGCATCACGCCATCAAGCGAGCTCTACGGAGGCAGCTGACTCTCACGTCATCGGAAGTAACATATGCAAGTCGATAAGCATGGTCCACCATCTGTGGTCGCACTATCTAGATTCACTATGTCCTTTGTAAATAACGGGAGGCTGATCCTCAACGATATCCCTAGTTCCTAGCTGCTGCAACTACTATAAGCTTCAGCTTGACCTGTCGTGGAGGTTATCCCGAACCTGGGAAGACGACAGTATACGACACAACGAAGACCATAAATTTGGGGGATCAAACTGGATGGCGACATTTTCATTGAAACTCTTGTTCTTTCCGTCGGAGTCGATGCGTAGATGCGCAACCAAATGTACAAACCAAATGTCGAAATCCAAGTTGTACGTTTACTATTGCCACGGCTGGTATCCTTGTACTCAAGTCAGAATCCACCCTCGGAAAGCTGTTCAAGTTTGTGCTCCAATTCGATACGTTGACGCTTGCTTAAGTCAACGTTTCAGACTTTACGAGTTATTCGTGTAGAGAAAGCTTGCACATGCTAAACCCGTAACCTGTTCGACGGTACACAGCCATATGGATTAATCCCACCTAGGGCGACGTCGTCTTTGTAGGATCGTACGCCGCAATCAGCTACATACCTTCAAGTAACCTCTGTCCCACCTGTGTACAGAGTGATCATCCAAATTGCCAAGTGCGAAGGCCTCACGGTCATCGCCTCTGTAGGCTCTGACGATGAAAGAGATCGACGCGTTCAATTGCAACACCTCAAAGCGGGGCCGAAGTTAAAGGTGTAAGTATCCGGCCCGGTCATTCTCAGGTTCCTCCAATTGACCTTCTATCGTTCCCAGTCGGTGGGGAGACCTTGAGTCGCTGGGGAGACCTTGAACATGCACTACATGCTTGCTTTAAGTTTGTGGCACGATCAAAAGCCATCAGATGAAGGTACAGCGCTTATTGCCGTTTACTTCTTGCGGCGGTCGTACGTATATCCAATCGTTGGATTACAGAATCTCTTCCAAATCCTTACTCGCCGAATCACTATTCACCGTTTCATCACAGCGATATCCGGACAGATGACTTGAGAAAGGAGTTTAACGAGGTGATCATAACGAATCTCGCCACTGGAGAGTTCCGGCGCATGGAGGACATCATTGAGGGGTTAGAATACACCGGACACGCGTTGGTTAAGATACAGAAAGGTGCAGTCGAACGAGCAATATATGGCACCGGCTATTTGCCGGCTATAGATCAATCGGATCAACGGTTGACCGACCCGCCAGCCGAAGCGACACAAGGAGGGCGGACCGGTATCCGGGCCGTAAAACCGCCTTAAATAGTACTGCGACGAAAATGTCATGTCCCCCACTACCCCACATTCTCCAAAATGCCGAAAATTACTGGCTGCGAGACCCACGGTACGATTTCCCCGAGGCCGGCGCGCTCTATCTGACCTATCCCGCAGATGTACGATTCCCTACCTCCCTGTCGGGTGATGGTACCGATGCCATGTAGATGACCAGTGATTCCCGTGTACGACGACTGACGTTTCTCTTAGGAATACCGAATGCGACTACTCCTCTGCCTATGTCACCCTATTCACCGACTCTGACCTCGTTGGACACGGTATGACCTTCACCATCGGTCGCGGAAACGAAATTGTCAGTTCCCCAATCATCCTGCACAATGCCACCAGTTCTCATCGCTGCGTAGGTCTGCGACGCGATTAAACTGGTCGCTAGCCGCCTTGTCGGTAAAGAGACTGAGGACCTTTTCTCCGACATGGGCAAAACTTGGGACTTTATGATGTCAGACCCTCAGCTGAGATGGTCAGTTGCTCAGTCGTCTTCGCACACTTAGGTTGAGCTCATGATGCCGATGTGCTAGGATTGGGCCGGAGAAAGGAGTTATCCATATTGCCTCGGGCGCCGTGAACAATGCCGTCTGGGATATGTATGCTCGCTCAAGGAAGAAGCCTTTGTGGAAACTAGTCGTTGACTTTACACCGGTTCGTCTAGTCTACTCGCCATTTCATCTAGCGTGCTTACAGTCCGTCCTGTAGGAAGAACTCGTCCGAGCTGCCGCATGGCGGTACATCACCGACGCCATCACCAAGGAGGAGGCGCTCGCAATGCTCAAAGCCAAGGAGGCCACCAAGAAGGACCGTGAAACCAAAGTTCGCGAACTCGGGTTTGTCACTTGACAGTTCCTGTCTAGAACGCGTTATCTTAATGAACCCATTCAGTTACCCCGCATACGTTACCTCCGCCGGCTGGCTCGGATACAGTGACGAAAAGGTCGCGCGCCTCACCAAGGAGGCCGTCGCCGCTGGATTCAACCACTTCAAGATGAAGGTCGGCGCGGACCAGGCCAACGATCTGCGTCGCGGCAAGATCATCCGCTCCATCATCGACGACCCACAGTACCTCCCCGCCAACGCCACGCCCAGAGACCCAGCGAGCGAGCAGCTCAAGGGCAAAAACGCTGGACCGACCGGCGCGGTGTTGATGATTGACGCCAATCAGGTGTGGGACGTGAACCAGGCCATTGACTATGTCAAGGGACTGGCGGACATCAAGCCATGGTATGAAAACGTTATTTGGTCAACCGACGCGTCTTTATTGAACCCATCACGTATAGGTTCATCGAGGAGCCCACGGCGCCTGATGACATCCTTGGACACGCCGCTATCCGCAAGGCCTTGAAGCCCTACGGTATCGGCGTTGCCACAGGAGAGCACGCGCACAACCGAATGGTCTTCAAGCAGCTCCTGCAAGCCGAGGCCATCGACGTCTGCCAGATCGACTCATGTCGTCTTGCGGGCGTGAGCGAAGTCATCAGCGTGCTCTTGATGGCGGCCAAGTTTGGCGTCCCCGTGTGCCCACACGCTGGTGGCGTCGGCCTGTGTGAATACGTGATCCATCTCAGGTAGGAGAATTCGTTCACACTCACAGTGAACCAGCTGACGCGTCTGCAGTTTGATCGACTACATCGCGGTCTCTGGTACTATGGAACGCAACGTCCTCGAATTCGTGGACCATCTCCATGAGCACTTCCTCAATCCTTGCTCCATCAACTCCAACGGACGATACAACGTGCCCTCAAATCCGGATGAAGGTTACAGTATCGAGATGCACAAGACGAGCATCGCGGAGTACGAGTTCCCGAACGGTTCTTATTGGGTAGGGGCTCGTGGTGGCAAGAAGCTGTAATGGGAAAAGAAAGGAGAAGAAGTTTGTATATCTTTATTAGCTGTGTACCCTTTGTAGGTTTTTACTCTCATAATATCCGGCTATATAGCAATTGTGGCTCGATGAGTTAAGAGGACAGGTGACTATATGCTACACAAGAAAGTGGGTATAAGGCGGTGGTACAGAGAGCAGATTATAACGATACAAACATGGTGTCAGGAATGTTCACCGTTTCCGAGGATCAGCAACCGCGAGCCGACTCTGCACCACAACAGACCCGACGTCAGATTTGAACAACGCCTGTCAAAGTGATCAGCAAAACACAACAGACACTCAGTCAAGACACAAACATCCGAAGCATAAAGGGCCTTCAACTTATTAACCTCATACTTCCAATTCTGCTCTGTCGCCATCTGCTCTGCCCTCGCCTGCGGCGCCTGCAGGAACTGCGCAACACGCAGCTTCGCGGCGGGGTTCAGCTCATTGAACTCTGTAACGGATTGCGGGAACGGGAACATCATGGGCGGCTGCGTGCCAGTGGGCGCTTGCTCGAAACGCTCTTTCTGCGCTAGCAGTGGCGCGATACGTTCCTCGTACGCAGTGCGCTCTTCAACGATATCGGCTTCCCACTTTTGCATAAGACGCGTGGTGGCGGCTTCAAACTTGTCGTCGTAGATTTCCTAAGAGATGAACACATGAGTATCATACAGATCCAGCAAACAACGAAGACGAACGGAGAGCTTGTCTTCAAACGCGAGGACGATTTCAAGTGTTTCCTCTTCCGGATTAATGCCAGCCTTTTGGAGCGCGCCCTCGACCGCCTTGTATTTGTCCAGCTGTTCCTGCTCGTAATTCCAAGCCTGCCTGTTTATCAGATTTTCCATGTTCTTCTCGTGTTCCTCTTTCAGCACGGCAAGATGCTTCTCTATCTCTGGCAAGTCCATCGTCCGCGCTAGGTCCGCTTCCATCTCTTCAATGCTGCATTCCTTCCCGTCAGCTTTACCAATGGAAACGAGGAATGCACACACGAAGGAATTGGAACGCCACCATCCTCTATAAAGTCTAGAAGTTCTTGATCTTGTGGTATATAGAGACTGCTCATTGGAGATGAAATTTGTTTTTCGAAGGCGGCGGCTGTACTGTCTAGTCGGGCGAATAGCGCATCGCGATGTGCCTGCACTAGACGATGATGATTTGTATTCCTTACTCAGGACGACGCACAACATACCGACATATCGTGCGGGGTCACTTGCATTTTGACTTTTGATGATGGTGGTAAGATGAACAGATTGTCATTAGACTCACGCTCACATGATTTCGTGGCGTCTGAACAACTCGGTAAGTGCCGCCTACGGCAGCTGGAAACCTTGCTTGAACAATGGTATTGAGTTGAAAGTACTTTAATGCGGTATGCTGCAGAGTGCATGAAATAAACAGATCATAAAACGGCTTCCAACAGAAAGTCATTCAAAGGCATCAATGTCATAATAATATGATTTTTGCCAACTTTTGCCAGTGGCAGCAATGAAAAATGAGCCTCCATACATTTTGGAAAGTCTGGGGGCAGCATGGATTGGTAAAGAAAAGCTACCGGGAGGTTCCTGAAGGAAGACACGGATGGTCAAGAATGATTGAGCTCGGCAAGCTATAACATTTGGTGCCAGCTAGAAGAGAGGTTCTTCTTCTCAACCGCCGACCCATCAGACAGAGCGAGGCGCGTCCGGCCAGTCAACACGAGCCAGCGAGACAAACGGAATGTTCGGTCCTCGAAAGAGCGCCTCCGACGCCTTGTTACACATCCAAACATGTGTGGAGTCCCAGTTCCAATGATGGTACCCTCCACTCGACAGATCCAACGCAGACAAATGCGGTGCAAACGCCCTGGAGTAAAACGTCTCGTCGACGATCTCTCAGGATGGGAGCGACAATGTTTAATTTGTGTACAAACATCGGCGCGGTACGATCCATAGCGAACAAGATGCATAAACGCGCGCATGGTGCGGCGTTCTCGATGCGGACGTCCGGAAGACAGCGGAAGACGCGCATACGGCTGGCGGACTAGAAGGAGGAGCTGACATACAAGCAGGTGTGAAGGCTTGACGTGCCATTGTCATCAGTGATCCAGGCAACCATGGTGTTCATGGAGTATACGAGCTCGAATGTTAGATGAGGCGGTGTTTTCACAGGACCATTCACCAGAATTGTTGCAGGCAGATGACCATTTGAAGAGAATGTACAAAGACACACTGAATTGGTGGGTAGTAGTAGTAGTAGTATTACACCCAGGGTCCCCTCGAGGACGGGGCGGCCAACCATTACATAATACAGGGAATCAGTAAGCAATGTCCACTCGCTTTCTCGTCGAAGCAATCCCTTAAGTCTCGTCGTTGTTGTCCCGTAAGCGTGCCATCTCTGCTTTTACCTCTGAGGGCAGCAGCGACAGTGCCTTCCATCTCCGGCATGTATGGTACACCCAGCGTGCAACGGTAGGTGCTGCGTCCCATTCGAACATCAACTTTTTCAACCAAAACAGTGCGGCGTCGTCTGTGTATGACACAGGTGTGAATCGTTGGTGTGTTGATTCATTGAGGCGTTGAAAGAATTCGTTGCGTAAGATAGAAAGACAGCATAGTCTGATATAGTCCAGCGCCGAGCGGCAAAAAGGACCGGGGTAACAGATGCCGCCGGTTTGTACTTGTTTGCTGTAAGAGTCTCAACGGAGGAAGGACCTTGACAAGTTGAAGCAAGGTGATTTTCATGGCGTCTGAACAAATCGCACTCGCGGTATCAGAGCTATGGTAAGTATTAAGTGGTACAGTATGCGAAAGCTTATAGCTAATAATCCGAAACAACTGATGCAGAGTCGTCCATATGCCCGTTAACATGCAACTTCCCGTTTTTCATCGGCTGATACGCCTTGAGGGTATCCAACACGTGCGGAATCACGTCCTTGTCGACATCCTTACCCCACAAAATGTCTAAATGCTCATACCCCGCCAACCTTCTAACCACTGTGTGCTTGGGAAGCTGATCCACCATGACATCGATATCCACCAAACTATCTTGATCTCCGTACATCAGCACGATCGGGGTCACGATGTTCTTTGTGGGGAAACGCGCTGGCTTATAAGTCCGAACAGACGTACGCGCCACTGGAGACATGCTCGTCGTATCGTCATCGTACATCAAAAATGATGCATTGCGCATGATCTGGAACCAGTGCACCACGGCTTTCGTCGACGCGAACGAGTAGAGATGAGCGTATGCGCAAATTTTCTGATACCAAGATATGTTGGAACTGCGCCAATTGAAGAGGAGGATGAGACACTGATCAATGACGCTGGCGAAGATGGGTGGGTAGAGGATGGCCTGCCACATGATGGCGGACGAGAAGATGGATTTTCTGCCGAAGAATAAGAAGAGGAGTGTGGGATTGGTCTTCATAAGAGCGTCTACGATCGGCTGGGAAAGTCCCGCAGGACTCATGGCAGGAGCAAGGGCGATGAAAACGTTGATGCGTTCGTTAAGCTGAGGATGGATGCTGAGGGCGGCAAAGGCTTGCGCAGTGCCTTGACTGAAGCCAATGTAGTTGACCTTGTCTGCTTTCGTTGTGTCGAGAATGTATTGTATTGAATCGGGTATATCGTGCCATGCAAAATCGTCAATGCTGTAAACCAATGAGAAGCAAACACCTTAATGAAACGCGTAGACTGACCTAAAGTCCCAGAATTTTGTAGAGTTCGGATTATAATGAATCGATTTCTTAGAGTATTTATTGCCTCTGTGACAAAGTCAGATAAGGGGTAGATCCTGGACGAAAAACACGTACCGGTTGTTGCCTAACCAAACGTCGAATCCAGCCTCTACCAGCCTGAACGGAAGACAACGCTCGGCGTCAGTCAGGCATATCCAAATTTCGCTGTTCATCAAGAGCCCATGGTGCAAGTACACGACTGGCTTGCCAGTACTCGTGCCCGGGTTGGTCTTCTGCTTACCAGCCCTGGACGGCAGCCGATGGAGACCGAGAAGATAGCCATCCTTGGTCAGCACGACGTGCTCCTCTGGCGTGTACCCGTATATATCGCAGAGCTCCTGAAAGTCCATCGCACGCAGGACGCGGTCCGACGCCGCACGCTCCGGTGTATGGGTTTTTGGCTGCCGCACAATGTAGTTGTTGAAAATATAGCGCGAGCGCTTGTAAAACCAGTTTATTACTGGCTTGGGCAGGCAAAGAATGATGAGGCTCAGCAGGCCTTCGACCGCGAGGAACAGGAAGCCAAGTACGAGCCAGACGTGCTCGCGCACAGAAAGACGGCCGATAAATGGTACCCGTGCCATAACGATGAGGAAAATAAGGAGGAAATGTTACAGAGGCGGGGCAAGGAGGGGATGGGGGTTGAGGATAAAGAGCGAAAATGGATAAAATGGCATCATGAATATAGCAATCACATGTCGATCATTCAGGGGAGTGATCTCACTCTGATCGCCTCTCACCAACTAACAGTAGTAGCCTTAGAGCTTACATAGCTGACTGCCATCCCATTTACGGCGCCTAATGCTCACGTACTCGTCTGGAGCAAAACAGCAATGTTATCCTTCTTTTCGGACGCGTAGTTTATTCAAAAAGGCATGCAATTCTATTCCTGCACTCACAGCGGGCAACTACGATGCATTTTTGGACGGTCATTGTCTCTAGAGGCCCGCAGCAGTCATGTCTGTCACCTTGCCGCGGAAATCGCAAGAAGAGAAAGAGCTAGAACGCAAGTATACGGTATTTACCGAGTCAAGCTATCGTTCTGGTACACATATCCCAAGTCCGGAAGTGAAAGTGTACGATTCCCCCCAGACTCCCAGGTAACAGAAGACTGCCATGTCGTGAAGTACTTGTACTCAAAGGTCGCATTCGCCGGTAGATCCAAAGACACTGTCGTCAAGTTAAACATTGCACATCGTGTATAGCAATATTGCTTACCGCTCCAAATATTCCTCGAGACGCCGGGAGGTGACAATGCAATGGCACGGTCGGTGGACCAGTCCCCCAGAGCGTCCAAGGAACCAGCCACATGTGGCATTACTACGAATAGTACACCATGGTCATGAGCAAACCCCTCGTCCTCGACAAGCACTCACCGCCCCAGTACAAATCAGCATGCAAATAGAACGTCACAGAAACATTGCCCGTATCATTCACCACACTGCTCACGCAGGACTGCTTCAAATCTCGAGGACCTGTGCTCTTTGGAACGACCCCATCCCGACTCGAAAATGCCGACAAAGCAGCCGCATAGCTCCACGAGAAATCCGAAGCGCCGATGGGAGAAACACCGTTCAATCTGCTGTACTGTTCTGAGAGGCTGCCGCTAGACGGCGTAGCTCCCGCAACAACAGCAATGAAACCATCAGCATACACGCTGATAGCCTTTACCAGGGCATCGTAGATGGACGTGTCGGCCGCGTATTTTCCTGGAAAGATGCCTGGATAGAAAACATTGAAAAAGTCGACAGAAATGGCGTCAATTTCGATAAACGCTTGCTTCTTCCAAACGTAAATGGCATCATAAAGCTGCTCTGCGACAGCAAACGTCGTAAGGAACCAAAACTATCATCGAACTGGTCAAAAAAACCTTTTCAGTAGCGCAAGGACGAACAACGAACATTTCCTCCCAGGTAGGTATCTTCAGCAAATCGCCCAGTAGCCATCGCTTTGCCATCGGGGATCCCATAGTTGACTTGGAAGCCCGCAAACGACCTGACGTACTCGTACAAGTTCGCGAGAGCCCAGCTAGAACACGGCTGAAAGGTCCGCGCATCGCAGCCCATATCTGGATCAAAAGTGTGGATGCTAGCGAGAACCGTATTCGCGTCTAAACCCGTTCTTCCCCCACCAAGGTTCGCGGACATGTATCCACCGCTTGGGTTCCAGAAGCTCTGTCCGCGTTGGTTAGTATAACTTGTTACAGCCCTTTAGAAATTAGATAGCCTCTACCTGCATGAAACAAAGGATACGCTCCGCTTCGGTTGTGTATTTCCTCACGGTCAACTCATCCAGACGTCCGATAGCTTTTCCTAGTTCGATTCCTTGTCTCAGAGCATGATGCTGAACCGCTGCAGTCCAGAATGACGAAGACGACAATTCCTTCCAAAGGTCAAACGTGGTGAGATTCCATGTCTCCGCGACGTATGCAAGGTCCAGTGAAATGATTGGCCAAAGGGTGGACTGAACGTAAGTGAGATTGGTCTTCTCATAGAATCCTGCGAGGCTAATCAAGGTAGTCGCACGAAGTGCAGATCCATCTAAGTAAAGACGTTATTCTCTTGGTATTTCCAGAAATGAGTTGTAATGCATACCACGCTGTGGGCGGCTGGATAATTGTGTGAGTAAAGGCGAGTCACCTGGGAACGACAGGACTTACTTCAACGGTCCATTGTACACGGTTTCGTTGACGTAGAACTTCGGTTCTCCCAATCCCGCAGGGCTGGAGAGTTTCTGTATCCTGGCCTGTGAAGCCACATAGTCCTTGATGAGGCTTTCCAGCGAGGTGTCGCGACCAGATATAAACCTTCAGGTTAAACCAGTGTGAATTGGGATTGACTTAAGCCCATGAAACGCGACTCACTCATCTATAAGGCATTTGAACACGAGCGCAGAATCTCGCGTCCAGCTATCAAAGTAGTCCACATCCAGAGACGGCGAAGCAACAACGACACCCGGTTTCACCTGTGGGTGAGGGACAGAAGGACCAATGTTGGCTAGTAAAGCAGCTTTGGCAATAGGGTACTCTTTGTAGATGTAAGCGCCAATATCAACATCGATGGCGAGGCAAGGGACGAAGAAAGACGCTGCGAGAATGAGTAGTAAACGCATTGCAGACACACCTTCAATCCTGGACAATCTTATATTGCTGGATGGCCTGCGGGCTTCTCAGTAGTAGCATAGTGGCGTCCCGTAGAATGCGCAGGAATCGTCGGGGCCAAAGAAAGAGCGAAAAGAAGAGACCGGAAGCCCCATCCTCCGATAGATAGTAGTTCCTATGGATCATATTGTGTTGGTATTGACGAGTCACGCAGGTGCCAGTGGTGTCAACAAAAAAGAACGTCGTAAACCGGTTACTAGTTATCCAGCGGAGTCGGCCAACTCGGCCGAATATCTCTGTCAAGCAAGAGTGCTCAGAAAGTGATTGCATCTCGAAAAGAGTTGGAATTCAGAAACGACTACAGTCCTAGAGATACAGAAAGCGAACGTTCAGTTGGGTATAAACCATATCAGCACCTTAAGCCAGGTTGAATCCAGTGATAGGAGGGTCACCGGTGATGCTGCCAGCCTCGCCGCCAGAAACGCTGAGACCAGACCAGTTCCACGTCCCCGTGCAAGACCCGTCACCACAGAGGACGTACACTGCGGCGATGTTAAGAGAGATACGCAATAGAAGAAACGCGGCGTACCTTCCTGACCATCACTCTCAGTCATCTTCACGGTGTTCGTGCCGCTAATGGTGATATCAGATATCTCAATCCCGTTGGTAGGCGTTCCAGTAGGTGAACCGTTCTCTAGGGATTTCGTCAATAGCGATCCACTCCCACTAAAGCCTGGAAACATACCATAGTCTTGCTCAATGATAACACCGTAGTCAGTAGCCTGGACGTTCTGTCACAGTGTACATGTCAATGCTCTAGTGACAAGGACGTGTTATAACTGTACCCACATTACCAGTGTAGGTGATCTTTGAAACGCTGCCATCGGTAGCCTCGTAGACGGTCTTGATCCTCAAGCCGTTTTGGGACGAGACGACAGTGTTGCCGGAGATGGTTACACCCGAGACGGTCTTTCCAGAGGCGATGGAACCCTATGCAAGGGAGGCATGTAAGACGCGAAGCTCGCAACTGTGTAAGGGAGAAAGGACGACGGACAATACTAATTCCGTGACCGCCAGAGCAGTAGTTGTTGGAAAAGACAATGTTGGACCCAGAGTTGACAGCGAGGCAGTCGTCCTGGTTGTAGCATTTGCATCCTAGACCCACGCGTCAATTTCGGTGTGGTAATAAGAGTGTAAAGATTGAGCCAACCAGTGATGGTAACATCGGTAGCACTGACGTCGAAACAATCGGTATTGTGGCCGAGCTTATCACCACTAGAATCGAGGGTATTACCGGCAGTATCATCGATGGTAACACCTACATGAAGGTAGTTAAATAAGAAGTTTAACTGTACACTATTCACGAATACATACCAGAGATAGTGAGAGCAGCATCGTTGCTGCCAATAGAGAAGACGTGACGCGGCGAATTGAGGACCTCCAGGTTCTACACGACAAATTGAGAAGGACGCGTGTAACCAATTGGCAACGCGCGTGCTGACCTTGAAGGTTCCGCTCATCTTGATTTTGAGGAACTGGGGCTTGGTGACACCGCCGTTGCTACCCTGCCCGTCCCAATAATCAGCACCGTTCCCGTCGAACGTAAATCCTTCACATGTACGAGTGAGTTTGGGATACAAAAGAGACGAGAGCGCTAGCACCTACCACCGCCATCGAACGTGATATCAGTTCCGTCAATTTGGAACATCGGGCCATTGAAGTCGGTTGACTTTGCAAAGGTCACCTTGCCAGCTAAATGACGCGTCAATTAGAGCGCACAACGCACTAATTCATTGGAAATACTCACCAACCGTCACAGTCGATCCCTTGGAGAGTTTGCTGAGATCAAATGTCGTGTTCGGGTCGACGGTGAACGATGCGATAGTAATGTCTGTACAAGACGAAACCACCGAATCGACGTCGTCGAGCGACGAGATCGTACACGACGCGCGAGGAACCCCAAGCGACGAAGCTAGCGGGGCTAGCAAGAGGGGCGCGATGAAAAACATGATGAGAACAGAATGGAAGTTGAAAACGAAGGAAGGGTGGTGTAGACCGATGAGTATTTTCCTGCAACGAGACGAGGCTTTTAAGCCCCCGGTCTAATAATATCCTCAGAGTTTCTTTCGAAGTCATATTGCACAGAGACAAAAATATATAGATCACCAGGGGAGTGCCACGCGGGCGGCGCGTGGTTGCCAACAGCTGAGTAGTTCATTGACCGGCACCCGTTGTGCATATTTATAACACCGGTCCTTTGCCCAAGCTCTGTGAGGTCGCTCAGCATGCGAGTCTTAGTCGGAATCTGTTGAACATGTTCGGTAGAATGGTGGCTGAACATCGGGCGAAGCAACTCTGCGTGATTTGTGGCGGCCCGTTGTGGCAACTTGCTCCCGGCCTAAAATCGGTTACCAAACGGACACAGAAAATTCGCACCTCCATGAGTTAATGCATCGTTGTCATTCAAACGTGCTCCGCATCGCAGGGTTCAGGTCCATGGAAAAGACATTTCGCGTGGTAAGGACTCCTTCACATTGGTTGTCAGACAACAGACGAGAACGTATGGAATGCGGAGGCCGCCATTATCATATCACAACAGACATCGAACGTAACCTCTCACCAGGAACTGTAGCCTCCTCATCGTCATCAATACAAGCCGTTTCAAAAGTCAAAGCAATAGAAGATCGTCTTTGCACTTCATCTGGTAGTCGAACGAGACTCATAGGCAAGGACATCGAGGTTCCTAAATTGGGAAAGGTTGGAGCAGAGCGGGTTGTTGTCAAGTCATGTTCATTGAACGAAGGCTGAATCAAATCAAGCGTAGACTTTTCAGCACAGCGGCAACCAGGCAAACACGTATGCTGATCTTTGAGGTCTCCAACAGAATCTGGCGAGTCCGTGCAGAGAAAGACACGAGATAGTAAGAAGCGCACTGGAAAGGGCGAAGGCGAGGAATCGATGTTGCGCGTGCAGACTTTTGAATCAAAGAGGAAGAGCGTGGCAAGTGTGGCGAGAACGAGTCCAAGGGCGTACGAAACCACTGTGGAACGATCAGTTAATCAGTAATAGGAAGTACGACGAGAGGATAACACACTAAGAATAGTCTGTATGATGATTAGAAGCTGAAGAGCAAGAAACGCTCTGAGAATGGGGTTGTCGTCTGACCGAATTTCGACTCCGAGTATGAATAGCGTTAAAACTGTGCGAGATGAACTTGAATTCAAGAAGTCCAGGTGACTTGTACCCACGAGCGGCAAACGGGAACAGCAAGAGAACTCCAGTGATTTCCCAAGCAACAGTTTGAGGCTTCCCAAACAGCTGCTTGTGATACGCCCTGATTAGGCGTGCTTGAGAATGACAGAATGAGTAGCGTCCAGAGTACATACGAGGCAACTGAGTGAATGAGAATCAAAGACTCTGCGGTAATAAGGAGAATGGCTCCGCTGCGGTGAAGAAGGCTAGATTGGATGGGGATAGAAAGGCCAATACAAGTGCAACAAATGAGAGAAATGAGTCCTGTAAACGCGTTTATAAAAGCGTCCGAGAAGCAGAGTAAGACACACACCTAGAATGAGTTGGCGAAAGTGTCGGAATAGAAAGAACATTGTACAAAAGTGTAAAGACTGGCTGATGGTGGTTCCAAGTTAAGGGTGATTGATCACGTCATGTGACTAGGTCACACCGTAAGTACTGTAGGTTTCTTTCCCCTCCTTACTCTGACGTCGATGGCGTCGACGACCGTTCTCGCGCGCCCGACGGTGCTGGGCAAACGCAAAGCCGATGAACTTGTTCTGCGACTCGCGTCCAGTCCAGAACCCACCGAGTCCGACACCGATTACATCCATGAAGCGACGACGAGCAAGCACATTATTGTCAACGGCGAACTTGTAAAAGATACCAAGAAGAGATACAAATGCACTTTTGCTGGCTGCGAAAAAGCGTATACGAAGCCATCTCGACTAGAAGAACATGAACGAACCCACACAGGCTTGGTATGGTCTCTTCATCTACTTTTTTCCCAGTCTGACACTCTCTCCAGAGGCCATTTGTCTGCAGCACTTGCAATAAATCGTATCTGCGTGAAACTCATCTTCATGCCCACGCACGCAGTCATCTTCCTGAATCCGAACGACCTTTGGTCTGTGACCGACCGAATTGCCAGAAACGGTTTTGGACCAAGCAGCATTTGAAAGTGCACTTGAGCTGGCATGACGGTTCCAAAGTGTTTGCGGTAGGTTTATCTTAAGCATGCTTATATGATCTCTCATAATCCCTTAAAGTGTGTAGAACCAGGCTGTTCGAGCGCGTTCTCAAAACATAATCAACTCCGAGCGCATATATGCGATGAACACGCACCTCCTGGGACGAAACCATTTCCATGTCCTCATGCTGGATGTTCAAAATCTTTCTCTACGAATCAACACCTCAAGACACACAGTAAAACGCACAGTGGTACGTGGAAATACCTTGTTTTTGAGATATGCTGAAATCTCCTTTGCAGAAAAACGGTACACTTGCGTTCACCTAAACTGCGTCGCTGAGACCGGCAGTTCGCCTGTCTTTTACCCTACTTGGTCTGCTCTTCAACATCATATTCGGACGGAACATCCCCCGACGTGCCCACATCCTGCCTGTCATGGCAAGACCTTCACGACGCAAAAAGGTTTGCGAGCGCATGAAAAGTTACACGCAGAACGCGAGGTAGAGGCCGCCTTGGATCCCGAACCACCTAGAAAGAAGCGTAGAGGTGGCGAACTTGGTCGTGATTGGGTCTGTGATGTAGAAGGTTGCAGGAAAGACTTCAAATCTGTCAGTGTTCAGTACCTTCTCAAGTTACGCCTCAACTCATGGAACTTTGCTTTTCAGAAAAAAGCACTCAATACGCACATCAACATAACCCATCTCGGTCGTAGAGATCACGTCTGCCCGCACGAAGATTGCCAGCGTGCCTTTGGTTACAAACATCTCTTGCAGCGGCATATTGCCAAAGCGCACGCTACTGCCACTTCGGAATATGAAGACGACGAGTACGATGAAGCTTCCTCGCAGTCTTCTGCGGACGAAGCTCGAGACGGCTTTGACTTCGATTTGGACAATATTACCGGAAACCGATACAAGCAGCATGCGAATCGGAAGTTATTGTCGTCTGCAAAGACACTCCGATGTCCTTATCCTTGTCTGCCCTTCGTCGATGTCGCGTCGAAGAGTGATACCCAGGGTTGTGACTATGTGTTCAGTCGTGCATATGACCTGCGGCGCCATCTTCAGTCTATGCATGATGTTGTCGCGGAAAAGGCGGCGGTTGAGGAGTGGGTGGCAAAGCGCAAGGCGAAGGAGTTTTAGATGAGTCTATGTATTAGAGCATCGGTTCTTTACACGCAAGAAAGCTGTGCAGAAGTCCTAGATATCAACGAGACTGAGGACGGAAAAAGGTGGCGGTGATAAAGGTGAGGAGGACGAAGTTAATCGTCAAATAGGGATGTATTTCTAGCAGCGTCACTGTAGATTTATCCGAATGCCAACTTCTGAGATATAGATTATTAGATACTTCATGCGTCTTGTGTAGCACGCCGTGCTTCCAGCTCTCTGAACTTTGCAGACGTTCAACGTTCATCCCCCCCCGGTCCGGGTGAGCTCCTTCAGGATAATCCGGAGTTGAACCGAGGCCATGTGCTCTCCATGTGGTCGACTCCTGCCGATCGTCATGGTGTTATTTTTAGCTTTCTCTCATATCCTTGCTTCCATTGCCAACTCGGATTTCGGGCACATTATGAGGTTGCTCAGGCCGGTAGCGTGGATGTTGGGGTGCAATATAAAAGTCTTCCTCTCGAGGGGTCATTAATCCCACCATTCCCTTCGTTTCTCTGCTCATGTTGCTTGTCGCGCTCCTTCTGTTCGTACCGCTGGTCTCGTCGCTCAGCGTTCCCCGCGCGTCGTGTACAATCGCGTCACTAGACGACGTGGATGATGTCCTTGCCTCGTGTACGGACATCACCATCGCGTCCTTCACTGTGGCCGGGAACACTGCGTTTGACCTCAGCGCTCTAGCTCAAGGATCGACTGTCACACTCGGTTCGTCTTCGCCACCGTACGCACAAGTCTTCAATTGAAGCTGGGATCCAGCGGGGAACGTGACGTTCGCAAAGTCGACTGATTTCACGGGTCCAATGTTCATCATTGACGGATCCGACATCACCTTTGACGGGGCAGGTAAGCGTGAGATCTGTTCTCGCGCGCCGCATTGAAGAGCCAAGTCGACAAGGGTTTACGTTCGACGGGAACGGTCCAGCATATTGGGACGGTCTAGGGGGTAACGGGGGTGTTACGAAGCCTCAGTTCCTTAAGATCAAGATCAGTGGTACCTTCAAGGCGAGATTACATATCCTCAGCTATGTGGAAGTTCAGGCTTACTGAATGCGCATTAGGACCTGGTAGTTCTCAACGCACCCCGGAACATTTTCTCTGTTGGAAGCAATGATGCAGCCCTGACTATCTCTGGTATCTATCTCTTCTCATCCCTCTTGATAAAGTAGCACTTACTCAAATCCTTAGGTATTACTATTGATAATAGTGAGTGCATCCCCAACTTTTCTTCTCCCCGGTGACCGATATCCCGCAGCCGCTGGTAACGTCCTGAACAGCGATGGTAAAAAGCTTGGCCACAACACCGACTGCTTTGATGTCAGCGCCCACGACGTCACCATTACTGGTCAGCCAAGATAGTGGGCTCTGCCCCTCACATCGCCTCACTTCATTCTAGGATGCACGTGCCTGAACCAGGACGACTGCCTCGCTGTGAACTCCGGCTCCAACATTCTCTTCTCCAACAACTTCTGCTCTGGCGGACACGGAATCAGCATTGTGCGTCTCTTCTTTCTCTCAAGTGTCCAATTTCACATCTCGTTCGACGGTACATACAGGGCTCTATCGCCACAGGAAAGACTGTCACGGGTGTTACGATCTCGGGAAACACTGTGGTAGAGTCTACGAACGGCCTGAGAATCAAGACTATCTTTGAAGCTACGAACGGAAGCGTCTCGGATATCACCTATACCGACAATGTAAGTGCACCCGGGAAGCTTCGTAGCCTAGTAAGAATAGTTGACGCCGCACACTTTTTCGCAGGACGTGGAGGCGAGCGACTTTGGTGTCATCATCGAACAAGACTACGGTACGCTATTATCTACTTATGCTCCCATGCACCGTGATTGAGTTCTCGATCTTAGAGAACGGCTCCCCCACCGGCGTACCGACCAACGGAATCGAAATCTCCAACGTCGTGTATAGCGGCAGGAACTCTGTCAGGATGACTGAGGACGACGGGTTGCAAGGTAACGTTACATCCCATACCGATACGCCATCTAATGAATGCTTGTGTTTCTTTCCAACTTAAGTTTTCGTACTATGCGGGGACGGCTCGTGTACCGGTGTCTGGGATTGGAATGGTCTTACTGTTTCCGGAGGTGAAGCTGGTAGTATTACTGGTGACCCGCCTATTGTTGGGTTCTCTCTCGATTGAATGAACTGCATCCGTCTGCAGTGGCGTTTAGGCTATAGAAGAATTTAATGTACACTTACTGGTACTGGATTTGAACTCCCCTGTCACAACAAAGCCGTGGTGCAACCGATGGGGGTCCAGACGTCCAAGTCCGGTTACTGTACTTATATCCTTCGTTCCAATCTCTCGTTGCAACCCATGATTCTGAAAGCATCAGATAGCTAAATGCAGCCCTCTTTTCATTTTGGCACAATGCCGTACAGACCCATTATGGTCTAATGAACGTCTAAAACGACACTGAAGGACAGCGAGCAAACAGAATTAAGATTAACCTTTGAGTTCCACGATGAATGTAGGTATGTAGCGTTGTTTAAGTATAACGAGTGTAAGAAAAAAGAGTTGAGTCCCTTCAAAGCATAGTAGTAGGATAAAGGCATACAAAAAAATCAGCAAGGACGATAGCGGCGTTTAAGTATTACTTCAAGTCTAATGAAACCTCCAGGGCTTCTTTCTTCCTTCTTACGGGCGCGGCGTAGCCGAAAACAGCGAAAACACCTTCTCCGCATTCTCCTTGTACTTCTTCAGCTTCTTGCTCTTCTTCTCCCCCCCACCATACTCCATCGTCGTATCCCCGTTCCGCGCCAGCTCCAGCGCACTCGGCACATTCACCGTGTCAGACTGGTCCGACATGGACGTCGCAGACTCCTTCGACTTGAGCGACGGCGACGAGGCAGGCAGCGTCCCACTCAACGATGGCGACGGCGTCATCATGCCCAGGCTCGACCGGCTCGACACCGAGCGCGCAGTCACGCTGCTCGTCTTGCTCGAATACGACGACGGCGGCGTCTTGGGCTTCAAAAACTGCCTTGGCTTCCGGAACGTCAAGCCCTGATTCCGCCCCCGCCGCTGCGTCGGACTCGGAGAGTCTCCTTGCTCCACCGAGGCATGCTCCGATGCACCAGACACACTCCGGTGCGTCGGCGTCGAGGCTTTGCGGAACACCGCGAGCCTATATCGATCCACCACACCGCGAGCAAAGAGACTCGTGCCCTTGTTGTTGCCATTGCGGTCCTCGCCATCCCCAGCTTCGACAAAGTCCCAGTCGTCATCTTCCTCGTCGTGCTCCGTGATGGCACCATCGTCGCCGCCGTCTGAGAGATACTGGTCAAGCGCATGGACACCTGACTTCTCACGACGAGGCCTGGAAAGACGGTTGAGCGCCTTGTTGACGACGGGCTTGCCGTTCCCATTTGTTGTAGCAGGCCGCCTGGCTTGCTCGTCAATCTCCACGGTCTTCCGAGGTTTACTCTCCGGGGTGCAATCGTAACCGTCTTCGTCGGCTTCTCGACAGGTGCTGGAGGGAGTTCAGGAAGAGTAGGACTTGACGGCGAGTCAGGCAGAGGAGGCAGTACGTCGTCGGGAGGTAAGGTGGTCGGGCGGGCTTCAGGTGTCTTGGGTTCACCCAACTCTGCATCTGCAGATTCTAACGAATCATCAACGGGTTCAGGAGCGCCAGGCTCAAGACCAAGACCCTTCAGAGCCAACGCCTCTTCTTCATCCTCATCGGTTTCTTCTTCGCTGCTCTCCTCTTCGTCGTCGTCATCAAGAAGTACAGAGTGACGACCCTTGAACGAGTAACCGTCGAAAACATCAACCGAGTCCTCTTCGATCATGCGCGACCGCGAGTTAGGCACCACGGAGGAGCTACGCGATTGAGATGGCGTCGTATTAGTCTCATCCCCGTCTGTACGGTCGGTGTCTGTGTGCTCATTATCCTGATCTGTATCCGTCTGATCGTTGCCGTCAAACTCGTCCAGGACGGGTTCCATGTCGAGGAATGTATCATCGAAATTCTGGGTATCACTTGCGTTCTTCGTAGGAGGAATGTACGGGGCTGTAATTAGTCAGCATCACTTCTAAGGAAGAAAGAGGGAGATGAGACGCACGTATATAGCGTTTATAATATACGTGGGACCAATCAATCATCGAAAAGTACGGATGCCTTTTTATTCTGGGCTCGCACATTCGTAGGCTGGGATTGCGTTGAAGTAGCTACAGAAAAATCAGAATCTATAATCAAGAGAAGAGAGGAAACGTACACCTCGGATCAAGCTCTTGGTGTCCTGGTCAAGAGCCCTGTCATCCGGGAAAACGAGTTCATCTTGCAGAACACGGACATACATATCCGAATGGTTACTAGCATAGAACGGCGTCTACATAACAGTTAGTTAAAGCACCGGATGTGTATTTGTGAGAACTCACAATTCCCGTAAGCATCTCAAACAACATAGTTCCGAAGCTCCACCAATCGACTTCATACGAATACGATAGGCCTTGGATAACTTCCGGAGCCAAGTATTCCGCGGTACCACAGAACGTCGCCGTCGTGTCGTTATGACCGACAGGAGCACCCGGCCATCCAGCCGCAAGCTCCCCACCTTTCTCCACTTTCATCCATGGCGGCGAGAGAGGCGTTGAGGGAGTGTCAGGGCTTCGACCAGATGGAGTCGGAGGCGCAGTCGCTACTGACACACGTCGGGGAAATTCCTTCGACAGACCAAAGTCCGTAAGAACTATATGTCCGTCCTGACCAATCAAGATATTCTCGGGCTTGAGGTCTCGATAGATGACACCAGCAGCATGAAGGCCTTCGACACCCTCGACAATCTCAGCAGCGTAGAATCGAGCGCGGTCTCTTCCGAGGCGTCCCCATCTAGCCAGTTGAGTGGCTAGATCACCTCCGGGATGGAAATCCTGTTGGAATAACTGAGTATATGCGCACCGGATTATCAAACAAACTCACCATGACTAAGAACAAATTCTCCTTGTCGTGAAAGCTCCACCAAAGCTTCACAACGAACGGATCCTTCGACTCCGCGGCCATACGTTTGAGTACGGCCTGCTCCGTCAATGTATGCTGAAGTTCCTGGTGGGCCAAGACGTGGCGCTTGGTGATGGCCTTCAAAGCGTACAAATCCGACGAAGATTTATGCCGCACAAGTAAGACTTTTCCAGCACATCCCTTGCCCAAGACCCGCATCATCTCAAAGTCATCAATTACCACCTTGCGACTCTTCTTCTTCGGGTCAACAGACATTGAGCGTTTCTTCTTGGGCTTTGGGACGCCAGAGGCTGATGATTCATCACCAGTTTCCCTGTCGGTCTGAGACGAGGCGCCGTCCTGAGTGAGGGAGGAAGACGTGAAGGCGCGAGAGAGTCGTGCAGATGTGTCTGGGTCCGCGGAACGCGACCGATGGAGGCGGTTAGAGGGTGCTTCTGTAACGGGAGTCTTTGGAGATTCCTCGTCCGCTGGCAGAGGGGGTTCCTCAGCGACCGGCTGCTGAGCTTGATTTACTGAGGGCTCGAACTCAACAGACTTTCCGACGTCCTTCTGCTCCTGGACATCTTGAGTTGGTTGGGCATCTTGTGAGAGCTCCTTCTCCGCGGTCGGTGATTCCTGTTGTCCAAGCTCATCTATGCTTGCGCCTCGCACAGATTCCTCCCGATGCTTCTCCTTTCCAGACAATGGTTGACCGATGTGGGCCGCAAGGTCGGAGCGCACACGCTTGATCGCCCGTTCTACGCGAACGCTCTCTAGATCGTCGGTGCGCACCCTGACAAAACGTTTCCAGACGCGTGCCTGCCGCAGTGCAGGGGTGTTGGATATGGTGGTGAGATAGCTAGCGAGCGCAGTGCTGTTTACGGCCGCGGGGAGGGTAGCAGTGATGGCGCTCGGCGTAAAAGACTGAAATGGATCGCCTTGTTCCTTGGAAGGTGACGCGATTGGTGAGGTAAATGCGGAAGGTGCGGTGCTCATACTGCCGTTTGAACGCCTGGTCTTGTTGGCGTGAGGGGAGGCCAGCCGTGACAATGTGTTGAGAAAGTTGGACTTTCGTTTCGGCGGCATATTAATGATAGCATTGGCGTCAAGAGGGAGGTCGGGAACCTTGACATTGGGGTGATTGTCGCGCAGCTTGGCGTCGAGGTCTACGATTTCCATCGCGGTCCTAGTCAAAGTAAGATTATGGGTGGGTGCTGGTGGCATTATCAATGGAAAAGCTGCGCCCAAAAAGAAGATGAAACTTACTCTTTATGTAAAGGCTGTATGAACGGGTATCATGAGGGGATTCAGCGACGCTGACGCTCCAAGGACCATCTTCAGCGTCGATGCGCACGGGAGCGCGTCGATTCTGAGGGAGATCGGACATCATAGTGCAAGTGACAAGGGTCTGTTGTTGTCAAAGAAAAGAGATTCCGCGATGTGTGAAGGTATGTGGATATCGATGGACTCGAGAAACTGCTAGACTTCCTTTGCTGCGGTCCAATGCTGTAAGTTTGAGTCCTTGTCACTACTCGATGGGACTATTTTAGTCAGACAACTCGAATAAAAAGGCAGCACACGCACCGTTTGTAGCGTAAAAGACGACAATTAAGTCCTTTAGAGAAAGGATGGAAACTCCCCAAAAAAACGGATAATGAAGGAAAGGGCTGTGGTTGAACGGAACAACCGTAGAAAACGTGTTGTACCACAAGCTTATTGGCCGTTGCCTCGTGGTGATCGCCTCTAGGGATCTCGTCGCTGTCTATGATAATGTCGAACAGAAAAAAAGGAGTGGAATGAGCGGTGTTATAACTAGTGCAGAAATCTTGGTGGTGATGGTGGTCGTGGTTGCAAGTTGGAACTCAGAAGAGCCGCGATCGGCTAACGGAATCAAATCCGGCGCCTGGCTAAATATGGCAATGGCGCTCCACTACAGCCAGGGCCAGCGGGCTTCATTCTCATCTGCGCGTAGTTGTTACTGGTGTAATCAAGAACCAACTCTGTGAGAGAGAACAGAATAGATAGTTTGGCATAGAAAAAAAATCCAGTTCATGTGATACACAGTGGTGGACAAACCGGGGTAAAAAGGTTAAACCCAACAGCGGGGCTGCCGTTAAACCGCCGGTTTAACCGGCGTTTAACCCATGGTTAAGGGTTTCGGGATTTTCGGAATTGTTCGGCTGGCAGCGTTGGTCACGGATAGTCACGTCTTGGAGGCCGGAGCGCGACATTGCGACAATCGTTGTCGGGTGGTTAGACACACTCTAGCCTCACTAGAACCCTACTTATGCGTATTCCTATACTATGTGAATAGTTCTTTTAATTTCATGCTATGTCTCGCCATGCGAAATTGCCAGCCATCAGTTCACAACAATTGGCCAAGTGAAATGAGCTTGCATTGAGATACCACAGACTACGACCTTCAGCATACAGTGCAGACATGACTGGTATGTCTGGCTACCTATCACTCCCACTCAACTCCCACTCAACGCGTCCAAGTGTTGTCTCCTGACTCTCCCATGAGGCCGGGCAGCTCATGACATAATACAGCCATGCACAGGGTTTAACCTTAACCGATTGATTAACGAAGGGTTAAACCCCCCCGTTAAACCCCTTAGCGACCGTTAAACCGATGGTTAAGCCATCACTGGTGATACATGAATGGTGATAGACATCATGACGGAGAATACGTTGGTATCTCCTGTAAGCTATAGTAGCTGTGGCTAGTGCCTTCAAAACGCTCTCATGCATTGCGATCTTACTTGGAAGAGCGAAGACACTCATAAGGGCTACAAATCACGCAAGAACAGAACGCACCTTGGACGGATGGATGAATTGGAATAGAATATATCAACATGTTGGCTCTTGATATGAATAATGCTGGATGTATTCATTTCAGAAGAGCGTTCTTTGCTGCTGCGAAAGGGTTGAATATAATCCTTACTGTGTCCAGTGCAGTCCTTGAGAACGACAGATGGAGAAACAGCGAACACATATAGTGACCGTGAAGCGTGTGATCTGGACAGTATCACCAGAGGACACAAAAGTATATGGGGAATAATTTGAACAATAGGAGGAAGACGTTGAGAACTCCTCTCTGTTGTCATAGGAATCAGAAGAACTGTAGCATTGATAGATTGCATCCTGTGAGCTTTCTGAGTACAGAGATTTCACTTGCATGAGCATCGACGCGTATTATCCGTTGTGAGTCACTATTGTAGAGTCAATAAGATAAATTTATCGTTGTGGTGGGGCGAGTATGGTAAACGCCAGGGATACTAGTGGAACTAGGATGAGTCCGTGATTGTTCAAAGTTGTTCAACAAAAACTCACATCCTGAAGGGGCCGGAAGGTCACGTACAACCGGGATCTTCAGCTTTTCCAAGTCGGCTGCTGGCCCAATTCCGGAAAGCTGAGGTCATTACAATCATGCATTCCATCGGGACAGTCAATTTGGGACGAGCTAGGACTGCAGATATCCAGTGGCGGCAGCAGAGGCACGATTACCGTTCTTGATGACCCTACCAGCAAACAGGCCGACTCCAGGTGGTCCAGTATCTGTGTTCAAGTCACTAAGAAACGTAAGCATGGTAGCGTGGAAGATGTACGCGCCTGTAACGCGTTTAGTCACGTCACTGTTGACTCTTTCTCTTCCGTCCCTCGTCCGCCCATGGAAAAGCGGTTTCTGCGCATTCTGTATACCATCAATGCCGGGCACTATATCCTCGCTCGCTCGCTTACTTCTGTGGAGATTGCCCTCATCACTACCAACACCGACGCCGAGGGAGCACCTCGCTTTGGGTCTCTGTCGCTGAAACGCTGTCTGAATACCGTCTGCCAGTCCAGCCCCGAGATTTTCCAGGATCTGTCGCAGAATGGCACGCGAGATTTTTCTGTGTATCTTCTAGATCCTCTTGAGGCGGACACGGCCCCGGAACAGCTCAACATATCCGACAACGGTGACGGCGCACGAGCACCTGCTTCACAGGGCCGGGGAGTCGCGGTTGGAATGGGGCTGATGTCGTGGGGTCTAGAGTCAGATGAAAGCGAAGAGGCAGTCGTGAATGGGACGTTAACCAAACTACCCAATGGTTCCCCAGCATTGGAGATCGTGCTGGCCCTCCGTGAGGTAGGATTTATTTCTCCCATTATTTTCGCGCCATTCAATACTTTACAGACGACGCGAATGTCCAAGTCCTTTCTTGCTGATGGTTCCAAGAGTGAGTTGCATTACATTGATTGTTTTCCTCGTTCTCAAACACCACTGGCAGAGAACGCGACGACAGCTGTCACCATCTCTGCAATTCATGGGCGCAAAGCCGCCGCTGCCGGTCCTCCGATACCAAGGCCGAGAAAACCCAGGACAATTCCAAATGCCCCGTTGAGCAAAGCGGATACGCTCTTCTATACTGGAAATATCCGTATCGAGCCGGAGAAGGTCTCGTCTTCCCTTCCGTCAACCTCGGCATCCTCTACTTCATGGAGAACATCCTTCATATCTCGATCAACTAGCCTTCCATCCACTACACAGTCAGATTCCACCTGGAATACGTCGCAAAGTTCATCGAGACTGGCTGCTCCTCTTGAAATTGAACCTGACTCTACCACTGCCACGTCCTCCATAAGGGCCGAAACGCCTGTCGCGTCGGAGAAGTCTATGGCGCCACCTAAGGGCAAACCACCGCAACGTCCCTCACACGATCTGCCATTTACGTATACCCCTCTCAGCTTTCGAAAGAAACCCGAGACGACCTCACACGCCAATAATCCACCTGCAGGCGCATCCCCTGGACCTGAGATAAATCCGGCCGTGATACCTCAGCTTTTAACCATCCTATCTGGTACGCCCGTGTCGGACGCGTCACATCCAATGAATCGAGAGTTACTTGCAGCTCTGGGATCTATCGATGCGGGCAAGGCCGGCGAGGGCAACGCTGCTCTCGTACAGGCTTTGCAGGTCTTATTGGCTTCTACACCCGGACCAACATCTCAACAACTACAGCCAACCTCCACAGAGAGCACGGCTCCCCTTGACAAGGAAAATGTCAATCCCACCCTCCTGAGGCGAGAAGGAAAGTCGCCATCGACCTCCGGCAGTACTTCTACCTCTCCACAACGAACGGGTCTTGCACGCGCTTTTACATCAAACGACGTCACACGGAAGCCTTCTGGAGATTCTTCAGGGAACACAAGTTCGAAGAAGCGTACGTTAAGCGACTTTATGGGGAGTTCTGTACGGACGGGCCAAGATCCTTTGACGTCTCCTCCTCGTCCTGCGCATCGACGCCTCAGTGGGGAAACGGGTGGCTCGAGAAGTCAGCCAATTTATATCCCAGATTCACCACAGGCTCCCAGAGTCTCCGCCTCTTCACCCATTAAACCTCCACCTGCGAAATCTAAAAAGTATGTCGTTCCCGCCTGGGCGCGCACGGACACCGCCTTGCAGCCTCGACTATCGGAGGACGCTCGCCAGCATCGTCAAAACCTAGAGGAACAAAAGAGATTAGAGAAGGAGAAGAAGGAACGCGAGAGAAAGAGGGCAGCGCGCAAGAGGAGCAGAACCTCGGAGGGTAACGAGACGTTAGAGCGGGAGCTTGTCGCCGCTATGAGCAGCCCCTCTGGCAGTCAGAATGCTCCATGTCCGTCATCTCCGCCGAGGCCGCCAGTGGCATTGGCCGCCTGTGGGGATCATTCAGCATCTAACATTTTCAGTACGCCGAAAGCACGATCCCGTCGAACCTCCACTATACCTCGTACTCCTCCGCGTACGCAAAGTGCTCACCAGTCCTCCTCGACGCCTTTGTCGTCTTCCCTTTTCACGCCGCTCGGTTGGGGCACTCCGTTAGGTGGAGGTGGGGCCGCTTTCTCTCCTTTTGCGACGCAGAGCCCGACGGCTCGACCTGTCAAACGTTTGGACGTGTCCGAGACAAACGATGACGGACCGTCAAGTGTGCCGATCGCGAGTGATGATGAAGATACTATGGTCGACGCGTCTAACAGCAGCGAGAACGCATCGTCTCAAAATGCACCAATGGCAGAACACAAGGAATTCTGGCTGGGCCTCCCGCCGTCCTCTCCCATCCAGCCCAGCAGCCCTATCATCCCAGAGATGGGACTAGATGAGGAAAGTGATCACGATATTCCCATTGCCACATCTGAGACGGAGTTTGATTCGGATGCAACACCTGACGAGGACATGGCGCCCAAGAGCGCGGACATGGACGTCTTTGACATGTTTACCAACCTGAACGCATTGGGGAGCGAGGATTTTGCGCCTGAGGAGAATGGGCTGGCGGATATGGATTTTACAGAGTTTTGGGAGTCGGTGAAGCCGCTTATTGAGGCAACGAGCGGCGGGGACGGTGGTTTGGATTTTGGTGCGCTCGAGCCTGTGGGGGACTTGGAGAGTCAGATGGATCCAGCGCAGTTGGCGGAGCAGGTTCAGACGCTTTTTGGTGGTTGTTTGATGTGATAATGTAATGTTTGATTTGTCGAATCCTTTCAATTTGTATTTACAATTTCTGGGGCTCGAGAATGTATTGAACGAAAGCTTGTGGGTGTTATCCGACAGTGTGTGCTTTGTAGACTTCGCGCACCGACCCTCAAAATGAGACATTACTTGATTTCAAAGTTCACGCCAAGAAGCATATCGAGATGTTCAGCCACCAGTGAATGAGCGTGGGCGTCGTAGGCGGGGTGTCGTGGTCGTTGTCGGAATGGATAGTGCGCTGGGAGGGCGGGGACGTTAGTACTCGTCCAAGTGGGGCACAATGACGCTCCAGCAAGGCGATTTCGGGTTAAGCAACATTAAATACTACCGACGACTTGAGGCAATGACCTGGCGGCGATGTGACTACAGGCGGGAATGTGATGGTGATGGTAAGAGGGAGAGAAGGAATGCGGGGAGATCGCCAAGTATGTGTCGTTTATATGATGCGCACGGACCACTTCGCTGATGACGTATGCGGCGGCGGATTGAATTTCGACAGTAACTACCTTGCGATTTTGTGTTCAAACTTTTCTGTTTAGTGTGCTGATTCTACTTTTCCCAAAGCATGGACTTTTCAATCGTGTTTTTGATCTTTTCCAATTGACAATGATTGACATTTGCATCACCAAAAGTCAGTTCTAAATTTAGGCTGCCCGTTTGACGTTCTGCTTGACTTACATTCGAGAGAATAACCTCCTTTATCCATATCGGGCAGGTCGATCGCCCTTGGCCCCACGCCGCGTTGCCGCGCGCGTGGGCACGCCGACCCTGCCGCTTAGGTGAGAGGACCCTTCGAGACCCTTCGGATGCTTCGATCCGGGCTCTATTCGGTGATGAGGCCCGCGTTCCACGCGATTATCGCCGTTGGCGATTAAGGCGCAAGCACCCACGTTTCTCTTCGCCGTCATTCGATATGAAACCCAGTTGGCCCGCTGTTCTCTCGCTTGCTGTCGCCGTTCGTTGTTCGTGCGCGACTTTCCAGTGGGAATGAGCCCTGTGATCGTGCCATCGTTGATTGGCCTCGACTGTCTTCGGAAATCCCTTTCTCTTTCAACCGGTGACGGTTCCACATGTTTGGCCAGACGACATTCTCAAGAGAGATGATATTCTCGAGAACAAAACTCAGTAGGGATACCAATATGTACGTGTGTAGACTACGAAACTATGATAACATTGCTAATTAGATGAGTCCAGTAGTAGTGTATAGTCTTTGTAGTTCGAACCATCGTTGTCCATGTATTAATCCTAATCTTCACTATCCTCGTCAAGTGAGAAGTCCGAATCATCCATTGCTGCCGCCTTCTTAGCCCGTCGCTCCTCCGGTGCTCCGTTTATACTCGAGCGACCAACGCGATACTTCTTGCGGATGGCTTTCGCATAGGTCGGCGTAACTTCGCTTCGCCTCAGGCCATTCCTTCTCAAACTGTTCTGCATCCGAACCAGCTCTAGTCATCTGTGAGCATGGTTCAACAAATGCAGTTCTGGAACTCACTTCTTAAAAGCAAAGGCTACCAGCTTTCGGCCGTTACGCGTGTTACCCATCCGTCCAGCAGCCCGGCCTTGATACCAACTCTTCGGCCAATCCTTCAGAGCATACCCGGTTGAGGGATCAATCTCGTTCCACTGTTTTACGGCCATTCGCCACGCCTCCTGTGGTTTTCCCCGTGGAAGATGCGGAATGACTGCCTTCCGGCTGTCTTGTTGCATCGCTGTTTCCATGTTCATCGTAATGGGAGGCGCCTGAACTGCAAAGGTGGTTTGAATGGGTGCCTGATGATAATATCCAGTGATTGGTGCGACCGGTTGGGATACGGTCGCTCCACGAGGAGGAGGAACATGCTGTGAATACTCTTGGGTTCGAATTCCCGCGTTGAAAGTTTCGTTCTGATGGATAGTCGCAAATTGGGCACTATTGTTTGGAACACCAGCAGAAGGCCAATAGGGAGGCAATGAAGTAACGGGAAGCCCGACTGGGGAAGGATACTGATGTGTGGGCTGGAACAGTTGCGGTTGGAGAAGAGCATGATAAGACGGTCTGAAAGCACCGTGCATAGAAGAAGGAGCAGTTTGTACAACGGCTGCGTTGCACTGATAGATCATGGTAGTCAGGTTCTGTGCGAACGATTGGAATACGGCGTTTGACACTGGCGCATGTGCCTTCTGTTCACCTAGAAATACATCAGCGCGATCGGCGCGACCTGGATCTAACGCGTCGCCGTAGCTTTCTTCATACTTGGATAACGAGTCGAGCAGATATTTCATGAGTGTATCAACCTAGGAGTGTGAGTGAGTACTACAATAACCAGGATACAGTTTTGACTGACCGTTTCACCTTCAGCCCAACCGCCCCACCAACGAACCTTTCGTAAGGACCAGCGTCGACCAACCTTATCCCACATGAATCGGAACTGGGCTCCACCTCGACGAAGAGAATGTGTCGTAAATGTACGCTTTAATCCAGCTGCAAGCGCAAATTTCGTGATAAGAGCTTGAATTGTATTCTGAGGTATGATTGTACGCGTTTGGATAAGCCCGTGAACTCCAATATTGGGAAAGATCAGCTCGTCTGGTAAGAGAGGACGACCGAGCCAGAACTCGTAGAGGCAGACCCACAAAGGCAGCGCATGATATACGTCAAGTGCCGCATGCTCGTTATAAATGTCTGGATGTATCTCATAGGTATTACCTTTCAACAAAATGAGTTAGACATATACACGTTGCTGAAGGACATACTTTCAAGAGAGCACTCGTATTCACTTTTGTTCTGCCATCCCTTTCGATTCTCCAAGAACACGGTGAAGAAATGACTATATGGTGGATCGGGCTTGCGACAGTTCCAAGTGATATTAGCGCGCGTGAGCTTGCAGAGTTCGAAGTTTCTGGTTTAATTAGGTCATTTGGAGATATGAGAGCAAGTCGTTGACGTACCGTGTCCATAGAACAAATCCGGCAG
Source organism: Hymenopellis raphanipes (assembly GCA_036872995.1). NCBI lineage: Eukaryota > Fungi > Basidiomycota > Agaricomycetes > Agaricales > Physalacriaceae > Hymenopellis > Hymenopellis raphanipes. Next base: position 918,050 of record JAYMDG010000011.1, read on the forward strand.
TGAAGAAGGCACGCATCATGGCGTGCTCAAGGCACATCTCTGTCTGATCACGCGTCAAACGTCCTTGCGTTGCGATCTCAACTAGCTCGTCTGGACAGACTGCTCGGGAAGCAGCTAAGATAGCATCAATCTCTTCAACCCGAAAAGCTTCGGCATGGTTTCTCTTCGCACTCTCGCCACCCTCTTTGTCTCGCTTCTTAATGCTTTTAACGAGTTCCTGCACTTCAAACTGCTGTGCCGGATTTCCCGAGAATGTCTTCTTCTCTTCGTTGAATGAGTAGTCGCCGATAAATCCCGCTCTGATTATCAGATTGTTATTCACTCTGATGGGAGAAGCATACGACGTACCTGCGCCACATATCATTGAAAGCACTCATTATCTTATCTCCTGTCTGATGCTTCAACTCCTTGACAAAGCACTGGTCGACCAGATACAGTTCTAAGGCCTTCGAGGATAGATAGTTCGGCTTGTAATCGAAAGCGCTCTTCAGGACTTCGGTGTCTATTCCATCCGCGCTGTTGGTACCTGCATCTGAACGGTTCTTGCACGTTGCGGCAAGCCATACTTGGGCGCGTCGGATTACACTGTCATACTGTCCCTGTGTGTTCTTCGACCGACCATGCCGCTTCTTTGAAGTATCCCGCACAGTCTGGAGGTCTTCTAGGTTTGTATTACTGTCCTTTTTAGGTTTCTTGGTTCGTTTTTTGGACGGAGAATCTGAGGGCATGCTAGATGATGGCAAGAGAGGAGCCTCTGACAGTCGGTTATACTGTTTTACATTCCTTGCATTCATGATCGGCACAATATTCGTAAATTAGGCCGTCTGCGGCGCATTGAGGACCTACGTTCTGGCTATATACAACTAAATTGTTCACCACTACTTGTGTTAACTACAGAAGTTCATAATGTCCATAACTACAATGTCCGCTGATTCTCGATATCTTAGTTACTGTCCATGTCGATGTCCTCATCCTCGAATTTCAGAATGTCCATGTCATCATCTCTATTGCCATCCATGCCGCCAGAAATATCACCACTCTCGAGTTCATTATCCACAACCTTAGGCATGGTATCCCCTTCGTCGTCCGAGATGTCGATGACCTCGAGCGCGACATGCGCCACGGTTCTGCTAGGCGTAACATCCCCTTCGTCGTCCGAGATGTCGATAACCTCGAGCGCGACATGCGCCACGGTTCTACTAGGCGTAACATCCCCTTCGTCGTCCGAGATGTCGATAACCTCGAGTGTGGCATGCGCAACAGTTTGATTGGGCACAGCTTCCCCTTCGTCGTTCGAGATGGTAATGACTTCGCTGGCGACCTGACCCTGTACAGCCTTCCCTTCATTGTCGACCACGATAAGCTGGTTAGAGGTAGGGTGCTCCTCATCATCACTGTCATTATCATCGTGATCTACAGGACCAACTTGTAAGAGCTTGCGGGCATCCATAACACATGAAGCGTACCAAGAGAAGGAAGGACAGGTGCATAGTCTGTTGGAGCCGGGGGATTCTCGATTAAGCTGGGAAGAGCGTGGTAAACAACAACATGCGGAACATGGATCTTGTATTGTCGGAAGGAGCAGCCTTCAGAACGGCGAACGCGTTAATGTGAAAGATTTCATTCTTTTGAAGTTTCAGCTCCAAAAGGGAGAACGACGCGCTTGTCGCGTCAGGCGTCAGTTGCTTGCCGATAGAGACGAACATGTTCGATGAATACTAACAAATTCATGAGCTATCGATACTGCGATGAGGTAAAATCACGTACCGCGCTCAGGTAAAGGAGCTTATTGAAGTAGCCCGGGACCAAGTAGTCATGAAGAAATTTCCAAGTCGCTTCTCGCTTCGGCAGAATGTAGCGAGAATGGAGAGCCAGAATTGCATCAAGGTTGGGCACCCGAGGAAGGAAGTCGACATCCCAAGTTTCCGTTACCAACGGAGCCGCATATAATTGTACCACAGTGTAGACAGGAAATGTGTCGGGGATGTTTTGGGCGAGTGTGTGGAAGCAATTAGGCAGCATCCCGAAGCGTTGGTCTGCAGCTCATGGGCTAAAGCCTGGCGCCAAGCTTTACAGAAGTCCATGAAGTCCGTTGGCGAAAGACGGTGAAAGGCGTCGCGCAAATCGTCACCTAAAGAAGTTCGGGCGAGGCCGGCAGCAATGCCTTTTCCGCACCCATGAAGACCGTTCTACAGAGGTGTTAGAATTGAAAATGAGAGTAAACTGATGACATACCTGATCGTAGTCGCCCCCGACAAGCAGTGCGAACAGGAAAAGGCCACCCGGAGATATTCCAAGATTCTCGTTAATGCTCTTGCGCGAGTAGATCGTTAACGAGGGAAATGGAGCCTTGAGGTCCAGTCTAAACCAAGTGAGTATGAGAGGTTCAAGAATGAATGCATGAACTTGCCCTCGACCCAATGTACAGGTGCCAAAAATAAGCGCGTCACTGTCTTCGGTGATCACAAGGTCGATGAACTTGCGAAAGTTGAGGGCCGCCAACTCAGCCTCAGCCTCGCCGCGAGCCTACAAGAAAAGTTTAACAATCATATGACATTGAGCTCTGAAATGCGTACCGTTAGATGGTAGAAACCGAAGACACCAATCAACTCCTGGAAGCTCTCTACAAGCGAACCAGGAGAGTGAACAACTTTGCGACCACGTTTGAACTTGGGGCGGTCCGGGCCATCGAAGACGAAGACTGGTACAACGGCATAATTGAGCAGCTTGGAAAGGCGCCGAAGGAGCTCCTTTATTTCCGGATTCGAGCCCTTGTGAATGTGGTGCATGTTTCGACCATGTAGAATTTGCTGAATCCATAAGCTGGGCACAGATTAGTACAAGTAATCCGGATATTAGAAATAGGCCTACCATGCATCGATACCGACGATGATGTAGCCCCTCTCACGACGCTGCGCTAGAAATCCCTCCATGGCGGAAATCTCATGAAGAGACACTAGCCTCGCAGTCGGCAGGAGTTGCTGATAATTGTAAGCATCTTAGGGAGCGCGGACAGTAAATATTGCACTCACATCGTACAAACCTGGAATTCCCATGGTAGATGAGTGAGAAGAGAACGAACGTGTCTTAGATCACGGTTCTGATCATCGCAAGTAGGTGGTGAGCGGAGTAACGGTGGCGTGAATGAAGTTGCGCAGTGGATATACAGTTTCTCGCCGCCAGAGCACACTTGCCTAGTAGAGACATCTTGTTAATGGGCAGAATATCATGAGGTACTCAGCGAGACTCACCTGAGGTGACGCTGTATAGTTAGTATTCATGGACCGGGCAATAGGTGTAAGACTCGGCGCAGTGAGGTACAATATGCTAGTATCCGCTGATAGGCGCGACGAAGGATGGAGATGAGCGGGTAACAATCGGATTTGCAATAGAGATGGGAGAACAGCAGGACGCGACTCGCGAGAAACAATGGACGGCGTATCGTGGAGCTACGTGTCAATGGCCATGTTCACATCTGAAGGAAGGGGAGGGCTCGGTAGTAACATTGTCCAGTGCGGCATTGGTGGTAGCTACTTTAGCAGCCTTTTCCTTTGTATGGCTGAAAGAAAATGAGCGACGTGAAAGAGCGAGCAGACACGACGCGTACCAGTTTTGGAACGAGACCCGGACCACAGAGCATCATGTCGAGACGCGTAGAAAGCTCTGCGCATAGAGCAACCTTCTTGGTGTCGTGCTTGACGATGTCGTCGAGTATTTTGAACTAGCCGCCGGTGGTGCGCCATGCGAGGCTTGACCTCATTGGGGGTCTATTGGCCAAATGCGCGAAAATCAATGCCAGTGAGATCACCGCGCCGTGGGACAAGGTCGGAAAGCATAGTAGGTATTGTGGGGGTATGAAGGCTGAGAGTGGTAGTTCGACGGCGTGAGAAGTCAGAGGGTGAATATCTGAGGCTGAAGTTGAGCTGAAGATGGCGGATGGATACGAAGAGTGTGAGCATGTCACTCTCTGTGACAAGCACCTGACTGAGACGCGCTTCGCGAATATTGACCGGCCTCGTTTCTTGCCTCGTTTCCTGCCTCGTTCCCTATGGTAAGTGAAATAAGATCTGGTAAGTGATAAAATAACCATTATAACCATCAAAATAACCTGACAATAACAGGGCACTGAGGCGAGCCAGCTCAGAATACCCGCCAGTCCAACGCCAGTCCGTGTTAGGGATCTGATATTCACGCGGCGTGCGGCCTTGGTTCTTATGATAGGGCAGACAGACATCATTGCAGCTCATATACAGACTTTGTGACTTGTTGTATTCATTATTCCTACAAGTAGTATGCACTCGAACCTGTTCCGTTTAGACATGTAGTTTATCAAGATGCCAGAGCCTCTTTCACATATCGGGACGGGTCGACACCTTGAGATCAACAAGCGGGCAACGTGCCCTCCAGGTCTTCTTTTTTAAACGATCGATGCGGAGAGAGATGTTCAAGAAATATACAAAGTTCACCATGAGTGTATTGAATGACGCACTTCGCCCTACAGATTCAGGGATTCTGAGAGAGGTCGAAGTGCATCATAGAGTCATTTCAGCAGAGTGTTAGTAAGCCGGGGTGCTGTTGAAGTTCAACAGCACCCCGGCTTACTAGCTTAAGGCCGAACATAAGGCCGAAAAGAAGGAGGTAATCTGTCTATTCAGGGTGGCCAGCATCAACAATCGGGCTCTCGGTCTTTCCGATCAACGGTTCCGGCCTGGTCGTTCCAATATGGACGAGGAGGATCTCTCCAGATCTCTGCGATCTCTGTTTCAAGGTGCCGGTATTTCGAGCGTTATTTTCCCGTGAATAACTGTACTTACATTCGAGAGAATAACCTCCTTTATCCATATCGGGCAGGTCGATCGCCCTTGGCCCCACGCCGCGTTGCCGCGCGCGTGGGCACGCCGACCCTGCCGCTTAGGTGAGAGGACCCTTCGAGACCCTTCGGATGCTTCGATCCGGGCTCTATTCGGTGATGAGGCCCGCGTTCCACGCGATTATCGCCGTTGGCGATTAAGGCGCAAGCACCCACGTTTCTCTTCGCCGTCATTCGATATGAAACCCAGTTGGCCCGCTGTTCTCTCGCTTGCTGTCGCCGTTCGTTGTTCGTGCGCGACTTTCCAGTGGGAATGAGCCCTGTGATCGTGCCATCGTTGATTGGCCTCGACTGTCTTCGGAAATCCCTTTCTCTTTCAACCGGTGACGGTTCCACATGTTTGGCCAGACGACATTCTCAAGAGAGATGATATTCTCGAGAACAAAACTCAGTAGGGATACCAATATGTACGTGTGTAGACTACGAAACTATGATAACATTGCTAATTAGATGAGTCCAGTAGTAGTGTATAGTCTTTGTAGTTCCGAACCATCGTTGTCCATGTATTAATCCTAATCTTCACTATCCTCGTCAAGTGAGAAGTCCGAATCATCCATTGCTGCCGCCTTCTTAGCCCGTCGCTCCTCCGGTGCTCCGTTTATACTCGAGCGACCAACGCGATACTTCTTGCGGATGGCTTCGCATAGGTCGGCGTAACTTCGCTTCGCCTCAGGCCATTCCTTCTCAAACTGTTCTGCATCCGAACCAGCTCTAGTCATCTGTGAGCATGGTTCAACAAATGCAGTTCTGGAACTCACTTCTTAAAAGCAAAGGCTACCAGCTTTCGGCCGTTACGCGTGTTACCCATCCGTCCAGCAGCCCGGCCTTGATACCAACTCTTCGGCCAATCCTTCAGAGCATACCCGGTTGAGGGATCAATCTCGTTCCACTGTTTTACGGCCATTCGCCACGCCTCCTGTGGTTTTCCCCGTGGAAGATGCGGAATGACTGCCTTCCGGCTGTCTTGTTGCATCGCTGTTTCCATGTTCATCGTAATGGGAGGCGCCTGAACTGCAAAGGTGGTTTGAATGGGTGCCTGATGATAATATCCAGTGATTGGTGCGACCGGTTGGGATACGGTCGCTCCACGAGGAGGAGGAACATGCTGTGAATACTCTTGGGTTCGAATTCCCGCGTTGAAAGTTTCGTTCTGATGGATAGTCGCAAATTGGGCACTATTGTTTGGAACACCAGCAGAAGGCCAATAGGGAGGCAATGAAGTAACGGGAAGCCCGACTGGGGAAGGATACTGATGTGTGGGCTGGAACAGTTGCGGTTGGAGAAGAGCATGATAAGACGGTCTGAAAGCACCGTGCATAGAAGAAGGAGCAGTTTGTACAACGGCTGCGTTGCACTGATAGATCATGGTAGTCAGGTTCTGTGCGAACGATTGGAATACGGCGTTTGACACTGGCGCATGTGCCTTCTGTTCACCTAGAAATACATCAGCGCGATCGGCGCGACCTGGATCTAACGCGTCGCCGTAGCTTTCTTCATACTTGGATAACGAGTCGAGCAGATATTTCATGAGTGTATCAACCTAGGAGTGTGAGTGAGTACTACAATAACCAGGATACAGTTTTGACTGACCGTTTCACCTTCAGCCCAACCGCCCCACCAACGAACCTTTCGTAAGGACCAGCGTCGACCAACCTTATCCCACATGAATCGGAACTGGGCTCCACCTCGACGAAGAGAATGTGTCGTAAATGTACGCTTTAATCCAGCTGCAAGCGCAAATTTCGTGATAAGAGCTTGAATTGTATTCTGAGGTATGATTGTACGCGTTTGGATAAGCCCGTGAACTCCAATATTGGGAAAGATCAGCTCGTCTGGTAAGAGAGGACGACCGAGCCAGAACTCGTGAGAGGCAGACCCACAAAGGCAGCGCATGATATACGTCAAGTGCCGCATGCTCGTTATAAATGTCTGGATGTATCTCATAGGTATTACCTTTCAACAAAATGAGTTAGACATATACACGTTGCTGAAGGACATACTTTCAAGAGAGCACTCGTATTCACTTTTGTTCTGCCATCCCTTTCGATTCTCCAAGAACACGGTGAAGAAATGACTATATGGTGGATCGGGCTTGCGACAGTTCCAAGTGATATTAGCGCGCGTGAGCTTGCAGAGTTCGAAGTTTCTGGTTTAATTAGGTCATTTGGAGATATGAGAGCAAGTCGTTGACGTACCGTGTCCATAGAACAAATCCGGCAGTGAAGAAGGCACGCATCATGGCGTGCTCAAGGCACATCTCTGTCTGATCACGCGTCAAACGTCCTTGCGTTGCGATCTCAACTAGCTCGTCTGGACAGACTGCTCGGGAAGCAGCTAAGATAGCATCAATCTCTTCAACCCGAAAAGCTTCGGCATGGTTTCTCTTCGCACTCTCGCCACCCTCTTTGTCTCGCTTCTTAATGCTTTTAACGAGTTCCTGCACTTCAAACTGCTGTGCCGGATTTCCCGAGAATGTCTTCTTCTCTTCGTTGAATGAGTAGTCGCCGATAAATCCCGCTCTGATTATCAGATTGTTATTCACTCTGATGGGAGAAGCATACGACGTACCTGCGCCACATATCATTGAAAGCACTCATTATCTTATCTCCTGTCTGATGCTTCAACTCCTTGACAAAGCACTGGTCGACCAGATACAGTTCTAAGGCCTTCGAGGATAGATAGTTCGGCTTGTAATCGAAAGCGCTCTTCAGGACTTCGGTGTCTATTCCATCCGCGCTGTTGGTACCTGCATCTGAACGGTTCTTGCACGTTGCGGCAAGCCATACTTGGGCGCGTCGGATTACACTGTCATACTGTCCCTGTGTGTTCTTCGACCGACCATGCCGCTTCTTTGAAGTATCCCGCACAGTCTGGAGGTCTTCTAGGTTTGTATTACTGTCCTTTTTAGGTTTCTTGGTTCGTTTTTGGACGGAGAATCTGAGGGCATGCTAGATGATGGCAAGAGAGGAGCCTCTGACAGTCGGTTATACTGTTTTACATTCCTTGCATTCATGATCGGCACAATATTCGTAAATTAGGCCGTCTGCGGCGCATTGAGGACCTACGTTCTGGCTATATACAACTAAATTGTTCACCACTACTTGTGTTAACTACAGAAGTTCATAATGTCCATAACTACAATGTCCGCTGATTCTCGATATCTTAGTTACTGTCCATGTCGATGTCCTCATCCTCGAATTTCAGAATGTCCATGTCATCATCTCTATTGCCATCCATGCCGCCAGAAATATCACCACTCTCGAGTTCATTATCCACAACCTTAGGCATGGTATCCCCTTCGTCGTCCGAGATGTCGATGACCTCGAGCGCGACATGCGCCACGGTTCTGCTAGGCGTAACATCCCCTTCGTCGTCCGAGATGTCGATAACCTCGAGCGCGACATGCGCCACGGTTCTACTAGGCGTAACATCCCCTTCGTCGTCCGAGATGTCGATAACCTCGAGTGTGGCATGCGCAACAGTTTGATTGGGCACAGCTTCCCCTTCGTCGTTCGAGATGGTAATGACTTCGCTGGCGACCTGACCCTGTACAGCCTTCCCTTCATTATCGACCACGATAAGCTGGTTAGAGGTAGGGTGCTCCTCATCATCACTGTCATTATCATCGTGATCTACAGGACCAACTTGTAAGAGCTTGCGGGCATCCATAACACATGAAGCGTACCAAGAGAAGGAAGGACAGGTGCATAGTCTGTTGGAGCCGGGGGATTCTCGATTAAGCTGGGAAGAGCGTGGTAAACAACAACATGCGGAACATGGATCTTGTATTGTCGGAACGGAGCAGCCTTCAGAACGGCGAACGCGTTAATGTGAAAGATTTCATTCTTTTGAAGTTTCAGCTCCAAAAGGGAGAACGACGCGCTTGTCGCGTCAGGCGTCAGTTGCTTGCCGATAGAGACGAACATGTTCGATGAATACTAACAAATTCATGAGCTATCGATACTGCGATGAGGTAAAATCACGTACCGCGCTCAGGTAAAGGAGCTTATTGAAGTAGCCCGGGACCAAGTAGTCATGAAGAAATTTCCAAGTCGCTTCTCGCTTCGGCAGAATGTAGCGAGAATGGAGAGCCAGAATTGCATCAAGGTTGGGCACCCGAGGAAGGAAGTCGACATCCCAAGTTTCCGTTACCAACGGAGCCGCATATAATTGTACCACAGTGTAGACAGGAAATGTGTCGGGGATGTTTTGGGCGAGTGTGTGGAAGCAATTAGGCAGCATCTCCGAAGCGTTGGTCTGCAGCTCATGGGCTAAAGCCTGGCGCCAAGCTTTACAGAAGTCCATGAAGTCCGTTGGCGAAAGACGGTGAAAGGCGTCGCGCAAATCGTCACCTAAAGAAGTTCGGGCGAGGCCGGCAGCAATGCCTTTTCCGCACCCATGAAGACCGTTCTACAGAGGTGTTAGAATTGAAAATGAGAGTAAACTGATGACATACCTGATCGTAGTCGCCCCCGACAAGCAGTGCGAACAGGAAAAGGCCACCCGGAGATATTCCAAGATTCTCGTTAATGCTCTTGCGCGAGTAGATCGTTAACGAGGGAAATGGAGCCTTGAGGTCCAGTCTAAACCAAGTGAGTATGAGAGGTTCAAGAATGAATGCATGAACTTGCCCTCGACCCAATGTACAGGTGCCAAAAATAAGCGCGTCACTGTCTTCGGTGATCACAAGGTCGATGAACTTGCGAAAGTTGAGGGCCGCCAACTCAGCCTCAGCCTCGCCGCGAGCCTACAAGAAAAGTTTAACAATCATATGACATTGAGCTCTGAAATGCGTACCGTTAGATGGTAGAAACCGAAGACACCAATCAACTCCTGGAAGCTCTCTCAAGCGAACCAGGAGAGTGAACAACTTTGCGACCACGTTTGAACTTGGGGCGGTCCGGGCCATCGAAGACGAAGACTGGTACAACGGCATAATTGAGCAGCTTGGAAAGGCGCCGAAGGAGCTCCTTTATTTCCGGATTCGAGCCCTTGTGAATGTGGTGCATGTTTCGACCATGTAGAATTTGCTGAATCCATAAGCTGGGCACAGATTAGTACAAGTAATCCGGATATTAGAAATAGGCCTACCATGCATCGATACCGACGATGATGTAGCCCCTCTCACGACGCTGCGCTAGAAATCCCTCCATGGCGGAAATCTCATGAAGAGACACTAGCCTCGCAGTCGGCAGGAGTTGCTGATAATTGTAAGCATCTTAGGGAGCGCGGACAGTAAATATTGCACTCACATCGTACAAACCTGGAATTCCCATGGTAGATGAGTGAGAAGAGAACGAACGTGTCTTAGATCACGGTTCTGATCATCGCAAGTAGGTGGTGAGCGGAGTAACGGTGGCGTGAATGAAGTTGCGCAGTGGATATACAGTTTCTCGCCGCCAGAGCACACTTGCCTAGTAGAGACATCTTGTTAATGGGCAGAATATCATGAGGTACTCAGCGAGACTCACCTGAGGTGACGCTGTATAGTTAGTATTCATGGACCGGGCAATAGGTGTAAGACTCGGCGCAGTGAGGTACAATATGCTAGTATCCGCTGATAGGCGCGACGAAGGATGGAGATGAGCGGGTAACAATCGGATTTGCAATAGAGATGGGAGAACAGCAGGACGCGACTCGCGAGAAACAATGGACGGCGTATCGTGGAGCTACGTGTCAATGGCCATGTTCACATCTGAAGGAAGGGAGGGCTCGGTAGTAACATTGTCCAGTGCGGCATTGGTGGTAGCTACTTTAGCAGCCTTTTCCTTTGTATGGCTGAAAGAAAATGAGCGACGTGAAAGAGCGAGCAGGCACGACGCGTACCAGTTTTGGAACGAGACCCGGACCACAGAGCATCATGTCGAGACGCGTAGAAAGCTCTGCGCATAGAGCAACCTTCTTGGTGTCGTGCTTGACGATGTCGTCGAGTATTTTGAACTAGCCGCCGGTGGTGCGCCATGCGAGGCTTGACCTCATTGGGGGTCTATTGGCCAAATGCGCGAAAATCAATGCCAGTGAGATCACCGCGCCGTGGGACAAGGTCGGAAAGCATAGTAGGTATTGTGGGGGTATGAAGGCTGAGAGTGGTAGTTCGACGGCGTGAGAAGTCAGAGGGTGAATATCTGAGGCTGAAGTTGAGCTGAAGATGGCGGATGGATACGAAGAGTGTGAGCATGTCACTCTCTGTGACAAGCACCTGACTGAGACGCGCTTCGCGAATATTGACCGGCCTCGTTTCTTGCCTCGTTTCCTGCCTCGTTCCCTATGGTAAGTGAAATAAGATCTGGTAAGTGATAAAATAACCATTATAACCATCAAAATAACCTGACAATAACAGGGCACTGAGGCGAGCCAGCTCAGAATACCCGCCAGTCCAACGCCAGTCCGTGTTAGGGATCTGATATTCACGCGGCGTGCGGCCTTGGTTCTTATGATAGGGCAGACAGACATCATTGCAGCTCATATACAGACTTTGTGACTTGTTGTATTCATTATTCCTACAAGTAGTATGCACTCGAACCTGTTCCGTTTAGACATGTAGTTTATCAAGATGCCAGAGCCTCTTTCACATATCGGGACGGGTCGACACCTTGAGATCAACAAGCGGGCAACGTGCCCTCCAGGTCTTCTTTTTTAAACGATCGATGCGGAGAGAGATGTTCAAGAAATATACAAAGTTCACCATGAGTGTATTGAATGACGCACTTCGCCCTACAGATTCAGGGATTCTGAGAGAGGTCGAAGTGCATCATAGAGTCATTTCAGCAGAGTGTTAGTAAGCCGGGGTGCTGTTGAAGTTCAACAGCACCCCGGCTTACTAGCTTAAGGCCGAACATAAGGCCGAAAAGAAGGAGGTAATCTGTCTATTCAGGGTGGCCAGCATCAACAATCGGGCTCTCGGTCTTTCCGATCAACGGTTCCGGCCTGGTCGTTCCAATATGGACGAGGAGGATCTCTCCAGATCTCTGCGATCTCTGTTTCAAGGTGCCGGTATTTCGAGCGTTATTTTCCCGTGAATAACTGTACTTCTTTACGCCTCTTCACAGCTGAGCACAGCTAAGCACGGCTCACACCAGTTCACCCGGCTGAGCCCAGAGCCTGTTCTTACTGGGACGTTGAAGGCGCTAGGATTCCTGATTCAGGACCAGATACAGGCACAATGAATTGCACGCACTTGCTCTTGCCATCCGCAAGTCAACGTGTGCTTCACATTTCGGACGATAGTGTTATCCGACGAAGCCTGCTTTGCGGGAACTCTGTTTTACCTCACTAGACGAGATGAAGGGGAGCTCCGACCGGTATGTTTTCACGAAGTATTAACACCCTTCCGCGACGAGCTCTCGGAAACATGATGTTTATTTGTTTGTGGCAGCGATGCAGCCTGCCAGTGAACGGCATAAGGTCAAATAGCTAGTTGTGTTCATGTCGCTTTCTCATTTTCTCCGGTTTGCATATCTCTCAATTTCTCTACCCAAGTAAGCTTTTCATCGCCTACTGTTGGTGTAACGACAAACGCCAGCGACAGCCAACTAATTCGGGACGCTAGGAATGCATGCGTGGTATTCAACGAGTCAAAAGTCTATTGGAGAACATGAACAATCATTACAATCAGTGCTTTCGTTAATTTTTGGTACAATGCAGTCTATAGGTCAGTAAACATTCGGATACAAACGTTGATTTACTTCTTCTCTTCCTCCCACTACTTCTTGAGCAACGCGGGCGCGGTGTGGCCAGCAGACAGTCCCTTGTCGCCGGCGTACGTGGCACCAGAGCCAGCGAGCTCCTCCCTAGGAGACCAGTTAGTCGAAGTTGTGATTAATAGTTTTTCAAAGAAACACGTACTCAATGCGGAGAAGAGCATTGTACTTGGCAACACGCTCACTCCTAGCAGGCGCACCAGTCTTGATCTGTCCGACACCGAGGGCGACGACGAGGTCGGCAATGAAAGTGTTCTCAGTCTCACCGCTACGGTGGGACATCATCACACCCCAACCATCCGATTGCGAGAGCTGAGCACTAGAAACAAATCAGAACCTATGGGTATATGACATAGGGAGCGAACGCACGCTTGGATGGACTCGGAAATGGTGCCGATCTGGTTGACCTTGAGGAGGAGACCGTTGCAAGCCTTCTTCTCAATGGCGGTCTTGATGCGTAGAGGGTTGGTCACAGTCAAATCGTCACCGACAATCTGGATGCCACTCTTGGCGGTAAAGTGGGTCCACGCCTCCCAGTCATCCTGGTCAAAGGGATCCTCAATGGAGACGATGGGGTACTTGGCGACATAGCTGAGGTAGAGGTCGGCGAGTTCGACACCAGTGATCCACTTGGTGGGGTCCGAGTTGGGGTTCTTGAAGTCCAAGTCGTACTTGCCCTCCTTGTAGAACTCGGAAGACGCGACATCAAGAGCAATCTTGATCTTGCCCTCGTATCCAGCCTTCTTGATGGCCTCCGAGAGAAGTTCGAGCGATTCCTCGGCTCCGGAGACGTTGGGGGCAAATCCACCTTCGTCACCAACATTGACGGCTAATAAAGTAGTATAGCACGAGCAAGGACACCTTGTAGATTAATGATCAACGTACCATCAATGCCGTACTTGGCGCTGATGACCTTTTTGAGAGTGTGGTATGTCTCAGTACCGATCTTCATCGCCTCCGTGAAGGACGACGCGCCAGTCGGGAGCAGCATGAATTCTTGGAACGCAAGCTTGTTTCCAGCATGGGATCCACCGTTGATGACGTTGAAAGCAGGGCAGGGAAGGACAAAGGGAGCCTTGACGCCAGCGAGGTCAGCCAAGTGCTGGTAGAGCGGAACACCCTTCTCAGCAGCGGCAGCCTCAGAAACAGCCATCGAGACACCAAGGATAGCGTTGGCACCAAGCTTGCCCTTGTTGGGCGTTCCATCGAGCTTGATGAGGAAATCGTCAATGTCCTTCTGCGCGGTGACCTGGAGGCCCGATTTGATCAGTTCGGGGGCGATGATGGTGTTCACATTGGCAACAGCCTTGGTAACACCTGTAAAAAGTAAAAAAAATCAGAGTACTACGAAATTCAATGCAAAACAGACCTTTGCCGACGTAGCTGCTCTTGTCACCATCGCGAAGCTCGACAGCCTCATGGATACCGGTCGACGCACCGGACGGCACAGCAGCGCGGAAACGACCTAGCACAAAATCTATATCAGAATCCATCGCACCACCCCAGGATAAGTAAAGACCCACCCTTGGACGTGAAAAGGTCGACCTCGACGGTGGGGTTACCGCGAGAGTCAAAGATCTACGCGACGCTCAACAACGAGCACCGCGACGACAGACACCCACATACCTGGCGGGCTTGGATTTTGGTGATAGACATGGTGGTAAAAGGCAAGGAGCCGTGGACCGAGTTCCAGCGGGTCTAATGAAGCCTCGCCAATTTTCCCACGCGGCCTTGATCGGCTTAACTCGCGTTCTCGTTGCGTTCTCGCCCCATAGATCAGCAAGAAATACTACTTGTTGCTATTGGGCGTCAGAAATGCCGTGTGCCTTTCGCATACGCTCCTCCTCTCCCGAGATCATCAAGTCCTAGGTAAGCCCAATACAGCATACTCATATTCGCGTGGCAATCTAATCTTGATCTAATCCACTCCCCCAACATTCCGACAAGGAATGCCCGCCGACAAGCAAGAGACGGGAAAGTGCCTTTGAAACACGTCTGACATTTAGGACGACGCGACGTTTCTCTTGTCACTTCTGCGGACTGTTCTTCCGGACTCAAGCGGATAGCGGCTTTACCACTTTGGTATACAATTAGCGTGTACCATTTCAGCATAACATGTCAGGAGACTTACTGCATTTATATTTGAATGGAGGGCAGGTTATGATGGTGGGTGTCGGCGATTGCTTGAAATGCTCCGTATATACATCCTTCAACACGACAGGACACGACCGCTCCAAGGAAAGTGTGACAACTGGACCCAAACGCGTTTGCCGTTTACGCTCACGTTGAGCTCTGCATGACTGCTGCGACGTCGGCGCCGTGAAGAGACGAGAATTTCGGAGGCAGTGACCTCCGCCAAGCGGCACTGGTGCGTTGTTGGAAAAGGCAGTAAGCGAAAACTGACTATTTGTATCCCGGTTCAGAGACGGACAGTGAAACGGATTCCAGTCACGTCGCGTCTAATTCACGCGGCGCCGGATGTCTCGGTGGACACAGCGGCGCTTCCCATTCCATACTGGTCAGCGAAACGCCATCTCGTATGCCGCCATCCGACGCTCACAGACTACCAGTGGCTGTCTGGAACATGTCTGAGTCCTTTCCTTCCGCGATGCTGTCAAGATCATCCGGAACGACGAGCTTAAGGTCTCAATTCATCCAGAATCGGAATCGGAATCGTGCCTCCTCGAGGTGTTGCTCGCCGCAGGGCAAAAAGTTCGTAAAATTGAACTTGTTATATGGCTTGAATCAGTCTTCGTCTTGGTAACGGTCAGTCTTGCTATTTCTTTGAATGTTGCACCTGCTCGATTCGTCTAGAATTGGAGTCGGTCTTGCCCGACGTTCCGACTGACGTGGCGATGAGGTCCCGAGAGACGGCGCTGCATAGGCTTGAGGTTCGTGCATCTTAACGTCTCTGCGTGTATCCAGCTAACATTCAAGTCAGTCCCCTCGAAGACTCGGAATGGATCCACGCCAGCACGTCACATCCAAGCCCAGTCAAATGGAAACAGATTCTTTGGCTTTGGTCGCTCACCGCGGGGCAAAAAATGTCAGGCGAATTTGTCTCTATTTCTGATGTAAATCTGACAGTTTTCGCGTTAGTTAGTCTTCACCTTGGAAACGGTGAACTGTACCTTTGTCTTCACCGCGATACACGCTCGATTTCTTCAGAATTGGATTCGAAGTCGCCCGACGCGGGGGCCGATGGTAGACATGACGGCGGGGCACTGAGAAATAGGCGGCTTGAGCTCGGTTCGCTTGAGGTTCGCACATCTTAACATCTTCGCTGGTATCCAGCTAACAATGTCAGTTCACTCGACCAGACTTCGTACGGCACCTTCTACCTTCAGTTCATGACCGAAACGGATCCTTCAGCTTCAGGTAGCGAGATGTCGCTCACCGCGCGGCAAAAGGGTCAGTAAACTTTTTGAGGTCAGTTCCGAGGTCAATTCGCGATGAAACAGTGAGATTACCTCCAATTTGGCTGTCGTACCCGCTCAACTGCTCCAGACCCAAGCTCAGGATGGTAGAATACACTACGGGTGGAGAACGTGAACGAAAGCATAACGACTTTGATTCTAGGAGTGTCGGTAAGGTTATCAATTCATCCGTCTATACTAAACCAGGCCACCTGCGATTTGAAGCATCAGTTACATGTCATAGATCAATAATACAGGTACATACACTTACTTTCTAAGCACGAGAGCGCGGCTGAATTTAGTCCAGAACGAGAAGAGAGACACAGCGCCATGTAACGACGCAACGACGCACTTGATGAAGATCTGGAGGTGATGGTTCAAGAGAAGGAGCCGTGGACCGTAGCGCGGAAAGAACTCGTGCCCTGCGCGACGAGTGTCCGCCATTTCTATCACCTGAATCATGTCATTTAAAGTTTGTGAACTGCGAATTTCCAAAAACTTGAAGCCCTGGTTGGTGCTAACGGTCCGCTTCCCTGGTGGTGGCGTTTTCTTCTATATTGATCATATGGAAGTGAATCTTGATTCGGTCTCTGTTTCGTTTTTGCGCCCCTTACGCTCCCTTACGAATGATATAAGAACTTGAAGAGGGTTTCCATGACGGTCTTTGCAGTATCATCGTCATGTCCGAGGCTGTCGATGTAGGGTTCAAGACTGAGCAGCCGTGGGTGTCTTCCCCAAGTCTTCTTGATACTTACTTACGAGCTCGTGGTTAATGTAGGTTTGTCCCTCTGGAGATTACACGAGGCGATGTTATGCTTGGGTCAATCGCTTTCGGGTTCTATGCAAGTATCCATACTACGTTCATGGGGATTACTTGCGTTCTCATCGTGACTCGTGAGGCTAGTTTGGGTTTGTGATCTACGTGTTTTGGACGGCTGTCAAGGAGACGCGTCGGGCCTCGAGGGTATGTAGGCGCGCTAACTGTGGCCGGCCACTAAAGCTACTACTAGTTTTCGGCCTACATCTTCATGGTATGGCTAGAAATCTTGGCCAATACGACATATGCGGTACGCCTCCGAGTCGAGCTCTCAACATTGAACCGAATACTTACTTGTATATGTACATAGATCATTGCCTGGCTTTACCTGTGCGTAATATATCCGTCGACGGGGAGCTCGGCGCGGATGAATCTGACATACTTAACGGCAGAGCGGAACATATACCGCCCAGTATATGGTTCTTCCTCGCCTGTATCATCTGCTGGATTGCACAGGTCAGCCCACCCACCATTGGAAATCGCGGCCGACGGTCCCACTGATATTTATACTCAGGTGCAATGTCTGATGCTCATCATAGTCAATCGACTGTGTATTCTGTTCTCGAGCCCAAGGAAGCGGGTGGGTTTTTCGTTTTCATCTGGCCGCGACAAGTTGGGGATCTCATTCAATCCGGATTCAATAGGCACTTCTCAAGTACTCTGTAGCAGGACTTGTTACCTTGATATCGATATCCACGGCTTGTATCTGTGAGTCGGTCGTTTCCTTGTCGAGTGTGTATCTCATGGTCACATCGTTTGAAGGGATCCCTGCTCAGTTACAGATTAACCACACGTACATCAATGTAGGAGATTCTTCGTATTTGCGGAAGTTGGGATCTGAACGTGCGATTGGCAGACGAACAAGTGGTATGACCGGTTCGAGAAGAGTGTTTATCTTGGTAAGTACCACACGGATGGGGGGAGGGACTAATGAAGGACGACTGCAGTACTCGATCTCGCCCTCAACATCCTCTTCATTCGATTGGTCAAAGGGCGGCTAGTTGATCACGGTTTGACGAAGTATGATAAAGTCATGAAGTGAGTGTATCCTGCCGCTTGTTTCTCGCGTCTTCTTAACTGTTTGAACTGTGAAGGTTCAACCAGAACATCATCATTATATCGATCGGGATGGATGTCCTCTTGCTTGGGGTGACGGCGCTGCGGAATCCTTTCGTGTACACTCAGGTGGGTCCTTGCGTGACGGTGCGGGTGCTCCATGCTCAATGTTCATACCTTGTATGTACTACGTAGTTCCACCCCATCACCTACATCGTGAAGCTGCAGATCGAGATGACCATGTCCCAGCTACTCATTAGAGTCGCCCGGTCCACTGGCATCAATGTCTACAACGAGGAGAAGGGGCACGTCAGCACGGAAAGCCTTAGCTACGGTCATGGCACTGGCGCTAATGCACGATCGCAAGGGCCTGTGTGAGTATTGCGTCTCCCCCGCCCCAGACAATGCTGACATGAAGGCTGCGACAGAGCTGTCCACATCGATACGCACATATACGCTCATGGTGGGGATGAGTTTGGTTAGTGTCTGGTCCGCTTTAACGATGCAAAGACTTATTACCATAGAAATGGACAACCGCGATAGTAAACCGACGGCGCAAGGATCGGAGTCTAATAGAGAGGATATCAAAATAAAAGACTCGACACCGGTTTAACTGGCTATCATCCCGCTGTTTGCTGCACCTCATTGTACTATACTATACTATAAACGCTCGTTTAATGATATGCGTCTGCTCGATGCTTTTGAGAACCTTTCGACAATCACGTGGTACGCGCACGAAGGGCGATCATCGATCACGTGTGCCGACGGGTCTTTTCTTGCCACCATCATGGGGATCGCAAAGCGCCTTCTCCGCGACTGGGTAAAAAACGCGCACATTCCTCCTGCCGTCCCCGCGCCTGTTCATGTCCCAAAGCCCACGATCGAGGTCCCCACCCATGTAGTGTTCTTCAAATCCTCTTCCAAAATCAACTATCCCAGGCTTGAACCAGTCCTTGATACCTACGGCGGGCTCTCAAGGCTATACCTAGCTCCTTCGAAGAAAGCAGCGCTCGCGGAGTACACCGATCAGGAAGCTGCGGATCGCCTGAACGCGGAGAGAATTGGGATGCTTACAGGCGACGAGAATTTCCAGATCGTGGACAATCTCGCGATAGAGGACGTGACGCACGTACAGCCGTCCAAGGCCCTCCGGATTACCCAGGTGCATTCGTCCGCACGTAAGAACCCGCGCTTACTCGTGGACGTGTTGAGGCTGTTTGATGTGGCTAGGGTTTATCAGCGTGCGTTCCCAAATGCTATTCTTCTGGGCGTATGTTTTGAACTGTGCGTGTATATATTTATTATAGGCACGGATAGAGGCCTGGCGTATGCCTTCTTTGATAGTCAAGAAGGCGCGGATGTGGCACTTGCACAGATGTGGTCCAAGGAAGGAGTCAGCCTACACAATATCAGGATGCATGGCAACTATATTCCTACAGGCCACCCTGGTGGTCCTCATTGTGAGTTCACGTTGCATCCGTTATGTGCTCCTGCGCTTATTCCGTGTACAAAAGGGCGCGTAGCTAGAGCGTAGCCGCGCTTATACTTCATTGACTCGCCACGGTTAAGGATGACAAGCGATATCTGGCTCAATTGCCCTTTCTGTCTCGTCTGTACGACTCGACGAGGGCTCGCCAGAACAGCCGCACGTTGGCTGTCGACACTGTTCTACTTATATTCCATTCTACTATAGAATATACGACCGAGGGTCGGCGGTTTTTGGTTCTTTTGGTGTAACAATGACTTTTTTCCCTCTTTTGTATGTCTTTATATGGTTAAAAAGTTCTGCCTTGGTGAGCACCTCTAACAATGGACAACTGTCGAGAGGTGTTTACTTAGACGTGATACCAGGCGATTTACGTCCTTCAAGAAAACCTAATAACTGTATATCGACGCCATATGATCACAAAGTCATCGCGGATGGACTCGACTCGACTTTTCATGTCGGCGTTATCCGTCCATTGAAGAGTCAATATAGCAGGCCTCCCATCTCTTAGGAGATACATCTCATGGGAACCTCGTGTTCACAATAGCCTTGCAATCCATTGTGCTGAGTGTACATTCTTTTACTTAAGTATTTCATCACTCCACTCCGAGATTTTCCAGATGAACAATGAATTTACAGCGTAAGACGAATGCGGACGATTCGCCCCTCAAGGCCTCGCACGCGACACCAATTGTTTCGGGCGTTGAGTTGATGGATTGCTTCAAAATTGCCATAAGAGGTAGCTGTTGACCCCAATTGATGGCCTAAACACAAGCCAACACATGGATTGCTTACCATATCTGTCTATATCCATGCCCAATTGACCTAGCACAACATCCAAGGGGGTTCGTATAAAGTTCGGTTGGGACAACCATGACGGACACAACATTTCCCGCCCAACATGGTCAACGAAAACACTCCCCTCCGCCGCCGCAACTTCTCTATTCGCCATTTGTCTGGCCACGTCCAGCGGCGGTACAATGCGTACAAAAATCACCAGACCATCGCCCCCGGCAACCTCTCGCGCAAGCGCAAGCAGCGCAAGGTTAGGGCTCATAACAACATCACTCTCAAAGTGAAGACATTCATCACCTCCTCCATCCCGACGCAGCCGAAGCAGGAGGCACTAGTCCCCGTTCTCCTTCCCCGCCAGCTGATGCGCTCAGAGCCGCTGTCGGAAGATGTTACCATCCCCGAGATGGAAAATACGCCGGCCCAATTCGTGCGCGACAGCCTCGCCACCTGCGGCCCGCGGCTGTTCCGCGACCTCTCCATGGCGCAGACCCACGTCGACGCCGCCAACGCTCAGGCCATCCCCACCTCCATCAAGGTCACCGTTCCGGGCTCTGAAGCTCGCCCAACCCACGTCCTCGCCGCTTTCGCGCCCAAGACATCCAATGTGACCCTTTTCCCCGTGCACGACGTCGTCCTCGCCGCCCATTGCCAGAATTATCCCCGCATGGTCGTCTCGGAGCCTCTCCCAGCCGATCATGTCCCCGTGCAGCCGTTCTGCATCCCCCATCCGGCTTCGTACGCTCCTCTATCGCAGTACCTATACACCCACCGCCAGGACATGCTTTTCTCCACCCTCTGTGCACCCACACCCGCGCCCAAATTCTTTCCTTCCGAGGCTCATGTGTCGAGCTCCGAGCCGCTTTCTCTATCGAAAGAGGACATGCGGGCGTTTGCTCGTGAGCTATCCGAGACGTATACGCAACACAAGCTACTGCAGTCTATCAGCTCGATACACGGGTTGTATAAGAACGTCGTTGCGCTTGGGATACATGACGATGGGTTGTGGGAGGTCCTGGATGTCCTTTGGGGTGTGTACCTCACTGCTGTGGGGTGGAAAGTCGAGGGCATCGCGACTGGCGAGGTGCTCCCCAATTTTTCTTCGGAAGATTGATTTCCTTTACCATGCTTCATGCGCATTTCCTTTTTTTCTTGACTCTCATGCACACATCCTTATACCCTCGCAATTATCATTATGTTAGTTAGATATGTACCTTACTGTTTACTACTATGGGGAGAAAGAAGAAATCCAAACACACTTGTATAAACGAACTGGTCGGTGTGAACATTTGAACACTTGAGAGACTTGTCTTAAGTATTATCTACTGATTATTTAGATTTAGACAGATATTAAAGAAACTACACCGTTTCGTGGTCTCGTGTTCCAAAGCACTTGCTTCTTTGCATTGTCAACCATATCCATACCCATCACCCAACCATTCATCCTTCTGCACTCTCAACGATGTACGCACAATCTGCATCCTCCCCTTGCTTTTCTCACTTCCCAACGACTTCGGCGGCTTCGGTTCGGCAAACGCGCAGCGAATGACGTAGTCCGACCTCAAGGCTCTGTGGCGTATCGGTTAATAGTCGCAGCAGTCATCACCTCAAATGCCGAAGGGTGCACACATTTTTTGGTATCAAAGAACATTGATTTGGAAAATCCGTCGTCGACAACAGCCCTCTGCTGATATTGGGTGCAGTCAGCTACGACACATTTGAGACCTCACTGTCCCAACTTGGCTATAGGTTCAGTCTGGCATGTCATGTCGGAGAGGGTTTTTGACGCACCCACCATACGACCACGTCGCAGACGGTTAACTGTTTCTACCTGCTTTAGAGCAGCTGCAAGGGCTATCATCATACATTGGCCCGCCCTCGCAGTTACTCTTAGGCCCTTTTATGGCACCACATGACATCCATCTTGCGCGCTGATTAGCAGAGCACAATTTGGGGCCCATCGTCGCATCGACGGGCTCAGATTAGGTACATAACGAAGAATAAACTCTCGTTGTTGGGCGAGTGAGTCATCTTACGTTGCTCACGATGTATCTGCATTCAACTGTTCAGACTGTCAGGTCTCGAGAGGACTCCGAAACTACTAATACTGTACTATACTACTAATAGTACATTGCTCAAGATGTATATTTGATCCAAAAGCAATATTCCTGGCCCCGGTAATTCAGGGCGGAGCGAAGCGAAGCGGACTCTTGTTAATAATCAATTTTTCTCTTAACTTCCATGATCCCGCACCTCTGTGCACGTCGATTACCGCAGACATTCCTGCACTGCAGGCGCACCTTCACCACACTCACACGCGAAGTGCACCTACTGACATCCGACCCCATACGGCACCCGGACCTCAAAGCGGGCCTTGACAAGTACGGCGAGATCACCACGCTCTGGCACAACGCGCGCGTTTCCATCGTCGAGTTCCGCCACAAGGACGCGGCGGACAAGCTCGCTGCAGAAAAGCCGTTTAGTGTGGGCGACGTGACAGTGACGCCTATTCCCGCGAGCTACGCGCCCGAGGTCGTCAAGCTCCCGAAGAACAAGGCGCCTGCGCTCGATCCCGAAGCTCCGAAGAGCAGAGAGCTGAGGCTGGAGAATGTGCCCGTGTCGTATGGCGCTGATCCCGAGATGGTGCTCAATTTGTTGAAGCGATTTGATGTGGTTTCTGTAGAGATGTGTGCGTCGTCGCGTCATTGCTTTGGGCCTCGCTCACTTATGTTGCATGCTAGTAACGTTTAATGAAGCAAAATTCTTCCGGCCTTGGGCGTTGGCGCTCTTTGCGACACAGGAAGGCGCGGATAGGGCCATGGAAGCGATGTACTCTGAGACGGGGATTGGGTTTTTCGCTCACAAGATCTACGGCAAGTATACTCAGTCGGAGGATATGGAACGCGATGAGAGATGTGAGTTTTGTCTTTCATTACGCCCGACACTGCTCTCATTGTGTCTATAGGGATTAAAGCTGAAGCCTAGCTGCGACAAAATTGCACATGCATTCAACGTATGTTTCGCCTCTCTACTTGTCATTTGCTGGCTCTAGATCAGTACTATGTACATAGATAATACACTTTTACTTTCGCATTCAACCACGTCTCGTCACAAAGTTTTCCAAGTCATGCGAGGTGGCCACTGCAAGGACAAATTTGCGGTCATAATCGGTGACTGCGAAGGCGAAATTGAGGTCAGAATCGGAGGAAAGAACAGGGAGCGCACCCAAGGCGAAGATATTACTCTGGAGGAAAGTCTCCAGCTCGGACAGAGATGAGCCCGGCGTGATGAGTGTATAAGGCTCTGTCGCCACTCGTTTGAACTTGGTCATGTATTTCAATACACGGTCATCCTAAGGACCAATATTAACAAGGGCAACGATGGCATATCCAACGCGTACGGGATTTGCCTTGCCCGCTTCCCATATCTGTTTAAGCTTCGCCACGTCGAGGTATCCCAGCGGTTTCCGATTTCCGTCGAGCACTCTATGTAGAGTTGAACGACATTTAATGTGTATGACGAGTCATTCGAGGCCCCGGGACACTCACGCCAATGTTTGTCCCCAAAATCTGCTCGAAATCGGCCTCAAATCTGCAACTTTTCAAGCCTCAAATCTGCTAAAGCGGACAGTGATTGTGACAACCCGTGACATTCACGTGATATTTTGCTCACATTTTTGCTCTTCTGAGGCGAAAATGTCCCAAATTTTCGTTCAGCAGCACAGGAGCGTGATTTTCACCGGTAGGAGCGCGTTTCGGGGGCTCCAACCATCTTCTTCACCTCCAGAGTGCCTCCAGACACCATCCTGCCAGTGGCCCATCAACGGCGGTCAGCGTCCGTGGTCCTCAAATCTGCTAACTTGGGACAGTGTTATCGAGTTTTGGGCCTCAAATCTGCTAAAATGGGACAGTGAAATCGATTTTTTCGCTCCCTCAAATCTGCTAAGTGGGGACAAACATTGGCGTGAGTGTCCCGGGGCCTGTCATTCGCACGCACGGTATATGCGAAAAATCGCGATCGTAGGCCAGCTCAATCGCTCGGGATATCACCTCTGTCGACGGTAAAGCAAATGCAGGCGGTAGTTGTAGGTCCTGGTTATGAAGTTCGTTATCTACTTATGATGGCGGAGATGAAGACCCTGCTTACTGACCTCGACGACGGCGCCGCGATATTTGTCTGCACTGGCCATGGCGGGTTGCTGGTGAGAATGGAGAGGAGGAATCACCGAGTAAGCCCAGAGGCGTCAAGTAAGGCGAGTACGAGAGGCATGTCTCGGTTCAGGAGATCATAACGCGACGATGGTCAGAGTGTTTGGCAATCTCGGTTGGAGTCAACAAGGGACTTGGGAAAAATGAAGGCATTGAGAGAGTGGAAGACGTTCATTGATAGGTAGCCAAATGCGGTCACTATTCTAGGAATCTCTGTGTACCTAGGTCAGCGAGAAACTTGAATGAATGCTTGATATTTTCTTCGTTCGAGACCATGAAATAAATATGTGATGCACGAAAGACCTCAGAGACCTAAGCTTGCAAGTTATTCGGTACCACTAAAGTAGCGATGTTTTACACCAAGTTATAAACACCGTGGGGCTCTGGCCGCTACGCGCTCGCCTGCAGACTCCGAAGGACGCCCGCTCCATGCGCGTTAGGCCCTACGCCCGATTTCCATTCATCTCCGTTTTGCCTAACATAGGACTTGTAATAAAGTTCTATACCTTGTCGGGCGGGGGCGGACGTGACTGCAGAGGCATCGTCGAATGAAACGGTAGAATGACGAGCGTCTCCTCACGCCACTAAAGAGGATGTCAATTAAAATCGTGGGCGCCGTGTTCATGGCAGATCCTTACCACACCATCACTTAGGCATGCGTCTGCCTTGATCTTCTCGCGCACTCTGGTAGAACAGTTAGCTCTGATTTCGTATCCTATACCATACATGCGACTTACTCTTCAACGTTCTCAGCCTCGCATATCATTACAGCGCCCAGGATTCTTCTTGGTTCGGTGGGATCATCGGACAGAACGATACCAGCAAAATCTGTAGGAAGTAGATTAATGGAGAGCAATGGATAGTGGTTGAGGTATACCTCCAAGACCAGATAATCGTTGCTCCTCAGCCGAAAGCTGCGCCGGTCGCGCGGTCATACGCTTCTCATATGGCGCGTAGACAAAGAACAACGACTTGGAGGACGACGGCACGGAAGACAGAGACATGAGCGCACAACGAGTCTGGGATTCTCGCCAAGGTTTTATTTTATACCCAGCGCCGTTACATTTCGGCGCTACCTTGAAACTCAAATTGAGTAGATTCCGGGCCATAAATAAAGGAGGTCGAGCGGATAACAGAGAGAAACGCGTACCAAGCTTGCGCAGCAGAAGATGAGGAATAGATAGACCGTGGTGGGAGTGGAATAAATGGTGAGAGTACACCAGGTATCCAGATTCCAGCAGAAGTCTTCGTCAAGCCATCAAAGTTTAAAGGCGCAGCAGCCTCCAAGCCAAGAGAAAGCGTCAACTCCTAAGCGCGTATAGCCATTGAACAGAGATGGTGGGAAGAAACAAGCACTAGTACTCGGGCCGCCCAGTTACCGGTCATGAGCAAACCTGCTTTTGATGGCACACCATCATGTCAACATCAAAGGCCTCATTCGGGTCTGCGCTGCCTCTGATAGCGCTCCAGCTCGGCTCTCGCGTGTTCTCCTTCGTCCTAAACCAGGCCCTCCTGCGGATCGCCACGCCCAGCGCATTCGGGACAGCCACGATCCAATTTGAGCTGCTCTTGAACACCATCCTCTTCCTCAGCCGCGAGGGCGTGCGGACTGCTTTATTACGCGTCAATAAACCGGAAACCCCACATCGTAATGTTGCTTTTGTTCCCTTTTTGTTGGGATGCCCGATTGCTTTGGGGACTTGGTGTCTCTATGTCGCGTATGCTGCCGAGGAGACGAGCGTGCAGCCATACTTTCGCGAGGCGGTATCGCTGTATGTGATTGGTGCTCTGATTGAGCTCATGAAGGAGCCTATGCATAACGCGTGAATTGATTCTTATTTAATTGCACCAGAATACTGACACGTCGACAAATGATAGCATCATGGCTGGATTGCAAACCAAAATACGGTTACGCGCCGAAGGAGCTGCTGTCGTTGGAAAATCTATCCTGACATTCCTTGTCATGTTTTACGACCCGAACAAGGACGATCCTCGAAAACACCGCGCTCTCGTAGCATTCGCGTTGGGACAGGTTTTCTACTCTGTCTGTGTCCTGGTCATCTACGTTTATCACTTTGGCCTCTCTAGCCTTGTACCTAAATTTCCCAAGGCTAATTCCGAGTACTCTCCTTCTTTCTTCAATACCTATAACACCATCTGATGTTTCCTGACAGAGGCAAACGCCCACCTTTCTTCGACCCCCAACTGTTGAAGCTTTCCGCCACAGTCACCTCCCAGTCGCTCGTCAAACATTTCCTAACGGAAGGCGACAAATTCATCTTATCCTGGTTTAGCCCCCTGGAAGACCAAGGCGGATATGCCATCGCCCTCAACTACGGCTCCCTCGTCGCACGCATCCTTCTCCAACCTCTCGAAGAAACATCCCGCTCGCTCTTCTCCCAACTACTCTCCAAGAACGACCTCATCACCGCCTCCATGCGTCTCACATCCCTTCTCGCCATCCAGATCCCCCTTTCCCTCCTCCTACCGACGTTTGGTCCCCCATACATCGGGCTGGCAGCGCAGATTCTTTTACCCCCGAAATACCTCGCCACGAGCGCGCCGCGCGTGCTCGCCGCGTGGCTGTGGTATATCCCGTTCTTGGCTCTGAACGGCCAGCTCGAGGCGTTCCTGGCGAGTGCCGCGGACACGAGCGAGCTCAACGGGCAGAGTACATGGATGGCGGTCTTCTCCGTCCTCTACACGGGCTCTGCAGTCCTCGCGTACAGGCTCCGCCTCGGCGATGCGTCGCTGGTGTACGCGAATGTGCTCAACTTGGGCGCAAGGATTGTGTATGCGGCGGTTTGGATATCGGGGTATTTCCGAAGGAAGGAGGGGATGTTCAGCTGGAAGACTGTGCTTCCGAGTTTGAGGATGTGTGGTGCGTTGGTGTTTTGCGGGGTGGTGGTCCGTGGTGCGGAGAGGTGGCTGGATGTCCGAGGTGCCATCGCTCGTGGGGGACGCTCTGCACTGCTTTCTAGAGCGGCTATCGTTCATATTGCGATTGGTGGCGTTTTGGGTTTAGTAATCTTATGGCATATCACCAAGGCGGCTCGGTCGAGTTTGTCAAGTAGACTCGTGGTGGTGGGCATTGGCCTTGATCGACCCGAGCTGCTGAGTCATCAAGAACGTGGCAACTCTTGACACACTCGTTTTTGACGGGTTCGCGGCCTCCCACCTTGCTCATACCCAAACGTACCTCATCGACTTCATAATACTAGCATGTATGATGTTTCTATCGACCTGGTATATTTTTACTGTCCTAGGATACATTTCAAAGGTCAATTGATGTCGTTCCAGGCGCTGTCACGTCTTGTCACGGATTTCCTTTGCAGGGCTTCCCGCGAAAGCGTGACAAGCTGATAGCACGGTTTCCGCTCGACCGCGTGCTTCGTACGGTAGAGATAAAATGCTTAGAATATGATTTAAAAACCTTTCATTGTGTCGCTCTTCTGGTTCACCGCTTCGTTGCTTTTTAAATCTTGAAGCGGATTGAAGATTGGCGTAATCAACCCGTTGCGGCACAACAGCTCAATACAATTGAAAATGGCTCAATGAATGTCTTCCTTATGCTAAATCAAGGTAAGTCCTCTGCGAAAAGTAATAATTTTATTGAGTGTGTGCCGTTGTATTCGACTGTGTCAGGACGATAGCAAGGAAAAGGACCGTGGGAAATTTCACTTGATTACGGGCATTGCCCACCACCAAGTAGAGCCAAGGTTGAATGACATGAATATCTTGAGGCATCTTGAACGTGTTCAACAATTCCAAGTTGACACAAGAAGGATTGTTACATGCCATGGTCTTGTGCCTCTTCCTTCTCGGGCTCGAGCTGATAGTTCGTGTTACTGGTATGACAAAATTTGGATAGCCTACGCGGTCTGGGTGAGTCAATTCCAACAAGTCAATGGAGACTTGGAAATTTCAATGCGGAATGGCATACTTTGAATTTTGGGGTTCTTGCTGATTATGGACTGTCTAATGTCAAAGGTCCCAATTCACCTCGAGGGAGCCAGATTCAAGGTGACATAGAACCAGAAGATGAAGATGGGCGCTTATCCTGAGACTGTAACCGCCGTTTGACCGTGAGCGTGTCCACCCCACCGAATTTGTTCGGGCAACTGATGGTGTCCTCGTCATCTTTCCCCTAGAATCCTAAGCATTAGACATTCCCAAGTATCATCGCCCGAAGGCTTCGTAGACTGAAGTAGTTCGATAGCGATATCATTGAGTTTTATCATTTATCGAAGCAAGGAGCGAGGGAGGCCGCCGCCGCCGCCGCCACCGGGATCACATCTCACCAATTGGCGTCAATCCACCCCCACATCCGACAATCTCGTCGGGAGGGGTCGAGTCCCATTGATACCGCCAATCGTATCAACCGCTCCCAACGGAAAGTTCACTGGACTCGAGTCGTAACAAGACGACAGCGCGGCTTGCATCAAGAGGCGTCCAAGAAAAACCTCCACAAACCAAACATTATGTTCGCAATGAAGCCGATGACCAAGCCGACTTGCATTGCGCGGCTAACAAGAAAGATCGAAATATCAGTGGACGCATCGAGAGGCTGTATTGAGACCACTCACGAAAATATGACGCTATCTGGCGGCTCGTATTCGGTACCGTCTTCCCAGAACACTGGGGGCGTCGGTTTGCGGATAAAGAAGAAGGGGAGTATGGGGAAGAAGAAGCCTATGACCAGACCTTGGATGATAGAGGAGTTGGCAGAGGTGGACTGGGAAAGTGAAGCGGTTCCAGCGTTATCCATAGAATCAATCCATTGCTCTTCAAGTGCTCTGGCGTGTTCGTCATCTACAGATATTATTATCAGTCAACGAAGTGTAGAAGAACGTTGAACGCATTCTTACATTCTTCCTCTGTCTCAAAATGTTGTTCGTCAAGAAAGTTGTTGGAGGACTGACTGTGAAACTGGCGTCTGAAATTGGCAATGTCGGCTTCTGAGAAGCCTACAGACGCCAGCCTGTCAAAGCCCCTCGCGGGTTGCATTTGCGTCGCCTGCCATTCATAATTAATAAGAAAGAAGAGGTCTCTAAATTGGATTTTCACCTGCAATCCTTCATCATTATCTCCTTGGCCAGACTCGACCTTGGCGCCGACAGAGCAGTGCAGCCACGTCGTGGTGGCCGCCGCGATACGCGCCTCCTGCACCTCGTCGTCGACACTGCTCGCGACCTTCTTTTGGCGGCCTTCGTGGGTGTCCAGCCACGAGAACAGCGGTATCCCGTCCGTCAGCAGCCGCCCGGAATATATGAGTCGAAGTTTGCGATCCTCCAGGTCAGCCCGGGCGTTGCGAATCTGCCACGTTCACGTTGTCATCATCATTCCAGGATGCTAGTAAAAGCGAATATGTGGTTCTTACCATTGTCTTCACGTCTTTGACAGTATCTTGCTTCCCAATCGTCAGCTGTAGATCAGGCAGTCCCTCAGTGAACCGAATGACGAGATGCCGGACGGCCATTTCGTGGCTAGTCGACGCCTCTGGTGAGCCTGCGGGTGACGCTGGAAGGTCCACGGCCCGTCGTTTTCCTTTTGCTTTCTCGCTGAGCATGTTGGTCCCAATTGTCATGCTGGTAAGAAAGATGCCCTTTCGGAGGCAAATCTGATCGGTATGTAGTCAGGCACCGTAAAATTATACTCTTAACCTTGGTCCTACGATAATGCTCATACTCTTTACTCATCGGATAGCATTCCCTAGGAGGGCGCCATACAGCTGACGTCTTCGGGCAACTGCGCTCTCCATAACCCATAAATTGATCTCCTATCGACGTGAAATTCCCCATGACAGTTTCTTGGTCCCTCTGCCCCTTCACACCATGCTCTCACAACTCGGTTTTCTCGCTCTTTTCGCTGTTTTCCTCGTAACGCGACCTGCTCAAGGCAGTCCCCTCTCCCCACGCGCTACCATCCCCGACTATGTCATCGCGTACGCCCCGTTGTCCTACTTGTATTCAAAAGAACAATGGTTCCATTCCGATGTAGCCACGCATCTGGAACACACGACACCACAGGTGAGGGTCTTCTCAGTTCTCCTTGTCGTTTTCCCCTCACAAGTTTGGTTCCGTTTAGATTGACTACACATCTATCGGAAAGGCTACGATAACCAGTCTCGCGTCAGTGAGCGCCGACGCGTTCTTAACTTCGGACGACAATGTCGAGACTGATCCAGCGTGGCTGCTTTCCACCGGAAACAAGCCAGACGTCACGGGATACAGTGCCGCTCCTGGGACCATCGTTTGCGTACAAAAGGACGGCGGCATCGTCGATGCATTCTACTTCTCGTTTTATTCGTATAATCACGGTATGCATCCCTGTCCGTCTGCTATTGCCCTCAAATTCATGCTTCCAAGGTCCTCAAGTTCTCGGGCTCCGCTTTGGCAATCACGTCGGTGACTGGGAGCACATCATGATTCGTTTCATTGACGGGGCTCCCGCCTACGTCTGGCTCTCCACCCACGACTGGGGTGACGCGTACAACTTTACTTCTCTCGAGAAGCGCGGTGTTCGTCCCGTAACGTACATCGCCACTGGAACGCACGCGAACTACGCGACCGCAGGCTCTCACGACTTTCTTCTGCCTCTGGGACTGCTCTCCGACCGGACGGATGCCGGGCAGATATTCGACATCACCCAGAATTACCGTGGCTTCTGGTACGACGTCTCGTCACAATCGTTCAGTAGTGCTGGCGGCGCGGATATTGGCGGGACGAAGCAGATGTCCGAGGGCACCAGTTGGCTGACTTGGACGGGACGTTGGGGAGACGAGCAATATCCCGGCTCTGATTCAAGGCAAATTTGCATACTGGACTACTGCCACTACGTGACCGGGCCGACTGGTAAGTTACTCATTCTATCTATTTACTTTGCTTGGACTCACGAATGACTGAAGGTCCTGTTGTCAAAAATCTTAGTCGTCCGACGGTTTGTCAGTACGATGAATGTGAGATTCTAAGTGATCTCAGCAAACGTGATAATGGTCAACGAAACATACACGATATATAGCGATAAGCCGACAGCGAGGAACGAGCGTCAGGCTTATTTGAGGATAAGATCAAGACGATAATGGCAGCGAGAGTGTATACAATGTAGCTAGCGACAATGTAGCTAGCGTAACGGAAGTTTCCGTAGTGCCACGTGTGGCATGCTCAATTTGGGACGAGACGCGTTTTCCCAAATCTCCTTCCTTCTCTCGCTGCCATCACTCCAGATTCCAAATTCCTGCCCGTCATTTTTTTATGTTTTCTCGACGTTTTCTCAAGGACTTTCGACATTGGTACAAAGGACGTAGTTATACCGATTCTCAAGCTTGGCAAGCCACCGCATAATCCACACGCCGGGACTCCGAAATTGGGATTCAAGAGACGTTCAAGATGCGGGAATATGGTAGAGCGCGCTCCTGATAGGTGTACTCACCGACAGGACATGGCAGGAGAGGAGGAGACGCGCACTACGTGGTGACATCACGTCTGGAAAGTTGATTGGCGCGTCCTCCCATTATCTACTCTTGAACCCTCATATGCCGTCTCTTTCTGTGTCACTATACAGGATTCTGGGACCTTGGCCACCCGACTGCTGGATCTGACGACGCACGCCTAGCACTGGCACGGCCATGCTTGACGACGACCATCTTGCACCCGCTCTCGATACCTTCGACCTCCCTAGCAACTACTGCGGTGCGCTCTGAGCTAGGCGCGAGGAGTTCCACACTACAGGCGAGATCATTTTCTTTTCATGAGGTACTGGTATGACTACGTCCAGGTAAATCGACATTCAAGTAACTCGGAATGCTCTCGTTCAATATCGCCGCGCATTCCCACACCCACTACGGCCGTTTCATTCCCATCTTCTTTATCCGCGACTTTGGATGCTCTGTTTCCCATGCACGCCGCACGCTTTTACATTTTTCCTAGATCACCTTCTGTTCCTACTCTAGACAATTTCTATTCTTTTCCCAGTTTGGAACCCATCCTTTCTTGATTCAAGTTTATAGAGATACATATGTTCTCGATTCTGTGGTCATATGCCTCTCCTAACAATGCTCTTTTTTGTCATCTGCCATTATTTTCTCCGTTAGCAACATACTCTTCAACATGCCACTATTCTTTGACATACTGTTTCTTTGATTTTGGCTTTGTCTGGTCGTTTCTGGGTCTCTGCTTGCTCACTGTCGCTCCCTCTGCCAGTCAGACCATGTTTGGGTCTTTGGCTCAATGGCCATGCGCCGGTCGCCGTTGTCCTCTGCTCTACAGACCATGTTCGGGTCTCAGTGCGACGACCACCACGGGTCGTCGTTGCTATTGCTAGTCAGACCGCGCTCGGGTCTTTGCTCGTCGGCCGTGCTCGGGCCTTACCATTCGCGCTATACAGACCATGCTCGGGTCTTGCGCGACGACCACCACGGGTCGTTGTTGCTATTGCTAGTCAGACCGCGCTCGGGTCTTTGCTCGTCGGCCGTGCTCGGGCCTTACCATTCGCGCTATACAGACCATGCTCGGGTCTTGCGCGACGACCACCACGGGTCGTCGTTGCTATTGCTAGTCAGACCGCGCTCGGGTCTTTGCTCGTCGGCCGTGCTCGGGCCTTAACATTCGCGCTATGCAGACCATGCTCGGGTCTCGCGCGACGACCACCACGGGTCGTCGTTGCTATTTGCTAGTCAGACCGCGCTCGGGTCTTTGTTCGACGGCCACTACGGGTCGTCGTTGCTATTTGCGATTCAGACCAGGCTCGGGTCTTCGCGGGACGACCACCACGGGTTGTCATTGTTCTTGCTGTACGGACCATGCTCGGGTCTTCGCGCAACGACTACCATGGGTCGTTGTCGCTACTCTGCTCTTCAGACCGTCCTCGAATCTTTGCGCGACGACTACTTCGAGTGTCGTTCCCCCCCTGCTATACAGACCACACTCGGATCTTGACTCCTCTGTCATACATATCATGTTTGTTTCTTTGCTCGACGGCTGTGCGCGGGGCGTTGTTGATCCTTTTGCTTCAGACCGTGTCGGGTTTCTCGCCGGACGGCCGCCATGGGTCGCTGTTGTTTCTTGCTATTCAGACTTTGCTCCGAGTCCTTGCTCGACGACGACTTCATGTCGTCGCTGCTCCTCTGCTATTCAGGCCATGCTTTTCTGCGCGATGACCGCCGCGTGTCGTCGTGGATTATTTGCTATTTAGACCATGCCAGGTTTGTTGTTGCTCCGTCTGTTTTTGCTCAGTGTCATACACGGCTATCGTGAGGGTCCTCTGTGATGCAGTCCATGCTCGGGGTTTCTCACTTGATGACCACGCGCGAGTCCTTGTCTCTTTCCTGTCCAGACCATGCTCAGATTTTTTTCTCGATGACCGCCCGTGTCGTTGTTACTATGACAGCTAGTCAGACTAGACGCCGGGTTTCTACATTTGAGTTTCACTCGATGACGATGTGCGGATCCTTCATCTCCCCTGCTACCTTGATTATGTTTGGGTTTGTGGGACGACTACCGCGGGTCGCACTCCATACTGGCGTGGTCACGATTGTGTTTTAATTGGACGACTACACTCGAACTCTCGCTGCTCGTTTCGCTATCCAGACCGGGTTCACACACTTCATGGCACATATAGACTGTTGTTGTTTCCTTTGCTATATGGATCATACTCGGGTTCTTGCTCGACTGGTGTGCACCAGCCATTTCCATTCCTCTGGTGCCCCAACTATGCTCGAGGGCCACAGCCATATCTAGCATGTAGAGCATGCTCGGTTCCCCGAGCCACTGTGAGCATGTCTCTGTTCTCTCTATATTTACGCCCCTGCTCGACCACTGTCCACGGATCGCTAGCACTTACCACATATTTCATACTACAGTTGAAAACCTCATATGGAATAAGGTCACATGGAATATCCGCGGTTTGGAATAGGAATATGCCCTCCCCGAGCTCGGGAGGCGGAAATATTCCATCATACCATGTTCCGGAATATGGAATATGGTTTTGGTCAACTTTTCGCAGGGTATTCCATATGACGGGGCAAAATTCAGGTGCAAAGATTGTTCTGAGCCATGTTTTCACTCCTGTTCAGTCATATTTGCTCAGAGAATATTCAATTTTGTACTATAGTTTAACTTGAGTGCATGCAGAACACTAATTTCTTTGTACCCTGCTCACCCCCACACCTGGAATTGGCTCAAAAAGGAAATTCAGGATGCTCGAAATTACGCCACACATTTTGATGTGGAATACCCGCCATATGGAATACAGTTAGGATGTCTCCCGACAGTATTCCATATGACCTTTTCAACTGTACTCAGACCACCGCGACCACTGTGTGCGCATCATTATTATTTTCATCCCCTTTTCTTCATACAAGGCACGGGCACGCTCCGCTGTTTCCTCATAACGTTCAACAATAGCTCATGGATCTGGCTGTCTTCTGATATTCAGACTGTCTGCGGTACAAGCCATATCCGCACTATTCTATTCCTCCATAACCACCTCGCTATCCATAATGTTACCCTGATGCCCATTGATAGTCTGGCACGGTGCTTCGGTCACACTGATCATGACATGCCTTCAGCCTCGATGGCTGCTCAGGCTTCAGGAGTCGTTTGTTGTCCTTGCTGTACAGACTCGGGCCGCCATGCATAGATTCGTGTTGCCTCTTTTTTTCTTGACCGCATTCGGGTCTCAGCCTGGTAGCAATGACCGGTCCACTGTAGTTTCTCGCTCGACATAAGTAGAGACTGTGTCGATTCGGTCGAAGGGTCAGCATCCTGAACGATAGACCTCACTGCGATTTCACAGGGCCCTTCATGCAATTTGACTACTTTGACTGCTTATCCTCCGGTTGGACGAGGTCTCCCTTTTCTGTTACAGTCAATTTGCGCTCTGCTCTATTTTTCTCAGAGTCCCAATCTCCGTATATGATCTCCGTTTATGGTCAACCGCGCCGATTGGCTACATACCCCATCTCGTAGTGGTCTCACTTTGAGCTAATCCAGCGAGTGTGGTTACCCTGCATATTCAGCTTTCCGACGCTCATGGCATTAACTGTTTAATTCCGTTCCAGCACAAGTACACGGCCGTCTCATAGCGTTTGACTTTTATGTCCTGCGTGTGTTTAAATGATTTGTTGACAGAGCCTCAATCCACATTCTCCATGACGACGAGTCCGAGCCTCTCTGCGCATCGTCTCTTGCTACTTCGGCGGCATTGACAGCCGCAGTTGTGTCCATGTTTGTGCCTATCGTACTGTACACATGACCGGACACTATAAGCTGCAAGGCTGCAGATCATTTTCGACACTGCCAGGTGTTGTTACGGGGGCACGACATCGATAAGAAAACCATGTTATTAGTATCTTGGTTCTTTGAATTCGTCGCATCTCATGCATGCTGACGGCCAGGAGTCACACAAGGTGTGAAAACCCGCCACAGGCCCATGCACCAACGATTTCTGAATGAGACGCGCTGACTCGGGTTACACTATTCAAGGCCGCTCATGATTAGCACTCCTTCCAAGTGCAGCTAGAAGCAGATATAGATAACCAAGTTGCACGCTGGGATCTCTGGCGTGGGATATCTTACGGTCATGAGAGCATGATATGATAGAGTTCTGCCGACTACTTTCCTCCCTACATTATAACCGTCGACCTTCATGAGGCCAGCTCGGAGCTGATAGAGGTGGCCCATACCACTAGACATTTTGTGCGAGTGCATGCTCCGAGTATCACCATATCGAGCTAGTACTTAGAGCGGAGCTGGTACTATCACTGTTAAATGTTCAAGTCTTCTATCCTCACCAGTCAACTCGCTCAGCATCGTGGATGCGGTTTAGGCAAGGGAGAGCATACTGGCTTGGATTCTGGACCGATACCTTTATCACGGATCTCATCGCGATGGATTGCCTTGATCGCTAGTAAGCAGTGCAAGCAACGAACTGCCTTTCATGCGCTAAGAGTAGCTCCTTATGGAGTCTACGAGATAATGAGGTGAACAAGCTACTGGCGGCTTCGCAGCCTTTACCATCCACTAGCTGTCTCGAATTGTGATGAACAGTTGGAACTTAGGCGTCGTCACTTCTAACTTGGTCTAACAATAACTGGCTATGGGAATATATGGGTGACCGTTCTACTCGCTGAGCCCAGTTGCTTCTCGCATCCTTTTCATAATATTACAATTGCTTGCTGACACGGCCGCCGCATATATGCGAGTACTTAGTCTGAAAACAATCCAAAAACAATCACCTGCGAGATCATGGTCTATTTTGCATACCTAGTGAGCTGAAGTAACAATCTCAAGAGACAACGGGTTGTGCATCGGTAACACTGAGGCAGATGAGAGCTCGGACTCTCATTGGGTGAACTTGGTCCGTCACCCGTTGGGCACCAAACCAATTTGTAAGAGCCTCGCTCTCGTTGGGGGAAATTGGTTCGGTTTCCCTCCGTGTTCCATCCCCTTCACCGACGTTCAAGTCTCGGTTTGGGCCTCGCTGATGTATGGCTGACAATTACGCCACACACGGGCTCCCATTGAGGTTACCCCGAACTGCCCTCACGTGATCGTTGAACCTCATGGCGAGTCGGCCCACCCCGAGTCTTCGACAACCCCCAAGAACAAACTGTTCTTTGGTTTCTAATATCTGGCAGTTTCCATTCCCTTCCTCCTCAGTACACAACACGTTGCCATAGGCTTATCTTATATAGCGATAAGCCGACAGCGAGGAACGAGCGTCAGGCTTATTTGAGGATAAGATCAAGACGATAATGGCAGCGAGAGTGTATACAATGTAGCTAGCGACAATGTAGCTAGCGTAACGGAAGTTTCCGTAGTGCCACGTGTGGCATGCTCAATTTGGGACGAGACGCGTTTTCCCAAATCTCCTTCCTTCTCTCGCTGCCATCACTCCAGATTCCAAATTCCTGCCCGTCATTTTTTTATGCCCGCCCACCATCCCCGACTACTCCCTACAGCGTTGGTGGGGGAAATTGGTTCGGTTTCCCTCCGTGTTCCATCCCCTTCACCGACGTTCAAGTCTCGGTTTGGGCCTCGCTGATGTATGGCTGACAATTACGCCACACACGGGCTCCCATTGAGGTTACCCCGAACTGCCCTCACGTGATCGTTGAACCTCATGGCGAGTCGGCCCACCCCGAGTCTTCGACAACCCCCAAGAACAAACTGTTCTTTGGTTTCTAATATCTGGCAGTTTCCATTCCCTTCCTCCTCAGTACACAACACGTTGCCATAGGCTTATCTTATCCTCAATGAACAGAATATGGAGACGTTCAATGACCTGGTGAATTGGGCGAGGACGAAGGGAGGCGATTCATCTGCATAGTTTCTGACATAGAGCATACCGATAATGGGTGGCGTGCAGTATAGTTCCATCTCGAACTAGATACATAGTTCAAAAAATTGCGGAGTGCCTTCTGTCATGGACTGCAAGCTTTATGGAAGACCGACTTGATGCACACGATCCTCAAGACACGTAAGACCCCTAGAACATGCCTCAGCACTACTTAATCCTCGTCCTATCAAGTGCAATTGTCCTCGTCGAGTCGTCGGCGGGAACGGTGATTTCTGCTACGTGAAATGAATCCTCCGTAACAGCCTAATAGTAGCGTTCGTGTGTTCGGTATAGAGTCTCATCTGCATTGATGTAGTCTTGGTGTTGTCATAGAAGGGCCAGTGAGATAGTGTCATTCAAGTGTCATTAGACCGTGACGCAAGTCGTCCACTATCTGGCTGAGAGGATGATGCCAATTGCGAGACGGACCCATTTCTTCGCGATCGACCCAGGCAATTGAAATCACAAACCCCAATGTCAATGAAATGAAAAGTTGGAGTCTTCAAGTTCTTGAGATCCTCCAGCTCCGATAAAGGTCTTGACGTCCAATAGCTAGTGATCTATCATATATAAGCCATAATATTACAAACACACAAAGTTCAGCTGTTTGACAAGCACACGACGAAGACTTCACTCGACTAGAACGCCTTTTCGCGGGTGGTATTCTGGGTCAGTATCCCTCGAAGGTTTGTTCTATGAACGCGCTCAGCGGGAGAAGTAAAATAAACAGAGGGGCCACATACGTCGTCCTCTTCATACTCTTGAGTGACCTCTCGGGCAACGTTTATGTTGACCGTGTTGGGAAGACTTGCTTGGCTGTGATGCCCGTGGCGGTGCCCAAAGTTCGAGGTTCCGCCAGGCAATCGGAAGTCTGTCGTCGACACGATAGCCGACAGCGAAATGTCCTCGGACCAGCCACTGCTATCGCGTCCGCCGACGAAGCGTACGCGAGCATTTAATACCTGCGCAAGTTCCAAGTCAACCCTTGGTTCTCACTGAAGAAATGGGACGTACCACCAGTAAGCTGTTAGAGTACAGTTTAGACAGGGCGATCGACGGCGCCAGATGAAAGTTGTTGTGCCGGAAAGAAAGAAAGAACGTGAGGTCGAGGACGGCAAACGTTGCGCAGATTGCACCCGTCTCGATTGTAATGCGGACGAACCTGGAGAGAATAACGTTCGTAGAACGAAATCCTGTCCTAGAACGATTTAGATAATACATCATACTAATCGCGACGATGACATCGCAAAGCGCCGTGCCGCCCAGCCAGATCTAGAGGTCGTCTTGAGAGTATGTACAGCTGGTTAGGGCGGGGACGTACCGAAGTGCTGACGAACGTGTGTTCTGGAATGAATTCGAATGAGCCAATGATGTGCGAGTAGACCCCTGACCAGATGCCAGCAATGCATTGCGTTAGTGATAGCTACACCGGAGGTCAGCACAATAACCACGAAACCGTACTGTACTCACCAGACATATGACAATTGGGAGGTACAATCTATGGCTCAGAATCCATATCCTCCACGCGAAGAACAACTGTGCGATGAAGGCGACTGGAATAGCAATAGCTCAGTTGCGGGTTGGTCGGTGAAGCAAGTGAGGTCTTACTCATAGAGCCCATTACTGGAACACTGAACAAAGATTTGAGGTCATATCCACGAGGCAGCGCGTAGCAACATACCTGAACCACAGTAACCCAACTTCGTTTAGATCAGTCATATCTCCCCACCCAGTCCCAAAGTTCCGAAACGCGTCCCCCGTGGCGAGAACGGTCTGTATGAGCTCAAAGGTATACACCGAGGCTACTATCGACTTGGCCAGCCATCGATCGCGGGGGAACGCCAGATAATATATGTCTGTGCAATATCAGAAGCTGAAGAGTACAAGTGAGGAAAGCGCCCTACACGACTGGACTGTCAGCGCCCCGAATAGTCCCCAGTTGAAAAAATGCCCAAGGACCTGCGTGCCATTATTAGGACTATCGGCCGACTCGCGCGTTGTATAAAATCTTTCCCACCAATGGGCCTGTCCTGAAAGTGGGTTTCGTTAGCCTCCAAACGCGCCTCGTTTACGAAAAAGGCACGTACAGCTCCGCAATGTTGGTCGGGATGGCCTGTTCAGACATCACATTGAGGTGGGCAAAGTTAACGTTCAGGCATCCTTTATACGGAATGAGCACCGCTGCAATGGCCCAATTTCAAAGATCTGTTCAAGGGGGTATTTCAATAAACGAAGCCTTCCCTGCATGTCGACATTGAGTTCTGAGAGCAACGCATCAAGTCCGCGTGGATTCCAAAAAACGGGTCGTGCAACGGTCCACCAATCGTACGTCGCAAGAGGTACTTTAAGAATAAAAGGCCACTGTTTTTTCTTCCATCAGAGACAAATCGATAACGGCGTGAGGTCCATCATGTTTTTGATGACAATGACATGCTCCCGTTCTTCCAAGAGCTCGGATCCGCTTGAAAGCGCGCGAGAGAATCGACGAAGGCGGAGAACGTTAAGTTTGAAGTCACCAGGCTGCTTGGCAGCCCCTAGCTGTCTGAATTCAACCTCAATTCTCCGGAAGGGAAAGAAAGATGGTGGCGTCAACCTATTCTGGGATTTTACCCGGCTCTTTTAACTCCGACGGTCAGGTCCAATCTCAAGCTTAGGATCTCAACGACCTGTCGCGTCGTCTTTGAGTGGCATGCTCAGAGGTCTAGTATATCGTAGGTTGGTCATATCAAGGCCCGATACAGAGCAACGTAGAGTCATCAATAGCGCGGTCAAGCAGCTCATCGGATTGATAGACGAAATATAAACTGACTAGCTTGCTTTCAGTGACTGCGATGATTGGGGAAATCCAAAGCAGAGGTCATGAAGGCAGGAGGAAGAGAATACTTTACGAGATTGGGAGACTAGGTCAGCTACATATATAACAGGAGAACAAGTAGCCTAGTCTCTCCTAGCCAGCCAACGATACACATGACGGCTGCGCGAGTAGTATGTGTATGTACAAGTAGCCGCCTTGCCGCACGACTTTCTGGAAGGAGTATCATTAGCTACCACACCCCAAACCGCGCCAATCTTGATTTCCAAGGACTACACAGTTGACGAATATGGAGGCATGAACCGCCTGAAGGGGAATTAAGCGATTAAAGGATTGACATTGCGTATCTGTCTATAGGTAATTGAAGCACAGTATCAGATATCTATTTCTAAGGTGCTTGCCATATACGTAGTACTATCCATGATTATATTACTTTAGAGTAACGGGCGATTATTGGCACGATGGCGGAGAATAGATGATTAGCGGCGGCCTGCATGAGCCTGTTGCTGCTGGCAGGCAAAGCAGTACGCGTTAATGTGGGGGCCTTGACATAGTTGAGAAAGGCAGATGCGAATGATAGGAACTGAACAGGACATACTGTATTGTTCCGGGAACTTCTTGCTACAGACGGATGTCAATTAGTATGTGGCAGTCAATGAAATGGGCGGGTAGCTTACTATTGGGCGCAGGTTTTGAGGCACTGAGGGGGCCTGCACGTAGGAGGGTGGAAGGTACTGAAGCGACAGTTCATCGATTCACATTGAATCTGGTATCGGGTGAGAAAAGGAAGTATGTGCGAGGAAATAGACCTCACAAATTCATCGGGCTAACAGAAGGAAGACATATAAGCGGGAAGGCGAAAGATACTTAGTCCAAGGACGTACCAGGCTGATTCCGTGGCCACACTTGGTGTAGACATTGCAAACTCTGTAACAAAACTGTTCGTCAAAGGTTCGAGGAATTTGTAGGAATGAGAGCGTACTGGCGAACGCGGCACATCTTAGCAGGCGGGGTGTAAAATTAAAGGCGATAAAAGGCTAGTAGTGTATGTCTAGACGAGAGAAGGAAAGAAGACAAGGAAAGAGGATGGAGATGACACTTTCTGCCAACGATTCATGGGCTTTATACCCCAGCAATTCAGACCACGGAACACAGATGACACTCCCATTTGGCGACGGGCGCCTGTGTTCCGAATGAAAGATACTCCCAGACGCGGTGCCGTCGCAAAAAGACATGATATCACGCCACGGCAGGTCGACTCAGACCGTTCGTTGTTGGGCGCCTTACTGAGATGATTGAGACGACTGTTCTCGGGACAAGACCAAACGAAGTAGTGCAGGTGTCACCATGACAGGCCGAACAGATTTAACAGTGACGGATCAGATGATCGTGCCGTCTAAGTTCATCCGAGATACGTGTTGTTCATTTGCATCGCCTAGCTCGAGTAGGAGTCAAGAGTTTCAATGCGTTTACAGGAGCTGTCGAAGTGGGAGCTTCGAAAGCGGCAGCGGGAACTTCGGAACGGACTTGACTGACCGCGTTTAGTGACCAACCCACGTGGCTGCCTTACAAAAACGTGACGGTGACACTACTGAAGAGCACTGCAGGTCGAAAAACCATCAAACTTGGACGCCAGGTTTAGGTATTCACAGACAATTAGGTTGGCGTTCTTAGAAAGAAAGTTCTCCTCTCGAACTAAGGTAAGGAAAAGAAACACTTTTTAGATAACGTGGCACCTCTTCCGCTATTCGATAAATGCAAACGGCAATATCACCGCGAAGAGCTTCGAGCCTTGCGACTCAAATTATCGACGACAAGACGCCCAATGGACTAGTCAATCTCATGCTCCACATCATGCTGCCCAGGTAAGTTGTTGATGGTTGACGTTCTAGCTCGGCTGCTCGCCGAGCGAAGAGAACGGACGGATATCCTCCGACTAGCGTGTTTTCACAACCGAGGAAACCTTCGGCATCGAAACCGTGCTTAATGCGAAGGGTATTCACTATGTATAGCTCAATATCGCTACTGATGATAGGCATAAAGAAATACGCCCATCATCTGTGCAACAATCGTCGGGATGTCTTTCTTCATCTTCTTCTTTATCTGTACTGACCCAGAAGAAGGCGAAGGCAAGTAAAAGAATGCCTCCCTTGTGCTTCCAGTGCTTACTATGCCAATCATGGACAGCCTGGAAAACAGACCGATTCGAACGATGGTCATCTTGATCCTCCTTACCGGAGACGTGTTTCATTGTTATTCACGTAGGAATAAGTCTGTATCTGATGGTGAGCAGTGCGTAGTCTTACCATTTATCACGACCTTGGATAGACGAATTTTCGTTTTGTTGTGACGGTCGAATTCTTGTCTTACTCCCGTCATCTGGGGAATTCGCCGGGCAAGGGTTTCAGACAGTGCGTCGAAAGCGGCAACACACCTCCTTCTGGTTAAAGTGAGTTGTGTGTCTGGGCAAGGAATCATCATGTATGGGTTTGACAGCGGAGCGTTTAACCGCGTTTCTCTCTTAGTGAGTACTCCGCCAGTGCTATCCATCATCGGCGTCATAAGAGCGCTGTATACCGCCTCAAGTCGGAGAACCAGAGTACAAGCGGCGTAGGGAATGGACGATTGACTGAGGTACGTCAAAGGGGACTGGCTGTGTCGGATCGCATCAGTCTTGAGCATGTAAAGGCTGATCTTGACGCGACTTCTGGGCATTGAACGTTGAACGTAGTAACTTGAATGTTCTAATCATCGTTCAAGGCATCAAAACGTACACCACAAGACGTCAAGTTGGTTCATTGTAGAAAGTAGACGCAAGGTAATTATCAGTAAGTAGAAGAATCTGGAGACCCCATTAAAACAGTCTGCATGTACAAAGTTCGAGCTTTTTCGAAATCAAAGGTATAGAAACAGTCCACTTCCGGACAAAAGCAGTTTAGAAAAGAGCGATAATGGTACCAACGACACCGGCCAAGTAGTATGTAGCAGAAACGGCCTGAGCGGCGTTACCAGTAGAAGACGAAGAGCTGGCAGCGGATGTAGCCGTGGATGTTCGGCTAGTGCTGGACGAATGGGTGGTCGCGGCGGTGGCAGCGGTGGTTGCGGTCGTTCTGAACATTGACGGGCCATCAGGCGGGAACATCATAGTGGAGGTAGCTTACTCACCCGTACGTGGTTTCCTCCGCCGATGTATCTGTCGAGCCGAACGAGACGCTGACAGAGGTAGAACTGCTCACACAGCTGATCCGCAAATCATTAGCATGCAGATGATAAAGTGAGTTGTCACGTACCTGGTATCGGATCCCGATTGTACAGCGACCTCGCCGGAGTAGGCGATTGTGCCAGTGCTGTCCTTCGCACGAACGGTTCTGGGGGAGGGTCAACATGTTATAGCGTTTACAGGAAATAAAACTTGCATGCTCGTTCCAGATTCAATATCGACGGTCCAAGTCAATTCCGTGGCGTTCGTTGAATCGAAGCTTTTAAGCTGACGCAATTGTAAGTAATTCTATCGTCAAATGACTAGGACCACGTACAGCGTCGGCAGAGACGTCTCCTCCTATTAAGAAAGTTCAATAGACGTCCCTCGACGTCACTGCGCAAAGACATACCAGGGATAATTGCAATGTAGAAG
Organism: Hymenopellis raphanipes; assembly: GCA_036872995.1. Classification (NCBI taxonomy): domain Eukaryota; kingdom Fungi; phylum Basidiomycota; class Agaricomycetes; order Agaricales; family Physalacriaceae; genus Hymenopellis; species Hymenopellis raphanipes. Next base: position 962,179 of record JAYMDG010000011.1, read on the forward strand.
GGAGCAGTTCCACCACTCCATTGAAGCAGCTGGGGCTCTGTGCGAAGGCACGACGGTCAGAATGACGGCCACCAGCAAGCGTGAAATTTCTATACCACACTCAGTAACACCGGAGCTGAAAGTGATCATGAACACCACGAAGACAAGCCATTCCTGAAAAGTTTACTCACGGAGTGTTAATGGTCAAAGCAACGAGGCCGGGTATAAGAGACACAAGAGCAGCAAATCCAGCAGCGAACTTCATAGTGAGAGAAGAAGAGCAAAGAAGCGAGGTATCGGGTCTGCAGTTTTATAGACCTGCAGCGCAGCAGGGCGTAACGGAAAATGGTTCGGCCTGCGTCCCGCTGCATCTCGATGGATCGCATCTGCTGGAACTTCGGAAAGGTCCTCTTGCGGGTTCTAGATCGAAGACAAAATCGTGCGGCCAAATTGTCTCTGGTAAAGCAAAACGCTCAAGAACTGCCATACTCTAGAGGAATAGACGTTCGTTTTGTGAGATGGTTCGGCGTAGGCCATTATGCTATGTCGACATTCCGTCGCCATCAACCGAGAAGAGGTTTTTATGTCACAAGCACTTCGTGAATGCTTGCGCAGCAAGTTTATCTTCGATCATTCAGGCGGCCGTCGCAGTGTTTCTGTAAGTACAAGACTTGGAAAGTGACGCGACCCAAGAAGATCAACAAGAGATTCGAGGACAAGGTAGACGAGAGCTGCTGTTACGACTTGAGTTGAAAGGCAAGAAACAAAAGTTTTTAGTGGGTATACGCACCCCCCCTCGAAGGCGTCCCGCTGGCGTCTAGCGTTGGTCCCACCAAGGTCCCACACTGGCTGGGTCCCTTCCAGTCGGGCTAAGACCTTTTCTCAGGGTGGAGACTCCCTCGCCCGTAACTTACCTCAAACTTTTATCTTCTAAGCATGTTCTCGGACCTTAAAGCGGGTGTCCCAATTCTCACCAAGTGAGCATTGTGTTATCCTATGCTTCCACAAAAAAAAAACGCGTCAGTGCTTAGGGTTAGGGTCAATACGTAATCTAGGTCACGTAATGTGGCGTAGTTTTGTTGCTCTGGGATGACCATCCACACTTGATGCGCTTAATCCAAGTCCGTGGTACTTACATCATAAGAAACATGATGAGGCAGCACCGAATGATTACATCAAGAATTCCCAACTGATAGATGCAGTACCGTATATCCGAAATATGGGACAGAAAAGTGAAGCTAACAGTCTACATATCATACACCACCCTGGCCGCAACCCACGCGTACGGATAATTATGCTGATAGAAGTTTCGTACAGTCCGCCGACAGAGGCGGGGTATCGTAGCATAAGATGCTCCAAGCTTAGGACGAAGTCAGTTTGCGGAAGCTAACGCTATCAAAGATAACATACCACCACTTGATGCTTGGTATCAAAGAAGTCCGTCGTATATCTTGAACGCAATCAGAATATATCAGCACTGTTAAGGGAGAACCTACCCAGGGAAGAGTTTCGTAGGAACGAGCCCGTCGTGATTGTGAAGGACAGTGGATGTCCATTCCCATACACCGCCATTTGATCCACGTCCGCTTTCATCGAGACCCATAGTCGCACTGTCGGATGGTTAATCAACAATCAACAAGCCACGAGTATAGTACTCACGGCACTGGATGCCAATGTCTGAAACCAACATTGGCGCCTCCTTCATAGCCAACATCGTAGGTATCCAGCAACAACCGCAGCTCAGGCTCAGTTGGCAGTCTACCGCCCTTGCAGCGAGCATAAATCACCAGATCATCATACGCAGTCAGGACGGGCCAGTTCTGCGCGATCTCCATGGGTACGGGTCCATACATGCTTTTCACCTACAAGGCGCAATCAATGTTGTGGTTGTAGAAACAGATGGAAGAGAACGGACCTCAGAAAGCGAATCCCAGGTCTTGGGCATCGAGACGAGATCCTTTCCTTCGCCCTGCAAGAAGACAAGGAACTCCTTGTTCGTGACTGGGCGCCACTCCGCTCTGAACGCAGCTACCTCGACGGTGCGCCGTGGGTTCTCGTTGTCCCAGCCAAATTCGTGATCATCTACATCACGTTCGAATTTCGGATCGAAGTCGTCACCCTCAGAGTCATCGTGGCCCATGGTCAGTGTAGCTGGTCCTACGACAACAGTGGGAGTCGAAGGTAGCGGGGTTTTATTCCACTGTTGGCCGAGGAGCTCCCAAGGGGGAGAGGTGAATCCGGGAGGAGGAAGCGTTCCAGTACCCGCACGCTGTATGAGCATGTAGAGTAGTGTCTGCGGATGATTGTATTAACAAACAGTAGAACCAAACGCAAAATTAACATACCTCGACATGCCAAGCTTCATGCTCGAGCGTCATCAACAACGTCCGAGCGATGTTACGCGTCAGTGGTCGTTTGCCAGTGTTCAGTTCGTCGTAAAGTCGTGCAAGTCGCTCGCGAACGCCATCCCTGAAGCTCATGATGGTTTCGAGTACGGGCCAGTCGTCGTCCTTCTCTGGGACCTCAGAGTGATTCTGTCGTTTAAGGTGAGTTCGTCAAGCTCCTGGAAAGTAAGTTCAAGTACTGACATGGCAGTGGTCCGGGTCGTCGACGTGAGGATCGATGCCACGCTATACAGGCAGTTGTTAGTGGATGCTCGATCCCAAGGCTGTGCACCAACCTCGAAGATTTTCCAGAAATGCTTCGGCTCAGTTGCCTCGCCACCAATCGCCTTTGAAAGCAACATATCCAAAAATCTACAATACGCGTGAGACCGAAATGATGAGCGCTTCAATTGATTGTACTGACGTTGGAATGTGGCCAATATAAAACAAACATTTATGGCGCAAATCGATAGGTTTCTGGTGAAGCATATGTTGGGGGATCATTTTCAACGTGACAAGATCCCAAATCTTCCAGAGCGTGCGCCACTCATCCAGGGTAGGGATGTTGGCGGGGTCCATACAGTGGCCGGAGGGAGAGGCGGACATGTAGGTGAGGGAACGGACGGGAGGGAAGACAACCTCCGGACGTTCTACGATGTAGCAGGTACGCTTTGTCGAAGAGTCGACTTGGCTCATGATGGGTCGAAGAGTGGCGACAGCGAAGGCATTCAGGTGAGAAGCAGGAGCGACGAAAAAAGCCTATCCGACGTGAGTATTGGAGCCCTTAAATGGAGTAATGGGACATTACCGAGTCGCAGGCGCTGAAGATGATGGTAGAGGAAGTATAATATCGGACACCGTTGAGAGTATGCGCCTGCATATCGACATCGCCGGAGAGGTCGTCTTCGACGAAACACAGGCCAAGGTGCGACGAACTGTTATGCTTTGCGAAGAGGGCGCCTAAGACCTCGGCAGAGGCCTGAGAGGCGGGGATATGCACCCATGATTGAGGACCAGGAAATACCGTCTTGTGGCTCGAAGAGTTGATAGAAGATGTAGAACCGGAGGCTGAGGATGAGGTGGAGGGGCGTGAATCATCAGACCAATCTGACTCTTCGCGCAAGTGCGAATGGCTGGGGGCAAGCGCTTGGGACAAGGTGGAAAGCATGTTTCTCGAGCTGCAAGAGCGAAAGATCACACAGGATGGGAAACAGGGGAGAAAATGGACCGTTTTTATAGGGCGGCAATACGTACAAATCCAGATAATAATTATAGAAGATTAGGACTCTCCAGGTCCCACGGAAGACCTGTCTCCGCTACATTTCTCCCCTCAAACGTGATAAGAACCGATTAATTTATCGCTGGGCGCATAATTCGGAATTCGAGACATGCATAAAGAGAGTCACGCGTCCTGTGATCCATTTGTCGGCAACTAGAGCTCTCCAAGGATAATACATCGCGTAGAATGAAGTCGATCCGCGTGTTTCAGAAGTCAACACGCCAAGGGAGGAAGATGGACACGAGTGGGGGAAAGCGAGCGTGTCGCTGCGTGATAGGTCGCAAGATCCGCCGCGCTGAACACGCGGTGACAGGGGACGTTATCTCGGCCGACGACGAGCATAACAACGTCAAGGCCTATCAAGCAAATGCCATGGCCAGCCGACCATAATCAAGAGAAAACTCCGGCTAGAACGTTCTTGCAGAAACGAGGGTGCTCCGATAACGATGGTGGTGCGCTCGTGAGGTAAAAGACTCCCGCGGTGTCGCCTATTGAGTATCGACAGCGAGCAGGTATGGCGGTAGCCACGCGGGAATGAAAATATGATGCGGGGTCTTGAAAGGCTAGAGAAGGAATCCTGATGAGTTTGTAGGCGGCGATGAGTACAAGGAAGTGGAGAAGAGAGAGTACTTTAAGTTGTAGAGCCCGCGGGGGAGGAAGAAGTGAATCAAGTCGGGGGAAAGGTCAGAAAGCAATTCATCAATTACAGCCGGTCTTATATACTGGATGAGCGATTGCGTGCTTGACGCGCAGGATGGCGTGCTCGAAGTGCACGTGATCTTACCTGACGTTTGTCTTGGCGCGCGAGCTCAGTGTCTTGCCAGACGACGTGATGTTCTCGACCTCCAAGTTTGCAAGCATGGATATTGCACTGGTTCAAAGGGGACCTTCAGCGCTCCAGATAGGCTCTGTCATCTCTGACCTTCTGACCTTGCTGTCGGACTACTTCGAAAAGGCTTCACGCTCTAGTTCTCCGAAATGGAAGACTTCGCGCCTGTTGACTCGGGCAATACGACACTTGGAAGGCAGACTATCTCAAACTTGGCACTCTAGGCGATTACACAAATAACCATTCCACTATATAGTGATACACCATGCTCCGCGAAGGCTGGACCACTATTTGGCAGGAACCATGCTTCCCACCGATGACTTGAATCAAGTTGAGGCTACTTCACCTTGACATGATGGGGATTAGTACTGATTCGAATGGGAAAAAAGTGACCACTTCACCTTCTTCGCACTTAGGACGTATCCTGTGATAGTACTCAGAAGTCTTGCGATGGGACTGAATACACTCACCTTGTCATGGTCTAGAGGCTCTAATCGGTGCGTAAGTCGTTCGTCCTGATAGTCGTTAACTCGATCGTCCTCGTCCTGAAAACTGCATCGAACTCGTGCTTGAAAAGGCGGATATTCGATATCGAGAGCGGTCGGCTTGTGGATACGGATTGTGAGGCGGCAATCGGTCGACTTGTGGAACAATGGGTCATCGGTAGGCTTGTGGAATCGAGAGTCGTGGCGTGTCGGAGTCAGTCGGCTTGCAGAGTTAAGGCGTGTCGTGGCGTAGAGGCGGTCGACTTGCGGGGTAGCTTGTCGGTCGGCTTGTGGAATCGGAGTCGTGCTTGAGAAAATTGATCCATGGGCGGTCGACTTGGGGGAGAAACGGGTGTCGTCGGTCGGCTTGTGGGATCGAGAATCGAAATCGTGGCGTCGAGGCGGTCGGCTTGCGGGATAACGTGTCATCGTTCGACTTGTGGTCTCGAAGGTAAATCGTGGCTTAAGAATTGTGAACGGTCGGCTTGCAGGACATAATCGCGAGGTGGTCGGTCGATCAGTCGTGCAGTCTTGAGGCGTGAGTCTATGTTAACCACTGACGACATTGAAAGAGTAGGAAATTCACGAGTTGAATAGCGTCGCGATCTTGAGGCCCATGTTGGTCGTCCTGCACAAGATCGAAGTCGAGGCGTCGTCCCGTGTCGTATTGTCGGGCGTTGCGTCCTCGGTGGATGAGTGCGGATCTGAGGGAATGAGTAAGGAAGAGTTTGGCTAACGGTAATGATGTGGTCGAGAGCAAGGATGGGGGTCCACACTGGCATGCGCGCTGCCTTTTATATGGAAGCGAAGGTCTGGAACCACACAGTAACACAATAGACACAAATTAGGATAGCGGTCATTGTTTTGATTTTTGGACTTGTCCAAGTTCTCCGTGGCCAAACAAGGCAATAATGTTGTTGCCATTGACCAGTTCGCCACTGTCCATTGTTGCAGATTTGTTTTACTTGGCGTCAGAGTACTGTGTGGAATCAACAGTGGGCTCAAGTGTTTAGATTTCGGATACTATAATATCGCGCATCTACTTGGTACTTAGCTGATTTCAGAAAGCTCAGCAGAGCTTCAAGTCTGTCGACTGGAACACCATAAATTTCGCCATCAAGTATATGCCAACTTGAGTCATCTGTGTGGACAATGGACATTAGCGATAACAAGCGGTGAATACCTTTGCCTCTTCTGGCCCAGCCCGACCCTGAAGCGCCACACAAGGATCATCCACTTTGGCCTTCAGAACAATGGACAGGTGGCCAAATTTGGGTCTGTTGTATCATAATGTTGTACAGCCCTGACTCTTTGACCTTGTATAAAGAGGACGCGCTGTGAACCAAAGTGATGCCCCATCCTTGCTTTTGTCGCCACTCCCACTCACTCGCACCTCCCGATCCTCACAGAGTCCTCGGACGACGACGACGCCTCAAATCTCATCTCATGCAAGACGACCGCTATCGCGCCTCAATCGACCGGTGACTGCCCAATGCCATCAGTGGTTAACCTCATCATGCTCAGACTTGCCCGCCTCGCGACTGGACGACTGACCGACCGACCACCTTTCTAATAGCTCCAGGTCGACCGCTTACGAACACCACCCGCCTCGATCATCAAGCCACGACTTACCTTCGACCGACTACACCATCGACTTCACTGTAAGCCGACTGATGAACCCGCCATCCCTAAAGTCGATTCCCGCTCTCACAAGCTGACCGACGGCTAGTTCTCCGCCAAGCCAACCGCCTCTAGTACGCCACACTTCCGACCGACTAGCCTACGACGTGAACTCTCGATTCTCGATTCAACAATACAACTCTCTTGCACCCTCTGATCCTCATAGACTCACCGGACGATGATACAGACATGCTCAAATTTCATCTTACGCAGGACGACCGCTATCGCGCCTTAATCAAACGGTGAATTGCCTAATTTTTCGATGCCACCAGTAGTTAAGCTCATCATGTTCAGACTCAACCCGCATCACCACTGACCACTGGACGACCGGCGACCGACCGCCTCGCGAACTGCAAGTCGATTGCTCACAAATTTCAAGCCACGCCTTACCTTCAATTCTGAAAACCAAACGACTACGCCATCGATTCCACAAGCCAGCCAGCAACCCGATATCCCTAAGGTCGACCGACTCTACGCCACGATTCTCAGTGCTCACGCTCGAACTGACGGCACGTTGTCCCGCAAGTCGACCGCCTCTACGCCACACTTTTGAATCCACAAGCCGACCGAATACACCATGACTTCGACTCTCGATTCCACAAGAAGACCACCTCGTTAGGGACGAAACTCTCATCCACAAGCCGACTCGACTTCCCCAAGTACGATTTCTTCGATGTTTCTACAACAAGGACGAGGACGAACTACTTTGAGGCGCTCACCGGACAGCCGACTGAACGAACGTCATCATCAAGATGCACCGAATTCTCTATGATCAAGACTCAAGCCCAAGTCTTACCTGAGAAGAAGACAAGGTGAGTGTATTCAATGGCATCACAAGAGTTCTGAGCACTATCGTAGGATACGTCCTAAGTGCAAAGAAGGTGAAGTCGTCCTTTCATTCCAGTCACAATCAGCACTAATCCCCTTCATGGCAAGGTGCACTTGTCTTCGTCGCATCATGGGTGAGGATGCCACCTGATGAATTCTCTATAGATTAGTAGCATTCCAATGTATAACGTATAACGATAATTTGTCGAATCGTCATCCAGTACGGAATAGTGTGTCTCCAAAGCGATCACGGCCCGTGGGGCAGAATCCTCAACGTCCAGTAATTAGACATCGATGGACGCGGGTATCATACATGGAGGTCCGAAGGAAAGCAGAATCTGAGCGCATCACGTCTTGGCCCACCAGCACAGCCAACTGCATAACTGAGAACTTTTCTTGATTCAGACTAAGCAATAATTCTGCTGATGAACGTACAGTTATTGAACTCTCTTCGCAATAGTAATGCGAACGTCATTCATCGGTCCCGACATTCCACCCACAGGAGTTTTCATGTCGATCTCCGGAAGCCTCTCCCCAGGCGCCATCTCAATATCATACTGATGCAGAACTATCGCCACAAACGACATGACTTGCCGCGAAGCGAAGAACCTCCCCGGGCACAACGACACGCCTCCGCCGAAAGGCCGCACCTGCTTCTCATCGCCTCGAGGTAGTAAGGAGGAGTCCGAGTCGCGAATAAATCTATCCGGGACGAATTCGCTAGCGTCTGCGCCCCATATATCTGGATCCAGGTGGTGTGGGACGATGGGGCACATCACTATTGCGTTTTTCATCAAGGTGTAACCGCCAATTGTCGTGTCCTCAAGGACGTAACGGTGGGATACGGAGGAGGAACATGTGCGAAGGACTTCCGTGTACATGGAGCGTAACAATGGGGCGTTACTTATAAGGTCAAGGTCAGAGATAGTCCCGTCGCTGCGGATTGCATGCGCCGTTTCTTTGCGAATACGATCTGCAATACCGGGAGTTGATAGGATATGCGCTAGTAGCCAGAATGTTGCTGGACTGGAATTGGCGTTGACTCTATTATCAGGTATTTTTGTCAGTTGGCTGTTTTCCGTTGTCTATATTACAGAACACTTACGCGAACCAAACTCCGAAAGTAATGATACTCAAATCGTGGACAGACATGCCACCGTCCTCCATTAGTTGCTCGCGTTCAGTGACCCACCACATCTGGTTCCGCCGCATTGTTTCGCGATGCTTGTAAGTTCGCTCAAATGCCGCGACGAGAATATCCCTATTTGCGTGTTCCTTTCGTAGAAGAAACTTTGGTAGACCGGTCGCGAAGCGGAAAAAGTCTGCATCGAACCGCCACAAGCGATCCAATATGTCTGGTTGGTCGTCCAGAATCTCCCTGCCCATCATCGTGACAGTCGCTGCAGTACCGATTATGGTACGAATCCATTCACGAAGATTGATTGTCGCTGAGCCACCTTGAGCAAGGAGCTCACTGTCAAACTTTTGGATTTCTGGGGTTAGACATTGGAAGAACTTGGTTGTGAAGTCTTCCATGGCATTTCCTTCTTTCATAGCGATGTGATAGAAAGCATGTTGGGTCTCCTCGAAAGACGAGCCCGGGCCGTCTGGCTGGTATGATAGACGCTCGACTCCATGCTTGGTTATGCCGAATACCGCTTCCAGGCCCCAGTACACGAGATGCCCGAATGAAAGACTCTTAGAGCGGTAGACCGCTGAGATGTCGCGGTCTGCAGTTATGACCTAACGTGAGGATTAGACATACGTTCATAGATGAATAGGGAATCATCACATAAATACGCTTTCCCATGAGGGTAAACGAGACTGGTCGTGATTCACGGGTATGCTGTCTATAGGACACCAGTCAGGTTTAGAGAAACAAGGACAAGTTGGAATACGCTTACTTGGCAGCTATGTAGAGCCTCCTTGGACTCATGTTGAAACGCAGGGCGTGGCCTAAGAAGGGGATCCAGTAGGGCAAGAAAGGCGGTTCATTCCTGGTCTTGACTTGATAGTCACGAAGAAAGCGAAGAGAGACTAGTAAGACAATGCATGCACTGAGGTACTTGCAGATAGTGGAAAACATAAGGAAGGCTTCCAGCGAACGTTGACATCTGTTTGAGCTTGTATGTGAGGGGTGGTATCATGTTACCTGTCTTTCACCGGCGGCTTTTCCGCGCTAGTGTGATAAGAATCGGCGTATGGCGCCAGGCAAGCGCTCAACCTACTGTGTGACAGCGAAGGTTTAATGAGCGCTCAACGTTCAACTTCGAAGTTCCACCCAATTGAACGTTGGTCATTGCAGAAGGAGAGCCTATGCACCGCCACCATTATATCTAAATTCGGCATTTCCGATCTGCTGACCCTCTCCTCCATCCCCCACCGGCAACTACCACTGACCACCAAGAACGACGTTGCCCCATCCACCGCTGCTTTATTTACTAATTTTACGCGCACCGGCAACCCCAGTTGCACATCCATTACATGTGATTTGACCCGGAGTTCATCGTTTTCAATGACGAGTAACGAGCATTCGTTGGCAGCTTTCACCCACAATGCCTCGCCGCGCCCGCATTCACTGTGTTTCGTTAAAGTCTTCGCTTGTGAACCTTCCGATATCAATATATGGTCCGCTTCTTGAGCGCGGTGTGGCGAGTGTATATGCCAGTTGCATTGGGACTGAACTGACCAGGAGACAGCGACCGCAAGGTCTCGCAGTGCATCTCTCATTGGTGCCCACGGGCGGCCGGCCGAAGAAGGAGGCCTACGTAGGATGGACAGGAATGGCATCAGCGTCGTCGCTGGCCAATTTCAACTCGGCCGACGCTGGCGAAAGCGCAGGAACTGTGGAAATTGATCCTCAGTACGCGAGGGACTTGGGATTCACCCTAGGCGATCTGGTATGGTCTACATCACGCTCTTGACGCGTCTTTCTCAATCTGTAATAGGTTGAAATAGGTTTACTGCATGACTTGGCCTATGCCAATGCCATTGGAACAGAACCTGTTTCTTCGGACGACTGGGAAATCATCGTAGGTTGTCTTGTGCTACCTCAATATAATACTTGACAATCTTTATCAAGGAAATACATGCCTCGCACGTTGAATCGACGCTATTATCCCAAGTCCGTGTGGCCAATATTGGCCAGGAAATCGATGTCTGGGTCTTCAATAAGACAAGAGTGAGGCTCACCGTGGGTATGTTGCACTTCTTATTTGGCTATGTGCCCTGTCCTTAGCTTGAGCAGTGTCTCTGAATCCTCAGAACAAAGGCGCGTTGCTTCTGACCACCAATACCGAAGTCAGCATCGCGCCGAAACTTCATAAACGACAGCAAAAGCCTCCTTCTAAACCTGCAGGTAGCCCTACTCCGACTATTAACAAAGATACGAAATCTACACCAAGTCCCGCTCCACCGCCGTCGACAACTAAAGCCCAAGTTCTTCGAGTCTTCCCTGTTCGGATCCTCTCTCACCCTCCCCCAAGTCATTCTGGTGTCGAGTTGCTAGGTTTCGTAGCACCTTCGACGTTGATCAAGCTTCTTTCCCCAGGAAGGGCGGTAGAAAACAACTTGTTTTTCAAGGGTCAACTTAAACGGCTTTCGCCTCCAGTTGATGCTACCTCGACTAAACAAGACGATGTTAACCCTGTTCCGAAGATTTTAAATCCAGGTGACAAGGACACGAGTCCTGCTGATGCGGCTCCTGCGGGAACCGTATACGTTGGTCAATTAGCTGGCGTTCCGTCTGGCCATATCGTTTTCCCGACCGGTGTTATGGATATTGAAGATTGGGATATGATCAGTCTTGCTGTCGGGTTGGAGCAGAAAACGATACAGCTGTCCCCCATGGTCAATGGTATTCTCAAGACAATGTGAGTTCTGGTATTCAGTCATGAGATTTTACTTACTTGCCATTTAGGCCTTCGACCAACTTTTTGGCCGGGGTGGATGATATACTTACCAAATGTAACGACTTCTGTCTCAAAACGATGATCTTGCATTCGACCAAGACATCTGTTCGCGGAAGTAAAGCTCTTTCTCTTCAATTTCAACTCAAATACAACACTAATCGCTGAATGCAGTCTCCTCTCTTCTCGTAACAGGGCGATCTGGCGCGGGCAAAACGTCAATAGTGAAAGCTGTGTCAAAACGTCTTCAGGAGAATCCTCAAGTTCATGCATGTATGTTGCCTTCAAAGTTCCTCGGACCTTCATGGCTAACGCTTTACCAGACGTGCATTATGTTGATGTTTCACCCTATGCTGAAAAGCCTGTCAGTACAATAAAGTCCTTATTTAAGTACTGGTTCGATAAGGCGGCTTGGCACAAACCGTCTATCCTGATACTCGACAACATCGAACATCTCCTGAAGGCCGAGGAAGAGGTAAGTCACTCTGCTTTCACGCTACCGACATCAAGGACTTATCGATTGGTGATAGCACACTGACTCTTTCAGGACGCGTCAAATTGTCGAACTATTCGTGTACTTGTACTCATCGTCCGCGCGATCGTCAGCACCTAACTCTCGAGGAATCATCCTGATTGCTACTGCGCCATCAGCCAGCGGTCTACATCCCCTTTTGAACAGCAAACATATCTTCAGCGAGACCGTACATGTCAAGGCTCCGAATAAGGATGCGCGACGAGACGTCAGTCTAGGCATGGGTTCTGCCAATCTTCACTGACGTTATTCTTCAGATTCTATCACAGATTGTGAAAGATCGTTTGAACGCAGCCGAAGACATGCAAGAAGATCCGGATGCGGGCCTGAACTTCACGTTCATCGCGACGCAGACTGAGGGCTATTCGGCGACAGATCTGCAAGACCTTGTTGCTCGTGCTACGCATCAAGCAGCAGTCAGAGTTGCCACGTCAGATGAGCCGGTAAGTTCTTCGCTTGTGGTCGTCGTCGCCGTGAAGTTTTATGCTCATGATCGTTTAGGCGTACCTCACTCAAGCCGACTTCGACTCGGCTCAAGTTGATTTCGTACCGCTTTCCTTGAGAGAAGTGAAAACGCAAAAGTCGGATATTACATGGTCAGACATTGGAGGTAAGGATGACAGTAACACAAGATTGAGCCTGAAGTGTTAATTGGGGGAACAGGTCTGCAGGAGACGAAGCGCGTTCTTCGAGAAACGCTAGAATGGCCGACCAAGTATGGTCCGATATTTGCGCAATCGCCGTTGCGTTTACGGTCTGGGTGTGTACCGCCATCCTTGCTCTTCGGCATCTCATGACCGTTCGTCAGATTATTGCTCTATGGATATCCAGGATGTGGCAAGACTCTGCTTGCCTCTGCGGTCGCCAAAGAATGCGGGCTGAACTTTATCAGCGTGAAGGGCCCGGAAGTTTTGAATAAGTATATCGGTGCTAGTGAGAAGACGGTTGGTTCCATTTGAAATCCTTTTCAGAAATTTGCCGACACTCAGCATCTTTAGGTCCGTGACTTATTCGAAAGAGCAAGCGCTGCGAAGCCTTGTGTGCTCTTCTTCGACGAGTTCGACTCGATCGCTCCAAAGCGAGGACATGATAGCACTGGCGTTACAGACCGAGTAGTTAATCAGATGCTGACGCAGATGGATGGTGCGGAAGGGTTGGACGGGGTCTATGTTCTTGCAGCTACGAGGTACGCTTTTGACGTTGCTCACTATACTATAGCCTGATTGACATGCGTATGAAGCCGGCCAGACTTGATCGACTCTGCATTGCTCAGACCTGGTCGACTGGACAAGTCCCTGCTGTGCAACATGCCCGACTTTGATGAACGCAAAGATGTAATGACATGCTTTCAAGTTCCACATAACATTTGGCTTAATGCTCTGTGCAGATTTTGATAGCTGTGACACGCAAGGTCACACTAGACGACGCCGTTGATATCGACGAAGTAGCTCATGCGACGGAAGGGTTCTCTGGAGCGGATCTTCAGGCGCTCATCTACAATGCGAATCTCGAAGCGGTGCATTCATCCATTAACATCGATATCGCTGGGACGTCTGCGCGAGATGAGGAAGAGGAGCCGATAGAGTTTACGACGATTGGCGGTCCGAATTCGAAGGCTGTTCAGAGTAAAGCGGAGAAGATGGCGCTGCAGAAACGGGTATGTGTTGTGGTGGCTTCATTTCTTGGTGATTTTCATCATGAGGTTTTTTTTTAGCTCCGCTTGATACAAGCGTCGACGCAGTTGAAGTCGGGGGGTCTCAAGTCGTCTTCGAAGGCTTCCTTGAAGCCAGCAAAGAAAAAGGTGTGGTATGCTCTCGAGCTGCTCGTATAGTTGTCTTACGCTGTGTAGCATATTATACTGCCTGAGCATTTGAAGACCGTCTTAAAGACGACAAGGCCATCGGTGTCTGTGGATGAGCGCCGAAGGCTTGATAGGATGTGTGTTATTCTTTGACTATCTGTTCTGTTCTTTTACTGATGATTATACAGATATCGTGAGTTCACGTCTGATCGTACGGGAGAGCTTCCTGTGCCGCCGGAAGGAGAGGGGATTGGAATCCGGGCGTCATTGGCGTAGTTGTGATGTGCTGGCTGTCGAATACCGGAGTGCAATAAAGAAGAAATGGAACTAGTCTTTTGGCAGTACTAGCATCCCTTGTGAACGAGGGATAAAATTGAGATACAAATGGTTAACTTGAGAAAGAATATGTATTCACAGAGCTTCCAACAGGTGGTCCATCCTTGTGGGGTACAGACAAAGTTAAATACAGGTTAGCAGGTGTAGGTGCAGGTGCAGTTTGTAGACGTCTATGTTCCGACCACTCAGAATGAAGGCGAACCATCGCTATGGCATCTGCTTGCGTTCCGCGTCAAGCCACGCTCTAAAAGCAGAAAATAGATGTACGTCCTTCTGGCGATCGCAGAATGCTATCAGGGACGTGTAGTGCTGGTCCTTGGAACACCCTGTAGCATGAAGGAGCTTCGAAAGGTCTATAGGACACAGGTACGGAGGCTGCCTAGCGTCTTCGACGAGCGAGGCGGTGCCCTGCATGATGCAGGCATAATACACACAGTGATCCATGCCAAAACAGTGTCCGAGCTCGTGGCTCGCTGTCTTGCAGACGCGCCCGAGCCATAGGCCGCCAGGCGATTCCAGAGAAGAAGGAAGAGCGTTCAGCGCTGCGCGCATAGGCGAGTCTGTGTCCTCTTCGATATTCACATCCTCCGCCTTCTTCTTGGTCTTGGTCTTCCGCTTCTTTGTCGGGGGCTCCGCGTCACCGTGTTCCTCGCAGCACTGCTGCATGTACGTTTCGCAATGCGAAGCAGGCCAGCTATGATCCAGAATGACGTTCTGCTGCGCGTCTAATCCTGGGTTGTACCGCGCCATAGACACGACAGCGACGCGACTCCCCCCGTACGCGCGCCCACACGCAAAGTCGTCGTCGTCGTTCTCGTAAATATCCTGCTCGACAAGGAGGAGAAGCGCGTAGGCATCGGCGGGGAGGATGTCGATGGCTGCATCGAGCAGGTCGTCGAGGTTGAGTTGGCGGAGGAATGTCTCGTCATGGGACGGTCGCGTGCGTATGCCAACGCATTCCGTATCCGACGCCAGTCCGACGAGGCGGGGCGGCGATTTAGTGTCCCAACGCGTGAACCTCAGTGGGCTCCCGGGCAGCGCTTTGACGTCCATCCCGGTGTAAAACGCGGCGAGATAATCTATCACGTCTTTGATATCCGGAGCCGCTACCAAGTCATTATCGTGTTTCGGCCTACACCACGCCTGCATGACCTCGATATCGGACGAGATAGTGGGAGGCGCAGCAACATAGAGCGTCTTTCGTTCTGGCGTCACTTTGTTTCGCTCCTTGAGGCGAATGAAGGAGCGGAGGCTCTGAGGGGGATAGCCGGGATCCAGAGCGAGGTCGTCATCTGGGAGAACGAGAGGAGCGGGAAACGCTGTTGGAGACGGTTCCAACGTATCTTGCGATTTGGCCTTGCCGAGTGGGGTTGTAGCGTTTATCCGTTGTTGGGCTGTGGGTCGGCTGTAGCCAGCTTCTGAAGCATGTTTGGATGGTGTGAAGGTGAGCTTGTCATGGGTGCACTTCATGGTCAAGGACAAAGCTGTTTGGCGGCAAGGCTAGATGATTTGATTATGATTATTATCAATGTAGAGGTACTGTAACTCTGAACTCACTGAGACGCGAATTCAACCATGGATGTTGGAAATAGGAAGGGTGAAACAGTTATCACGCTCAAACGCGCTACTTTGAGGTCGACGTTGTTGACATGATGATGGGTCGGACGAAAGGTGCCGATCACTTCTCCATTCGACCGACACATCAAGTCACGAAGAGAAGTGTATCCAGCTGGCTTCTAAGTGAACTTTATAATGCACCAAGTATATTCTAAAACTGTAAGCGAGTATGATTGGGAGTGAGAGATAGTGTTTGATTGAGTACTAAGGTAAAATGATAACTTATTGCACTAAGCAGACCACGCCGCAACATATTTCTCGAGTTCTGGCCAAGCCGACAGTCGAGCACCCAATTCGCACCAATATCCCGCCTCTTCCTCTTCATTACCCGCAACCTTGCTCATAACAATCGACCATCTACTCCGACCTCCATAACTGGGATTCGTCGCTGCGCCACCCGCGAAAAGGACGCGTCCAGCATTCGGTGTTCCCGCCTCCGCCCCCTCGGCCAGGGCGCCACCAAAATCCAGCTCGCCCCACCTCCCAACCGCCCAGCTCGTCACATAAAAGTTGGTCTCGTCCGCGGGCTGGTAGCTGGGCAACTTCCTCTGTCGACACATCTCCCGATACACCGTGACGGTCTTGGACAGCTGCTCCGTCGTGCGCTGTTCGCCGGATGTCGAGCGCGATCTCTGAGACGGACATGGACTGCATTTCGCGGGTTGGGACGGCCGGGGCGCAGAGCGGTATGAGGGAATTGCGGATGTAGACGGAAGGTCCGGAAAGGGCGGAGATTTGTCCGCGAAGATTGGCGGTGAACGCGAGAGTAAGCGGTTGTTTGGTCGGCTCACGGTTGAATAAGTGAAGCTAAGTAATGTCCGTCAGTTCGAGCTTCAGTCCAGTCATTTTGACGTACCTTGGCGAGAAGAGCGGTCACAATATCATTCTCGCTGACCCATTGTTCCTTTTCCCCCATCGTCTCCTCGCGTAACTGCGTGATGGCCGATTCTGGGATGAAAAGTAGGCGACACTCTTCCTTGTTCTTCATGACATCAGAAACTAAGCGTGCATAGTACTTGACTGTGTCCACCAAGCCCCAGATAGTAAACGTCGAGAGCATGCTCTTTCTGAAAACCTTCAACTCTGCCTTTGTCTTAGGATATGGTTCACCAAAGTCCTTCACAGGATCTCCCTCCAGTAACTGAGGAAGCACTACGCTCTGCATATCGTTATGCGACGCTACGAGGGAGCACCAAGCACGAAGGATGATAGAAAGCCCAGGAACGTCACAGAAGAGATGCGGTATGTGGAATCCAATACAAGTAACATCGGCGAAACGATGGACGTGGACTTGAAGCATTGGCGCGTCTTTTCGTTTTAACAAGTCCGGTACAAGCCGCGGGGTACTAGGTGTGCGAAAGTGATCCAGAATGGTGGACATCTGAGGGTTGATGTGGGCCTTTCGGGATGGCATACTGGGATAGGGGATGTCCGAATGTTCTTCGGAAAATATGAATGGAGGTCGTGCATCTGAGAACTTGTCTGGAAGGTGCAGTTCGAAGCGATTCTATACAGACAAAAATCGATTAGGGTTCCAGTCGCGCGTATTGTAGATAGAGATTCACCTTTTTATTGCGCGCTACCCGAGACCCCAATATTGGCCACCGATTCACCAACTCCGTCAACGCGTCGCGTAGGATGTTGGGCTGTATCTGACCGCTAACGATCAGACATGAATGAATGATGAGGTCGTAGACGGGGTTGCTCTGCTCCATGAGAGGAATTGGGATAATTTTGTCTGGCGCCATGGTGGAAAGGAGAGGCTGGGTCTTGGTGCACTCAGGACGCTCAGATTCTGAAACATACTTATGCTAAGTTATGCGATGAGCCCATTTCGACGGCTAAACCAGTGCCACCACTGTGCGTGCGATATTACCAAGCAGGAATGAACGAGACCGAGACCGAGTTGACCCTAGAAATCGCCACGAAACCCATCGAACCTGCACCTGGGCTGCAAGTACTTTGAAGCTCGAAGATTGGCGGGTCGACATTTCGAGCAGCTCGGGGTGTCCAGCATTAACACGATTTCTCTCAGTCGACGAAGTTTTTAGACATTGTTTATAACGTTTGGTATATGTCAAGCCGGCGCCGCCCAATGAAGAGGGCTACAATGCAGTATAAGCTAGTAGCAAAATCAGACAGGCATCGAACAGACCGTACTCCAAACCTGCCTGCGAGTGTCCGTCGGTCTGTTGAACCATGGGAAAGGCTCGGGAAGCTCGTTCAACCGAGGAGAGGTTGATGACAAGTCAGAAACTCGGGGCTTTTCGTAGAAATTGGGGAAGAAAGATAGCCTGGGGGAATGGATCTCAGTCAAGACCTCTATGAAGCTTGAACTGTGCTAGTAAGTAGTAAGGATGCTATCATGGTCGAGTCAACGGTCAGTGCCAGTTCAATTTCTGACCACGTGCTATTCGGTCCGGACTCCGCCGCTCTCCTCGCGAGAAATGGTGGCGCGTTTGTCTCTCTTCCTCCGACCACCACCTCCGCAAGATAATCGGCCTATGCGTCTCTGTGCTTTGATTTCTCCATCTCCTGGCGTCAATGATTGAATACGCTTCGCTTGACGCGTGAAATGGATGATTGACACGTCCCGGCTACATGTACAATTTGACGCGTGTATCGTGCGTGTTCTACTCCGTCACTCTTCGTCAAGGCTAATTTGTGTGAAATAGGTATGCATGTACTCCCGTTGTCCGTCGACCTTTCCGTACGTTTCCAACATTACACCGCTGACAGTTACTATGAAGAATCCATTTACAGGCGAGACTTCCGCTGCGTTCATTTAAGTACACCCGATTCCTGAGATGGCCAATCGTTCGTACGGGTAACATCCATTCTACGTGAGTTACGCTATGGCTCGATAGTGATCCACATAAAATCGTTTGCGGACATTGGGAGCGCCACATATTTTGTGGCGTCGAGGGAGATGGTAGGTCCGACATGCCTTGCTATTTAGCCAATTGTTGATCTTCAAATTCTTCATAGTTACGGGAGTTTCAACTGGATCCATATTGACGCTTTGGGGGTTCGTTGGGCATTCCCACACGAGCTGATCTACCACCGAAAATTCATCCACTTTCGATGTTAGGGGACTTCATGTATTTTCTGGCGCTAATTATAGGCCCTCCTTGAAGGGCTGCTTGGGCTCTCCCCACTGTTCATTTAGGGCAGTCTCCACCTTAGATGTACTAGATTGGGTTTCTGGTCATGATAGGCTCTTGATACTTTGCGCCTTGCTATCTATCAGCGCGCGCGCTCTGCCGTTGATATTAGGGCTTCTTCTGTCAACTACTATACCACATAAACTGTTCACCGTCATAGTCAAAGTTGGGCTCTCAGGCTCCTCGTCTCGAACTCGTCCTATACGGCTACGCCTGAATTAACCATGTAGGGAATAGGGCGCTCTAAAATCACATGCAGAACGGAATGGGAGTCTGAAATCACAGAGTATCATCGGTTTGTGTATTGCATTCAATATTCAACGATAACGCTGCTCACCAGATACGGTATCAAACAGGCAAAAGATGATTATCATGGGCAGGTGCTTGCTAGGTGCCGTTTTGAGATGATTGAGGCTGAGAAGCGAACAAATCGCGCCAGAAAACATTGAAGTTAGTAGGCCAAGGGGCGCTGATAACAGCAGTGGCGATTACAAATTTTTGGCCGGAGTCAAATCGCAAGCGCTGATCATCATCATTTCAGCATTCGTTTCCACAACAATAACAACCACAACCACAATCACCCCAATTCTCTCGCCTTTTTTCACACACTCGTTCTCATCTTTCCTCATCCACCCTCTCATCAAAGTTGTTCAACTCGTCATATACGAAGACAGCGAAGAAGTCGAAGTTTGCCGCGATCGCCTCGAGGCAGTAGCCGAAGTGGACAGCCAAGTTAGGGCTAAACACGTTTCTATCGCTTGTTTTACTACCAACGCCGGCGAGTTGCGAGGGCCGTTCAAAGTTTTGGCACTCAGCTGTATCAGACCCGGAAACTGGTGCGTGTGCAGTGTTTCCGAAGACGATGACAACGGCTCTGACGGGCGGCGACAGCAGAAATTTCGCAGGCTAGATTTACAGCCACAACCAACCCAACGTAGACCCCATCCGCCCTCTTCTGGACGCCATCTAGTTCCCAACTAGCTTCATTGACAGTCACCACCATACTTCCCCTGTCATGAGGTCCGATCTACCTCAGAATCGACGCGCTCCAGTGCGTATTGACGCTGAAGATGGTCCATGGAGCGTTAGCGTCGCAGAGTCTCCTCACGATACCCGCTCTTATAGTTTATACATAAAGAGTGAGCTTCAACTTTGTTCGACTTGATTGACTCTAAATTTCTGTAGCGCCCACCCACAACCTTACTTTAACCCGGTTGGCGACGGAAATTGTTGAACTTGACACCAAATTGCGCGACAACCACCCGACTGTCAAGGTTCCCGCACTCCCTCTCGACGCCAACGCTGTCATGAACTTGCCTCCAAAACGAAAATCCACGTTTCTCAACACCCTTTCGCGACTGACTTCTCCCCACGGGAGTAAGATCAGACGCAACACTACAGGCGAGGAGAACAAGAACCGGCGCTCCAATGCTAGCACTAGTATTACCTCACCGCTCGCGTCACCCTCTAAGGATCAAACTGATCCTTTCCAGTCCTTTACGCCGAGCGCCATCACCGCCACTCTACCCACGACCGTCAACAGCACATCACTCGCTGCGTATCTTACCACCATCTCCAACACCCCCGCCTTGCGGCAGGCACGCGTTTGGAAACGTTTTGTTAGGGTGCGCACAGACGATCTTGAGAGCGTGCGTGTTGAAAGGGCCATAAAGCGCGTGAGGTCTGACTTGGCTGCTCATACTGGCATGCCTAGCAAGGACAAGGAAGACCTCCCGCCCGTTATCCCTGATACCTCGGACAAGGAGCCAAGCGTTCACGAAGTCGACAAGGAGGAAGAGAAGCCTTCAGAGGTACAGAAACCCGTTGATGAAGTTCCAGAAGAGAAGCAGGAAGTCAAAATCGAGGATGGTCCATTGGAGAATGAGGAATTACCTGCTGATGAGGAGGCCGTCACGCCACCACCGCCAGCTGCCGAAGAAGATACCCCAAAGACGCCTATAGCAGAAGGACTTGCCAACCGGATACATCGCTCACGCTCCGCGGACCCAGAAACATCCGCCAGGCTTTCTCGTGCATTTACGTCCTCCGCCATGACACAGGACGGTGCCTCGTCCCAGACCGAGACGGGTGATGAGTCTTCTGCGACTGGCGGCAGGAAACCGAAGAAGAAACGCTCCATGTCTATTGCCCCCTCGAAGAAGAGTCGCAAGGTCGTCATTGACGACTTTGAGATGATGCGCGTGCTGGGGAAGGGCTGCGCGGGCAAGGTCCTCCTGGTTCGACACAAGTCGACGGCGGATCTGTATGCGCTCAAGGCCATTACGAAACGTCATGTACTAGCACATCAGGAGCTACAGCACACTCTAACGGAGCAGGCTGTATTGAAACGGATGGCAGCCGAATCGAAGGACCCGTTCGTTGTGAAGCTGTGGTGGAGCTTTCATGACAAGGAAAATTTATTCTTGGTCATGGTGCGTCCAGAATGTGATGCGTGGCTAACCATACTGACTTTGCCTGACAGGACTTTCACCCTGGAGGTGATTTGGCCACCCAATTGGCGAGATGGGGCCGTCTTGGGCGGGATCGAGCAAGATTCTATGCGGCGGAAATCGTAGAAGGCGTTGAGGGCTTGCACGCTGTGGGGGTGATATACCGTGATCTCAAGCCCGAGAACATCCTCATTGGCGGGGACGGACACATTGTTTTGACGGACTTTGGTTTGTCCAAAGAGTTCCCGCGGGGCTCGTCCGTAGTCACGGCGCCATCTACACCGAATGGGGTTCGCAATGGCGAGCTGAACGGAACGCCTGCAACGCCCCCTTGGATGAAGGTGGAAAGAGGCGGTGAGCTAACAGCGGGATGGCCCGGTCAACCTGTGGGCCAAACGGATACGACAGCGACATTCTGTGGAACTGCCGAGTATCTGGCACCTGAAGTTATTCAGGGATTATCGTATTCGTACGAGGTTGACTGGTGGAGCTTCGGAACGATGCTGTTTGAAATGCTGACCGGCATTGTAGGCCACCGTTCTTAATCATCTTTTGATATTGCTCACGTATCTGAATTCTACAGACGCCATTCTGGGCCGCATCGCATGCTGACATGTATGTGCGGGTTTTGCAGGATGAGTTACATTTCCCCGACGATAGAGCCATTGACCAGGATACCAAGAGTTTACTCCGTGGCGTAGGTCGTTCTTTGGCATAAGTGGTTGCTGTTTCTCAAAGTTCATTTAGCTTTTACAACGTAATCCCGCTCTTCGTATCAGCGAACCTCGGATAAAGCGCCATCCGTACTTTTCCATGATCGATTGGGCCCATGTTTATTACAAGCGCTACATACGTGAGTCGTTTGTACTTGCTATAACTCTTTCATTGACCTTGTACTGCAGCCCCGTATATCCCTCCTATTGATCCGTCCAACGCCAGTGACACTCAGAATTTTGATGAAACCTTCCTCGACATGGAACCGGTTTTGGACGAGTTCGAAGAAGACAACGAGCAGACGGATACCGACCAGGATAACAACGAGCACACGGACACGGACCGTACTGACGGAGACGACACCAATACCACCCCGTCGCAGTCCCGGAGCTCGTCAGTGGCAGGGCGTCCCAATCAGCAAACTGAGGAAGATACGGTCGATGTATTTGATGGGTACTCGTTCAAGGGCCGACAGTCAATATTGCTTGAAGATGACGACGATGAAGAGGAGAGCAGCGAGGAAGAGACTGATGAGGAGGAAGAGGAAGCTCTGGCGTTGAAGGGTCTGACTTTGGAGCCTGATACGCCGACTGAGGCTTCAGAGAGGCCGGCTTCATCGGACGAGATTGACCTCGCTGAGCCCAAGACTCCAGAAGCTCGGCCGACAACCCTACCCTCACTTCCTCTAGACGACGCCGTGCTGACGCCTTTGCCTGAATCACCTGAATCGACGAGGCTTGATCTGCCGCCAGAGGTGGCTCCCAAACAGCTCGACGATATACCGCCGCCGGTACCTCCAGCGGATACCAAACCACGACGGAGCAAAGACCTGTCGGAGGAAGCTCGACCTGCACCTGCGCCCAAGGTACCAAGTAAAACGGCGAACCGGTTGTCAAGACCGGCGCGGAGGGAGAAGTCCGGTGTTCCCGCCTTGGACAAGTATCTGTCAGACGCTGGTGACGATGGCATCATCACGGAGCACGACGACGAGGATGATGATTGGGACTTTGTTGAAGCTGGCGACGGCGAAGACCGCAATGGTGCGCGGGGTACGACGTTGTTTGCCCGTGGTGTGGTGGATCGATATAAGTTGGCGGTGTTCCGAAAGGCATCGACGTCCATGCCCAGGACGCCTTCGATGTCGTCGAAGGCTCCATCTGAAGTCTCGCCGACGTCGAGCCCGGAACAGCGGAGGGGTCGGAGTCATTTGACTTTCAGGCGGAGTCCCAGGCCGTTTTTGAAGCCCAAGAATCCGCCGCCGTCGTCGTACTCGAGCAAGACGAGTATTACTGCGCGCTCCTTGTCG
Source organism: Hymenopellis raphanipes (assembly GCA_036872995.1). Classification (NCBI taxonomy): domain Eukaryota; kingdom Fungi; phylum Basidiomycota; class Agaricomycetes; order Agaricales; family Physalacriaceae; genus Hymenopellis; species Hymenopellis raphanipes. The sequence continues at coordinate 985,471 of JAYMDG010000011.1, forward strand.
CACTCTGCCTCTGCAAAGTTTTCTACCATGTCGAGTGGCAGTTTCTTGACCACGTCGCCGACGCCTAATGGGTCCACCGCCGCTGTGTCTCATTCGTTGAAATCCAAACAGTCGGCAGTGTCTGTTGGCGGTACGAGGAGTTTGTCGGATCAGTCTGATTCTTTGACGACGGACGTGGTGAGCACGTCGGAGGCGACGAAGAATACTCTTGCGGACGGGAAGAAGACTAAAAAGCTGAAGAAGTACAAGGAGGGCGCGGAGAAGGTGTTTTCGCTGTTCGCGCCCACGCAGAGGGCGCCGCCGCCGCCGCCTCCACATACCTCTTAATTCCCATGTATTAAGTTACTGTTGTTGACATAGGCACGATTGGACAATCGTTACATTTACATACGCATACATTCTTTATATCGTTTATTTGGTCGTCGTGGACATAATTATTATGCATGGTATTTAGTACTTATAGAAGGGTTTTGGCATTGAATTAATCAAAAGCTGCTCTGGGCGCATTATACGAGCAGAGGTCTATTATCCATTTGGATGATGCGATCAACTGATCGTGTAGAACGTTGAACGAGAACCTTCATCATCGCGTCCTGTATGTTGTGAAAAGCTCTGGATTTACCGTTGAAATGTCAACAACATCTTCACAGTCAAGCATCAGTCGTATCGTCCCCATCCAGGAGCGTCCACTTCGCACTCTATCCGAGGTCCGCTCACAAGCTGCATCCGAACTAGTAGTTCGCGCCCTGCGAAAGGGAGAGACTGTTGACGGTAAACTACACTTGATAAAATATCCTTTTGTTCACATTTTTGAACTTTCCAGGCGTTCACATCAATGTCCTCACCACGTCCTGCAAAACGGACGATGTCGCCTTCCTGGTCACCCTCGGCGGGACAATACAGCGCCGAATGGCTACGCAAGAACACATCGTCGCCGCCGCGACGACCGGCACGCCCGTCACGCGCGACAGCAACTTTCTCGTGGTCTGCGCGTCCAGCCCCGACTTTATCGTGCGCGCCGACATCCTCACGCGCTCCAAGTTCATCGGGCGCTGTCAAATCTTCTCGCTCAAAGACCTCACCTCCGTCCCCGAGTACCTAGAGTACGGCGTGCAGGACGGCACGATGCTCGTCGCCGCCATCCGCGAGTTTGGGGGACTGACGTACGACCTCGCGGCGGTGTGGGACGTGCTGCGCAAGGCCGCGCGCACGCCCATAGACCCGTTCCGCGCGCCGCCGTGGTCCGTGGGCATCGCCGAGCGCCTCGCGCTGGAGCGCGCCAAGCTCATCCGCCGCACGGCGGTGCAGGCGTTCGAGGAGCTGCGCGTGCCCGAGGTGCGCATCCCCACGGTGCTCGTCGATATCCGCCCCGCGGCGCAAAGGGCGCAGTATGGCGAGATCGACGGCGCGATGGTTGTTGAGAGGAATGTGCTGGAGTGGAGATTTGATCCGAGGAGCAGTGCAAGGGTGGCGATTGCGAATCGGTATGATTTGAGGATTATTGTGATATGCCAGGAGGGGTATACGAGTAGTCTTGCGGCTGTTTCGTTGCAGGAGATTGGGATGTTGAATGCGACCGATGTCATTGGAGGGTTCAAAGCCTGGAAGGAGGCTGGTTTGCCTCTTGTTATTCCTGAGCAGATATATGTTGATGAACGTGATGATGTTAGCTGTGAGTGTCATTAATGTTTTGAATTGTTCCAGCTAAGATATTACTGAAAGCTGTAACCTCTGTCTGACCAAGAGGACATATATGTATAGTACCAATACTATGTAACCAAGAGTGAATAGTGTACTCTAGTGTAACTGTAGAGTGTTGGGATGTTCATCATAGAGAAATCATGGATCGAGAATGAGCATGAGCTCCAAGGCTAGAGATTGTTGTCAGCAATGGGAAAAAGAAGAACTCTTACTCAAGGTAGAGTAGTGAGCTGTTGTTGAGTACATTTCAGAAAAGACAGTTTCGAACGTGGCAGATATGAAAGAGTGGAGTACCTAGCTATAGACAGAAGCCTCGACCCGGCCATGTCATTTCTCAGAGACCTTCCCGCCATCGATATATAGCGCGTCAGAACCCAAGGACGCGTATCCAATCATCGATGCCAGGAGGGTGTGAGTTCATGGGCGGAGCAGGGAAAACTAGGGGAAAGGGATAGCAATGAGGGCGTAGATGTAAGAGTATTACTTACAGCGTACATTGTCCAGTGACGGTAGTGGAAGACAACGTCGGTGTCATGCGCCACAGCTCCTTTCGAGTACCGAGTAATTTTTCCAGGATTGAAAGTTACTTGTGTGGCACAACCAGGGCACAACAAACGAGATGTACTGACTTAGCAGATCGTTTCCCCAATCCCCGCGAAAGAAATTAAAATTGTGAGTTCTCTAGAACAGATTGGCCAGAATATGCAACACTTAGACTGTGATAGTTATGTAGTATGTGAGTAAGACAACGAAAAGGCAGATATCTATTCCAGATAAGTTAGCATTGTCCCGACAAATGCAAAATGATAATACAGAGGAGGAAGGACGAATAAATAAATAATAATGAGCGTATAAAAATGCAGAAGGTGATGCACAAAATAACTTAGGCTATAAATACATTAGCAGTTGAATGTAGACAGTACTGATTTGCTCTTGCGGCGGAACTTCTTGGCGAACTTGCCGACCAGAGAGTCCGACGACTTGAGGGAGCTTTTGGATTGTCGCGAACGAAGGCCAGGGGCGTGGACGGTAGGAGGGGGTAAGGGTTCCCGGTGGTCGGTGGAGGTGGCTTTCTCAACGGAAACGCCAATGACCATCTTTGATGGTGGCGCCTGAGGCAATACGTCTGCGACACTTAAGGACCGTGGGCGACCGGCGAGACGACGCGGTAGTAGATTGCCGACAGTGCGGGAAAGTGTGGAGGACTGGCGCGCAACGGCGCGCTGTGGGGCAGGGTGAAGGGAGGAGACATTGTCTGCCTTTTCCCCCTGCCAGTGTGGGGACGCGAGGGAGTCAAGACTGCGCTACAAGACAACGTCAACAACGTGTGGGAGCACGAAAACACAGTGACCTACTCTAGTGGAGAATTGAGGAGGGATGGTTGAGAGACGACGAGAATTCCTCGCATTTATCATTTCGGACAATTCGTCGGAGAGCTGTGGGTGGCGGTGATCAGCCGTTGTAGCATGTGGCCTCTTAATTAAAAGATTCCCACCCGAGTTAGCTGAGAAGTCGGCACGCTTGCTCTGCGCTTATCCTTGACTTCTTGCGAAGCTTCCTCGTCTTCGAAAGGGTCAGCCTCCTCGAGGTGCCGCTGCTCCCATGCTCGACGTTCGGTCTCCTCCTCGACTCTCCTGAACAACTACAACATGGTGAGAAGACGCGGTGACCGGTAGCACATGACCAACCTTCTCAAAGTTTTCATGGACTTCCATGAACGACTGGCGTTGCATCTGTGGAACCAGTAAAGGCAGGGGCTGGTGCCAATACTGTACTAGCCAGAAGACATGCAAAGCAAAGAGGAGGATGAAAGGGGTTGTAGGGTCACTATGGCCAGTCCCAAATCGAGACCTTAGGTAATACAAACCCTTGCTTCTCCCGCGACCGCCGCGAGTTCGCGCGAACAGTCGCCATTCTTCACCCTCCCGTGCATTTCAAGCCATTGCAACCATTCAGACGCGTCTTTGGGGTCTCGTGGTTGTGGAAGATTAAGAATTAGAACTTGGAAGATTACACAAGATGTTCCTGACTCCTATCTGGCCCAGCTCGTTTCTAGACTTTTTTGCCTTCTTTTGTCTGCTACCGCTTGTCGCGACAATACTTCAAAGCTTTTATAGCTCAAGCGCTCCGACCTCAAGCACGAAGTTGCCGCATTCTCGCGGGGCTCCCATGTGCTCTACTCACATGCTTTCCATCTCCCGGACAACTCCCGGAAGCCTGAACATTTTGGTCAGGTCTCCTTCACCCTGTTTGTATTGACTGACATGCACACCATTTTCTAGAGCCTTGAGCTACATTACATACATACGAGTCAAGCCGGTGTCTGGTAACCCCGCAGTTCAACGCGTGCCACAATCTGCACCGTTTGATCCCTTCTGCACCTCAGACTCTTTTGTGTATAATATGGTTGATGCCAGGACTATAGGCCTTGCACGACCGCAAGAACTTCTGAGATGCATGACACACGAACGTTCCCTCTTGCGGGCTTTCGGGCTTATAGTTGCATCACATCTTATCGCAATCACCTTATCGTTGGGGCGAGGCAAGTGCGAGGTGATACAACCAAGATACAACGTTCAGCCGTGATGAATCACGATGAAAAATTTTTACCTGGTATTTGAGAATTGGGGGCATGCCAACCCCAGTGTCTAGTCCCCACCACCACCACCACCACCGTGAGGCTGCCCGGTCACCATGGCCTCCATGCTTGCGAAGCTGCATATTCCTTACTATGTGCTCTGCGCAGCCATCGTATCCATCGGTGGATTCATCTTCGGGTGCGTTTTTCGTTGAAATGTACTCAATTCTCTCTCTCATCTTTTCTGCAGCTTTGATACGGGGTCCATTGGTACACACTTGAATTTGGCTCTGTTGAGCATTCATATTTATCCTTTGCAGGCTCCATTACCTTGATGCACGAATTCGAAACCACGTTTGGCAAGCTGGATTCCACCATTCAAGGTCTTCTCGTCTCCATCATCCTCATTCCGGCCGCCATCGTCTCTTTTGGCTCCGGCTCAATCTCTGACCGCCTCTCTCGAACATACGCCACCTCCCTAGGATGCACGGTTTATGGACTGGGCTCCCTCATATGCTGCCTTGCCGGGCTGAACGGCCAATCCCAAAAATCCGCTCTCGTAATGGTCTTCATCGGGCGGAGCATCTCCGGTGCGGGCGAGGGCATCTTCCTCAGCGCGGTCACCGTATACGGCATCGAAGTTGCGCCTCACCACGCCCGCGGGCGCGTCGGCTGTATTATCCAGCTATGGATTACCCTCGGCATCATGCTCGGGTACTTCACGTGTTATGGTTCGCTTAATATTGCGAGCTCAATATCGTGGCGGCTGCCGTGGATAATGCAGACAATCGTCTGTGCCAGTTTGGCGACGGTTGTTCCCTTCCTTCCTCACTCGCCGCGGTGGCTCGTTCATGTTAAGAGGATTGATGAGGCTAAGGCCAATATGAGGCGCCTAGGATTGAACGAGGACGAGCTGGCGTTGAACCCAGATACGCCAGCTGGGACAGAGGTCTTTGAGCCGCGGAAGGAAGAGAAGAAGGGATGGAGAAAGAACGTGGAGCAATTCAAGGCTGCGTTTGCACCGGGGCTTCGGGGACGCACGTTGTTGGCTCTGTTTATGCTCGGTGTGCAGCAGCTGGCGGGTATTGATGGTGTGTTATTTTACGCACCGACGCTCTTCAAGCAGGCCGGTCTGGATTCGCAAAATGCTTCCTTCCTTGCCAGTGGTGTCACAGGTATTGTCAACCTTGTGTTCACCATCTTGGGACAGCAACTGTCTGATAGATGGTAAGCGTTATTGAACATGCTCCGTTAACACTTGGACTGACCAGTGCGTAGGGGTCGACGACCTGCTTTGATATTTGGCGGTATCATAATGGCCCTGGCAATGACCATAATCGGCATTCTCTATTCGCTGCCCTCTCTGTCGTCCGCAGGTCAATGGGGCGTCATCGCGCTGATCTTTGTCTACTTCATCGCGTTCGTTCTCACCTGGGCGATCCTCATGCGCATCTGGGTCTCGGAGTCGCAGCCCGTGCACACCCGGGCGTCGGTCTCCTCCCTCGCGTTGACGGTCAACTGGGGCAGCAACTTTATCGTTGCGTTCACGACTCCTATATTCTTGGAGGCGTCGCCGTCGGGTCCGTATTACCTCTGGGCGGGGTGTATCTGGGTCTCGGTTGTTGTCTTTGCGATTTTCCTACCCGAGACAAAGGGTCAAAGTATCGATGGAGAGGAGCAGAATTTGGCATTGGATGTGAAGGTGGGGTGGTTGAAGGAGCAACTCGAGAAGAGGCCGCCGTTGTCTAGGCGCGGCACGTCGTGGACGGCCGTAGAAGTGGAGACGGAGAAAAAGGAGGGCCTGGAGCCTAAAAAGGTGGGAGCGCCAGCACCACAAGCTGAAGTTTGAATGAGCATCTTCACACGACGATTGAATTCGATTGCATTGTTTCTCACGACCATTGTTGTACAACGCCACATTCAGCACTTGTTAGACGTACGAATATAGATAGACGCACTTACCATTAGATATTACTTAGAATTACGTACCCGCATTTACTTGTTCATATTTTACTTTTGCAGTTAGTACTCATGCTACGAGTACACATTCAAACAATCCTATTGTCGAACCTCTCAGGAGGTACAGAACTTCTCGAAATGTGTTGGTAATGATACAGACAATGATATCCCAGATACAGCAAAAGAATAGCTAGCTATGACGTCCGTCTAAGTCCATATACCGTATGTTATGAGAAAAGAGATTCAAATTTGTTGACACAAGAATCAGGATGCGTGTCTACACAAGATCGGTAAATAACTGACACGCAGAAGTTCAGACAAAAGATTTGCGTACCGAAAGAGTCGTTCGGATCACATGAGCATCGTCCAGCGACCCATTGATCCCCTTGTGGACAGTGTTGGAAGTGTTCATGTCGATATCCAATATCGCGGAAGAAATGAATTTGGTCGCGTCGGGCAAATAGCGCTGCAGCAATGGAATGTACGGGTGCATCTCCCCATCGCTGTAGGCCCGTGTCTTAACGCTCTAGTATCCTTTTGAACATCGAATCAACGTACCTCGTAATAGAACCCTCCTTTGTTTTCGAGGTAGTCGAAAAACGCCTGATATGGCTCTGAACGCCAAAAGTCCAGATCGGCAATCTCGAAGTTGCTCCAGACTGTATCATAGTACGATGTTTAAAAAAGGACGCAGATCAGAAGACTAGCGAGAACTTACAGTGACACCTGTTGTAGGTGGCACCGCCATCGTTAGACACGAAGTCCATCGCGTTTTGAGGATCTACATGTTGCGGGTACAGTGCGACGAACTCTGCTTCTGGTTGAGAAACTGTCGCGGGACGATTGGGTGCATATAATCACCTTTAACAGTACTCCATAAAGATGGTATTGTGGCTTCCCATTCTAGTAAGGATATCGTGAAACCTTCGAGGGGCGTCTAAGTAGTAAGAATCAACCGTCAAGTCCAGGACGCACCGTAAATTTTGTCATTGTCCTGCATGAACCGGAAAGGATCGTATTGCAAGTCGCAGAAGAACTTGACATCAGGTCTATCTCCTCGTCAGTGCACACAACTTTGTGACTGTCTGAGGACGTACTCTACTCTTTAAACCCAAAGGATGTCAATGACAATCAAAATCACAGGAACTAGCGTTCTTACCTCCAGTAATACCGATATGGTTTGAGTAGTTCGTGTTGAAAGAAAAACTGTACCAACCACAAGTCAGTCAATGAATTGTATCGCGTCCATGATTAGAAACATACCCCAGAATTGAATCGGCACATGTTACGGTACCTAACCATTCAGAAATGTCCCTCAGTCACCATCAAGCTGCTCGCTATGAATATCGCTTACGATACGCTACCTATTGGCAATCAATCAACAGTCAGAGACAAGAGGAGTCGGTAGCGAGGCGCACCTCCATAAATGATCCGCTGTGCAACCATCTTCGACCGACCAGCCTTGGCCCGATCCTCGTCAATCCAATCCGGCTGGACCCAATGCTCGGATGGCACCAAACCGAACTCGAGCGGCGCGCGCGTCAACACGCTCACACGTCTATAAATGGACATCACAACTTTCTCATGTCAATAGAGAAGAATAATACGCACTGTTTGAACTCCTCCGTGAAGGGCTCGTCGTTGAGCAATACCCATGGGTAGTTGAACCGGTGATTGAAGCGATCCTCGACGGACTGCATGCTCGCAACAACACCATTGACGTCTTTATTTCTGCACAACATCACGAACGTGGCATTTGCGCGCTCGGTGTCGTTCATCGTTGGTAACGTGGTGCTAGGAATAGATAGCGACTGCGGTGGAGCCAACAGAGCGCCTGATGTAGGTCGGTTCGCTGAGATACCTGCCAGCGCATCGTCTCCCAAAGTAGAATCGCCTTGCAATGAAAGAACACCGTAATCCTTCCAGGTGACGGATACGATGTAGTGGATGCATATCTATACGATGGGTGAGCGAGTAAGGGAGGCTTGGCATGGAGGTACTCACTACGAGCACAAGGACAACAGCGATGTAGCGACGTGGATTACCACCGGGGATGGGGAGCGACGCGCCCATTAAAGAAAAGAACAAACAGCGAGAGGAAGCGGAAGAGAAAAGAGATGAAAAGCTCGGCCATCGCTGTGCAGCTAAGAATATGTAGGCCCAGCTGCGGACCGATTGCTAAAAATGTAAACGGAGGCTTTTGAGCCTTGGCACGTTTTTAGATCAGAGGTTAGAATATCCGTCGCCCGTTTCCTCCGTACATTGTGAATGTAACAGTGCTCCAAGAAAGTCCGTTACCATCTGGGCGTTCCCAGTGGTGGAGCGTGAGGCTTGTGCAGGATCTCTTGAGAGCTTTAGGTCATTTCATCCACAATGGGCGGAAGCGAAGGAAGACCCGCGCACCGTGAGACAAGTCGATCTATTGCAGGGGGTTGATGCGAGTTGCCGGTAGCGAGAGTCGAGAGCTAACATTGGGGCAATACATACGTGGTTTCTCTATAACTTCAACGTTTGTACTTTGTAGAGGTTTCGTTGAGTGCTAGCGATGGCTGTTTAGCCGCTTTGGCATGCGCATGAAGCAGACTATCCAGACTTGATTACTGATTGATCAGTGACGATAGTAACGATGCGACATCGCTATCCAGGAAAGCGCAGCACTTTCATGATGTGGCGGCGCGCGGGTCTATGGATACAAGATTATGTGCCTGAATACATTCTTTGGCTGAGCTCCTATGCACGTCACGAGAGGAGTCTTTGATTAGACGCGCGCTCTGTAAGGTCAGAGCAAGAGTGATTGTTAGTGGGTTCTGTGCTCACGCTAAATTAAATCGAAAGATCACCTGAGGAGCTATTTTGCGTTTTGAGCTCACCAGAAAATAGTTCACAACCATCCTCCTAGAAGATAGAAAAACCCTCAAGAATTGCTTCGTTCCACGCATATAGTGATTGCTTACCTTGGCCTGCCTCAGAAGACCCCATACCAAATCCAAGAGTCATGAGATCTGAACGAGAGAGCGTTGCAAACCTCTGCTCAACGTCGGTCGAATCCATGGTGTCGTCGAAGGCTTGGAGAAGCCAGGATGAGTGAGAGATACCGAGTGCTTATGAACGAGAAGTGCCTCAAATGGTGTAAGCGTGAAGACAGAAGCGATGCCATTCTACTAGCGCCCAGATGCCTGGGTCGGTCGTATCCCGCAGTGCGTGTCAATGAAGTGAGGAGAACGTTACAGCGCCAGTAAAACGATAGAGTTCCGAAGGACAAATGTCGTCTCCACGCGTCGCGGATGACAATAAGTAGCGGTGTACGAAAAAGAGGAGTTATCGGAGATTTTCCACGGAAGGCAAAGTCGCATGAGTAGAGAGTGGAGTTAGTACACACTAGTCCCGAGTGCATTCAATTCACGCGTCCTTCTAGGCCTTGGATCTATAGAAATGGGCTCGAACTTGCCTGCAACAACGGAATTGTCGTATATCCCCTTATTCTGTGAGCTAGGGTCAGGGTAGAATGGCGCCACAGTTAACGACTATTTGCATACCAGGACCTGAATTAACAACGGCGTTCCTCCGCCTGCGGAACACGGAGGAGTGTGATAGCGCCGAACAAGAAACCTGGTCTCCCACAAGGTGAATTCGCGAACAAACCCAAGCGGACTCGGGAAGGAGTACGCGGATCAACATCACGTGCCTCTACTTCTAGGCCTTAGGGTTAGGTGTATGTAACTTGTCCTCTACCCCACCGTACCTATCAGAGATGCACCTTTCCGCTGGGTTTGACCGCCAGACGCCTTTGAGAATATCCTCTTGGAGATACGGCCATAATTTGTGAGCGGTAATGTAACCCGCGGCGAACTCGCGCATTTAGTAGATCGCGTTTCTTCTGCAACTCCAGCGTCCATCGCGGAGTCAGAGGATCCCGTCCCCGCATCTCTCAGCGCTGGTATCGCTTTCCGCTTTACTTTGAGAATGATATGATCTCTAATTTCTCCGAACAGTATTCATTAAAGTGCAGTTTGCATGATGTTTCCAAGTTCTCTCAACACCTGTTGACGAGTCTTCACTTGAGTCCTCGCGGAGCCGCAGGCCATGTCGTAAATTTCCTATTTCAAGATATGGCCGACCTCCTCTCTCAAAATATCGTCAGAAACTCCCGACATTCGGGATTACGAGAGAACATCGAAGGCTGTTCTCTGTATCATTGAACGCGCTCTTACGCGTTAGAGTAATCGATGGGGCCTTGCCAGTCCATGCTGCGTCACGGTTTGAGTGTACATGGCGGCGCACGTCTCGACAGAACGAGCATGAACGCTCGGTTGAGCCTTGATTCGAGCTGCAGCTTGATTGACGTGGTAACTTGACAGGGAATGAGAATCAAGCAACCGATAATGTTGTTTTGTTGACTTCACTGGAAACCATGTCGTTTCTTGCGACGTCATCATATACGCTGGGGATCAAAACGTTCAACGTTAACCGCTAGGTCCGCCGAAAAATCCGGCTATCCTCATAGGTAGTACTTGGTGTGTGCGACCTTTTTTTGTTCGTACTCACCCTTGAGCCTCAGGTTCAGGGCGAGAACGTGCTGTAATCACCTTCGGTCGCCGTTGCACTTGAAAGTTCCATGTTCGAATCGGATTCCAGCAGTACATGGTCGTAATCATCTATTTACCACAGCACAGGATTTTCACGGTCATATGTAAGTAATTCCCGGCGTTCCTGGACACATACACGCCCGCGGTATAACCTCCATACTCATCATCCAAACCCAAACTTCGGGATAAGCGCACATCCTTCCCCATGCCATTATACAACGGACCGCCTCTTACACAGTTCACAGGAGCAAGATGGAAACTCTACCACCCTGATCCGCACCATGTTCGTCATCTCCCGCCTCGAATCATTGCTATGCCTATTCGAATGCAGACGCCGCTTGGGCTATGTTTACGTGCCACACCGGTTCATGCCGCTCATCTCGCCCGTGGCAGGTCGACTCGGTACCGGGAACTAAAGTTGGGAGGGCCAATGTATAAAAGGTGTGGGTATCAGCAGTGGTATTCCATCCAAGTTTTCTTCCACCTCGTATTCTCACCTCGCATACTCAGCCTACAACCCAGTTTCCCATTCTCATTATGAAGTCTTCCGTTGTTGCTCTCTCCCTCGTTATCCTATCGGCATCTACTACCTTCGCCGCTCCGTTGGGTTAGTATCTTCTGCTACTCTCTTGTCGACTTGTTCGTCTGATGCGTAACTATCCACAGCGAAAAGTCGATCAAACATGCTCACGACTTTCTTCGATGAAGAAATGTACACGAAGAAAGACAATGTCCCGGAAGGCTAGTCACTCCCTGTCCTGACCATTCAGTTCAGGGGACTAAACTCAACGCACAGAACGTTCCAACATGCTGACAACTTTCTTTGACGAAGAGATGTACACCAAGAAAGACACAGGTTAGTTTGTGCTATACGTTGAGTTAACGCTGCGGTTCTGATTCTTGTCAGACTCTGCTCTCGGACGCCGCTCAAGTTCCAACGTGCTCACCACTTTCTTCGATGAGGAGATGTATACCAACGAAGACTCAGGAGGTATGGCTTTCTCTACTATTCACAAAAAGCTCCAGCTGAGCACCCTGACAGCTTCAGATGTTGAACGCCGCTCAAACGTACTCACAACGTTCTTCGATGAGGAGATGTATACCAAGAAAGATTCTGAATCAGGTTGGTTCTAAGCCTCACCCCTTTATCTGCACTTGATCTAAAATCCCATTTACAGATGTTGCGCGTCGGGCAAATGGTCTCACCACGTTCTTCGATGAGGAAATGTACACAAGGGAAGCCGATTCGGACCTTCCAGGTTAGTGGCAAATTTCATTGTTCGGGTCTTTGACTGACGTTGAAACGCAGAGCGCCGGGAGACTCAGGAACGCTCGAACATGTTGACAACTTTCTTCGATGAGGAAATGTATGAGAAGAAAGACCTCGCATAGGTCTGGCGCCTACATTATATCTGTATATATTAGACCGGACTTTATAATCCCTCAAAGCATATAATCACTGTATGTCTTCGTATTCTACATCATCCCTAATACTACGTATCCTGCCGAAATCAATTGGTGACTCTGAAGTCACGTACAGTCATCGAATATGCACATCAAAATTCTACGCAGACTGATACTTGAAAGCAGACTGCATAATTGGATTCATGAAGGTCGTATTTATAACATCAGAAACGTTAAGCGCGGTTCGCAATTTTCTTCTCTCTGGCAACAGTATCCTCGGATTCGTGGGAATGAATCGATCCACGGTCAGCAGAGGTCTTCTTGGACTTCTTGCCCAAGAGGAACATGATAAGAGCGCCGATAAGGGCACCCCCGACGGCGCTTCCTACGGCAGCGCCGGCGATGGCACCAGCCTTGTTGGAGCAGGTGGCGGCAGTCGACGAGGCGGTCGAGCTACTGCTGGAATCGCTCTTGACATTAAAAGTCGTCTCCGGGATCTCATCTGTTTCTATGAGCATCCATCGATCGTATAGATATCGCACGCTTACTGGATGCTCCGACGAGTTTGGCAGCGGTGTAGTTGAACGTACCGCCAGTGACGACTGGGTCGGTGAACACCCAGTTCGGGAGTGCCGTATCGTAGGGCATCGTTTCGGCGATATACCTATGGAAGACCAGGTCAATAGATAGTCATTATTTCCAAAAGAAAGCTCCTCACTTGACGCCAGTAACGTTGCCACAGTTCGTGGTCCATGAATCCCAGCTGATGTACACTATCAGCATACAAACATGACGCCGATCGTAACACTTACGTGGGCCAAGTGTTGCTACTGTACGACTGACAAGCAGAGCATCCGGACACCAAGGTGTAGAAAATTGGGTTGCACCGCAGATCGTCGGCTTCGGCAGCCGTGGGGATGGCGTACTCAGTCTGTCCGCTGAGGCGCGGATACGGCGAGTTCTCTGGCATATCTTCAAACGTCATGTAAGCGCTAAGGTATAAAGATCAGAGCTCAAAGCCTCACATCCTCCCCCGACCATCAGAGACGCGATGTAGCAGGGGCTCTTGCCATCGTCAGACGTCAAGTCGAAACCATGGGCACTGCACGTCGCCGGAGCATCAGCAGATACCGTACCAGCGACGGCCAGAATAGCAGCGATAGAGGCAACGCTGAGCGAGAACATGGCGAATGTCTTTGAAGTGGCTGAAATCAAAAACACGGATGTACCCTCTCGCCTTCCTTCTTTTCTACGTAAACGCAACCTGAACACCCGGAACGCAACATGCACACCCGGATCTCTTGGCTGAATCACCCGATGTCATGGTCCATGTGATGAGGGACCCGAATCCGCGTTTCCTTGCTGTATTGCCTGGTGGCGCCAATGGAATTTGGCTGGGCGGTGAGTGACCACCGAGGGTATATCTGATTAGATCACATCTAGAGCCAGGCACTGTATCTTATCACACCCCGTGCCTCTTTTTTATCTGATAAGAAGCACGCTGTGTCGTTTGAGCAGGTCATCGAGGCAATGAAATGGAAAGGGACTGACCAAAAGGTCCCCAGGTGGCGCGATTTTATGCTCGGCGGATCTCTACATCAAGGCCTTCCCTGTGCCTGGTGATTCACCTTGAAAAGGCGGGGTTTTGGGGAATGAAGAGTTCATTCGTATCCCTCGAAACGAACCGACGATGAACTCCTTCAAGAGCTGTGTTACCCTGCTTTTTGGCGCATCCTTGTTTGCTCTCGTCGCAAGCGCCCCCGTCGAGGAGTGAGTGTCCCCACTAAAGTATCGCCTTTCCTAACCATCGGGTATCACAGTCTCGAGGCGCGTGTGCTGCCTTCGGGACACCCAGTCATCGACAACGACTTCTTGGTAAGGTCGCTTCTTCATCGTCTCCTCCCCGTCGTCTGATCAAATCTCTTTAGTCAAAATATGGTCTGATCACGTCCGGCTATGTCGTCGAGGTATTCTTCACTCGATATCCCTCAACGCTGCCGGAAAACTGAGGCTCACCTAGACTGCGATCTACCCTTCTGGATTCAGTATCCCGACTGAGACCATCACCGCGTGAGTACTCCACTACCGACGCATGTACGCTGATCAAATGGGCATCCTTTCAGCCTTCCATCCGGGTACAGCGTGGCGTGGAACGGCGTCTTCGACCCCGAGGGCGAGACTGTCTCCTTCTTCCCAGAATCCGTTCTGGAACCAGTTGTCCTTCAACAAGACACTTCCAGCGAGTCTCAGCCGGGAGCCCCGTCTAATACCGCCACCAGTGCCGCTGCTTCGAGCACTGCCAGCGCTGCATCGAGCTCAGGTTCGAATGGAGCTGGCATGTTGAAGCCTTCTCTGGGTCTCACGCTTGTTGCCGTTGGAATGAGTCTTTTCATGTAGAACACTCAAAACTGGCAAATGCAATGGATCAGGAGGGTGGATATTTTTAAATGATAGTGATGTTGATAGTTACGTTCAACCAATTTACGTTTTTGAATGAGTCAAGTGTTGGTTTAGTATTGGCAGGTTATCGAATGAATAGACGGAGAGGTGATGATGCTTCGCTGTGGCGTAATTTCCTATCAAGTACATCATTTCAGCCGACAATCATTTTCCCAGGCCAAAAAGGCATCTATTCAATACTCACAAGTATTGATAAATCACCAGGCTAAGAGCTCCCGAATAAAAGTCGAAGTATTTTCCGCCCTCATCAAAGCCTCTCCAATCAATACCGCCCTTACTCCTTCATTTTGATATGTCTGCACGTCTTTGGGGTTCGAGATGCCACTCAATGCGCATAGGATCACATCCCTCTCCTTGACCATCTCCACCAGTCGGCTCGTGGTGCCCATATCTACCTGGAAATCGTGCAAGTTTCGGTTGTTAACACCGATCACTTTGGCCCCAAGACCAAGGGCGACCTCCATCTCCTTCGCGTTGTTGACTTCCACCAGGGGCTCCATTCCCAGTGAGAACGAATACTGATACAACGACGTCAGCTGCTCCTGCGTCAGCATCGCGACGATCAGCAGGACAGTATCCGCGCCCCACAGACGCGCCTCCGCGATCTGGTATTTGTCGAATATGAACTCCTTCCGCAAAATGGCAGGTCTGTTGGGCACGTTGTCGATGGCCTGCCTAGCGAGGCGCATGTCTAAAAGAGACCCCTTGAACCACGTTGGCTCAGTAAGGACCGAGATGGTAGATGCGCCAGCTTGCGCATACGTGAGGGCTTGTACTGCAGGATTGATGGCCATAGCGATGGGGCCTTTGGATGGGCTGGCACGCTTGATTTCGGCCATGAGAGAGACAGAAGGGGATGAACCAGGATTTTGTTTCAGTCTGTCGACGAAGGAGATGAGTCGGGGAGCCAGACCCATCGATAGGTAGGTGTCGAGCTCTGAGGGAGTCGTGCCAGGCGTGGTAGAAGCCAGCTCGACGTCCTTGGCTCGCTGCGCATAGATTTTTTGAAGTATAGAGGGGGCGGACATTGTCGCAGAAGTCTCCTTGGATCGCTACTTTCCAAGTCCCGCAATGAAGGTCAGCCGTAACCTTATAACTCGGAGTTAACACGGTGATATTCGTCGGTCTCACTCGGGCGACGGGCGGTCATGGTCTAAAATTGAAAATCCTAGTAGAGTCAAACCTGACAATCTACGCCTGATCTTTGGGGAGTCGCGGGCGCTGAAAATCAACTGAAAATGAAGAAGAGAGTACCACACACGTGATCCGGCGACCAAAGTGAAAAAAGTCAGCCGGTCACTAAAGTGGCACTTGGCCCATGACGCTGTCAATAGCACCCTTCTCTCGAGGCTCCGAGGTCGCGCGTCAGTCGCGGCTCATCCCACGCGCCCTTCAATGGGTAGCAAAACGTCCGTTACAAGCACGGGGGCCTGCCTTTATTTGCATCTCTCCAGACCCGAACCAGTACAGCGGCGGTCGTTACCCCGTACGTTTGCCGAACATCTACGTCTCGCGAGGACAACGTTCAAGAAGTAGCAGGACTCTCTACTAGCCGAATACAACATCTGCTTTGGAAGTGCTAGCGGTGTGAGTGAAAAGTTTCCGGACTTGAACACTGCAGAACGAGCAAATTACATGTCGGTGCATATTTTGACCTTTGAAAGGATTTCAACTCAAGTGCTCTTAGAGTAGCCATGAATCGAGGAAGAGGACGGGTATCGTACCGTAACGATCGCCGAGCAGCTGCGCTTTATCCATTAAGTTTGTCCTCAGTTTGTCCTGACACAATGGTTACTTACAAATTACACGTCTTTGTAGCCTCTCCTTGGATGCGCTTTGTATACACATATGACGACCTATATCCACATAAAGCTCCGTCTGCTCTCGTCGGAATCCTACAGAAGTTCGACCAAGAGTATAACCTCGGGACCGATTTCGGTATCAAGCAAGCCGTCGAGCATATGATGGACCAGCTGGAAGCCTTTGGAGATGTCGAAGACGCCGAAGACGATATTAGCGACGCTGTTGTCTTAAATGCTGTCACACAGGAGCTTCCTCCCATGGAATACTTATAGTGGGCATTCTCGACTTGAAGGGCAATGTGGCAGAAAAGTATCATCTGTATTTCTACTTGATCTATCACGTCTACATCCACTAATTAGAAAGAGATTTTATCTAGATCTGTTTGGAGTCTACCTTGAAATAACAACCAACTTAGGTTCTACAGTCCATTCTGCCTCTGAGGTATGGGCCCAATTTTTGGACCATTGACCAACTATTTCGTGTTTCCCATTTCAATTGGTGCTTGACCTCTTCTCTCAAGCACGAACACATGGACACTTTTCTGCTACGGACACTGAAATAGAATGACCACCAGACTACCTAAATACTCACATTCTCGCGTAACGATTCTCGTACGACTCAAGGACAGTTGATAGCCAAAGCTTGGACACTCAACGAGGTACGTGTTTAATCCACATTCAATCGTAACACGGTCACCTGCTTTGAATAAGGCGCAGTAGCTCAAAAACCGAGACAACTACAACACCGAATATCTTTACGATGAAATTAGACCACCGATGGAATTACCGTCGAAGATCCCATGATTCATCATGCGCCTTGTAAATGACCGCTTCCGCCTGATCTTCCGGTGTAGAACCAGCTCGGTCTTTTCCCGGAATTCGTGAGGCCAAAAAAATTCATCCTACTTATATGACAGTCGAACACCAGTCGTCGAGACAGCTGCCATCATGGCGACCCCACTCTTCATACTCGTCGTCTCCCTGCTCATCCACCACGCGGCTGCTCACCTCCTCGCGCGCGCGAACCACACCGACGGACACTGGATCGCGGCCTGGGTCTCCATGCCACAACTGACGGAACCTGCAAACCTTCCACCACCACCTTTTAACACGTCCAGCGGCGTATTCTCCAACGCCACCCTCCGGCAGACTATCCACGTCACCGCGCCCTCGTCACACATCCGGCTGCGTTTCTCAAACGCCTTTGGCACGACGGATTTGCCAATCACGGCTGTTACCATCGCGCGCCCACTCAACGGCACCGCGGGAAGCAGCTCCGTCGACATCAGCACGCTGCAGAATGTGACATTCAGCGGCTCGGCGTCGTATACGATCCCGAATGGAGCTTTAGTGGTGTCCGACCCGATCGATCTCGAGGTGAAGGCGCAGAGCGAGCTGACAGTAACTATGTATTTGGCGAACGGTCAGGCAGGGAACGCGATTACGAGCCACCCCGGGAGCCGCACGACGACGTGGATGACTTTTGGAGACTCGACGCGCGCGCAGAACGTGACTGGGGCGTCGACGGCGAGTGTAGCGCATTGGTGAGTACGCCATCTCGCGTTACACGCGTCGTTTTGACAAGTAAAATATAGGTACTTCCTCAGCGCGCTGGAAGCGTGGGTCCCGCCCGCGTATAGCACCTTCGCGATTGTCGGGGACAGCATCACAGATGGGCGGGGAAGCGACGATAACAAGAACAACCGCTGGCCGGACCAGCTTCTCGCTCTCCTGCAAGCATCCCAGAACACAGCTACCATCGCCATCGCGAACCAAGCCGCCGGCGGGAACCGCATCCTCGCTGACGGCCTAGGGCCCAACGCCCTTGGCCGCTTCGACCGGGACGTTCTCGCCCAGCCCGGTGTGAAATACGCCATGATATTCGAAGGCGTAAACGACATTGGCGTCGCGGCCTCCACCGATGCCGCCCAGCAGGCCATCGGCGACGCGCTCATTGCCGCGTTCATACAGCTCAGCACACGATCCCGCGCGGCTAGGATACCTTTTTTTGGTGCGACGATAACGCCGTTCTGCGAGCCCGGGTGCGCGACGAGTACTATACAACCATACTCGACGCCGGCGAGGGAGGCAACAAGACAGCGTGTGAATGCGTGGATTAGGGATAGCGGGTGGTTTGATGGTGTGGTGGATTTTGACGCTGCGACGAGGGACCCGTCCGATGCGACTCAGTTGAGGAGGGAGTTTAATTCGGGAGATTATCTGCATCCAAATGTTGCTGGGTATCAGGCGATGGCGGCGGCGTTTCCTGTCGAGTTGTTTGCGCAGTGGGATGGTGGCGTAGATGGATGGGTGTAAATAAATGTCAGTTTGACATGTATCATTTTGTGCCAGAGTAGCTTCATATGTGGCCATCATCCTGATTGGACCGGGGAAAGCTATGTGAGCAGGTGGTGACCTAACGACAACGCGTTCCTGCCTGCGATGTAGCGCGTTTGCTAACCAGAAAGAAGGTCACCAAGGTGTCGGAGTGGAAAGCAGCATGTCGGATCAATTAGCCGATTTTGTACTTTTGTCCGACCAACCATGGGTCCATAACATTTGTGATGTTGCTCTCACGCACGCACTGTCGTTCTTGATAATCACTACCTAAACTTCAACGCCATGCAGAGAGTCGCCCAAATCCAAGAGCGGGAGATTCATAAAATCATATTTCCCAGTGCGCCTATCTCCGATCGTCGTTGATAGATCTAACTGCCATCCAGCTGTTGGGTGCTTCTTACCTTTGCTTGAAGCAAACAAAGAAGCTATCCTAAAGACACCCAAACGAACCTTCGCCTATGGACCTACACCTCGCCACAAGGTATGAAATTCCGCTCAAATAAGCCTTCCTGTGTGTTGAAACTTGTCAGCTGGACATATACTATCCGTCAGAGTCTCTCGTGGAGGGTAAAACGAAGATCTTGGTCTTTTGTTACGGAGGTGGCTTCAGCTCCGGCTCGCGAACGCTTCCCGCCCCCGCTGAGCTCGCCTACGGAAATCTGGGAATGCACTTCTCCCGACAAGGCTTCATCACCATCGTTCCCGATTACAGACTCGCCCCAGGGGTAAAGCATCCCGAACAAGCTTCCGATATTCGAGATGCCCTGTTGTGGGTCGTCGAGAATCCTCAGAGTCTTCTTTTCAATGGTGTGACGAACCCAGACATGGATTCCCTCTATGTCATGGGACATTCGGCCGGGGGCGTCAATGTCTTCACCATGCTGGCGTTGCCAGAGCTTTACTCAGACGTTCTTCATCCCAAGATCGGAGGCGTCATCCTTTTCTCTGCGGCGTATACACATGACGCCACCAGTCTCCCCACCGTTCATGCTCAGGCCGCGAAAGAGTACTTTGGAGGAGATGTCACCTCTAAGTTGCCTTTGGCGCTCCTTCAAGCCGCAGATGCAAACCGTCTGGCGTCATTTCCACGAATTCTTCTTGGAGTGTCAGAAAGGGATCCCCAGTCTTTCCTGGATGGGTCAAACATGTTCTCGGATGCACTTGTCGCTCGTGGGGTGAAGCACGAGAAGTTCATCGCCGAAGGTCATAATCATATCAGTGTAACGTTCTGTCTGGGAACCGGGGAAGGCGAGGAGTGGAGTGCCGAGGTAGCGAGGTGGATTTCGAATACGCCTTGACTTGATACCTATATTTTGAGCACTGAAGGTACTTTTTAGTTGTAACTTGTAATAGTTGTATCAACCGAGCCAAAGAAATTAGAATCGATGTCAGGGGTAAATTTAAGTTGCCTCCCACGTGACCCTGAATGTCCTCTTTGCGAACTATCTGGGTGCTTGGCTTTAAAATACCTTTGACGGACTCTTTGTCTCAGCGTTGGACCGGCAAGCATACTCTACCGTTGGTCTCAAAACAGTACGGCGTTTTCTATTAGCCAAAGGCCCCAGGTTGCTCGCTGGTCAAAGCCGGCCTTTTGTTCCCCACTTGCTGCGATGCCTTGGACTCCCATCACGCAAAGGGTTACTACACGATGCTTAATTTGACCGGCGATAGGCACCGCAAACATAACCATCAATGTACCATGCAATCTATTGACAAATGGAGGACGCCTTCCTTTGTCTGTGGCCGACCATGAGTTCGTCTATAAAACTGATCAAACCAGCGCCCTCCAAATGTCCATCGCCTCGCCATGTCTCGCTCGTCGTCTTCTCAAGCCCAGTCTCTTCCCTTCTACATGAACGTCGACGTAGTTCAAAGCTCCCGCTCGCCTGGAGGAAGCGCGTCGACTCCCGGCCGTTCGTGGGGCTCGGCTTCCGGAGTTTCTGCGTACCCAAATGTTCATGCCATTGTAAGTTTCTCTTTTCTTTACCTTTTCCAGCGCGTTTATTAATGGACACACAGCTTCCACCGAAAACGCAAGCAGGATATAAAGCTTGCCATATATGCAACGAGGAGGTATTGCATATGAGGGGGCATGTTCTTGAACACAACAGGCGGCCTGACGGGTATGAATTAAGACTTTTCACCTCTGTAACAGCGCGCTGACCTTGTGGCATTGAAAAGGATTTATCACTGTCCGATATGTCCCTTCCTCACTCCGCTGTCGGGTGAGAACACTCGACACGCGGAGGAACAGTAAGAGATTCATTAAATCATATTTAACTGGCAGCTGAAACCTACGCTTTAGTGAAAAATACGAGAAAGCTCTGAAGAAGCAAAACGGCGCCGAATCTTCTGGCGGCAAGTCGTCCAAACGACCTAGTAGAACGTCTCAGGCCCAGCCACAAACGAGGGAGGCTCCGTCGTTGTCGCCCTCAAAAAATCGACGGTCTGGACACAAACCGTCCGAGGCTTCCAACGTTACCTTCATCTCCTCGACCAACGTCGCATCAGCAGCCATGGCGTCGGCGCTTCCCCCGCTCAGCTATACCCCAGGACCTCCCGGCGGCTCGTCTCCCAATTCCACCACGACGCTCCCCTCTATTCGCTCCTTCTCGTGGTACCACCATCCGCAAGATCAGCGGGAGCCTGAACAGCTTGACAAAACGAGCCTTAGACTTGCCCCGATTAGCGATTTAACGAGGCGCCGCTGAGGCGGAACCGGATTTAGAACTAGAACAAAGCAAAGGCATACTTCAATACTCCTTACATCACCCATGCACCCGGACATTTAGTACACCCAGCATTAATAGTACATTGTTGTTATACTGGTACTTAATTCAATACGCTTGAACCTCGCACTCACTGGCAATGAACCGATATCGGGTACAGCTCGGAAAAGTACACCCGAAGGTACTTGGTGCCCTTTTAAACCTTCAGAAGACAGCAGTTAATTTTATAGAGATAGAAAGCACTCCTTGCGAATAACCGACTTTAGCTCAGTTGGAAGAGCGTCAGACTGTAAAGGATACCGATCATCTGAATGTCGCCTGTTCGAACCAGGCAAGTCGGAGTATGGGCCTTAGGAATTGTTTTCTTGATTGTTTTGCAAGTTGTACATCTGTTTTTGATGCGCTAGGGTGGCGCAGTAAACCTCCGAGGGGTGTTAGTAACGGTATCGATACCGACCCCCCCGGAGGCACGAGTTTTGAAACCGTTACTAACGGTTTCGATACCGGCACGTGTTCGGGACACGTGATGTGGCGCAGGCCGCTCGCTGCCCTGGTACCGCCTCTGTCCCGCCCTTGCTTTCTTGTCCTCAGCGCGGGCGCGCTGTCACGTAAAAAGTCACGTGCCGGTATCGAAACCTACCTCCCAACCCCTGGAGGTTTCGATACCGTATCAATACCGTTACTAACCGCAGTAAACCCGAGGTGTATCGAAACCTAGGGTTTACTTCACCACCCTATGATGCGCCACAATCATTGTTGTAAGTTGCAACTTTTCAATCAAGGCCTACGTTTCAATACCGTTTCTTACCATTCTTACCGTTACCTACCCAACATGTGACTTTCATATGAGAAGCGTGGCGCAATTTCTCGCGCAGCTTCTGGGCCTTGATTTTTTGCTTCTCAGAGTGAAATTTGGCCTCAAACTACATGCAATTCAATTGTATTTACCATGTTGCTCCTTACCCACTGTCTGTAACCTATAGTACCCTCTCATCCCCATCTGCAACCTTCTCCTCCGACTGTCCCCGATTACAACTATAATGTGTGACACTGTAAAGATGTGGTTGTGTTAGTACAGTAAATCAGGAATCTCTCGGGGGTGTTTGTAATGGTATCAACATCAGCCCCTCACAAACCTTTAGTTTGATACAGGCACACGCACTGAACTACTTATGTGATGTGGCGCAGCGGCACTCTGCTTTGTCCTCACCACTCAGCTTGTTTCAGCACCTGTGCACCAGAAAACAATACCTATATGTACCTCAGCTAAGGGAATACTGTATTGATCCTGTTAAAACTGCAGTATGAAAACCGTGGCTTTCTACACAACCCTACAGCAAAGCACATAGCGAGAAGTTCATCCAAGTAGACATCATTCGGTTACAACTCACGTCTAATATAGCAGGCATCACACCACACCCTCCACGACCTCAGGCACCTTCCACGCCTCAATCGCCAGCTCCGCCTCCTTCTCAATAACCTCATACGCCTTCCTTATATGCGCCTCTTCTGTCAACGCCGCTCCCACCGCAAACCTCACACAATACACATCATTCAACATCGTCTGTGTCAGATAAATATCGGTCCGCGCCGAGATACGTCCAAAGAACATCCTATTCAAGTTGTTCAGCTCCGCCAACGGCACCTCCCCGCCCTCTCCCTGCGTCTGCGGGCAGAGGCGGAACACGGAAAGGGCAAAGCTTGGGGGCGTCACGAGCTTGATGACGGGCGACTTTTCTATGAGGGAGACGAAGATGCGGTTGAGGGCGATGCCTTTGCGGATGTGCGCCCGGAAGCCGTCGACACCGAAGCTGCGGAGGACGAACCAGAACTTGAGCGAGCGGAAGCGCCGCCCGAGGGCGAGATGCCAGTTGCGGTAGTCGATGACGGTGCCGGCGTCGCCCTGCTTGGTGCGCAGGAAGGGTGGCGTGATGTCGAGGGCCTCGGTGAGGTACTTGTGGTCGCGCACCCAGAGCGTCGAAGCATCAAAGTTGATTAGACCCCACTAAGAAGAAAATGTCAGTCACGGAGAGAAGAGGGAGGAATGGGGAAACCTTGTGGAAATTAGTACAGAAAGAATCGGCGAATTCGTTTATCTCGTCTAGGAAGCAGACTTGGCGGTATTCTGGGCAGCTGAGTGCAACGCCGGCCCAGGCAGCATCAACGTGGACGCGAAGGTACGGGTGTTCTTCGACTAAACTCTGCAATTAGACAGGAAGACGCAGTTTACTGTCAATGTGAACATACCGACTTGCTTAATCTCTGGAAGATTGTCGATAGCTCCGGATGAAGTGGTGCCCACAGTCGCAACTACTACGGATGAGTTTGCCATAAACCTCGTATATGTGAATACCCACTGAGAATGAACGGTTTCTTCCCAAGCTTCGCGTCTTCTTCGAGCGCGTTTCTCAATGTGTGGCCACGTAATGAAAAGTTGTCTTCTTCTTTCACTGGAAGAATACGGCAAGATAGACCGAGCACCATAGCAGCCTTGACACCAAGGGAATGTGTCTGGGAAGTCGCATATAGCACAAGGTCCTCCATTTTGGCATCAGGATGTATCCTCTGGTAAAACGAACGCGCGGCGACGCATGCAATAAGCGCAGAGTCTGATGCAGTAACTTGGATACATCCTCCTCCGATACCAGAAGTGTTGAGAAAATCGGGAGATAGTCCGAGGAGCTTGGCGGACCAGTCCATGACGATCATTTCGAGTTCGGTACATGCTGGGCTAGCAGCCCACTGAACAAACATGAATACATGAGCAGCGGGTGGTCAGGTGGATATACTCACGTTAAATCCAGGGTTTACAACAGCGGTAGAGTAGAGATCACCAAGGATGCCCTCGAAAGTACAGGAGGTGGGGAAGTATGCGAAAAAGGAAGGGTGTGTCCAATGCGCCAAGCCTAACAATGGCACAGTGAATACAGTCCCGTTGAGGTCTGGCATGTCCACATACCTGGGACTATCAATTTCTGGTAGTCGTCGGCAATTACTTGAAAGTCCTCCCCAGATTGTGGGGCAGACGCTATTCAAACGGATGGTAAGCCGGACGCAGTATTTGACAGTAATACATACACGGTACGAGACTCTGTAGATATCCAGGTTCGACGTTGGGAAGAACTGGCTTGTCCTGCAAAGAGTAATAATATTCGCATATTCTATCTATGGCCTGGTATCCGGCTTTGCGAAATCTAGTTTGTTAGTCAGATCAACAGCCAGCGATGAGCGCTCGATAACCCACTGCTCAATATCCATCACGATGAGAAGATGAAGGAGAGAATAATGTACTCGGTCCTAGCAGACCCAGCCATCTCCATCTGTCGCCATCGGCCCGCGCTACAAATTCTTCGGTCCTATCGGAACACAGTCCCCACGATGTCAAGAGAGCTGTCGTAGTTGTACGCGGGAATTTTTAAGGAAAACGGCGTCAAGCGCGTCGTTGGGGATGATGGTGTAAAGTTGAGTAGCCGGTCTGACCGCGGTATAAGATACGTATCTTATTCGCATCCCTGCTTCCCCAACTCTCTTCACTACCGCCATGGACGTCCTCCACAAAGCTGCCCAGCAGGGAGCTGAGCTTGGTGAGCCCGTTGTACGGCCTTGTATACTGTCGCTAATCGTGTTGTAGCGCGCAGTCAAGCTCTGCCAGTCACCGTTCTCGCTGGCCTGGGTGCTCTCAGTGTTCTTCGACTGTTCATACAGGGCACGGTGTTCTTCCTGCAGACCTTTATCCTTTCCGGGCAAAATGTGAGTGGCTACACTGTGTCAAGGATTCCTGCTGATAATCATTTCAGATAAAACGCTTTGGGGCAAAGAAGGGCGCGTGGGCGGTTGTCACTGGCGCGTCGGACGGCATTGGAAAGGAGTTTGCATTCCAGCTGGCCAAAGCCGGATACAACATTCTGCTCGTTGCGCGCAATCAGACTGTCCTGGACTCTACAGCTGCTGAAATAAGTTTGTACTTGAGCAAAGTTCAAGAGCTGCACTTACCTTTATGTATAGCTTCCAAATATTCCTCTGTCAAGACTCAAACTCTGGCTATGGACTTTTCAGTCAACGATGATTCCGCATATGCTAACCTTTCTGCGGTCATCTCAAGTCTGGATGTTGGTGTTTTGGGTAAGCTACCTTGTTAGGGTAAAGGACTAGTCTTGACTTGAATTGTAGTCAACAATGTCGGCAAATCCCACAACATGCCTGTCAACTTTGCCGAGACTCCCAAGGACGAGCTGGAGGGCATCGTCGCCATCAACATCAACGCGACTCTACGCGTCACATACACGATCCTTCCAGGCATGATCCAGCGCAAACGTGGTCTCATCCTTAATATCGGCTCCTTCGCTGGCGGCGTCCCTTCTCCCATGCTTGCAACCTATTCCGGTACCAAAGCCTTCCTCGCCACATTTACCGCAGCCTTAGCCGCCGAAGTCAAGTCCCACAATATCACCGTCGAGCACGTCAATACCTACTTTGTCGTCTCCAAGCTCTCCAAAATCCGTACGCCCTCCGTGCTCATTCCTCTGCCCGGTCCTTTTGTCAGGTCTGTGCTTAGGAAGATCGGTATGGCATGTGGTGCATTGGGCGGCGGTAGACCTGGGACGTCAACGCCGTACTGGAGCCATGCTCTTCTGGACTATGCCATGACTCTCATTGGCGCACCCAAGTTGTTCATCAGCTATACCCACAACTTGCATAAAGATATCAGGCGAAGAGCTTTGAGAAAGGCGGAGAGGGAGGCGAAAAAACTCTAATAGAGCTTGGTGTCTATTGTTAGACTGAATCCTATCTGTAGAGCCCACAGTGAGTCCTGGATTCTACCAGTACAAGTTCTAAACCTTTTGTGTCAATGCTATGTGTGCTCGTTGTCAGCACTGTCAGCCACCAAGCTTCTCTCCTGGACGCTCTTCGATATTCGAATTCGTTGTCGTTGTACGGAAAACCTTAAGCTCTGGATAGGTCCTCTGCGGTGCATGTTTTAGTGTACCCCGCTAGTACCACAGAGGTTCAACAAATATTCATCCGGGGGTGGGGGGTCTTTTCTCCTTCGAGACCTTGCGGGGGTGATGCTGCTTCCTCGAGGTCTTATGGGCAAATGTCTGCAATCAGTCACTTCGCCATCGATGATTCACCGCGAACGTGCAGCCGTCTTTCAGAGCGGAGCTTACAGCAGATTTTCATTATAATAATCAGCTCCCAGAGCATGATACAAGCCGATGTCTTCCTTCTGCCTTCCATCATGTTGGCAGGTCGTCCAAAGCGTCTGATCCTCCTGCAAGCTATGTCCCTTTCAACTTCCTCTGCGTTTCCCGCGTCACAGACGCGAGACATCGTAAATAATGAAAACTCATTTTTATTGACTCTTTTTCGCATGCCTGTTCCAAGCCGTCCGATCGAATACATTACGTGACTACGTCTGCGATCACAACTCTCGCTCTAACCACCACAACCACCGCTGTGGCACCCTGGCTCTGTGCTCTCCTCTACCATAGCATCAACCACAATGATGTTATCTACATCTGTGCTGCCAGATGCTGAAATATGTAAGTAATTATCTGTTTCTTTGGCTGTGCTCTACTTACCTCCTAAACCACTTGCAGCAGCAATCTGCGGGACAAGCAGCATAACAGACATGGAATGCTAGAACTGTTAGCCAGCTGTGAGAATACAAGCTGGATTGAGGAAATGACAGTGTGTAGCTGTTGTTCTCATCACTATAGCCAATCTAACTTAATTCTCTGCAGACTGCCAAGCACAGAACTCTCCTGGCTTACCAAGTGCATGCCCACCATCCAATATTGCTGCACTGCTGCTTCTACCTATTGATTTCAGGCCAGGTAGCATGATCATTTTGGTTTATATCACGGTGAAGGATGGCGCGAAGCCAGGGCGCCACAGTGGCGGCTGCGGTCGTGAAAGCAAGAGTTGTGATCATGGATATAGTAAGGGGCTGAGCGAAACCCCTCAGCACTGAGTGTGGGATAGAATTATGGAATTTGTATCATCCTCTATACCAGTGGTGCTCTGCAGAAAGGTTCTAA
The DNA here is from genome assembly GCA_036872995.1 of Hymenopellis raphanipes. NCBI lineage: Eukaryota > Fungi > Basidiomycota > Agaricomycetes > Agaricales > Physalacriaceae > Hymenopellis > Hymenopellis raphanipes. Next base: position 1,013,071 of record JAYMDG010000011.1, read on the forward strand.
AGTTTGGTGCACTAGCCCCAGCATGCTTAATTTCTTGATTCTTATTTTGAAAGAGGTGGAGTGTCTTGCTATAAGATGTCGCATAGGCAAGCAGGCTTAGATGCTGAACATTTGTGTGGCGAGGCTCTTCTTGGTGTATCCAACAGGTGCCCGCGCAATCTGGTGATTCCGCCGGGGTATCGAGCTCGGGGTCTTTGCAGGAATATGGAGTGGTAGCTCAACACAAGCTTGATCATGTTCTCACTTTGGACTATGAGATGCAGGATACCCTTCAGCGCGACTCTTCGTGGAGGTGTTGAAACGACAATGGGTTACAAGCATATTCTTCATGTTTCCTTCGCCTTGTCCTCTCATAAATACCAGCACTGTCAAAGACGACGCGCACCCTTCTATCACTTGAGGTTCATTGATGTATGGCATGGCAGTCCAGTGTGCTTGTGTAAACTCTTGACGCGCGTTGAAGTGTTGAATTCCCTTCGCGTGGTCCTCCGCGCGCGTTTGCTGATCAGGGGGATGCTGGACCGAGCTTACGAAGAACGCGTTCGGTAGTGCAGACGCGCTTAAAAACGATCCCACAACGGGGCGCTGGCTCTTGTCCTTCGACAGATACAAAAGGGCGATACTATACAATGTGTCATAGTCAAGAACCAAGGAAGGAGGATTACGAGCGAGAAAGATTCTGGTATTGTATACTGTGTATTTCATACTCTTTCTCGAAAAGAGTATCCTTCCGCACCGGGTCCGCCATATACCTGCACACGTCAACATGTTGTTCAATGCGAAAGAGAAGCCTAGATGACTCACTGTAGCAGCTCATTCACATAGTCCCGCAAATGCCCAATAGATTCTGCATCCAAGCTGGCTTGCGCCACCATTTGCGGTAATGCCACTAAAGATCACGAATTCAGCACCGTAGACACGAAGAAAGATGGAACGGAGAACAGACCTAACATTCTCAATAAATGCTCCGCGCCGTACAGCCCGCTCATCTCTGGGGTCTCCTCAACATGAACATGCTGACCCGTGAAATACTTCTCCCTAATTGCCGCATACTGCGGTCGCTCAAACCTATACAACAACTGCGAACCCAGCGAGCGGTCAAAATATATCTGTATGCCGTTGACGACTGTCCGCACGAGAACCTCTGGCTCCTTCAAACTGTTGAACAGTAAGAGGAAGAAAGAAAGAATGGAGGATATGCACGACGAACCTCGAAGGTTTATTCTCAAGCACATACTTTTCAAAATCTGCCAATATCTTCTGCACATTCGGGTCTCGCGGGATATGCACCGTCTACCAATTCCAGTTATTAATAAAACCCAGATCTCCATGAGAGTGATTGTATACCGCACCGACTGGTTCTTGGTCACCGCCTCCCAATCATCGACGAGCTGACACTTGAGCGATTCCGGTACAATGAGCTTCATCTGTGGTTGCCGCGGGCCATTCTCTTCCTACACACAAAAGTATTATCAGCGCCACCTAACAAACTTAAACGCGACGCATAGCACATACATCATGCGCCCTCTTCTGCCCGCGCTGCCCTCCTTTATCTCGCGCATTCCGTGCACTACTCCCTGCTAGAGGAGCTACCATAACCAATAAGCATAAGCATAACCAAGAGAATACAACACGCGCACTTTTAGCTTGCGCCTTACTCGCCGCCTGATTCGCAGACGTCTGCTGCTGCAGCTTCTTCTGTTGCGCCAGATTCGCCTCGTTGTACTTGAGCGCGCGGTCCTCGGGCACCCACTCGTCCCACGTCTGCTTCCACCCCTTGTAGTGCACCAAGTACTGCTGCTTCCCGTTCTCCGTTCGCACTTGGATGACCTTCGCCTCATATATCAGCGGTCCATGGTAGCACAGTACTTTTTCGTTGGTCGTGAAAATCTGGATTTCCGAGGTCATGGTGGTGGTGAGAGGTAGAGTCGCGTTATGACAGCCGATCAGTGAATCGCTTCGCGTGGCTCTCGCGTGCTTGATGGTCATCGCCTTTATAGCACGGCGCCACCGTTCCGCCGCTGTTATACTGTCAATTACTGATCTCAAATGGCGAGGAGAGTACATATACACATCCGAAGCATATAACATTCATAACCCAATGTAGTTTCAACTTTCCAGCCTCCAGATATTGAACGCACGCGAGACCCTATCCCTGGACTACTCCATAGATTTAAGATTATACAAAACTATAAAAGCGACGTAACGATGAAAGCAAGTACGAAAAAATGTATGTATGTATCATATGTAGTGCATGATAGCAAATCATGAAAGTATATTATGTTCCCAGCTTCGAAAGCGCCTTCATAGCGTTCGCAACCGCAAAACTCGACCGCGCCATGATCTGCCGCGACTCCTTCGTCACCTCAGGCAAAGACTGCACATCGCTCAGCTTCGTCGCCTGCTCAGAAAGCTCCTGTAACAGCTCCGTCCCTTGCTTCACATGCGCAGGTGGCAGATTGTCCTTGCACACAGCGACAATACTCGACACAATCGTTATGATCTGCGTCACGTTGTCCGTCAGGTTCGGTGAGGGCGTCGGACTCCGCACGCCCGACAACACAATTTGTATGCAGTCGATAACAGTAGACGTTTGAGTGTCAATGTATGGCTGCAGAGTATCTGTTACCACCTCTATTTTCCTTTAAACTGGACGTAATCCTACCTTGAGCTCATTCCAATTATCCTCCAACGTCTCCCCCGCAGTCGAATCATCACTCAACACTCCAGACGGTCGATCAAAAATCGGCGGCGGTGAGTTCGTGTTCTCCGAGCTGGAATGCTCAGAGGGCGTCCTCTGCCGAAAATTATCAAACGTTGGCTGCCCATACCTCCCGCTAGTCCCACTAAAAGCCGAACTATTCTTCCGATGATGTGCCTCCTTCTCCGCCACTGACCTCAACGATGGCGAAAACCCATTTGTCGCAGTCCCGCCCGGCGTATACGGCGACGACACAAACTGGTCCTGCTCAGCTTTCGTCGCTTTCCGCACCAGTATCATCTTGGTAATATCGGTAATAGTTGCAGAGACGTGACTCGCAGCTGCATCAAGCAGACTGACGGGTGACATCCCGGAACTCGTTGCATGCGTCTTCGATGCCGCGACAAGGTTCCCCAGTGTGGCGTCAGCTCGGTCGCGTAATGAGCGTAGAGCATCAAGATCGACCTCCCCTCGGTCGCGTTGTGGTCGTCGTTCGTAATTTCGCACGTCGTCAGTTATAGACGTCACAGAGTTGACGACTGACTTCATCGGTGTTAACACTCTTGTAGGAGCGTTAGACCGGGCAGCAGTCAAAAGCGAATCTATGGCCGACATGAACGCAGTCAGGTGTATGTCCAGCACTCCCCCATCAGCAGTTACGGGTACTTGGTCGTCAAACTTGTCGAGCTTGGGAGCCTGGAGGTAGAGTTGGGACGTCGCTAGAAGAAAATAAGTCAAACAACAACGTTCAAAAGCACAGAGTCGTTGGCTTACCTTTGACACTTCTCAACTCGGTCTTGGCTTGCTCGTATTTGCGCTTGTACTCCTTCAGTTGAAGATCGAGATCGCGTATGACAATCAGATCAGAGTCTTTAGCGGTCATCAGCTCCTCGTTGCGACGAGAGAGTTGATCGAGCTCCGTCAAAAGACCAGTCATGTCTGCGTTCAACTGCTCGATGACCTCTGGATCGGCCTGGACAGTAAATGAGATAAAATAATTGAGAACAAATCATGAGATACTCACGCCGCCAGATCCTCGTGTTTCCCGCTCTTGCTCGAGGACTTCACAGCGATCGCGTAATATCTGCAGTTCGTCCTCGTCCTGCTGGGCGCGACGAGCTTCACGCTCCTTCTCGCGCTGTCTCGTCTCTCGAAGATCTTCAAGCTCCTTCTGAAGAGCACGCATTGTCATAGACTGCTCCTCAGCACGCTGAATGGAAAATCAGGATAGCTGATTTCGAAAACGAAATATACTCACCCTTCGTACGCCTTGTAGCTCTTCTTCCATCTGCCTAACCCGCTCCTCGCCATCCTGCCACTTCCTCTCCCATTGGCTCGCATCATCCAGATCACGCTGTATAGACGAGATCTGACTCTGCATGGTCGCGAGCTTATATTCGTAATCTCGCCGCATCTTCTCGCTGTCCTCGTTAACACTCTGCCGCCCATTCAGCCGCGAGGATATGCCAGCCGAACGCTCCGAGTTTGCCGACGAACGACCGTAGTTTGAAACCTTCTCAAAGTAGTCGTCCCCGCTGCGCGTTGCACCTCCTTCGTCGTCCTCGTCTTCCACGCCTTTTAGTCGAGCAGACAAGCCGCTCAAACCAACAGCTGGACCTCGAGGACTCAGAGGGCTGGGATAGTCGCTTGCGCTATCCGGCTCCTCTGGATTAATACCACCCATATAGCTGACGTCTTGACTAGCATTCCGACTCCTGCTGTTATCATCAACAGTCGTGCTGCCGCTCTCTCTAGCATCACGGCCATACGGAACTTCAATATATTCCTCCTCCATCGTGCTTTTGTTAGGTATAATCATGCCGCTCGTGGCCGTGGCGCTTTGAGCGGTTGCGGTACCTGCGCTATCACTAGTGCCACTGACACTGGGAGCGCTTGGTCGCCGAATTGGGTATTCGCGGTCTCGCTCGCGATCCTCTGACCGTCGGCCAGTGGTGTCCTGAGAAGGTTGCCGTCGAGATGTTGTATCCGTGGACATTTGTCGCCTGGAATCCTGTGATGGTTTCCGACGAGACGAAAGTGAAGCGAGGCTTGGAGTGTAGTTATTATTGTCATCGCTCACGCGGCTTGCATACATGTCCTCGCTTGGACGTCGTCGCATGTCCTCCGAAGGCCGTCTAGCAGAGCCATAGCCACTGTCTGATGGACGGTCGGTGGAAACTCGTCCAGAGGTTCGAGAAGAAGTTGTTGCACGAGGATTGAAATCAGAAGCGGGGTAATCGTCGTAGTTGGATCCTGCTGATGTCCGTCCGGAGGGCTACAGAAATATTGAGAAAGTTGATATGTTGAAGACTGCCTACTTCAGGCCTACTTACATCTTCTTTGAACTCAGGATATCGCCTGAGAAGTTCATAATAGACGTCGCTGGAGAGATCCTCGAAGCGAGATGTCGGCAGCGTTGCAAGCTTCTGCCTAGCCTGATTGCGCTTCGGGTGGAATTCTTCGCGGACGGGTAGAAAGGGCACTAAGAACGTAAAAGTCAGCCAAAAGTGGCAAGGCACAGGAGATAAACTAAACTTGCCTTCTTTTTCGTCTTGCCGTCGTAGTAACTCGTCATAGACATCAGTGGACAGTTCATGGAACTGTTGAATCGTGAGGCGAGTCAGCTTTTGCCTAGCCGACGACCGCGAGTTGGGCGGCGCTGTATGCAGCAACGGTGATGATCAGCGCTCGTCAACGCGAAATTATGAAACGAGCTCCCACCTTTCGCTAAATATGCGGCTAGATACTTGCTCAGCTCCTCAAAATGAGTCTTTGATACCATCCGATAGTCGATTGTAGGCACTGCCGGTACATTTTTGTCTCGAATTGGGCGGTACGACTCTGTACGATAGTTGGATATGCCTGAGAATGCGGTCGGCGTCGGCGACGCAGCTCTAGATTGCGACCGCTTCATGATGGTGGTGGTAGAAAGGCAAGCGACGAGCGCCGAGCGTCCTGCTCGTCGATGCAGGAATACAATGTGCGCGGCACGTGTTCGCCAACAAGTGACAAACACGAGGATTCAGCATGTCATATTGTTAGTCTCCAATCATCCAACTCTGTGGATAACGGTGCTCAGCGGACGATATGAGAACTGATTCCTGGGTCCGAAATATGTTCATTTTGATCCGATAGTAACACGTAGTAATTGAGGCGCCAAAATACATAATGCACTACTGAACGCGTTCTTCGTAAGGTCGATCCCGCAGCCCCTGATGCATAAGGAAACACGCGCAGACGACCACGCGAAAGTAATCCAATCGGTGCGTATCAAAACGCCGTCTAATAAGTCGCGTCAAGAGCTTACAAAAATACAACGAGCTGAGGAAACCGTGTCTGAACAGCCTGTACATCAACAGACCGCGGACAACTCCATCAAGTGCTTAACGTATCGTTGACACCAGTCTATGTTCATGATCTATGTGGTATAACATTCACTAACGAAGAAGAAGCTTGAAATTAAACAATATCTCTATCTCTATCTATATCTATAAGAGTACAACCTGAAGGAAACATGAAAATTACACGCGTTCAATTAACGCGACGCTGCCGTTTCAACACTTCCACGAAGAGTCGCGCGGCGAAGGCGCCCCAGGCGTCCCTTTATACGCCGGCTGCCCAAGACACTCCGCCACAGTGACCAATCTATACCCTGCCGACTTCAACACAGAAATTGCTTTGGGAAGAACAGTGTGCCTGGAGAAGTATGAGACTTCAAAGTAGGCACGAACAGTAAACCACTCACGCAGTACCCTCGTACGTCTCATGGTTCAACGTGAGAACGTTATTAGGCTTCCGTTGAGCTATCGCCTCATATTGCTGTATAGACTTCGCCCTCGATTCCCCGGCGGAATCGCCAGAATCAAAGTCCCACTTGACTAGCGTCTGTCCGCGATCGCCCGCAACTTTCTGAACGAGCGAATTAGTTTCGCCGAATGCTAATATAGTGTTAGACTGATAGTTAGAGTGGAAAAATACTTCACGTACGAGGTCTAGTCATCGCCACTTGTGCTCCAGTGATCTTCTTAATAGCATCTGTTCGCTTCGTCAGTAAGAGTAAGATAGTCCCAAGGATGGTTGCATACCTTCGGTCCTGGAAAACTCGGCCTGCAATTCAGGTTCAGACAACTGCGGGAGATGCGCGTGTCTCCAAGTATGAGATGCGACCTGGTGCTTGTTATCGAAGGCAAGCTTTACGCGCCCCGCTGCAGCCGGGTTGTATATGCAGTCATCTATGGTACATTAGTCATGAGCCCATTATCGGTTTGCTTTAGAACGTACAGTTGTTGCCGTTGAAGAAGAAAGTCGCTTTAGCATCAGCGTCTTTGAGTGTCTTAATGATATCGTTCATGTAGATGTACGGCCCGTCGTCCTGCACACCGGCTAAGATGAGTAGAACGATAAAGAGAGCGAAAAGGGACACACAAATGTGATAGCAGCAGTATTTGGTGCTCTGCAAGATGTGATAACACTGGCAGACGCACTATCCTCTGCAGGAAGCGGGGATGGAGCAGCCTTCGCTTGCAAGACGAAGAACGCAACAGAAAGAAGCTCGATAGGGATAAACATGGCAGATGAGGCGATAATGAGTTTGGAGAGGGAAGAGAACATTGTATTTATACTCTACGAAGAAATTAGCTCCTTTGCAGTAAGACCTCGAAGAAGCAGCATCGCCCCGCAAGGTCTCGAAGGAAGAAAGGGGGCCCTCGAATGGGCGTTGAATAACTCCAGAGAGTTAGGCTGAAGCATATGCTACACCGCAGAGGACCTGTCTAGAGCTTAAAGTTTACATTGCACGATAACGAATTCGAATATCTGAGGAGCAAGTGCGTTCAAGGCTGCAGGCAGGAATTGTGGCCCCTTTCAAAGTCCGAGGAAAGGAAGAGGGCACCAGAGACTGTCGAACAAGAGGCTTGAACAAGTCTGAATCAGAAGTCGACTTTGGAGACTGGTCTCTAAGCTCAAGCAGTTACAGGTTGAGTGACCGTTGTTCCGAAACCAGGAGACTTTGGGAGTGGTTCACCATGTGCATGAGCGCGTCGGAGGAGCGCCATATTGCCGACATCGCCGAGTATGAGTCATCATCCTATTACCCTGGCCAGCCTCTCTCCTCACCGGACGCCATCATGACTTGCCAGCGCTGCGACCCAACATATCCTCCCATCGTCGAGCTTGACGACCGCCTTTCCTCAGACGTCCTCTCGTTCTACACGGACTGGAAAGCAGGCGGTCTCATTATGAAACGCGGTCATCACGATGGCAAATACCTTAGGGATGTTCCAGAGTGTTATCTCTGCTTCAACGAGATGACCAAGACCTATGTGAGTACTTATTTACCCTTCCATAATCATATGAACCTGATCCGTCTAGCAATGGCTTTTGGAGCCAGCTCGAGTCTATCTTACTGGCCTGCGCCAGTTAGAAGAGAAACTCGGAATCGCGCGCATGGCGGTTCCCGTCGAAGGCCCTGCAGCATTCGAACCATGGTATACTGCCGACGATTCGGGTGGTCATGTCATGGAGTTCGGACGCTATGCAGGAAGGGCGATAAACGCTATCCCGTTCGAGTACTTGTTGTGGACGAGAGCCGATTTTTCCCAGACATGTGTCAACACTGAGGTGAGTGGCCTGTCTGTCCGCTGAAGGAACACTCAATTCTAGTACAGATGGGGACGAAGCATTTGTCCGCCTTGGACAAATACATCATGGGCCTCGAGAAGTACATGACTAGCATCCTGGGCAAAAATCAACCCTTGCTCACTTTGGTGACCACCAATAAAGATGGGTCCAAGACGGAGGCTTGCTACATTGCCCGAGGATATGATGGTGAGTTAAGGGGTCATTACGACCTTTCCGTGATTTGACGCACGATACAGGACCTACTTCGCCAACCAAAGAGCGAATCTACTTCAGTTACTACGACTTGAAGCACGCCGGAAAGCCGGACTTGGCAGTCTCGGCCCTTACGAAGACTTTGTTCGCCAACATCAATGCTCTGACACAAAGTCAACTGGATACCTTGACAGCGATTGACTCTGTAGGTCCCTGCTGAAAGAAGGCCAGGTATGCCTGAACGTACACTTCTGCGGGCTGACATCTTGGTTCTACTCTTGGCTATCTTCAACGATTTACTGGAGTCTTTGCTGGTCTGTATCATCTGTTTTCTTTGGCTTGTGTATGTATGACTATGTGTTTTTTTGGATGTTCCCGATGAAATATATATGCTCGAATCTAAAAGCTCATCCATGGCACTGCTAGCCTATCGCAAGTTAAGAGTTTTCACGCACATTTACGCGACATGTATTGTACATTCAACGCGTACAGGAGGCCTAAATTCAAATGTCAGCAGCCATCAAGTAACTGAGACTGCTGGTCAACGATCACCTTTGTCTTTGCGACTTACCCGTCTCGACGAGTGAAGCTCTGCGATGGACCGCGCTTGGTTCTAAAATTCATACACTTCTCACACGAATGGTTTGGTCTTTGTAAGTTCAAGATTACCGAGGATCTCGAATACCATGGGGGCAATTTGATTCCATCGAGGAAGAGTATCGGGCTGTTCTGTCTCAAGGGCAAGAGCACCGAAGGTTCACTTTGACTCAATGTATAACCTAGGGATAGGGAGTGGTCTGCATAAATTTCTTGGGCTGTACAGTCATACGCAGTAAGTTCAAGTGAAAGTCCGTGGGCTTGTTCATGGCTTATGACCCTCGAAATCGCGCCGGATTACCCGCCAATAGTACCCCAATCCCATTCCGTCAAACCTCGCCTCCACCTGCGCGGCTGGCACATGATAATTTTCGAACAAGAACTTCACTTCCATTAACTGCAGAAGAAGCATCTGTCCAGGACTAAGCATGGTCCTCTTGATTTTCTCGAAATCCTGGTGCATGTCCGAAATGGCTTTGCTCAAGCCAGGTTCAGGGAAGCTAGTATCCCACTTGAAGGTATGAGCATCTCGGGCCATCTCACAGTCGAGATTCTGACCGGCTTCGAACGTATCTAGGTCAGGGATTTGAGCCTGGGACACTAGAGGAATTGAATCAGCTTGGACAGACGGCCAATATACGAAAACGTACTTGGTGGGCAAAGGCAAGTAAGACGGCGGGCCCGCTTGGTCTAGCGGTGACTTGTGAAACTGTAAGTCCCGCCGGCTCCTGTTTACGGGCACGGTGCTGGTGCACCATCGTCTCACCTTCACGTAAAATCTACATGATCACATTGCGCCGATCAGATTATAGCCTCCCGTGTGTCTAAAGCTCTGGCTAGCTCCTCATCAACTTCCGCGGCGAGATGACCACTGGCGACTTGAAGTCATGACCGAGTGCTAGGACGAGCTTTCCTATGCTCGCCGAAAACAGCTGCATGCGTATGACTCGCACCTTTACCGCCATGTCGTCCTCCACAAAGGCAGGTTCGTCTCCTACCTCTCTTACCCAACGTAGCACGCGTAGATGTAGTCAATACGCAGGCGGACCTTCCCATCAATAAACCGCACACAGATATTTCGTTGTTGGAAGCACTTGACACGTTGACCGTTGGCGAACTCGACGACAGATTAAGCAACGTCCGCTCCGATCCAATCTCATGCAGAGACTTTGAAGCTTGTGCCGAGTGGTTCGAGTGGGGCAGAGATCCCGGGTGTTCAAAACACTACTTAACATCCCTCACTTCCAAGAGGAATCATACCACCAAATAATAAGTTTGAAGAATAACGAACTGCACAGTGGCTGAAGTTGTGAGTCTTGCAGATGGAATCGCGAGAACACTCGGAGTGTGGAACGTATTCATTACAGTGCATTACGCGTGTAGATGAGAAAACAATCAAGTCGAGGCAGTGGGCACTGGAGTAGAGTTAGTGACGCGAAGGAAGGAGTCTTGAGGACGAAAGATACTTGCCGAGGTTTTTTGCATGCCCGGGCATGGAGTAGCTTGCAGCGAGTCTGAAACCCTCAAGGAGGAGACCCTCCTCAGACTGAAGTGCCTCCAGAGCTTTGTCGGCAGCTTCCTGAGTTTCAAAGTTGAGGAAGGCATAAAAGCAAGGGTATCCACCCGAAGTGGCTACGAGTCTCGTAAGGTCGGGCTGGAAGAAAACACCAAAATATTGGGAAGAGCAACATACGATGTTTAATGGTGACCTCGCCGAATTGCGAAAACAACTTGACAAGGTCGGGTGTTGAGATACCAAAGCATGTAGGAATATTATGCAAAAGCAGCCTCGTGGATTTCTCGTTGTCATCTGTCACGGCGGGTTTCCGGGGCTTGGGGGCTTTGCGAGGCCCGGCAAAGTTAAGGGCAATCAGGCCCGCTGGAGGGATTTCGAGTGTGCGCTGCGCCACGAGGGCCTCAGCGGCTGCCTGCTCCTGGAAGGTGACGATGCAATCACGGCCAGTGGGCATGGTCAGCCAAAGGTGCTCGACGGGACCAAACCTTGCAGCCAAACCCTCTTTGAGGGCCTGGTGGGAAATTCTGTTGTCTCGGGTCTGGCGGAGCTCGACGAAGACAGCGTTGGTCGGGGTCTCTGACGCTATACCACGCGTACATAGCTGAATGGCAGAGAGTGTAGTGCGGCGCAGACGGCGGGCGAAGAGCGAGAACATTTGTGACACTTGCAACGTGATACAAGGCTGTAGTGGCAGTGCTGAATGTTTGCTTTCGTCTAATTCTCACGCGCAGTCTGTTCAGTAAACGTGCTAATTGCTGCTAATTGCTTGACATATAGCATACACTTCTTGAAGCAACTTGGTCATTCACCAAAAGTCTCTTCGATGGGATTTATCCAGCCCACCATCACAGAGGCTTGAGCAAATGCTCAAAAGTGGAATTCTCACTAGGAGCGCCTCTTGAAAAACATCTCCTGGAGTTCGCTCCCGAAGCCGTTGTGACCCGGCGATACAATGAAATACTTTTCGACAGTCATCAGGACCGTCTGTCCATGGATTACGCTCGTCACGTCGAAACGACTTGCGCTCTTCGTTGGTTAATGGCAAAGGAGTTTTTCGCATGTGCTGCGGAACGCTTGGAGGCCCGCTGGACTTCTGCGAGCCTCTCTGTGCGCCAGAAGCATGTACTGCTCGCCCTCGCCTCAGTATGCACCATCGCTAAAGATCTTTACGACTCAACTTACGGGTGACGGCTTTGACATCCACTATTCCCGGAAAGACTGTAGCTCCAGCGCTAGGGCTGACTCGTCTGTAATAGGGCCGGCACCAGGTTGCGCACAGTTCGACGAGAGGCTGTCTATGATATGTAGCGCGCTGTCCGTGAAAGGCGACGAGACACGGATGTCATCATATCTTGGTTAAGGATAAAAAACCTATATGTTATTGCTTTCGCCTCGATTCCTCCTTGCTGAATCATGCACCAAATACTCATATTTCAGTGGGCATAGAGAGCATACGGTAAGAGAGCACCAATTAGCGGGGGAGCGTACATAATGTCAACAAAGCGAAATTTGACGTTGAATCTCGACTGATCGCATTCGAGTTCATCTCGTTCTTATCAACGTTGGTGTGGTCGGTCTTTACTATCTGTCATGCGACCAGCGTAGTTTGATTCGCCAACTCTTTTCAGTCTGTCTTAACTTGTGACTTTTTTCGTGATTCAACAGCCTATCCAGTCATGCTCCCACCTGTTACCTGCACGACGCTTTTACGGATCTACTTTCCTATGAACACACTAAAGTCGTCGGTGACCGTAATGTTTACAAATAATCAACTCATCCGCATTACCAAGTACTGCCAAGCGGTCATCACAGGTGTCCAACATGTTGATGTGACAGTACTTATACCACTTCACGCGCTGCTTGTTGGTTGCACAATCCATTGGTGTGTTCTTTGACCTACAGTGTGCCGCGTTTTCTTACTAATGCGTTTTGTCATAGGACAAACTTGCTGATGCCATCTTTTCTGAATTGTGGCTAACGAGATCTCTTCAACCCGTCACTATCGCTGCCTATGAGTTCTTTTCGTGAGGGACAATCGCCAGGGCCCAATCGGCGGACTTCCTACCATCCCAAGAAGGCTTTTGCATCTCAACGGAGATGTCTTTTATCTTTAACCTTATTGTCTTTGACGACAGGTTTTCATCTATTGTCTCGAGACAGCTATACAGATGGTCATGACAGACAGCCATAGCCCGTGCAACCTCGAAACGCTTGTGAATTTTCGTCGGAGTTGAACTGTGGTGCCACCTCCCCGTCGCGCTATTTGGAAGGTGAGCAGCTCCAAGCCGTGCCAACTCTTGGGGGCGCGCACGGTGGCAAGGAGGAGATCACACTTGGAAAAACTGAGTTAGCCAGGTGCACTTCTTGTCTTTCGCCGTGATGGTATACACAAGGGCTATGGTCGTTGAGGCTACGGAGCTGGTACAAGGACAGGTTCAGCCAGGAATGGTTGTCCAGCATCTAGGTACGAATCCTCTACAAGGACATCACAGCAAATGAGGCTGATCTTCCTACAGCTCGGAGAACAACACTCGCCTTATCCATATGTAAGCGCTTGAAAGTCGTTCAACCAAAACATGTTAGTGTTTGAGATTCGTTCCGATGGCGCGGTAGGGGGAATAATGACTTCTATGCTTAAACCGTGTCTCGAAGAGGAAGTTCAAGGTACGTAGTTCAAACACAGAGGCGGACACGAACAATAAACTTAGCCGAACAACTTCATCATCAGTTCTACCTCACGACGCCTTGTCCTCATTCGTGAAACCGCCGCTCCTGTGCGACCTTCATCCCAGAGATGTACAAGTGCGCTAAGAGTCCTTTCGTCCCGCTATGAATGGGCCTTGTACGCAATGAACAAGGGCAAGGAGGATCCTGAAGGTTTTAAGCGATGAGATGTCCGCAGAAAGGACAGCAACACTATGGCTTCCAACTATCCTTCCTCATCTTCACACCCTAATACGCAATTCGCTCCGGCGATAAATCCTCCGCCTCCCTACGTCATCACTCGCAATGATGCTGCTCTACCTCCCAAGTACGATAGAAGCTGGGAGAGCATACAGCAGGACATAGAGCTGCCCATCATCTTCAGGGAAAACACGGGAGCTTTCAGAGCTTATGCTGGGGCCAACATTTTGCTGGAACCGGGGTGGTTTGAGGACTTGAAATCCAAGAGAAGTGCTGCTGAGCTCGAACAAGTCTTATGGCCCAGAACTGAATTTCGCCCTGGCACTGGTAGTAATCTGCATTGGAGTCTGAGACTCCTGTGGTACCAAGTGCGGGTCAACAAGAATACCTTCCGAAAGTCAACGTTTGCGACCATGATCGTCTTCGAAACTATCTTTGTAGTCCTCACTGCATCTCCGGAAACATGGCCGAATGGATATCAGACTTTGAAAAGCCTCACTGACTGGTAAATTTCACCGTGTCTTATTTGCTTGATTCTAAACCGCATCACTCAGGTCTTACAATGCCATCAAAGCATGGTTCAAAAGTCGAAGGAGCCGAGAGACAGCTAGAGCAAACAATCTTGAGGCAACCGCTGTAACGCGTTCTAGAAAACAATGGGTCCTGTCATCCTATGATGACAATCAAACAGTCTCCATCAGGGCGCATGCACAAGAGTATATCCAGTCCCAGGTCCAAGGCATGTGTTGGGATGAGACTGCATTCCGATTCTGTGTCCAGAATCTGCTCAAACCTTTGGCTGACCGTCGGCTTCCGACACACTGTGCCTTAATCCTCCATCCCTCACACCTTCATGGCCTCGATATCGGCCTCTACGCTCCCTGGTAGAACCATCATGGTCGGCCAATCCCCTATTGGACCTTGGCGATATTCATACACGACATATATACCATTCATAGCTAAGATATAAACTGATTGAACGTTCCGCGTCCGCTTTCTTGGGATCCCTAGTTCCGAGTGTTTCTTTTCAATACTGAAGGCGAGTGCATGTTGATGCTTACCATACTGAGCAGCCAACAGGTCTATGTTAATGTCCTTCTCTTACTCACTATTATTCTCCCTGAGTACCCTATAGAATCTACTTAAACCCTCCCCAAATCAACAATTCAGCAAGAGTTTGGCTGTGATGTAATCGTGCTCCTGTCTTCGGAGTATTTCGATGTGTGGCGCAGTCAGCGCCTCAGCACCGTCGGAACGTAGATGATATTAAGATAGGCACAATCCGCAAGTGACCACATCACGTGATGTGTGACGATGTGACGGTAACGGCGCGAAATTTCTGGTGACCGCTTTCCACAGTGTGGCGTAGAGTGACTGAGCTTGTGCTCAGGAGCGAACTCGATTCTGTACTATTGAGAAATGTAATAGTATTAATTAGAGAGATACATCATTGTAATTAGGCAGTTTTGGCATGTCTTTAGCATAATCGGGGGGAAGGGTACGATGCCCACGGAACTTTTTGTTGGTCCATGCAGCTTCCGCCGCGCTGAGCTTCTTTGAATAAGCATCCAAGAAACGAGAAGAACGCGTCGCAAATCTGATCAGAAAGTATCAGTAGAAATGTCAAATCAAAGATCGATGCTCACCTTCAGATTGATGCCAACGGGACAGCGTCAAGTGCTTTGATGATGTTCTGATGAAGAACATCCTCGCGAGATGACAGAGGAAGCATCCGATAGATCCGTTTTGCGTATCCCCAGCACTGCTCGATACAGTTCAGCTCTGGGTGGTATTTGGGAAAGAGCATGGTGGTGTAGCCACGGGGCTCACAGTGCTCCTCAAGCCATGACTTCTGAGCTTTGAAATCAGGCTCTGAGTACATGACTTTTCGCAGGCAGCAGGTGGTGGTAGGATGGTTCCGACATGTGAATGACTGCTTGTGCTGCTTGCCATTCTCGTCCGTCGTCGTGATGCCGCACTCAAGGGAAAGCAGTTTCGGATCTGGCAGTGCATGTCCGTGAGCGCGTCGCTCAGAGATGAGCTGGATCATCCTCTTGAAGCTGCCATCAGCGTTGTAAAGATGCTGAGGAGTCCCGTCTTGAAACGTTGTGTCACGCATGCGATGCTGCTTTGTTGTCTGCCCGCGCTTGACCTTGTTGAAATTGTGGGAAGGTCCCGCAGTCATCTTCATGGCACTGAGGGCATCCGGTGCTCGTGCAGAATGGATTGTAGCGTTGTCGTATGCAAGAATATGGCGTTCGTCAGGATAGTCACGGTCGAGAATGTCCATTGCCCGAGTGGCCTGAGCAATAATGTGTTCAACAGTTTGATATCCATCGCGATTTTTCCCTGCTCGATGAAGAACGCGCGCGTCTTCAAACGTGCTGATGGTGGTGTCAGATGTGGATTTTGATGATCGGAGATTGTACTCACCCGTCGTCGCGTGGCTCTTTTGACCGGAGCCATCCATAATCTGGCGAAACAAAGTCTCCGACCATCTCGCTTGCACCCTCTCCCTTCGGATTGATCTCTGCTTTTGCATCGGCATGTCTCCAGCCAAGTTTGCGCCGGTCATGCGCATAGAACGTTGATTCGTCGTGACGCCAGATTACGACAATGCGCCCATCGCCGTACTTTGCTGCACGTTCTTTTGCATCAAGCTCAATGGCGGCAGCGTCTTGAGGTTTCCCATCAGCATCTTTTCCATCCCAATAACGTCCACAGAGCTCGAATCTCTGCCATGTTGGAACGAAGATGTCTTGGCGATAAGCGCGTACATCCTGTCGTTCATGCCCATCCGAATACTGCTCTCTCTTTTCCTCTGTCCATCGATATGACATCCGAATCATCCAGGATTGGGCAGTCCTCCTGGAGATAGTCTTCTTCACCCGCAGACGCGCCTGAAACAATGGACCAGAGACGTAACGAACGATATCATCAGCAGACACCCATTTCCCCAGGGATTGGAGGTGGAGATGAATGTCGTTGGCAAGATCCTCATCGCGGTCCAGAATGGATGCATTTTGTGTGCCCCACTTGGAGAGTGGAAGCTTCGTCTTGTCCTTGCAGAACATTGCTGACCATTTTGCGTAGATTTCGAGCCAGAGCGGGGCCCTTCGACGAGCACTTGTCTGCGACCTCCAATGACTGCGCAATCCATCCTTTCATCTCGGCCTTCTTGTAAAGACGGAGCAGCTGCAGCATCAAGCCAAGCCGTGTGAGGACAACACGACCCAGTGCTGGAGGGCTTTTATAACCTCGGCCAGTCTTTCGACGCGGTTTCAGGATATCGGTGAGATTGACAATCCCTTCCTCAACCTCTTCAGCCGTTGGAACTGGCTGTCGCACAGGCTTGCCCGTCCCAACCTCCTTGGCTCGCAAATCAAAGGAATCATCGGCGAACACAAACCACTCCTTGGGACTAGGGCGCGCTGTCGGGGGAGTGAACTGGGATGAAGGGTTCCCTGGTGCGGATGCTTGAATAGGTATAGGCCCAGCCGGTTCAAACAACTCTGGTGAGTTGTCCTCCTCCTCCTCCTCGTCACCGAGTCCAAGCTCATCAACTAGATCAACTCCAAGTGCATCCAATCCTTCCTCGGCAAGCTCATCGGGGGTCATGAAGTCTCGCGGAGCATCCTCGATCTCAAATGTCTCCTTGTCGAGCCCAGCCATAATGGGATCATCGTCGTCCAAATCGCCACGCTTCGCGTCAACGTCCATGTCATCTGATGCCGGGTCTGAAGAATATTCGGAAGCGGGAACAGAAGAGGCGAGAGAGGAGACAGAGGATGCACGAGTTGATGATGATACAGATGGGTAGTGAGAGCTCGAGTCAGCGGCGAGTCGACGAGAAGAAGTGCATGCAGGAGAACTATCGTCATCATCACTGTCGCTGTTTAGTGAAATGACAGCGGTGTTTGAGACATTCTTTTCCTTAAAGAACTCGGTGATTGCAGCAGGCTTGAGTCTCATTCGGATGTTCTCGCGCTCCTCGCGCTCCTTTCGGTGCTTTTCTTTAGCATCGAGCTCCTGCTGACGGCGCGTAGACAGGCTTTTCCCGAGCTTGCGTGTGTGATATGGGCCACGACGAATCGGTGCGGCACTGGTGTGTATGACGGATGTGTCCTCGACATTCAACCAACGCAGTAAATCACCCTCTGCCATCAGCGGGACATCGTCTTCGCCAAGAATGACAAGCTCTTCATCACTGTCATCATTATCATCGGGCATTAAGCTGGTGCTTGGAATATCGGTGGGGAAACTGGGCTCAGGCTCAGACTCGGGCTCGGGCTCGTGGATCTGTCGTGATTTCTGCCTCTGCATACATGTCCATCAGTAGTATATGATCAATAGGAATCATACCTTCATGGCATATGAGCCTAAATTTGCTGCTCTTTTGGATTTCTTAGTCTTTGGCATGCTGAGAAGAGCAGAGAGTCGTGTCCCGGCTATACAATCAGCTCCAACTGCCCATGAGGCCTTAGCACAGCCACCATGAGGCTCCGGAACGTTGCGCCACACTTGCGCGAACACTTTTTGAGTAAAATTTCAAAAGGTTACCGGTGAAAAGGAAATGCTGTTCTAAGCACTTTCAGAAAAAATGTTATAAAACTTTTTATTGAACATATTTATGAATGGTCTGTGACCCAAATCATGATACAATACATCCATTAGCCCTTTTCCCGGTGTTGATTTGTCCCGCCGCCCCGCCGCCTCCAAGCCTTACGGGCGGGAAGATCCTGTCACGCTTTGACCACGTGATGTCGTCACTTGCGGATTGCGCCTATCTTACTACTGATGGACATGTATGCAGAGGCAGAAATCACGACAGATCCACGAGCCCGAGCCCGAGTCTGAGCCTGAGCCCAGTTTCCCCACCGATATTCCAAGCACCAGCTTAATGCCCGATGATAATGATGACAGTGATGAAGAGCTTGTCATTCTTGGCGAAGACGATGTCCCGCTGATGGCAGAGGGTGATTTACTGCGTTGGTTGAATGTCGAGGACACATCCGTCATACACACCAGTGCCGCACCGATTCGTCGTGGCCCATATCACACACGCAAGCTCGGGAAAAGCCTGTCTACGCGCCGTCAGCAGGAGCTCGATGCTAAAGAAAAGCACCGAAAGGAGCGCGAGAACATCCGAATGAGACTCAAGCCTGCTGCAATCACCGAGTTCTTCAAGGAAAAGAATGTCTCAAACACCGCTGTCATTTCACTAAACAGCGACAGTGATGATGACGATAGTTCTCCTGCATGCACTTCTTCTCGTCGACTCGCCGCTGACTCGAGCTCTCACTACCCATCTGTATCATCATCAACTCGTGCATCCTCTGTCTCCTCTCTCGCCTCTTCTGTTCCCGCTTCCGAATATTCTTCAGACCCGGCATCAGATGACATGGACGTTGACGCGAAGCGTGGCGATTTGGACGACGATGATCCCATTATGGCTGGGCTCGACAAGGAGACATTTGAGATCGAGGATGCTCCGCGAGACTTCATGACCCCGATGAGCTTGCCGAGGAAGGATTGGATGCACTTGGAGTTGATCTAGTTGATGAGCTTGGACTCGGTGACGAGGGAGGAGGAGGAGGACAACTCACCAGAGTTGTTTGAACCGGCTGGGCCTATACCTATTCAAGCATCCGCACCAGGGAACCCTTCATCCCAGTTCACTCTCCCCCGACGCGCGCCCTAGTCCCAAGGAGTGGTTTGTGTTCGCCGATGATTCCTTTGATTTGCGAGCCAAGGAGGTTGGGACGGGCAAGCCTGTGCGACAGCCAGTTCCAACGGCTGAAGAGGTTGAGGAAGGGATTGTCAATCTCACCGATATCCTGAAACCGCGTCGAAAGACTGGCCGAGGTTATAAAAGCCCTCCAGCACTGGGTCGTGTTGTCCTCACACGGCTTGGCTTGATGCTGCAGCTGCTCCGTCTTTACAAGAAGGCCGAGATGAAAGGATGGATTGCGCAGTCATTGGAGGTCGCAGACAAGTGCTCGTCGAAGGGCCCCGCTCTAGCTCGAAATCTACGCAAATGGTCAGCAATGTTCTGCAAGGACAAGACGAAGCTTCCACTCTCCAAGTGGGGCACACAAAATGCATCCATTCTGGACCGCGATGAGGATCTTGCCAACGACATTCATCTCCACCTCCAATCCCTGGGGAAATGGGTGTCTGCTGATGATATCGTTCGTTACGTCTCTGGTCCATTGTTTCAGGCGCGTCTGCGGGTGAAGAAGACTATCTCCAGGAGGACTGCCCAATCCTGGATGATTCGGATGTCATATCGATGGACAGAGGAAAAGAGAGAGCAGTATTCGGATGGGCATGAACGACAGGATGTACGCGCTTATCGCCAAGACATCTTCGTTCCAACATGGCAGAGATTCGAGCTCTGTGGACGTTATTGGGATGGAAAAGATGCTGATGGGAAACCTCAAGACGCTGCCGCCATTGAGCTTGATGCAAAAGAACGTGCAGCAAAGTACGGCGATGGGCGCATTGTCGTAATCTGGCGTCACGACGAATCAACGTTCTATGCGCATGACCGGCGCAAACTTGGCTGGAGACATGCCGATGCAAAAGCAGAGATCAATCCGAAGGGAGAGGGTGCAAGCGAGATGGTCGGAGACTTTGTTTCGCCAGATTATGGATGGCTCCGGTCAAAAGAGCCACGCGACGACGGGTGAGTACAATCTCCGATCATCAAAATCCACATCTGACACCACCATCAGCACGTTTGAAGACGCGCGCGTTCTTCATCGAGCAGGGAAAAATCGCGATGGATATCAAACTGTTGAACACATTATTGCTCAGGCCACTCGGGCAATGGACATTCTCGACCGTGACTATCCTGACGAACGCCATATTCTTGCATACGACAACGCTACAATCCATTCTGCACGAGCACCGGATGCCCTCAGTGCCATGAAGATGACTGCGGGACCTTCCCACAATTTCAACAAGGTCAAGCGCGGGCAGACAACAAAGTAGAGACCTCAACGAGTCCACGAGTCTGCGAGTCTTGCCAGGACTCGACTCGCCTCGGGCACCTCGGAGTTCGCACTCGTGGGACTCGCGAGTCACATGGTGACGAGTCCGAGTATGAGTGCGAGTATCAGTTTCCGGGGCGCGAGTCATCATGTGATGACTCGCAAATATTTAGAGTTATATTTAAGATGAATTTACAAAATTTTACCTAGTTAAACGGACCCTTGCGTCGCTCAAACGAGCCATACGCGACTATTTCGCCAGATCTGGCGAATCGGGCCAAGATCCGAAAGGACGCGTCAGCGTTGATCGATGACTCGATCTCGTTCATCTCTCTCTCTCTCCACCACCACGACCACCCAGGGAGCGACGATTGTCGCCCCTGCTGCTCTGACGATTGTCAGGCAGCCTATGGGGTGTGTCTCAGGCTTTGGCTTTGTGCCAGGCCTGCTGCTGCCGTCTCTGCGCCGGCCTGGACCACGACAACTCCCAGACGACGACGACGACGACGGGATCATCACGGTAACAACGACTGGACGCCACGACGCCACGATGACTGGATGACAAGGACACGGCACCGAGAATGGGTAGAGGATGGCGCTGAGTGAACGGGATGGCGACGCGAACGCAAGAGCGCGTCACGGAGGAGGAACCACTATTGTGCGTGGTGGACAGTGGCGGTGATGGGATTGAAGGTGAGTTTTTTTTTGTCTTAACTACCCATCTTGCTCCCTCATCATCTGCTCCATCCTTCCATCCTCCACTACCACTACCTCACTGCCCTACTACCCTTCTGGTGTCACCCCCTTCCCATCCTCATGCCCAGTTGACTGTCCCTGTGCCATTGCCCAGGGATGTTCACTGTGCATGAATCAGGGGGTGTATGGACTTGTGAGTACTCGTGAGTATCCGAGATGACTCGGACTCATGGCGAGTACTCACGAGTAGACTCGCGATGACTCGTGAGTCACTGCGAGTCGAGTCCGACGCGAGTCTGAACAGGACCTCTTTTGACGTGAGTACTCACGTCATGAGTCGCGAGTCTGACTCACGTCGGACTCGTTGAGGTCTCTACAACAAAGCAGCATCGCATGCGTGACACAACGTTTCAAGACGGGACTCCTCAGCATCTTTACAACGCTGATGGCAGCTTCAAGAGGATGATCCAGCTCATCTCTGAGCGACGCGCTCACGGACAT
Organism: Hymenopellis raphanipes; assembly: GCA_036872995.1. NCBI lineage: Eukaryota > Fungi > Basidiomycota > Agaricomycetes > Agaricales > Physalacriaceae > Hymenopellis > Hymenopellis raphanipes. The sequence goes on from JAYMDG010000011.1 coordinate 1,034,813, forward strand.
GCACTGCCAGATCCGAAACTGCTTTCCCTTGAGTGCGGCATCACGACGATGGACGAGAATGGCAAGCAGCACAAGCAGTCATTCACATGTCGGAACCATCCTACCACCACCTGCTGCCTGCGAAAAGTCATGTACTCAGAGCCTGATTTCAAAGCTCAGAAGTCATGGCTTGAGGAGCACTGTGAGCCCCGTGGCTACACCACCATGCTCTTTCCCAAATACCACCCAGAGCTGAACTGTATCGAGCAGTGCTGGGGATACGCAAAACGGATCTATCGGATGCTTCCTCTGTCATCTCGCGAGGATGTTCTTCATCAGAACATCATCAAAGCACTTGACGCTGTCCCGTTGGCATCAATCCGAAGGTGAGCATCGATCTTTGATTTGACATTTCTACTGATACTTTCTGATCAGATTTGCGACGCGTTCTTCTCGTTTCTTGGATGCTTATTCAAAGAAGCTCAGCGCGGCGGAAGCTGCATGGACCAACAAAAAGTTCCGTGGGCATCGTACCCTTCCCCCCGATTATGCTAAAGACATGCCAAAACTGCCTAATTACAATGATGTATCTCTCTAATTAATACTATTACATTTCTCAACAGTACAGAATCGAGTTCGCTCCTGAGCACAAGCTCAGTCACTCTACGCCACACTGTGGAAAGCGGTCGCCAGAAATTTCGCGCCGTTACCGTCACATCGTCACACATCACGTGATGTGGTCACTTGCGGATTGCGCCTATCTTACGTTGTTGCATCAGGGCCACGCGTAAGCCGTTGTCATCTGTTCACCCAAACAGGTAAAAAATCGGCGGCAATAGTGTGGCGTCCTAGTCACACTAGCCGAGGACTTAATTCTGGATCAGTTGAAGCTGACCTAATCTCCACAGCGTTATCTCAAGTACCAGACATCTGGCCTTGTTTATTGACTTGTATCCTACAACGATCTACTCGAGTATGTGTATTCAACATCCCAAGATGGCCCTTAGGAGCTAAACTCGCCTGCCATAGTGTGTATTGAAGACAATAACAGCTCTGTCTGTTGCCGTAATGCGCGTCAAGTCTAACAATTGTGGTTATTGTCATCCCCTCAATTGAATCAGTACTTACTCGGTGTTCCTTCGGGCTCTTAAAACATACCATCAACACTGATATGTCGCATCGAAATCTACCCTCCGACCTCTTTAAACGCCACGCCGGGCTGCCAGGATGCAATCCGATGAAAGCAAGAATACTGGTGCCGAATCAAACATGACGAGTGACGCTAATCTCTGGGAGGCTCCCCGAACGTCGTATTCGGCTCTTTCCAACGGGGCCTCTACGTTACTAGGCTTTCAAGGCTCCTCGCCGCCATCCCACACTAGCCATGGTTAGTTTTCACTACTCATCACCCTGCACGCAGCAGCCTCAATACTCTCTAGCTGTCAACGATCCGCTCGATTACGAGCAGAAATATGCTCCTGACAATGAATACGAAGAACTATCCGCCAAGGCCAGGGTCTTCAGGGTATACAACGACGAGTGCGCGAAACTAGATGCAGAAATGGTCAACGGCTGGCGGGAGGGTCTAGACGTGCTTCTGGTCTTTGTGAGTACCGTTTATTGATTAGATCTATATGTCTGTTGATACGGTCCAGGCCGCGCTTTTCTCTGCTGTCGTAACTACATTTGTTACATCAACTTGCTCATCCATGAGTGTCGATAATAGCCAAGTCACAAATTTCCTAATGACGGAAATGATTGGCGTCCAGCGCGCTATGTTACGCGTTATGGTCTACGGTCCCCAATCAGTCGACGTCGTACCATCAGCAGACGTTTCCTTCCACCCCAAAGCCTCGGACTTTTGGGTGAATGGATTATGGTTTGCGAGTCTTGGCCTTAGTCTTGCGACGACCTTACTTGCTATACTGGCCAAACAGTGGATTCACCAGTACACCGCATTCACATCTGGCTCCCCCCGAAATCGCACTCGCATCCGACACTTCCGCTACAAGGCTCTTCATAAGTGGCGTGTACCCATCTTCATCGAACTTCTTCCCGTCCTTATGCACGCGGCGCTCGGCTTGTTTTTCATCGGTCTTGTCGTGTATCTCTGCTCTTTGAGTACGGTTATGGCGGTCAATATGGCGTTCATCGCTGCATGCGCTTTTGCGGTCTACTCTGTCAGCACTGTACTCCCCGTATTCTATACGGATTGTGCCTACAAGACACCACTCTCGCTCCATTGCTTTATCGCATTCTCCTCTATTCGAAGATGCATGCGACGTTGGCTCGATTCTGATGGCGTCGAACCTTCTCCACCTCTTCTTTCATTGCGAGACGTTGAGCTCGAGACGGTCAGCCTTAGAGGCGGCGTCATGGATACATCGGCACTTGGTTGGCTTTTCAATGTGACCTCGAATCTTTCGGTCCAAAGCATTATCATCCAGTCACTTGGCGGTCTGTCATTACAGAGCATCCCCCTTATCACTAGGACGGGTCCTGAAGGCATTGTCTCGGTCTTGAAAGCGATAAATGATCACTTTCACCTTGATCAGCCCCGCGATAAATTTGAGAGGTTTCAGCGTGCGGCGTTGTTATTTGAAAGCCGGGAGCCTGAGGTGACAGTATTGACGGTCTGTAAAGAACCGAGCATGTACTCGCACCTTAGTGACCCAGCTTCGGCGATTGACTTCATCAGGGAGAACCTTAATCTTGGGCCTGCACCATGCAAGAGGCTTGACGCTGTCCTTTGGGCTAAAATCTTTGCCACTGCTGTACGTCCCGGGACGGAGTGGCTTGAAATAGACCATGACGAGCCTTCGAAGGTTTGGTCGGAGCTTTTGAGAAGTACAGTTTCACTCCACGAATGCAACGATTGCAATTGCGACGGGAAGAAGCAGCCGCTTTTGACATTCGCACTGCAAGAAAGCAATCGAGGGGAGAGGGATGGTACGATCAACTCAGAGATACACGATTCTAGGCTCTCTCTCGAGATCGACTATTACGATCCGTCCAAGCATGGACACTCCTGTTCCCTCGGGCGCGCATTAGCTACGAACATGTTACCTTCCTTCCTGCGATGGCTTTTGCGCGTAGGCTTCCCCGACGCCATTCGTTCACCTGATGAGTACACAGCTACCCTCCCGGACGACATCTTCCTATTTCTCACCATGCTTCAAACCCCATCCATCCAAAAGACCTCGTCGCTATATAAGACCTGGGTGGCCAACAATCCCGTTCTCCTCGAATCAAACGAGTCGGAAGTTAGGCCATCCCTTTTCCGTCTAATCTTGAAGCTTGTCAGTGGATTCACAGTCAATGATGGAGTGCCCGCGAGGCATAAAGGCGTGGACAAAGCTACCATTGTTGCCTTGCAGAAGGTCATGAAATCCGAGCTGTTTGGGTCCAGCACAATTATAACACTGGAAGATGAGGCGACGATTGTGTTGAGCGTCTTCGAGGGCCTGAACTGGCGGTGGCACCGGAAATATCGCGACGATGTTAAATGGCTCACTGCAGACACTACCAAAAAGGTCATCCGCGTAACCCTTAACGATCAACATCATCCTGCCCAGTTGGCGAGCAACGTCTTGTCATATCTTCTCTGCACTAGTGCATATACCCTCGCCATTGAAAGCATCTATACCGGGCTTCTGGACCATCAGTGGTTGCAAGGTCTTGCATGTAACTTCTCAGCTTCGTCAATCTATCGCGGATTTGGATATTCGGTTTACGATTATCACGATGTCCCTTCGCTGCATGTCTGGGATGATATTCATACTGCATTTCTCGCCGGCCTGTACATCGACGGATTGGTTTCCCTCGTCTGTCGTTCGCCCAGTGTCTACCGACGTGTCTTGGATGACCTCTGCGAGCCTGGAAATCTGCGCACCATGTGCAAGCTCCTACTCCTGTCCGATGTCCCCACGCAGGCAAAGTTATGGAAATTGGCGAAGATAGTCCACCCCGAGATTGATTACTGGAACGACTGCATGGATGACTTGCGCGAGTTCTCTCGGTCAGACCTGGCACTGAACATGCATTCCCAAGTCTGTTATTCGCCGGGCGTGGGAGTTGGCGGTACACCGCTGAGAACCGTGACCGCAAACGCGCTTCCTACAGTTGCCGACACCCTCACTAAGGACGTCGAACGCGGTTGTTATATTCCTCCAAAATATCTCCCAAACGAGCTTGGGGTAAGTTGGTATACTCTCCGCGAAATGTTTGGAAAGCTTATATCTCTTCAGGATCCTTTCGTGGAATTTGCGGAGTGGTATCTCAATAGCGGTGTAGTTCATCACGATATCCGTTGAGCAGACTTATAAGCATATCGGATGAAACTTTTTTTATATATACACAGATCGTGGTAAGGTTACAAATTGTGACGCTTTGACGCAGCGAACGAGCGCGCAGGAGGTATGTGAGCAAGACGCAGGAGCGGGATGTTGGCCCCGCGCCAAAAATGGTGAGAGCGATTATTTCGCGCCGTCGCGTGCCAATTGCCTTAACGTGGGCACTCTCCATAAAACGTCAATGGTGATCGCAAGAACCGAACAACGAGCATGATCTATGCAGCGGGCTTCACGTTATCGTTGAACGTAACTGAATTGAATTGACCTCCTCATTACGTCTTGTTCATCACTTGTCTCCCACCACCGTGCCCCCAATCGTCTTCTTCGTCTCAGCCCAATTGCAAGATGGCCTTTGTAGAGGCTTTGCTTCATGAGTTCCCCAGGACACAACTTGCCCAATCTGATCCCAAAAAGTGGGATGCCGAATGGGAAGCTCTGTTCAAAAAGAAACCCCTCCTTTGTAATGTCGACTATCTGTTTCACGCTGAGTCTCAATTCCTGAATCCGCTACATGGCATGGATAGCTTGTATCGCTCATATCAGATCTTCCTCATTTCTACCTGTACTATCCAGCAACGTATCGGCCATCTCGCCATCCTCCATGGCGCGGAATTGGATGAGAAGTGGACCGCAGCGAGCCTTGCAGACCGTGAGCATCACGCTTTGAGGGCGCTCTCTGGTGTATGTTCCATGGCGAAAAACCTCAATGATTCTAGAGCGTATTGCGCGCGCGAATTGAGGCTTGAACGAATGATCAAGGATCCTAAAGTCATGTTGGATCTCTTGCTGTCTATCGTTCCTGGGGAAGAATACATCTCAAAACCTCCAGAGACCCCGTACTACATCCCCAACGACGACTGGGATGCCCTGGCCAAGAAAAAAGAGACTAGCGCCACGGAGATGGGAAAGATTACACACGCGTCGATGTTGATGTTGCGTACGAAACTCATCTGTGGGTTGAACTCTTCGTTTCATTCGTAGTCTTACTGTTTCTGACGCGCCGGGAGGCTAGACCTTGTCGTTGAGTGCACCTTTCACTCTTTGATTGGCAAAGACTTTCCGGAAGTAGTCGTCATGAAGGACAAACGGCCCGCGTCGATACCAAAGGGGGCCACGTCATCGTCAGGACCGAATCCCATACGGGAAATGATGATGGGCAAGACAACAGCTAAGGCGACAGAAGAAGACGACAAAAAGGCCCAGAAAGAGCGCGCACGCCAGCGCCAGATTGTCTGCCAAGCTTGCGGGGAGGCGCAGAATCCGGAAGGACCGCGGTTCATGCAATGTTCCGCCTGCAGGTCAAAGATGGACCGTCTCATAACGTACTGCTCCCCGTAAGTGAGTCTTTGTCGTCCGAATCGTGCTGATATCTCGATAGGGCATGTCAGAAGGCCCATTGGAAGGTTCACAAACCAACATGCGGCAAACCGATGACCTTTGAGTCTATTGCAGAATCCTCGCGTATCATAAATGGGCGCCTCGGAACCCAGGCCTCTGCTTCTTCTTCTTCGCCTCCACAGCCGGAGCCTTTTAAGATAGGTCCGCCTGTCGGAGGATTTAAACGCTCGAGAGCACTTGAACTGCATATCCGACGCCTTGCAGAGTTCAACACGAAGAAAGCAGACCTCTTCCTCCGTTGTGGTCCGACTCCCAAGGATGATCTCGCTTTCCAGTTCCCTGCGGAACCGAAAGAGATCCGGGAGCTTTGTCTCGCTGCTCGTAATACTGCTATGACTAGAGGCGACAGGCCTACTATTGCTGTCCTCTGTCATTTTGTCTTGTGGGCGCTCGTTACAGGTTCCATGCCTGGGATAGGATACGCCGTGGATACGATGTCACAAGAGTTTGAGTATCCCTTGTCTGCTCTCAAGGCAGACATTCTTGAGCAACAGGCAAGACAATCTGCTGATCCTTTTGCTAGACCGTGAGTCGTTTCTTTTTTCCTTGACGGCATGGTTCCCATTCCATATCAGCCCACTCCTAGGAAGCGTGTCTGCGTTGCAGTGGGGTTCCTTTGTCAACAACACTTCAATCGATCGAAATGCTAAGGTTACTTTTTAGTGGATCGGTGTGGCGTAATATTGCGAGCGTGTACGATTTGATTGTATAATACTTCTTGACTGTATGTAGTTTCCTTTGGTCTGATATTTAGTCAACTATGTCTAAAATGTAAAATGTCTAATAAACATCTTTCGAAGACGTCTGTATCTGTAACGAGAAGCGCCACTGACGATCTGCTCGATGTCTCCCCAGTTTGAAAGTATTCAGAGATGCATGACCCACGTGTAGGTGGCCGGTGGATAGCTTTAGATCAACCAATGCTGAACTGGGCCACATGCAAGCATACTTCTTCACGAGTGCATTCAAAAGAGCACCTCCACGAACACCATGAGCCGAGTGCATGAGTAAGACGGAATCGCCCATCGCGCGGGCACTCGTCGGGTACGCCAGGAAGAGCCTCGCCACACGAATGTTAGGCAGGATATTGTGATCGATTGCATTCAAAAGGCGGTTCTAAAGATAAGACGAAACCATCAGATAATAGTAAGCCACACAAATGAACCGAGAACGCGTACAATCACATTGAATTCCTCGGGGGCTTCAACCTCGGATAATCCAACACCAATAACGAGCGACGTCAGACAGCGACATGTGAGGATACCATCTAATTGCGACCGCCCGAGCGTCCATTTACCCTCATATGGCGTTCTGATATGGAGAACTTTCAAGCTCTCTGTGTGCATGGGAAGGACAGCGCGGTACATGACATCTGCCATCGCATCCGAGTCCCTGCGGTCGTTGTGCCGAAACCCACACAAGTCGAAGGACAACGACACCAGCCCGGAATAAGATTGCAGATATTCCAAAAGGGGAGCATCGCCTTGGTGAACGGTAAGGTTCTGCAACCTCACTCGGCTGGATTGGAGCGTGTTCCAAAAGTGTGGTGGGACATCAAGGAAGTCCGGGGTGATGTTGAGGGTGGTGAGGGATTGGAGATGGCAGTCAATAGAGGAATCGAAGGAGATGGTCCCGAGAGTGAGCGTCTGCAAGGGAAGGGAAACGCCGACCGGGACCGCCGACACCAATTTAGCGATGGAGACGAACCTATCGCCGTCCACGGATAACGGAGACCCGTCGATGCTTAGCGTTATGAGGTTCGGTGAATGGGCGACGATGGACTTCAGCGTGTCACAGTGGAGTGAGGTGCCTCCCGAGAAGTGCAGTCCAGAGAGATTATTGAAGTATCGCGAAAGAGATTCGGGAATCTTCACGTCAATGTCGTTGGGCACATTCAAGAAGAGGTGGGATAATTTGGGCAAGGCGCTGAGGAGGCGCATAATAGTATCCTCCGAAGTGGTTTCGGTAAACTGCATATTGCTTATATTCAGGCTAATACATGGCAATATTACTATCGTGAGTTGGTCTATGGAGGAACGCGCCACGTACGAAAGAGATTTCACGGATACGAAATGAGGGATAGCCGAGATGAACTGGTCCTCGACCATTCGACACGCAAGAGCATGTTTCTTGGTAATCCGTTGCCACAGCTGGAGGGACTTATACGGGGGTGGATTGAAGGAGTTTATTTCCAGACATTGGATGTGTATTCCAACGTTGCTCTTGCCGGAAGCGATGTCGTCTAACAAGGCGAGGATAAGACCCAAACGGTCGCTGTCAATGTCCAATACCAGTCGCCGGAATACCAGAGGGGAAGTGAGCAATGAAAGCGCCCTGCAGACCTGTCGCAATCTCTTCAAATCGGAGGGTTTGAGCTGTCAACATTCACTGAGTAAGGAAAGACAAGAAAACAAGCAGAATAGAACCCCTAACCTGCCTAGAAACTAAGTTCAAAAGTTCAACGGGTAATCGGAGTAGCATGAACCCGGGAAGAATCGCACATATCAGTTCTTGCCTCTGCTTATATAGTGACGAGGCAAGGGAGATCTCGCTTGTACATCACAAAGTGATGATGACATGGTTCCTGATCAGGACCGCCGGACCGGGACAAACCGGAATCCGTTCCATGATCACAAGAACGAACGCTTGGAGAAAGCGCCTGCCTTCGCGATTAAAGGGGTTCGCGTCCAACGCAATAGAAAACACCAACCTTCGCGCGTCGATAAGCCAACGCGATACTTCCAAATCGATTTACGAACTCCATGTGAATCAAAGAAGACGGGGAACGGCCCACTTGAAGCATTACAAGAATTATGGTCGTGCAGCTACTGAGCGAGGGAAAAAAAGAAGATTTCAGTAAAACGATGCCCGCTTCTTTCGCAAGTCTCAATAAGCAGCGGTACCAGTTTTCGTCGTCACCAGATATCCCTTCTCTGTCATGTCCTTGATCAAATTCAAGAGCATACCCTCACACCCACGATATGCCACGAGCTGCACTGACACCGGCAGCTTTTCCGTCTTTAAAGAGATGTAACTCTCATACTCGACTTGCCCGAGTGGCACAGTTAAATCGGGACATCCGGCCGTCGACGCCAAGTAGTTGCTCGCCAGGCCTCCGTTCGGCACGGTGATACTGACGGTAGTGGCACCTTCCAGCGCGTTCAGATCCTCTTCGCGGTACGATGGGAGGCCACCCGTGCCGATGTCGTAGATCATGATCGCGTTTGAACAACTCTCTTCATCCGAGGTGAGGACATTCTCCGTGAAGAAACGTCCAAACTCCTGCTTGATGGCTACAGCATCCTCATAATCGTCCTCGCTCATAGCCCGTGCCCGAACATAGGCGTTTCTGGGGTTCGGATCAAATGCTGGATATCCGCCGTACGTCGCATTCCAGATCTCTGCGAGTGGCTTACCAACGTTTTGCCATGAATAGTACTCGGCGAGTTTGTTGGAATTGAGCTGGAAGGCGGTGAAGTTGGCTATTTCGGGGACAACGGACGTGCGAAGGATGGCGGAGATATTCATGGAAACGGAGGTAATGTTGAACTCGGTGGCCAGAAAGTCGATGAAGTCGTCATAAATGGCCTGTGCGGCATCATTTTGAACAGGGAAATAATCCGAGGGGACGATGAGCTTCGAAGGGTATCGAGTATAACTCGAGTTTGCTGACGTTGGCGCGTCGGCATACCTAAAATATACAGGTGAGTATTATTGCCTGACAGGCTGTGAAGGACGAACCAAAGACTAGAGATCTTGTGGAACAAGTTGGGATCACGAGCAAAGAATCCCAGGGTGTCCAATTCAGACGCGAGTGGAATGACACCCGTGGTGTCAAGGCTTCCCCAAGACGGCCGTATCCCATAAACTCCTACAATGGAGGCCGGTTTTCTAACGCTTCCTCTCGTATCACTTCCCAACGCAAAGTCAATCCAGTCGTACCCCGCAATCGCGCACGCCGAACCAGAGCTCGAACTTGCAGCAGTCAAGTATCCATCACCCCGGGGATTCCACGGGTACTGAATGTCCATGAACTGCCATGGGTCTGCACCATGCGCAAACTGCGATGTCTTTGACTTGCCAACCGGCACTGCACCCAGATCGAGCAGCTTCTGAAGCCCCGGTCCGTTCTCCGTCGCGGGTGGGTAGACTTCTTCGTACGCACGAGACCCGCCGCCGGTCTGTAGACCCTTTGCGTCGTATATATCCTTCAAGGCGAAACGTTTTCCTGCGAGCGGACGCGTGTCCAGCAGCGAGTAAAGGCGGGATGGTACCGGTATGAGATAGTCTTGGTTGCCCGGGATGTATGTATCGGCCATTTGGAATGCAGAAGGCACACTCTCGTCTGAAATGCACCCGAAGAGAAAGGCTTCGTAATTGTCACGATAAAGACGGTAAACCTTGGCGACTTCTCCCGACGAAGAAAGCACATACGGTCCGGGTGCCATCTCACTCCCATTGAGCTTGGAGTCCAGACACAACGCGACGGAATTGTCTTCGAGCCATTTGTGCGCCGAAGAGTCCAGAACTGAGGTGCCCGCTCCGTTATACGTGATGGAGAGCGCGGAACCGGGGGAGTATATGAAGTCCCATGTCCAAACATCATCAATTGACGCGTATTGATTCAACGTGTCGACGATGGTGCTGGCAGTGATGATCGACTCGTTCGTATAAAGGGACGTGAAAGGCGTGATATTGAGGGTGCGGGCGGGCGTGAGGTATGTCAAATCGCCCACAGTAAAAACTGTAGAGGACAATGTAGTAGATATGATGCCAGTCGACAATACTCCCGGAAGAGTCGCTCCGAGTCCGAGAAGGGAACACAGTCTCTTGGGCATGTTGGAGGAAGTCATGGCGCTAGGCAAGAAGCGGTCTTCGCCTATAAATCTGTGAAGAAGATAGCTATCAGTTATCTATTCAATTGCAATTGAGTGATAAGACTTGCCTAAGGAATCATCCATAGGAACTAAGATTTAGAAAGCTTGCAACGACGATAAGTTGTCCTTGGCTAGGCGTTGCAAACAAAGAATGAGCCAGCGATGGAGTGCCACACAAGGCCGTCTTAGCCCCAGCTCTTGAGTCTTCAGTGTGAACATTTGCATTGAGTATTGTAACAAGCTGGAGGTCAGGAAAAGAAATGCGTCGGACTTATCGGCTCCGCTTCCGTAACGCATCCGCTGTTTTGCCTGCCGCGGCGAACCCATCACCGCCCACAACTTAAGTTCGTCTTGAACTTGACTGGGCAAGGGCCGACAAGGGGCGAAGCACAAACCTTTGTTGTCGTATGTCAGTGGATGATTATTGATGAAAGTTAATGTGAAAAGAAGTACCTCTATAGAAAGGTGTTTCTGATTTGGTCGTACTTGGTCTCACCTTTTTCGTTAGGCTGACGAGTACTTTGGGTGCTGTGACTACCCATCGATGGGTTCCATGCCTCTGCATATCAACCGTGTCATCGACGACATTCGGTGCCTCATGACGCTGAACGCTGCCGTTCGCCGTATCATGGATTCGGGAGCATTCTGCCCTTTTCCTCTTGGCACCCCGAACGACCCAGAGACTTTTGTTGCGTACTACGTGACACCTCGGGCGACATCCTCTGGCGTTCGCGACCATCTCTTATCTCTCAATATACCAAAGCGAATATGCCCTTGGATCCTTTATTTGCGATTTGCATAGACTGTTTTCCAAGCAGTGCCTTTGTACGAGTGGTGCATGGTAAAACGGCCCATACCAGAGTCGATCAAGAGTAACTTTGTAGGTCCTAACGCTCCATTGGATTACTAACCTCTGCATAGGTGCGCTATCATCATTCGAGAGGAGCTCGAAGAGGAAGCGTACATATTCTGATATGGGGAGTGATGATGATAGCCTGAGTACCAATGACATTGACATTGAAGAATGGCACGCCACCTCAGGCGTCGACGAGACGTATTGAAAGTATTTTCTGACCTCGAAGAAGGTAAAAATTCTCAAGAAACTAGGCACGACGTACTCACTCTGTCAATTCAGGAAAGAGGCAGTCCTGTATGAGAATGGAACTTATTATCCAGACATGACCCGGATTGCCCACCTACGAGAAGAGTACATCAAACAGAATCCGCCTGTTTTCGAAACAGGCAATGTGAGCAGGCTGAGGATTGAATAGTGCTTACAGCTGTCTTGTTGGAAGCATTTCGTTTGAAGTTTGGATAGTATCATTTTAGCATGTCCATTATGAATCGTTTTCTCTCGAAAAGTCGATAGCTTGTAGGTGGCATAATCGGATAACGGCGTGCAAGGTGGTCGCAAGCAAGCTACAAACGCGAGCGTTTGGTGACGAGAGCGATCAATCGACTAATTTGGAAAGAGCCGCTTCTCCTCCTTCCCCCATGGACGTACCCTTCAGGTCTTCGGGCTCATCAAGCCGACAGCATTACGCCCTTGTACGCAAAGTAGAAACAGAACACTCCGCTAGCGCTGCAGACCAGCATATTCTTCTAGAAGTGGAGGCTGTCAGAGGACAGATCAGTGACCCCGGACTTTCTCTAGTGAGTTTGGATGAATATGCCCTCTATTTAGATGTTCATTGTCTACAGAAACGATGCAAAGAGCTGCTTATAATACTGTTGTACTGCCATAGCGCTGTCTCGTCCAACATATTCGAGAACGACACGTTTCATTTTGCTATTCCTCATGCGCTCAACTTGGCCGAGGCGGGAGCCAATGTTCGAGACAAGAGGTTAGGTGCGCCGTTTGTATGGCGCGTGTGCTGTTTCTAACCTCCTATAGGTTATCTCTTTTGCACCGAAATTATGCCTTCAAATCATGAACTGCAACTGATGCTTGTGAATACGTTACGCAAGGTGTGTGCAATTGTGAAAAATGCCGATAATGCTTATAACGGTATATGTAGGATCTGGAGAGTCTCGAAACAGCGCGAATATGCTTAGCATTGGACAACCTTATATCCTCGTCAACAGACGATATGATCCCCGCAGTTCAACCTCGCCTCCACGACTTGCTCGGGCATAACTCGTCAGTATGTGCACTTACGAGGATATCCTCCTAATCACTAATTGTGTACGGTAGACCTCACGTTCGCCGTCGCGTCTTACTAACGTTTAGAGCGCTATCACGTCATGACCAAGGTATAATGCAAACACTAGCGCATACGCTTTTTCGACGACTGAAGGACCCGGACGCGTCGATATCAGCTGCGGCGCTGATGGCTTCCACTGCTTTCGGCAAGGTTTGTGTTGTTCGTGTTTTCCATAGGCCGTCGAACTTATCCCGAGGCAGAGTGATGAATTATACAAGCATGTAAATGAGCTTTTCGCGTCTAGTCCGCATCATCGCTCCAGATACTGGCTTCTGGTGGCCATGCGCTCAATTCAAATGATTGGGTACGTTCATGTCTTGACTTTGTTTGTCATTCGTTGACGTTCATGACTAGGTTAAGAGACGACCATCTTCATATCGTCGTTAGACTTATACGAACAGCAGCCGCCCACAAAGACCATCGTCAGTATCCTCTAATGACGTCTTACACTCGCTGATCCAATCCTTAGCAATATTACTGGCAGCCTATCTCCTCATTTCGTCCATGCGAAGTGAGAGTTTCTTAACCGTACCATCTACCTCCAGACGCGCGCTGGTTACAGACATCAGGGACATTTTGTCCTCCGAGGATCCAGATGAACAATACCTTTTCCTCGCGTGTATTGATTGCGTTGATCCCAAGTGGTGGGCTGGTACAACACCTGATGTGCCTACAATACTTGAAGAACATGAAGTAGGGCGTTTTATGCGTTTTCTAGATTCACCTGACTCCCTCATACGCCGAAAGGTATTACTATTTCACTTCTTTCCTTGAAAGATCGCTCAATGTGAATCAGGTGGTGACTATTCTTAACAAGATTGACCGGACCATTGTTTCCACGTATTACGCGCAGTCTGTGGAGAACATACCGGATGGACTTGCATTCGACAACAAAGTCGAGTACACGTGCCGCTTGCTCGAGGTTTTGGAGCTTCAGTACGCCAAGGATGGAGAAGGTTATGCCCGCCAAGTTGTTGACCTCTTCAAGAAGCTGGAGCCACCCTCACCGGAATCAGGCCGCCTGCTGGATGTTGCGGTTGAGAAAATCTTGACTTGCGTCCGCGATAGTGCGTTGTTCATTTTCGGCTTTTAGTCCCATAGCCGATGTGGGTATAGATACGTCTATGTTCAAGATAGCCTCGGCGACCATCTTCCTAGGATACTTGCTTGAAGGCAACGATGTCGGTCCGACGTTGATGGTGGTTATTGCTGCTTTGGCGTGCGAGTATTGTGGTACACTCTCTTTCCCTCCGGAAGATATTTTGAATGGGCTGTCGTCGAGACTTCTCACCCTTTCTGGTAAGCTCGTTGTAATCGAATATTCTGCTCCTATTCTTTATGCTCGCATAGTCTCGTTGCAGGACGTCTGCCTTATTACGATGTTACGGGTATCTGCAGAGTGCGACCACGTATCGGACGATGTGAGAACTGTGGTATCACATCTGGCTGGCCTTTCGAAGCGATACTTTCGCAAGGTATGTCTCTATCTTTGAAGATCCTAGTCTAGCTCATTTCGTTTAGCGATGTGACCAATTCCTAAGTATTTCATCTGACAAGGAGCTCCTTCTCAGGACTCTTCGCTCGGCCAAGTCGTATACGGTAAGCACTCGTGAATTAATAGCGTCGCCATCTTTATGCTCACGAGAACCATGGCAGCTCCCCCATGTCGTCGAAGCCTTGACGAATGTTGGAACCGAGGGTACAACATCTTCTGGATCTGGTGGCGCACGCAAAGGCGCGACAATGTCGCCGTCATCGTCGCCTTCCTTGTCTGCCAGCAAGTTGCGCTACGCGGCATATGACGCTCCTACTATTCCCAAACCTCGACCCCGGCCGCGGAGACCGGCATCGGTGGCGAGGAGTGAGACTGATAGTCTTGACTCCGTGCTCTCGCGGACGATGACCCCTGGCGAGCTGACTCTTGCTACGCAGGAATTGGAGGCTTTGTCTTTGGTTCGTCGTTCTACTGTTGAGCGCATGACATGAGTTTAATATCATGACAGTCGCCTCCACCAACGAAGGAACAAGGACAAAGTCCGGTAAGATGGCTGATACGTCGCTTGTTACCTGTACTCAATTGTTTTTAGCTCTCGAGACCAGACTTGATTGCGTTCGATACTCCGTTCCTCACAGACCCTCCTTTGGTCGACGATTCGGATTTGTTCCGGAGTGAGAAGCCTGAGCCGGAGGGGTTTGAAACGGTGTGGAATTCCTTGGAACAAGCTACATCCTCTAGGGGGTGGTTCGAAGGCTCACTGGATGCTCTAGTGGAGCGGCTCAAGGGCTTGCAGGACGTCGAGGTGGTGATTGTTCCACCGGAGGAGGCGCCGTTTATAGGTACGTCTTTTTTTCATTCGTTTGAGTGGTGATATTGATTGATGGCTAGGCGAGGTCAAGGTTCTTGTGCAGTCTTCAAATAAGAAGGAGGATTGCGCTGCGCTACGTGTGAAAGCGAGTGATGAGGAAGGGTGTTTGTGGAGGTTGAGATGTGCTGATGCGCAGATGAGGGTGGTTGTTAAGCGGTTGTTGAGCGATGAGGGAGATTGAGACTTGGGTGGTTTAAAGGACTATTGCATATAGATGGATATAGTGCGGCATTGGGAATGGACAAACAATGGAGGGAGCCAGAATAGATTGTCGTGTCTGCGCTTGTGATGTCTACTACTCGTCTTCATATTATCCTTAGATTTTCGTTGGAGTAACCGCAACTTTAGCCGTATCTCAAGCCAGTCTTGCAGTTCAGAGGCCTTTGTTTATTGCCCTTCATCGTACGTGACAGGCTTCACTTCCGAATGTCACTCGATCATGTCGTCGCTTTCCCTTTTACTATCACGTCTTACGATACCCTCCGCTTTCGCGCGTTATGAAGCAGTATCTGAACCGGAAGTCATCTCCCAGCTGGAAATATGGAAGAACAACGCGTCTCGTGTGTTATCCGAAGTGAAGACTTTGCTGGATGAGAAGGAAAACTTGTTATCAATAAAAGACCACGCCGATGTGGTATCCACTGTGGCGCCTTTCACTGCTGCAGACATTTGGGTCACTCCCGAATCGAAAATCGTCTCTACAGGTGTGTGTGACCTCGCTGTTGCTTTTGTTCTTCCTGTTTAACTTGTATGTAGACATATTGCATCAGTTGCCTGAGCCAGATGCCCAGCTCTTACAGCATATCCTAGTCCACAACGTGAAGCCTCTGTTCGTCTCTACTCCCCACCCGCACCTGAATCTATCGACGGGTCGACGATTGGCGCGTCCGGCTGGGGGACCGATGAATACGCAGGATTTCTTCGAAGGGCAGACTTGGAAGGAGCATCCTGGGACTGCGGAGATTGTGCTGTATGTTGTGCAGAATCTCAAGGTATGATGTGGTGTACTCGTTATCCGCCAAAATGGCATCCTCAGATTTGTGGGTAGGCCAACGAGTATGAAGGTGTCTGGCATCTCGTCATTCCCCCGGTTATGACACTCCTCGACGACTACCAAGGCCAGTACAAGCTGCGGGGTGTACAGATCGTCTCTGTGATGCTGGACAATGTGCCTGCTCAGCTTCTCAAACGCACCGGACTTGACTTGCTTTTGATTCAAGTACGTTTTACATAAAGTCAGGACAATCGTTATTTATATCACTCTTCTCTAGTCGTTGTCGACGTGCATGGGGCTTATACGCGATCCGGAGTCTCCTGATCTCCTGCGGGGATCGATAGCTGCTTGGTTGACGTTAACGATAAAGACAACGGATGTGGGGAGCGCGGAGCAGTTCGAGAGGCTTAGCGTCTTGCTGGGCGAATATATTATCGGATCCGTATGGTTGTACGGGTCTGCCATTGCGCCTGTTATTCTTGCTACGATAGACGCCCTACCTCCTGTTCTTCGCCAATTGGGAATTGGGAGCGCGCGGTTTTTAAAGGTCTTTTGTCTTTCCCTCCATCAGTGTATTCACTATGCTAAAGTGGGATAGGCGCTTATGTATCAGCTGCTTCATCCTCTACAGCAGCAGGGTCCTGCGGACGCTGAGATGCAGCTGAGATCGATAGACGCTCTGTTGGTGGTCATGGAGGAATGTGCGCCGCGGATTTCGTATTGGAGAGGTGCCATCTTGAATGCTGTGGGTCGTTGCTTTGTTGCAGTGAAGGAGGATGGTAAGGAGCGTCTTTAGTGTTCTTTCGTCTGTTTACGCGATTATTTTATAGGTAAAGGTGGCGAGTTGGTCATATCGCTTCGGAGAGTTTGCCAGGAGCTGTCGAAGCTATGTCCTTCGGTGGTCGAGGTAAGGTTTTACGAAATGTTTATTTATGCGCACAAGTCTGATTGAAGTTTGGATAGGATGAGTTTCCTCGTCTTTTGAGATTGGATAGAGATATTTTTGGTGATCTGGTTGGGGATCTGGTGGTCGATCGTGACGCAACATGAGAGAGTGGACACTAGGTGTGAGATCGAAGGGGCAACGATCATAGATGAGGGTGCTTGTTCAGCGACGAGGGAGAGAAGAACACCGATACTGGTTGGTGGAATATCAGGGAGGACATCGAGCTCCAAATATGGTCCCCTGCACAAGTTGAGGAATGTCATGCTGGGACCGGATGTCTCTGTCGGGGTTCGTGACTACAATGTGGAGTTGGGCGCCTCGCTGGCGTTGATGGGCATGTCGTTCGCCCTTGGCTTGTTATTTCACTATGGTCGCGCTTTCTCTTTTTCTTGTACCCACTCCGCTCGGACAAGTTTGTGATACCGCTCGTTTACGCTACCTGTGTACCTCTGTTGCATCCTGACGTATAATCGAGGCCGATTTCACCGTTCAAATTGTGTGCTTCTTGAGTGCAAGTGGCGCACCGGCTACTTGCATCATGAATCATTGCTTCCATTAGTTTTTTTCAGCGCACCACATTAATTGACAACACGTTTTAAAGTGTATTGGTCCTTTGGCAGAAGATGAGAATGTTCTTGCTTTCGAAGTTACATCGCGGCAATGTCAAGCTCAGGTCAAGCTTATTCCATTCCGAGTTCAGGTCAACGTGTGCGAGTAGTGTATCTGCTATTTGCCTACATATATGGCCATCTAAGGTTCACATCTTTTTGATGCAAAGATCTAGAAACAGCTCAGTAGATACGTGTGGGCGGTTCGGGAGGTCTCGATAAAGATGAGCAGAACCAGCGAGAGGTTTAAACTGTACAGAGTCTTGAAGTGTTTCGACTTATTACTGAGGTTAAATCTTCCATTGATGATTGTCCTGGTGGTTCTTGACCATTTTGGGGTCTAGTTGAGAAAAAATGTTCAAATGGCGCCTCGCTGGCGTTGATGGCCTTCGCTTGTTATTCCCGCTTTCTCTTTTTCTTGTACCCACTTCGCTGGGACAAGTTTGTGATGCTGCTCGTTTACGCTACCTATGTAGTAGTAACCTCTGTTGTTGTTTTTTGCGATCCTGACGTATAATCCAGGCCGATTTCACGGTTCGAATTGCATGCTCCTTGAGTGTTAGTGGCCTACCGGCTACTTGCATCATGCCTTTATCCAGAGCCAAGATTTTTTGACAGCGCAGCACGTTGATTGACACGTTTAAAGTGTATTGGTGATTTGGCAGGGGATTGGAATGCTTTTGCTTCGAACGAGGTGGGATAAAAGTTACATCGCGGCGGTGTCAAGCTTATTCGATTCCGAGTTTAGGTTAACGTGCGCGAGTAGTGTACCGGCTACTTGCCTACAGTGACATGAATCCAAAGCACACATCTTTTTTATTAGGGACGTTCACGGTAGACTCGTTAGCAAGCTAACGAGCCGTTAGCACCTAACGAACCAGTAACCGTCACAGTCCGTCACATTCGACCCGTTTCGGAAAGCTGCAGACCTGCCCGGCCTTGACTGCTGAACAGTGTGGATGGAGGCGGGGCTAAGGGCGGGACCTTTGAAAAAAATATTCATCATGAGTCATGTGTCAAGAGAAGAGCTCTTTTCCGTCAAGTAGTCAAACTCCTGTACCAAAAATGACATCTCATTGAAATACAGTCTACAGTAATGCGGGGCAGAAAACTTCAAATTGGGCGGGTCAAGATTCGCGAGGGCGGGAGACCGCTCAGAACGACTGGGATGGTTGATCAGCAGCGGGCATTCACATGTCCGACAGCCCGATAAACCCGATGTGATATTTGGCGTGACAAGCTCGTTAGGTGCTAACGGCTCGTTAGCTTGCTAACGAGTCTACCGTGAACGTCCCTATTTCAAAGATCTACTAGAAACAGCTCAGTAGATACATACGCGTGGGCGGGTCGGGGTCTCGATAATTTAGATGAACAGAACCAGCCTGAGCGAGAGAAACTGCACAGAGCCAAGTGTTTCGACTTAAGTACTGAGGCTAAATCTTTCACTGATGATTGTCCTGGTGGCCATGGCTCATGAGGTCCCTAGTTGAGAAAAAGCATGCAATCTCGACTACATAGTATGAGGACAACCACTGAGTCATAGCTCACACACAAGTAACGCTCCAGGCGTCGCTTTCTCTGCCTTTGCGATGTGGTGATAACGATTCTCAGAAGGTGTAAAGTAGGTTGGCTTACTGTGGGCATTTTTCTCTGCGGTCTGTGTCCCACATTATCAGGTGTTTAAGTAGTCAGTGCTTTTTTGGTGCTTAGAGTTCGGTAAATGAGTGGAAGGGCATCTACTTATAGTTTTGATACAAATGCGTTTCTACTTAGCACGACACAGGTTTCGTAGTAGATAATTACAGAGAAACAGATGTGCGTAGTACAATCAACGATATCAAGATGGGCGGTGGAGGAGATTGCCGGAAACTATACAGTAGTCACAGTGGCTGAATGTGTGACTGTGATGCTGAAGCACCTGCCATATTGAGTACGCTGTGCATCACCGACCACGACAAGGACGAAAAATGACTGACCAATTGCGGTTTCTTGGATCTTTGGAGGGGCACAAGGGATGGGTGACCGCCATCGCGACCTCGCAGGAGAACCCCGACATGATCCTCACCGCTTCCCGAGGTATAATCGCGACTTTTAATAATTTTTGAAGCTAAAGCTGGATTACAGACAAGACCATTATCGTATGGCAGCTCACGCGCGACGAGGGCTCCTACGGATACCCAAAACGAATTCTGCACGGCCACAACCACTTTGTATCTGACGTTGTCATCTCGTCCGATGGCCAGTTCGCGCTTTCCTCATCGTGGGATCACACACTGCGCCTCTGGGATCTTAACACTGGTGCTACCACCCGCCGCTTTGTTGGCCACACATCCGATGTTTTGTCTGTCAGCTTCAGCGCCGACAACAGACAGATCGTCTCTGGCTCGCGCGACAAGACTATCAAACTCTGGAATACGCTTGGAGAATGTAAATATGATATTAAAGATGAGGGACACAGCGAGTGGTGGGTTCTGGCTCGCATCTATTTTCGCACCATCTAATGTTCTCCAGGGTGTCGTGTGTACGCTTTTCGCCCAATGTTTCCAACCCCGTCATTGTCTCTTGTGGATGGGACCGTGTTGTCAAGGTATACACCATTCCGTCCATCTCTCGGCTATGATGCTATATCTTTATATTTGCTACTTCAGAGGACACTTGTCCCATGAGACTATTTTTCCACCAAGATCTCTGAGCCTCCTCCCGTGTTTTCCGTGCATTTCGCTGACAACATTTTTCTAGGTTTGGGAACTCTCCAAGTTCAAGCTGAAGACCAACCACTACGGACACACTGGCTACATCAACACCGTCTCTGTCTCCCCCGATGGCTCACTCGCTGCCTCGGGCGGAAAGGACGGTATCACCATGCTTTGGGACCTGAACGAGGGCAAGCACCTCTACTCCCTCGAGGCCGGTGACATTGTCAACGCCCTCGTCTTCTCTCCCAACCGATACTGGCTGTGCGCTGCCACCGCCAGCTGCGTCAAAATCTTCGACCTCGAGAGCAAGTACGTATTTGCAGACCTCTTCTTCAACTTTCCCTTGCTAACCAGTTATTTTTCAGGTCAATCGTTGACGAGCTCAAACCCGCGTACACTGACGTGCAGGATGAGGGCCGGCAACCCGAGTGTGTGTCCATCGCCTGGTCTGCGGATGGTCAGACTCTGTTTGCTGGGTTCACCGACAACCAGCTGCGGGTCTGGACTGTCACCTCATAAGGGTGTATATGTTTTTGTTGTTGTAGTTGCAGAAAAATCTAAAACATTGCCTTGCACAATGTGTAAACACCTGGCCAGCGCTTTTGAGTGAAGCACTCGGGTGCGCTTCCATTTCAGTTCTTGCGCCTACACGTCTACACGTCTGTATTCAGATAGACTATGCTTTGTTTGCAGTATATATACAGCTTGTTTTCCTCCTCAGTCGTTGTTTTCCTTCACCTCCCTGAGAGCGAGCTCACTAGTCGTTGGTTTCTGTTCATTCTTCATCAGCGTCATTCCCTTCATGATCAGGCTCAAGCATGTCGAAGCGCCTGATATCACGAGGACTTTGTTGACTTTCGCTGGAAGACTTACTCGCCTTATCTGGTAATCTTATCTATCCAGATGGATCGATTGACTTCTCTCTTCTAGACGACCATGTCCGTCGAGAGAAGGATACCCGTGATCAGCAAGTCCTTTCTTGTCCTGCTTTTCACATCTTCATCTCATTCACTTTCGCAGTTGATACTGACCCGGGTGTTGATGATATCATCGCAATGCAAGTCCAGATCGAAACATGTTCTTGACCACTCTCTCTCCGTCTAACCACTTACGTCCACAGCCTCTTCGCTCTAGCCTCCCCCGAACTCGAGATCCTCTCCATAAATGTTTCATTCGGTGAGAACCCCAGTAGATAGAGTGGCGTATCTCATGCATTCCAGGCAACACCGATATCCAATCGTCGTAGTAAGTTTCAGCCACTGTAAAGGCGTAGTCTGGCGCGACTAACGGACATATACAGCAATAACATTCTCAAACTATACGCTGCCCTTGAAACGCACTGCAATGATCACCCCGAGGACAAGCAACGATTTACAAACTTTTCGTCATCGTCGAGACCTATTCTCGTCGCTGGAAGTGAACGTCCATTAGAGGGAGACATACATAGCGCCCAATACTTTCATGGGAGGTGAAACAACTTCCATTCAATGCCTGATTCCAAAGTTTCATGTAGTCGTTCAGAGACGGCCTTGGCGGGATTTCTGAACGCCACCCGGAAATACGCACTACCAAATTGACGGAAGATCACCCGTATCTTCGCGTATCAACCAAATCCGCCTTAGAGACTTCTCTAGACCTCATCACCGAGTTCCCAGAGCGCAGTATAACATATATCGCTCTAGGCCCTCTGACCAACCTCGCACTTCTTCTTCGACACGATGGGGACCTTGTACGGAATCGTATCGGCCGCATCGTCTGCATGGGCGGGGCGTTAGACGTCCCTGGAAACACCAGCCCCGTCGCAGAATGTATGTATGCGCCGCCTATATCACAATGGCAACTAACATTAACCTAGTCAACTTCTTTGCTGACCCATTCGCCGTCAAAGAACTGCTTATCCCTACGTCCTCGCATCTCGGACTTCCGCTCGACCGTTTCCTCCTCTTGCCCCTCGACATCACGACCCCACATGAGCTGCCTTTCCCCGTGTACATAGATCGCGTCGATGCAGCATTCCAGCAGCTATCGGAGGGTGCGGGGAAGAAGCCCATCACGCATTTCACGTCGTCATTTTTGGAACAAACGCGTGAGGTTATGCTTCAGTTTGGCAAGGACGCGATGGAGCTGCACGACATTGTCGCCGTGTGGTGCGCGATCGCGAATCCGCCGTGGCTTTCCCCGTCGCTCGCACCTGGGTGGGCTGCGAGTACACGCGTTTTTGAGATAGAGAGGTAAGTAGGATAAGTCACCTTGGCCGATTTCCCGTTTCTTCTCCTGTCTATGCAGGTATGGCGAACTGACGCGTGGAATGTTGGTCATTGACCGACGGGAGGACGAATCCGCGTACGCCCCTGGAGCCAACCGTGCAGAGGTACAAGCTGCGCTGGATGAAAGCAAGGCTAAGCATGGTCCTTGGGAGTCGACCGCTATGCCCGCTGAGGTTGAAGTGGAAGGAAACGCGGATATCGGCAAGAAGGTTGGCGCGAGTGTTAATTGCGTGACGACGACGCCTGGTCCGACGGTTCTTCTCGAGTTGTTGCTGCAGCGAGTTTGGGGGGTGTAAAGCTCGACAGGAGCCCGGGTGCCCCGTCGTCTTGTTGAGCGTTGAATATCGAATTTAGTATTCAACAGTCTGAACAGTTCATTCGCTCGTGTTTCCCCCCAATGAATCTGATCAGTTGCCCAATAGAAACACTGGCTATTCATTCTCTCATGGCAGGACTGAAAGCCCACCATTCCGCCGCAGAACTCCTGCCACTGCTCCCGCACACTCACACTCATCAAGCTCTTGAATGTAACTGACCGAAAGCGTGACCGAGGGCGAATCCGAGATCAAATTGGAATTCGATGATGATTACGATTTTGAATATGTATATGACTTTCTGTCAAGAACAGCCTCGTACTCCGAACATCCCTTTCATCCTGGACGTTGACCGCTTTTCCGGGTGTAGGCACAGTTTTGGTTCGGACGGCGTTGTGGGCTCCGTCTGTCTTTTTGGGATGGTCTCCTTTGTCTGCAGCCTCAAAATATCTCTATCTCGATTCTTCGGCGACGGCGTACTTGCGCATTCCCTTGTCTCCTGTGGTTATAAACTCGTGGCACCGGGTTCATCGATCTCGCCGGAGGTTCTCTCCTCCACCAGACACAGACACACTGGCGCTTTCGGTTAGGTTCCGTGTCCCTTCCTAAGCCTTGTGGATGGCAAATGTCAAAAATGGTGAACGAATCGAATCTGATCATCAATTTTGAATTAGAACCTTGGGAACCAGGAGGATTTCACTTATAAGATGCTTTGGTCTTGGTCGACTGTGCCCCCTCCACCAACCACTACTATGACTCGCGGACGCAAGAAGGACATGACGATCCCCACGACCCGCGCGCTGACGCAGCAACGCGACTATCGCGCGCGCCGGGCGCAGTACGTGTCTGACCTCGAAGAAAAGTGTCGCGCGCTGGAGTCCGAGAACGACTCTCTCCGACAAGAGGTGCGCACGCTGCGGATAAAGCTCCCTGCGACGACGGTGCACAACCCCGCCGTGGTGCGTTTCCTCTTCTCCTCTCCCCAAAGCCCATGTTAATATTGATCGCTCTCGCTCTCGCATTGGCAGGTTGAGACGTCTTCGCAGCTCATGCATGACCTGTCTGCCGTCAGCCAGACGCTGTCACGATTTCAGCATCTGGTGTTTGCAGAGGCGAACACGTTCCCGCCGCCGATGCCGGTCGTGCAGCCGCCGAGGGAGGGGGAGGGGGAGAGGGAAGGGGAGGGAGCGTCTCCTGAGTGCTCCGATGTCCGCGCCACGTATGCTGCGCCGAGATTTCCGAGGGATATTCTGTGTAGTGGGCATGAGCATGACATGTCAATGAGGTGGGTCCAGTGACGGCTCGCTTTATAAATATATAGGCTCTGATTCCCAGTAGCATGTCGCCGTCTTATTACGATGATGGGAGTTCCGACGACGCCAGTGTGGATCATCGAATACAGTAGACTTGGGATTGGGACTTGGCGGACTTTTTCGAGATTCTTTTCTTCAGCTGTGTATTAGTACCGACGTTGTGTTCTCTTGCTTTGAGCGCTTTCAAGTTTTATGATTATGTCTACATTATACACTGCTACATTCAATCTATCTTAACAAACATGTTGACCTATCACTATGGATTTCATGAAAGAACTTCAACTCAGCTGCTATGTCAAAGCTGCTGCACTTCTCCCAACAATGTAGTAGGGACTCTGGAATTTTGGTAGCAACTCACCTTAGCAGAACCTCTACCAGCTTTGACATCCAGTGTAGTATTACAGGGTATATTGCAGTAATGTCCAGGTATGAATACAGATGCGAACAGGATTATACATGTAAGCCCAGAACCAGTCCGGGTGATGTCAAGGCTCAAACGGATGCCTTACAAGCTCGTCATACAAATCTGCAGGCAGGTCGCGTACCAAAGTCACCGTAACGCCGATGACCTGGACTGCATCGAGCTCGGGGAATACTCGAAGTCGTTTCATCGGACTGGAAGGACAGTGAGTGAGTGTGCACCCTTGGAAGCGTGTCAACTGATTCTGATACTTACCTTGCCTCCTTCATGACTTCTTCCCGCATGAGCAGTAATTGTGCGATTACACATAGGACATTTAGATGGACGCCGAACGCGAGAAGAAAGTCCCATAGTCGGAGTACTTGGTTCAAGGGCGGTGTACAGGCACATAGAGTCAACACGGCTTGAGAAGATGTGTTCAGTTACGAACCCAGAGACCAGAGACCGAAGAGAAAGGCGCTTACATGGGAATGCATATATTTCAGCCGATAGCTTCTTCTTGCGTAAAAAGTCGAAGAGTTCGGGGTCTACAATTTTTAGACACTTGTCTAGTAACTGCGAACGTTTAGCAAAGGCGAGTTCGGGGAAGGAGGGAGAAACCAACTTTTAGACCTCTGTGTACACCGTCTAGAGTTGGTTGGACGTATAGAGGACAGGATTCCTCGATGAATTTGGAGAAGCAGTAGAATGCCTCGAGCTCCGAGGGCATCGTGTACAGAAATGGGGCTGCCAGCACGTTCATTCCTTGTACATAAGTGAACCCGAGTTGCTGCTTTTCTTGTCGGTCTATATCAAAAGGATGAGTACTTGTATACGTACACTCGTGTCTTGCTCACCGTGATTCCGCCATACAAAAGCATCGAGCAAACGGACGAGCATGTCTTCACGAACTCGCTCTTTGAACCCTCGGTCAGTCGCAAGTGTTCTGACAAGGTATCAAAGTACGGCTCATTTATATATATCGCGGGAACATACCGAAAAGTGTCGTTTCTGATTTTTTCGCGAACGTCGCAGGGCCCGCGGGCGACATAATCGAGATAAGTGTCCGCCTTGAGGTCGTTGATGCGGAGCAGTATTTTCCATATCCGTGGCCGCAGCGTGGGGTCCTATTCAATCTCAATTCGCGATTTATCGTGTCAAGGTAGAGGACGCTACCTGGTCGGAAGGAATGCCCTCTGTGAGGATCATACGCCGTAGTTTTTTGGTCCCATCGTCGTACTCGCCGGATGCCCGGGATTTTGAGGAAAACTTGGGCTGGCTGAGGATTTTTGAGAATTGGACGTGGACGGGTATGGTGGGCGGCATGGTATAGATGGGAAGGGAGGGAGCTACGACCTTTAAGTTTGATTCATGTGATGGACGGAGGCAAGAAGAAAAAGGCGTGTTGATTGGGCCCCTAACCCTAATTTGATGGTGTGTGATCTTGTGGGTCCATTCTGTTGCTAGTTTTGTGTGGTGTGTTTGAAACTAAATATTAACGACGTGCTATCCTCCGTTGCGCGCGTTTGTGTTCAGAGAGTTTGAGGATCCTAGGGTATCGTTTTTATGCTGGGAGAGGCTTGGCAGCGTGTCTTGAGATAAAATGGCGAATAATATGTGTATTTGTGTGAGGCATGTACAATACCATTCAGCAGGGAGGGCTCTCGAAGATACACGGCTACAACAAGGCGCGTTTTCCTTCGCGAGTCGTGGCCTAAGCGTGGGAACAACAGCAGGGCCGGGTAACTTAGCAAAAGACCTCGATCACGTTTTTCTCTTTACAAAAAAAAGTCTCTCCAGTACGACGACGACGACCATGTTCTCTCTCTTCGCCCGCCGTCTGCCCCGCACCACACTCTCTGCCATTCGGCTATGCACGCGCAACATAACATCAGAGACTGGCCCCACCAACTCTGTCTTCGTCGAGCTCGGCCAGACCAAAGACAACAAAATTACCCACCCGGCTCTCAAAGAGGCCTTGGCTGCCAAGTTTGGTCCCGTCGAGCGCCTGTGGATAACCATGCCCACTGGCCGTAACTGCATCGTCTCCTTCCAGGAGCAGACGGCCGCTGAGGCCCTCATGGCCCAGGGCACACTCCACATCCCCCCAGCAGGCCTGACCGCCCGAAACTTTGCCGCACCTCGCAAAGAGGTCAAGCCCCGCGCGCCGAAGCTCAAGCTGACACAGGATACTCCGAAATCCACCAGTCTGGTCTTGGAGAACGTTCCTGTAGAGGTCGGCGTATCAGCACCCGAGCTCGCAAAGGTGTTTTCGCAGTTCGGCAAGGTCTCCGTTAGACATCGTACGTTGCTCTTTTCGCTTTGGTTTTTTTTCTTGTAGCTCATGAGACTCGTAGCCACGTTCGGCGGATACCCTCGCCCTTATGCCTTCCTCGTCTTTGAGACTCAGGAAGCTGCCGACAAGGCCCTGGAAGCAATTGTATCTGAGCAGGGTATTATTATGGAGGACGCCAGAATCTCTGCAACTTACTCCAGCAGCGGGGAACGTGCGCCCGGAAAGTACCCTAGTATGTTTCTTCTCTAATACTCTCTGCTTCACGTTGCTAATCCTTCTCCAGTCCTGACTGCCTCAGCTTAATTGGTTTATTATCTACACGCGTCATGCACTTTAATGAATACATTCATTCCCCACTCCGAGTGCTCCCTAGATCACAGTAGAACGCGTTTCTTTCTTCAAACTAAAATACTATAACGTAGAAACAGGGCTGGCTTTGCTATCAAGTGGTCGAGATCTCTACCCATTTCTCCCTTGGGCACCCTCAAAAGAAAAAGCTCTGGAGTGATTGAGCATTTTTCTTCGGTTGACAGCTAGCTTTCAAGTCAACGGCCGCCATCCTGAGGTCAAGATCGAGGAGGGGACGTGTAGAACGAAAGTAGAGGTAATTCAGCGTGTTATTAGACTGTCTGAACCGGCTCATGAAGTTGCGGCTTTTAATTGGTAAACTTGAAATCTAAAAGACGACAGACTGGCCTTGATGGGAGTACAAAGTCGAGTCGCTACATTCGGCCATCCAAAATTACACACGGCGAGTTGAACACGACCTCTACTTTCCGCTTTCGGTCGCACACGTCTTCTTCCATCCCCGCTTCCACTTTTCAGCGCGTTTGCAGGCAACATGTGGCTTTCTGATGGACAAAGTGCGTGGCAAAGACTTGTGCTCGCCATTCGATATCTCTGACACTGCGACAAGAAATCGGCGTGGCCTTAACGACATTCGGCGGGCTGTTCATGCTGTTGGGCGTTATGCTCTTCTTTGACGGGGCTTTGCTCGCTTTGGGAAACGTGCGCCACGACTACATGTACTTGACTGCTGTTCCAATTTAACATCTAATTGTAGATCCTCTTCGTCTCTGGGCTCACGCTCATCATCGGTCCTCAGAAAACGTTCTACTTCTTCGCCCGCAAGCAGAAAATACGTGGCACGATCTGTTTCATTGGTGGAATAATCCTCGTTTTTATGAAGTGGCCGTTCATCGGAGTCGTCGTCGAGACATTTGGCTTTTTAAATCTATTTGGGTGCGTCATTGCGAACTTAGACCTGGGTGCACTCGCTCATGTCCGCCTAGCGATTTCTTCCCAGTCATTGTCACCTTTATGCGCCAGCTGCCGTTTGTCGGTACTGCTCTATCACTACCCTATGTCAGAGATGTACGTCTGCGCCATTCTTCTCTCAAATATATGCTTAAATTGATATTTTGCAAAAGGTTGTAGACCGTGTTGCAGGCTCTAGGACATCCGCTGTATGAGGCTCATTATTCTTCCTAATAATACACAAAAACCAAATCTCATCACAAAGCGTGTCTCGTAAATCTTCCACCATCAAGCTACGTCAAATGTACTCCCCGGTACCGCTATCTACCTCGTCGTCATCCCTATCGCTTTCGCCGTCGTCCGAGCTAGATCGATCGAGTGTCCGCTGGAACTCGACTTCTCGTTCACGTCCTCCTTTGAGGATGACCGCGCCTTTTCTGGATCCATGGGGTCGGGCAGACCCATCTCGGGTGCAAGTGCGCGTCTCTCTGCCAACTCGTCTACGTTGCGGAATCGGAAGCCGTCCTTGGTGGCTTGGTCGATGACCAGGCCTCTGAATCACATTGTTAGCAGATGTAATACAAGGTTTGGCTTTGGACTCACACAGCGTAAATCAACATCACCAAGTATCCAGAAAGAGGCACGAGATATGAACGACGAGTGTATGCTCTGTCGGCCAAACCGCCTTGAGCGGGCGGGTACCAGGCGCCGCCTCCGACACCCATGACGATGAGACCCGATCCTCTCTTTGTGTGTCTGCCTAGGTTTTTTGTGCCCAAGGTGAAGATGCACTATGAGCGAGATGTAAGTGATTTAGGCGCGCGAAAAAGAACAGTTAAACGCACAGGATAGCAGATGGATTCGAAGAAGAATAACGCATACAGACAACCAACACCACCCCATCCTTTGAGTTCGGCAACCAATAAGCAGAATAAGCTGCAGCAGAACGCATATAGCGACAGGATCAACGCGGGATCGAGGTACTTCAAAATAACTACGCCAACAAAGCTGGAATGGAAAGATCAGATTAAGAAAGGTCGCCAGGAAGAAAGGCTTACCGTCCAACAGTAAAGGTGATCTGGCAATACGAGAACATGTTACTCGCTTTGGGATGATCGATACCGATGCCTTGGTCGACGAGGAAGTTGACGACGAAAGAGGCTACACCGACTTGGGCTCCCCTATCCTCAAATCAGAATCAACACTTCATTCGACTGGAGAAGACTCACACATAGGTGGTCTGCGCCACAAAGCCGAAGAGACAGCGGTATTGCTTCCAGAACGACTCTTGATCGTTTCTAATCCCGACATCGTGAATCTCTTCAGCAAGTGCCTCTTCCGTAATTTCAGGCAAGTGGCAGAAGCTATCATCATTAACCCCATCAGAACAAGCTCGAAAGGCTAAAAGGCGTGTTCAACGTACTAGAACAAGATGTTGAGGACCAGCCCGAGGCCAGCTACAGCCAAATAGACCCTGCATCACAAGGTCAGAAAAAATGGACACCACACGGAAGCGGGGGACCGAACCATTGCACCGTGTCCAGCTTGGTGGCGTTCGCGCCTGTGAAAAACCATCTCGAAGCGATCAGCGGGCCTGTGAACGAGGCGACGCCCTGGAAGCCTTGGCTAAAGTTTAGGCGGACAGCCGCATACTTTGGCGTGCCCAGGACGGTGATGTAGGAGTTGGCTGCTACTTCCAGGCAAGCGAGGCCGCAACCTGCGATGGTGATCAATCAGTGGACGAAGGTATGGTATGGGAAGCTTACCGATAACGAACGTACACCCCACGAAGCCGCCGTATTTCTGGTACTTTGCGGATGGCCAGAAGAAAATTGCACCTGAGAGCGATTAGAAACGGTCCTTTTTTATCGGATGGTGAGCCTCACCGAGACTGTAGAGCGTTAAGCCTAGATGGATACCGGCTTTGTAGCCCTTCTTTCTCATCTGCCACACATAGTTGTATTCAAAAGTGATAAGGAAACTCGGAACCACTTACGAAGATGCTGGCGATTGGGGCAAAGACCAGATAGGCACCAAAGTATGCCAGCTGGAGGAGGGTACTCTGCGTTTTCGTGATGCCGAATATGACTTGGAAGTGGGCGTTCAGGACGTCAAGGAGCTATAGTGAGCGGTGGTTAGACCGGGCATAAGAATGGAGGAGGAGGAACTTGCCCCGTATGCGAATCCCCCTTGCGACACCGTGAGTCAAGTTCCGATGTGGCGCATTCAAGGGAAGGCTTACAGGTGAAGAAGAGCGACGTGACGAGCGCAAAGGCGAATGCCCATCGGCCAGTAGATAACTGGGATCCTGCACATCCATCCATCCGTCAACCCATACTCCTCGACTCACAAAAAAAAGAAAAAAGTACCGGTAGTTCCCTGGAGCGGCGCCATCGGATTCAAAAAAGACTCGGTGGGGTCTATGTCAAAACACTGTCACTATCGTGCAGCTCTTTATATCCCTTCAAATAACATCAAATTAGGTACACACTCAATGGCGGATGAGCTGAGCTTCTCTGATGGTAAAGTTCCCCCCTCCACCCCGCGTGATGGGTGGGGTAGCAGGTGACCTGGGACACCACGCGATGCATGCGATCCGACGTGCACGCACTCCCTGCGCATCCGTTGGGGATAAGTGGCGGTTGTTGCGGGCAGGGAGGTAGGCGGAGGAGGGGGAAGGGAGGGTGAGGGTGAAGAGAGGCGATCTTTTTACCGAAAGAGGCAGGAGTTTACACGTGATCGCGTCCCGATTTTTTCTTCTTGAGCTTCCACCACCATGAGATCTGAGTTTGCACGGTTTCTCAGTGCCAGTGTGCGTCTTTTAGATATACGGGATCTTGTTTTGACGTATACCACTGCCAGCATGCGTATGATAGTATTCGTGCTCGGAATCCGCTTGAGGGACGACGTATGTGGCTTTTACGGGCCGTGAACGAGTTCTGGGCTTCGCCTCCTTCGAAACCGGAGGCCGCTTCAGAGGCCCAGGTATGTACATAGTCTTCCCTTTCCTTCGTATACCTTGTTCTCAATTCGCAGGACGATAATATCGATCCTTCCGCAGACGATGAGGATCCGATGGATCAGGTTATCGACGACGTGGACGCTGGCATCGTCCTGCGGACGGATTTCTCCGATGAGGATGCGTGGAATTCGTTTTTGGGGAAATTGAAAAGGGCCGAGGAGGAACATGGGGATGTGGGGGAACGCGGGGAAGAAAATTCCGATGATGCGGAAGAAGAGGAAGAGGAAGGAGAGGACGGCCCGGGCCCCGGGCTCCTCATCAAAGTCATCGATGCGTCCCTCCCTGAGGAGCGCGCGCTGTTCGAGGGTATATCGAACCTCAGAGCCCTGCGGCTGTTTAATGACGTTGACGTGCGTCCCGCGCCGCCGCCACCTTCTGGAATGAATAAAAGGACCGCGGCGCCGCATAGGCTTGTTGATCGTGGAGGCTGGCGGGAGGTGTACTCGGGTGTTACGATCTGGGTTTATGATGCTCAGTCTAATAACGACCATTGCTTGAGGTTGGTCAATCCGGAAGGTGATGTTTATGGGACTGCGACGTGAGTCGAGTACTTTGTTGTTGTATCTGGATTATTACGTGCTTATGAGTTTTGTTTTTTAGAGGCGATAGCTGGCGCGCACAGGTGTCGCATGTCTACGAGCTGCAATTCAATATGACGTTTTTGGGGATGAAGATTAATTTTGGAGGGCTGGATCGGTGGGATTTTGCAGAGCGAAGCAGGAACCTGCGAGAGGCTGAATAGCTGGCGAATTCGCACTCGTTCGGTCTGCGCGACTTGAGGAACCTTGTGACCATTGTCTGCATGGTGTCCAAGATCGCTTGCGTGCGACGTGCGGGCAGGGTTTGAATGCCTATCTTTTGATCATTTGATTATTGAGATTCGTACTGATTCGGATTACGACCTAGAACATCGCGGTGTGGTTAATAAATCTCCTCTTCCGTGTTCTCTCTGCCATTGACTGAGGACAACCTCAACAGTGGTCTCTGAGCCATCCAACAGCCACGTTGTACATCGATCTAGCAATATGGACGACCATGTCCATAAACTGACTCTCCTCTGTGGCGCTGGCACCATGCTCGTCCTCCCTGCTCTGAGTTTTGAGCTTGACTTTCCAGGTCGGTATGACTTTGCTGCCAGTAAACAACATTCTTTCCAAGCGGAGGGGCTACAGAGACCTCTGGGCAGTTGGAGCTGGACTCCAGTATAGCTACCTCGAACGCCCCATGCGACTCCGACAGCTTGGAAGGACCATCCTAAATTTTGGGCGCCCAAAATCCTACCATGCTGATAGTGCTATAGCTACTCAAGACAGTCGCTTTTAATCTACTAGCGAAAAAGCCTCCACCACCAAACTCTGGCGCGGCTTGAGAGTCTATCAATTTTGTGGTGAGTTATGAGCTTCATTCTCAGGTTTGGACTGACAAGCAGTCTGGACGGTCAAGTTCAATCAATCATTAGGTTGGTACAGAACTGCTCAGAACTCTAAAAGGTCGGTTAGTGGGGAAAGAAGAGTAGTAAACGGCGTGGCATCGTCTAGCTTGCGAATATTAATGACTCTAGGAGTCCAGTTCATAGCATGCAGTTTGTTTCAAGCTGTTTGCTGTGTGATCGGAAATTCAAGAGTCATCGCTTAGCGCTCTGGCAAGCTTGAATGTCGCGATATTTCTTCCCTTCTTCCCTGTACCCGCCACTTGCTAACCGCAAGGTGACTCTGTCGTTGACATGACAGGTCGCAACCGACGCGATCTGATGATTGACCGTGACTCAGGTCACATCCCTATTTGACTTATAACCACCACGTCGTTCCGAATCCTCTCCATTTTCCACTCACTTCTTCGTCAAATCATGGCACCCCCACCGAAGCCTTTTTGGGTAAAGAAAGACGGCAACAAGAAAGAGGGCGCTGCGCGGTCTTCCCGAAAAGAAATCGCTGATGACACGCTCAAGGCCATTGAAACTGGCTGCTTCGTGTTAAATGGCGTCAAACACGATCTCAAGGACTGCACGGCACGATCTTGTCGTTCTACGCGTTACTACGCTCCCAACTCCCTCCTCTCTACCTGGCAGCGCTCCCCTTCCTCCCCACCCCACAGCGACACCGAGATATCCATCCTAGAAATGACGACTCTGAAGGGCGCCCGGTACTTCTCCTCGCTGGATTCTCCAGGGAAGATTGCTGTACTCAACTTTGCTTCCGCGAAAAAGCCGGGGGGAGGCTTTTTGGGAGGAGCCAGCGCACAGGAGGAGAGCATCGCTCGTTCCTCGAATCTATACCCCTCGCTCATGACAGACACTGGCCAGGAATTCTATCACTTTCATAAGAAAGATCCCAAGGAAGGTTTCTACTCGCACGCCATTATCTATTCGCCGTCCGTGTCCCTATTTCGCGATGACGACGGGACATGGTTAGAACCCATCGAGGTCGATATCGTCACGAGCGCTGCTGTAAACGCTGGCACGCTCCGGGATCATTATGAAAAGAAAAAGGATAAGCCCAAGTCGAAGTCTGAGGTGGAGAAAGAATTGGAGGCGCTGGAAATGCAGATTGAGGTGGAGATGAAGGAGCGGATGGGCCGCATCTTGTTCATGTGCGAAAGTTCTCGCGCGAAGAACCTCGTCCTAGGCAGCTTTGGGACTGGGGTCTTTCGTAACAAGGTGGAGCTTGTCGCCAAGCTATGGGCGGACCTACTGGTCGCACCAGACGCGCGGTTTAAGCACTCATTCGATCGGGTCGTCTTTGCGATCATCGACCAGAGGACGGTCGACAAGTTCCAGAGCGCATTCGATGCTCGGAAGGAGGAGCTGGCTACGACGAAGGATGGGCCGAGCAGCGAGAATGATATGATAGATCTCACTTGATTCTGGGACTACGATATAACCTTATTTCCGTGCGTTGTATACTATCTGTTGTACTGTGGTTGACACTTGTCTTCCTCTCAGGTTTTCTCACCTTACCTTATCCTACCCATCAGGGTCTACATGAGGCTCTAAGCGAAACGTACAGGGAAGACGCCACCGGACCAACACGTTGCTTCAACCTTTTACATTATGGTTAACTGCCTATCATCGTTCTCCGCCTCCTTCTCTCCCCTTTCGCTCTTGTGCACTCGATTTTCTGCCACCCACCTAAATGACCAGCGATCTACGTAACTGAATGGATCTGGGCGGCTTTTCGAAGCCCGTGAGTTCCCCCGAGTTTCTCACCAGGTGACACTTCGCACAGTCTCTATATAAACTGCTGTCCCCACTCAGGGCACCTCATTACACTGACAGCCATTATGGCCAACTCGAACTCGAACTCTTCTTCGCGCCAGACTAGACGGTCCAAGGATTACTATCTCTCCGGAGGTGATTTGTACTTTCTGGTGCGTGTTTGCTGATCGATATCTTGCCGTCGTATATTAAGTCTGGCCGAACAGGTCGACGAGGTGTATTTCCGTGTTCATCAATACTTTTTCCTGCGCGAAAACCCCGAGTTTATATGCGGGCTGAGGAAGGCAGATGCGTCGTGGAGAGAAGGAGAGGGAACATCGGAGGCCACGGCCTATATATTGGATGATACGACAGCAAGCGACTTTGAGAAGTTCCTATGGGTGTTTTATAACCCGTGCGCCTTCATTTCGTGCATCCATTGTCATCTAACCATGATCCGCGCAGGACATTCTCGTTATACGACGCCCCGCTGGACGACTGGATCGTCATCACCGAACTCGCGATGCTGTGGAACTTTCCCGGGGTCAAAGCGCTCGCGTTGCGTGAGCTGCAGAAGATTGAGATAGACCTTGTCGATCGCATCGAGCTTTATCAGCGCATGAACGTGGATTCCGCGGTGTTGGGGCCGCTCTATGCGAGGCTCTGTGAGAGGGAGGAGATGCTGACGACAGAGGAGTCCGTCCAACTGGGTCTGGGAACGGTGATTCGGATATTCCAAGCAAGGGAGCGGCTGCGGTCTGGTATTAGGAGTGGGATGAGGAGTCCATTGCCTGATCATGTAGGGCCGGAAGAGGTGATGGAGGTTGTGTCGGATGTGTTCAATCTGGGGAATACGAGTGAGTGCTCTGATTATGTTCTATAATTATTCCACTAACTACCTATATATTACGTTTAGATGGTCTGGCTTGAGCCTGATAGAATACTGTACAAGTTGTTTATACCGCTGTGAAGAATACCCTCTTGACCAACTCCTCCGCGATCTGCTTCTTCTCTGTGAATGTGACCCTCCGGCACGTACACGAGTACGTGCGTTGATGGTATTCGTCTCGTACTGCTGCGACTTTGGTGAACGTCTTCAATCCCAGCGATATGGTCATCGCGAGCGTTAACGGCTTCGTTCGCATGCAGAGGATAACGTAGGATGACAGAAGAAGGGATGGATCGAGCTTGTACGTATTCCAAATAACGATCTTCTGCACCGGGTCAAGATGTAGCGCATGCAGGTGTTTAGAAGCGATGGGCGCAATGTCGTCGATTTCGTAAAGGCTCGCGAGTTTGAGCAGTGATAACCAGTCGTCGACAGTAGAGAAGGGTGGATTAGGCGTTGTAGGTCTAGACAGAAGCTCGATCACATGTTGGCGGCAGAATTGGCGGGGTTCTTACAATGGACATAGCACGTATAGGAGCTTGACGAAATCGCCTTCTGATACGCCTGGGAGGCGGAAGGGGGATGCGTCGTTGAAGCCCTGCAGTCTCTTCTGCCCGTCATACGTCGGCGGCATGATGATTCGTAGGACTGGTGAGCGGGCATGAAGTGCAGCGAGGGAGAGGCGGAATAATGTCTCTTCGACCTTGATTATACCAGTAAGAAATTTGCTGTGGATGGATACTGAAGCATGTCGGGACTTGCCTGTATAACGACATCACCTTCCGCGAGATAGTACTCTGCATGCTTCTTCGCGTGCTCCATGCGTTTGATTGGTACTGGTACTGGCATAGGAATCGAAGAAGCTGGTAGAGAAGAGTTTACGGCCACTGCCATATAGGAGGGAAAAGTCAGAGTAAAGAACGTGTAAAGGCGCAGCGCATTGCTTCAAGGAGTGGAAAGTGGAAACAAAGACGGCTAAGCGAACTTATAAATGATCGTGAAAGACTTGGGCCTGGACAAAGCAACGGTTGCCGTCAATAAGTAAGGGCACGCGTTCGATAGGCCTCGGGACCGGGGCAAGAAAGAGATAGCGTGCCGCGTGTGGTCAATAAACTCCAACAACAAAACACGCGTATATCGCCTGACGGATTTACCTGATTGATCGTCAAGCTGTGGCGAAGGGTACTGAAAAGTGGCGGCATACAGCAACAACAACGCGTGTTCCCTAATGATTGATTGCGTTCGAGGGCGCCACAAACGGAGATAGTACATGATAAATAATACACGCAAAAGAAAGAACAACTATACAGGGTGCATTCAAACACCACCCAGGTTGTTGCTGGCCGTCAAAGCCTCCATTTGACTTGGCGTCAGAGCATTGATGTTCGCGAAGAGAGTCTGTGTAAGAGCGGAAACTACCACGGACGGCTTTGGAGCGTTCTTCAGCTTCTCATATGTGAAGTTGACTTGTCCTTCGGACGTAGGACCTGTCGTTGTCGGATCAAATGTGTATAAGTTGTAATGACTTCCGTACCGGCACTGACCAGTGTATCCAGACGCGACATAACACACTTTCCTCTTTGACCCTCGCCTGGCGATTTCAAAGGTGAGGAAAGGCTGATCCTCTGCCAAGCTCTTCAAATATCTTTCCAGGCCAGCGATGTAGGTGTCTAGAGCGGACAGGTGCCTCTTCCCCATCTAAACGCGCCGACCCAAGTGAGTGTTCAGTCAGTTGACAGGCAGGCCACACACTTCCGAGCTATAACACTCATACGAGAAATCAGCTCTAGTCCAGAGAAGATACTCGAGCGGGATGTCCCTCAGCATATCTCCCTCGTAGCGGCCGAACTCCATGAGATGGGAGCCCGCATCCGCGTACCAAGGCTCATATGTAGCAGCTCCATAAACAGGGATCGCTTTGCGCGCGATTCCTAATTTCTCTTCGAGTCGGCGCAGGCCTTTGAGGTAGTCTTGTGCGGGTTGCAGTAGCCATGCCTAGATGGCGGATCAATCACAGTGGTGGGAAATGGACGGGTCGGTGATGCTCACGTAGGTGTTGACCATCGCATTGTAGCACAGATAACACTCCGGTACTTCCCTTAGAGGCTTGCCTGCATGGTGACCGCGTCTCATTTCAAAACCGCCTGCATCGTCGCTTATGTAGAACGAAAGGTCATTATCGGAGTCCCAGAGAACGCCGTCGTCAAGCTTGACAATTGGAGGAAATGAGGGATCGCAACGCTGGCAAGCCATGACAAGTGTAAGATCGTGTAGCGGAGGACGTTTGTATATAGCTGGCCGGGTGGAAGATTTGTCTCATACGCGGATAGATGCTGTTAGGAAGCGCAAGCAGAAGAAAGCATTGATCACAGATGGGACGCGGTCAGAGGGAACAGTGGATGTAGAGGTTCGTTAATCTACTAGAAAGCCTAGCAAGTGGGTGGTCTTGCAAGTTGTATTCAACTTGTACTCTGACAAGTCAGCCCAAATTATGTAATTTCCCTCAAAAGTCCAAATTTTCGCCGGGATTTTGGTCAATTTCGAGCACTGAAAAGTCCAAAAACGCGCCATGTTCTCTCTCTTCGCTTGCCGTCTGCGTCGCACTACACTCTCTGCCATTCAGCTATGCGCGCGCGGTATAGTGTCACTGTCAGAGACCCCGACCAATGCTGTCTCCATCAGCCTTCGCCAGAAGTCATCCATCGCCAAGAAAATCTCGCACCAAGCCCTCAAAGATGGCCTGGCTGCCAACTTTGGTCCCGTCGAGTGCCTTTGGCTGAAACTGCCTACTGCCAGGAATGCCATCGTCGTCTTTCAGGAGCAGGCGGCCGCCGAGAAGCTCATGGAGACAGAGACACTTGAGATCCCCCCAGCAAACGTGACCGCCGAAAACTTTTCCGAGCCTCCTTCACCCCCCAATCCCTACAAGTCGGAACCGAGTCTGACTGAGAACATCCAGAAAGTTCCCCATCTTATCGTGCATAACGTTCCTGCAGAATTTGGTATCTCAGCATCCGACCTCGCAAAGGTGTTCTCGCGATTCGGCAAGGTCTTTGTTAGGCATCGTACGTTGCTCTTCCCAATACTGTGGTGTCTTCTTCCAGCTCCTCACAGACTCGTAGCCACTTATGCTGGATACCCTCGGCCCTGGGCCTTCCTCCTCTTTAAAACTCAGGAAGCTGCCGATAAGGCTCTGGAGGCAAGTCAGTCTGAGGAGGGTATCATCATCGAGGGTTCCAGACTCACTGCAACTTACTCCGAGACGCCGGGGCC
Source organism: Hymenopellis raphanipes (assembly GCA_036872995.1). NCBI lineage: Eukaryota > Fungi > Basidiomycota > Agaricomycetes > Agaricales > Physalacriaceae > Hymenopellis > Hymenopellis raphanipes. Next base: position 1,073,457 of record JAYMDG010000011.1, read on the forward strand.
GCGCGGTCCCGGAAGAAACCCTGGTATGTTTTTTCTTCAATACTCTCTCCTTCGCGTCGCTAATCGTACTCCAGTGCTGGTTGCCTTGGCTTAATTGGTTTTTTTATCTGCATGAGTAATGCACTTGAATGAATACGTTCGTTCCACACTCCGAGTGTTCCCACAATTCTGTCAGCAAGACGTACAGCTTCAGCCACGGGCAGGTGTCCTTCTTCAAACTAATGACTGTCCGGTAGGTTGCCCACAAGCTGTCGGGATCTCTACACAACTGAGCCATATCTCAAATACCTCTACTCAGTCCTTATACTCTCCAGAGACCTGCCAGTCCCTGTTGAGCTTCAAAGTCTCAGCATGAGATTGGACCATATCAGAGAGGGAGCTGCTTAATTTGTCTTTCTGTTGGTGAACCCCCGTCGTCATTGTCATCTGGCGGCCCATTCGCTCTCCGCGCCATTTCTGGCGCGTCAAAACATGGTACGGTCAGCCTCCTGCTCCTGCGTCTTACTTGTATATGTCCAGTGCGCTCGTCGTCAAAGCATCACAATTTATAACCTTTTTTTACATATGTATAGCAAGTCTTGTTGGACGTTCTTGTAAGTCTCGTCCTCTGTTCTAGATATCGGGATTAACCACTCTGCAAATTCCACGAAGGGATCCTGAAAAGGCTGAGCATTTTGGAGAGAGTATATCGACCTACGCCAAGCTCGTTCGGGAGACATTTCAGAGGTATCGGGAAGCGTGTTTGAGGCCACGGTTCTTAACGGTGTACTGCCAGCTCCCTGCACGCCCGGCGAATATGTTCACTGCCGACTCTGACGGAGAGAGTCAGATCTCTTCGTGCTTCCTCATTGGATAATCCTCGAGTCTGGAACATCCATCAGTTCAATATAGGCATTGTGGCAATGGAGAAACACTGACCTGAATTCAACGTCTGATCATAAGACGACGACTTCATGTATCGTCACCACTTGTTCGGTAGACCAGGACATCAGGATTATTCGAAGACAAGGGCGGCGTGCGGAGTCACAATAATGCCATTGTTCGCACCTTTGAGTCCTGGAGAATCTTTACATAGCGATGGCAAGTTGAAGCAGCATGTGCTTTCGGTATTCGTAGAGGCTCACAAACGTCCAGCGGGGTCACCAAAGCACATGCCATGAAAAACTCCCTTGCCTTTCAGAAAGCTCGCAAGTCGTTTTGATGATGATCGTTGAAGCACATTTCGGAGTTCCCAGTGAGAATTCCACTTTTGAGCATTTGCTCGAGCCTCTGGGATGGAAGGCAGTTGGAAAAAGGTCATAGAAAACACTTTTAGTTACTTGGGAAAGAAGCTTCAAGAAGGGCGCTCAAGACGCACTTCCTGAGCGCGAGAATTAGACGAAAGCAAACATTAGCACTGCCACTAGGCTAATCAAGTGTTGCAAATGTTCTCTCTCTTCGCCCGCCGTCTGCGCTGCACTACATTCTCCGCCATTCAGCTATGTACGCGCGGTATAGCGTCAGAGACCCCGACCAAGGCTGTTTTGGTCCAGCTCCTCCAGACCCCAGGCAACAACATTTCCCACCAGGCCCTCAAAGAGGGTTTCGCTGCCAGGTTTGGTCCCGTCGAGCTCCTTTGGCTGAACATGCCCAGTGGCCGTGATTGCATCGTCACCTTCCAGGAGCAGGCAGCCGCTGAGGCCCTCGTAGCGCAGCGCACACTCAAAATCCCTCCAGCGGGCCTGATCGCCCAAAAGTTTCTCGGGCCTCGCAAAGCCCACAAGCCCCGGCAACCCGCCGTGAAAGATGAAAACGAAAAATGCAGGAGGCTCTTCTTGTATAACATTCCCACATGCTTTGGTGTCTCAGCACTCGACCTTGTCAAGGTGTTTTCGCGATTCGGCAAGGTCACCGTTCAACAGCGTATGTTGCTCTTCTCAATACTTTTGTGTTTTCTGCCAACCTGAGCTTACGCGACTCCGAGGTAGCCACTGAACATGGATACCCTTGCTTTTATGCCTTCCTCTACTTTGAAACTCAAGAAGCTGCCGACAAAGCTCTGGAGGCAATTCTGTCTGAGGAGGGTCTCCCCATTGACCTCCTTGAGGGTTTCAGACTCACCAGTGCAAGGTACTCCCCGCGAGGATATGTAAAAAACTCCGGTATGTTTCGTCCTCAAGACTTCTTCCTTCGCGTCACTAATCCTACTTCACTGCCTCAGCTTAATTGGTCTTTTTATCTACACGCGTAATGCACTTCAAGTTGAATGATTATGTTCTACTCTGAGTGTTCCCGCAATTCCGTCTGCAAGGCTCGTCCTTCTTCAAACTTATTATTTGGTGCTATGATTCCTCTCGGAAGTTGGGGGATGCTTTGAGCACCCGGGATCTCCAACCGCTCGGCACCCTATGACCTGATAAGCTTCAAAGTCTCGGCACGAGATTGGATCGGAGCGGGCGTTGCTCAATCTGTCGTCGAGTTCGTGAACGGTCAACGTGTCAAGTGCTTCCAACCACATATCTGCATGCAGTTTATTGATGTGAGGGTCCGCCTTCGTATTGACTACGTCGACGGGCGCTACGTTGGGTAAGAGAGGTACGAGATGAACCTGTCTTTGTGGAGGACGACATGGCGGTAAAGGTGCGAGTCATACGCTGAACAAGACAGCTACATGCCGGAGCAGCTCCCAAGTGACTCTTCTGGCAAAGGAAAGCTCGCGAGAGATAGTCCTAGCCCTTGCTCATGACTCTCAAGTCAACGGTGGTCATCCCGCCGCGGAGGTTGATGAGGAGCTAGCCCTCGGAGCTTTAGACACCCGATCCAGCATGTGTGGACATGAGAATTGAGGTAGGGCGAGTTCGTTACCTGTTCTGCCCAGTGGAAACGATGGGAGGAGATGTGTCGTCGTTGCAGCGCTAGCAAGTCATGATGGGGTCAAGTGGATCGAGAAAGGCTGCGAAGGGTAATATCGATGATCACTCATACTCGGCGATGCCGGCAATGTGGCGCTCCTCGCAAGGCGAACGTTCGTCGACGTCGTCTACATCTTGACTTTGGTTCCATTCACTAGGATTCTGTAATCTGATTATAACTTGTTGCAGCTTTATAGTAGGCTGACTAGCGGAGACTATAATCTGATCGCAATGTGATCATGTAGGGGAGGTGAGACGATGGTGCACCGACACCGTGACCGTAAACTGGAGCCGGCGGGACTGACAGTTTCACAAGTCACCGCTAGACCAAGCGGGCCCGCCGTCTTACTTGCCTTTGCCCCCCCAGTACGTTTTCGTATATTGGCCGTCTGTCCAAGCTGATTTAATTCTTCTAGTGTCCCAGGCTCAAATCCCTAACCTAGATACGTTCGAAGCCCGTCAGAATCTCTGCCTTGACATGGCCCGAGATGCTCATACTTTCAAGTGGGATACTAGCTTCCCCGAACCTGGCTTGAGCAAAGCCATTTCGGACATGCACCAGGCTTTCGAGAAAAACAACCCTGCCAAGCTTGACGCTGGATTCAGACTTCTCATGCAGCTAATGGAAGTGAGGCTCTTGTTCGAAAAATATCATGTGCCAGATGCGCAGGTGGAGACAAGGTTTGACGAGATGGGATTGGGGTACTATTGGCGAGCAACGAGGAGCGATTTCGAGGGTTTTGCGCGGTGAACAAGTGTATTATAGAGCCCACGGACTCTCACTCGAATCCTGAATCAGATCACTGCGTATGACTAGTATACAGCATGAGAAATTTATGCAGACCGCTGCATATCCCTAGGATATATACTGAGTCAAAGTGATGGTCTCAGTTACTTGCGTACGACCACGCGCCGAACATCTCGGCCTCTTCTTCGACGCTGACTTGACGAGGTTCCGGTTGGGTGATTGCTCCCAAGCCATGTAGGCGGGATCCAACATCGGAGGCCAGCTGTTTTCACTGGAAAAGGCGGTTACAGCGAACTCGATGGGATCCTCTGTCTCGACCGGAACCGGATATGTACATACGGTAAATTTCAGAGGAGCGGCTTTTCCCTCCAATATTTCATTAGGTCGTCGTCCAAATGGCGTGATATATGTAGAGAGGTTTCCGGGAGCTGCATATACGTCGTATAGTCCTGGAGAACTCTTGAACCTTTGAGATGGAGCGTGAGGAGAATGGCAGAGCGCCGACAGATTCTAAGATGGTTGAATGGACTGTCGAATACATCTTTCAAGAATGAAGATCGCTGGAAATAGGACGATTTAATAGAGGCTCCCATCTAGAGCGATTGGATACGCAGCCAAGAAGACTATGTTCGATACTAGTGGGCTTGGGTAGGGACATGTCGGGTACAGGTCTAGTAGTGACACCCCAGAGGACGTAGGCGACAGTCAGAACAACGCTGTCCGGGCTATGGGTGACGCCATGCAATAAAGGAAGATACCAATCCAATGAGGAATAGCGCGAGTCTCGAGAAATGCATCAAGACAGGAAGCAAGCCGATGATGAGCCCGACGCGAAAGCCTCAGGCCACGTACCAGAACTGTGGGACGTGGCTGCATGACTGGTTGACGATAAGAACTCCTACTGATAATCTGTAGAATGGGATCTTCACAAAGACAAAAAACATCAACAGTGATCAGTAAATTCATTGACCATATCCGCGTCAAATATCGTACTCTCGTCCAAATAGGCGCGCCAAACTCGCGCATTAGGTCCAAATTCCTGGCATGCGGATACTGGCTCGTCTATATCATGGACGCAACTCGAGGAGTGAACGTGCATCGCCGAGTATGAATCATCATCAAATTTACCCTGCGTAGTTTTTCCCCCCTCTCCCACTTACCATCATCTATTATGGCTTGCGAGCGCTGCGACCCAACATTTCCTCCCATTGTCAAGTTAGACGATGGGCTCTTACATGACTGTGATGCCCTCTCGTTCTATTCGAGCCGGAAAGCAGGCGCCTTCACTATGAAACGCGGTTATCACGGCGGCAAGTTCCTGAGGGATGTCCCAGAGTGTTATCTCTGCTTCAACGAGATGACCAAGACCTATGTGAGTACTTATTTACCCTTCCATAATCATATGAACCTGATCCATTTAGGAATGGCTTTTGGAGCCCGCTCGAGTCTATCTTGCTGGCCTGCGCCAGTTGGAAGAGAACCTCGGAATCGCGCGCACGGCGGTTCCCGTCGAAGGTCCTGCAGCATCCGAACCATGGTATACTGCCGACGATTCGGGCGGTCATGTTATGGAGTTTGGACGCTATACAGGGACGGAGATTCGCGATATCCCACTCGAGTATCTGCTCTGGACGAGAGCCGATTTTTCCAAGACATGTGTCAACACTGAGGTGCGTGGCCTGTCTGTCCGTTGAAGGAACACTCAATGCTAGTACAGATGGGGAAGAAGCATTTGTCCGCCTTGGATAAATACATCATGGGCCTCGAGAAATACATGACGAGCAACATGAAGGAACAGACGCCTCTACTCTCCATGGTGACTACAAATGATGACGGTTCCAAGATGAAGACGTGCTATATTGCTCGAGACTACAATGGTGAGTTCTGAGGTCGTCAACATTCTTGTGTACATTTGAAGCATCCATAGGCTCTACTACTCCTGCCAAGAACCGAATCTACTTCAGGTACTACCACCTGAAGAATGCTGGAAAGCCGTCCGTGACTGCTTCAGCCCTAACGAAGACTTTGTTCGCGAACATCAATGCTCTGACGCAAAGTCAGCTGGATAACTTGACGGCGATTGACTCTGAAGGTCTCTGCCCGAAGAAGGCCAGGTATGCCTGAACGTACACTTCTGCGGGCTGATATCTTGGTTCTACTCGTGGCTATCTTCGACGATCTACTGGAGTCTTTGCTGGTCTGTATCATCTATGCTTCTTTTCTTATGTGCTATTATGTGATTTTTGGATGCTTCGAATGAATTCTGGTCGAATCTAAATGCTCGTCCTTGAACTGCCACTGTGATGCACTGCTAGGCTACCGAAGTTTAAGAGTTACACAACATGTAGATTCAACGCGTCGCACACGTACAGTAGGCTTAAGAGTGGACTCTGGACTCTAGACTCAGACTGCAGTTCGATTGTCAGCAGCCTGTCAAGTAACATCAGACCTCGTAACTGAGACTGCCAGTCGGTGATTGCCTTTAGCATTTTTTAGGGTTGTATGTTCAGGCCTTATGTGATAAGTTAACACGACTCGGCAATCCAGATGCGCCGCGCGCGATAGTATATTGCGGATACGGCAATGCAGCACCTTTCTCCATTTCCGAGTCCATGTGGTGCCCCGGCGCCACTTCCACTTCACCGACTACGACAGGTGCCTTTTCACGAGGTGTGGCGTGGATGCTTGCTGTAAAGAGCTAAACACTAAACGATGCTAGGGCCTCGTTCTCCGAGATCGGGATACATCACTTTAGGTATCAGAATACCGTCGTCTCCTTCAAGCATGCCGGAGTCAACTAGTCAACGTTGGTGAATGAATTCATTGCAATGGTATGAGATCGCCCGATGTTGTATCGTGCTAATGCTATAGAGTGCGTTACATGTATCCCGTCGACTCATAATAATATAGTACTGTGCAGATCGAGAGTCAGTCTATGTGGGTTAGTAACGGTAAATGGGCGCTTCTATCCCGCAAACAGCTTGAGCTTGACGCTGTTTGAAAGGCGCTGGAAAGGGCAAACGAAACAATCAACACCCCGCTTTTCTCCAGATAACTCCGGAAGATCATGCCAAGGCACATAGACGCCACGTTTTGGACAGTATTCGTTCTCCAGAAGCACGCCATCGTTCTCAAATTTTCATTACATTCTTGCCTCCCAGACACGTCACGAATTCACTACATAACTTCCTTCGGAAGCCCCTCCGGTGGTATCGATCAATATCTTGAGCATGAGTAAGCGAAAGCCAGTGGCGACGAAGCCAAGACGAGCCATAGGATGGAGAAATGTTGACTCATACGCGGGATACGCGGGGGCCGTGGCCCGTGAACCACAGCGGAGTGAGAGTCAAGAGGGGCTGCTGTTGAAGGCTGTCGAAGGTGTATGTAAATCAATTAGCAAATGATAATCAAAACAGTTTCATTCTTCAACGTAAGGTGTTTGTAGCCAAGTTTGCGCGACCTCCCCCGCGTTGCCCACCTTAACGGTACACAAAGCTGTATACCTGAGTGTTCTGAAGCGGTAAAATGCAGATTTAGTCGTCATCAGCCGGGGATGGAATGATTGGTATCCAGATACTAGTTGATATCACTGGTGTAGCCCACAGCCCAGTCCGAGTCGCAAGCGCCCAAGCGCCAAAAAGAGAGAAACAAGTAGCAATCCGGAGGCCAAGTCCCGGCGTGTCAGCGAAATGAGTGGCCGGCATAACGGCAAACGGCATTCACGTCGTAATTTGAGTTGACTCACCGGGCCATCCTGCGCCAAGGGAGGTAGAAAATGCCATCGCCAAAGACTGCGACCCATCTGTACTTGCTCAGTTCTACCTCACTCTCTTTACCTTTCGTTGTTTTCTCGACATCGTCCGCCGTTATCCGGCCGCGATGGATTACACTACAGAGGAAACCGCCAGCAAGCACGCGCCACCGAGTGAGAATGAGAAGGCACCCTCAGAGGAGACAGCATACGATGACCCCGCCGTGGAGCACGAGGTGTTGCAGCTCGCGCGCACCGTGACCAATGCATCGCTGCCGAACGCCCGCCTGGGCGAGGGCGACAACCCGTTCGAGGGCTCTGCCGACCCCCGCCTGGACCCCATGTCCGGGAAATTCGACTACCATCTCTGGATTCGGACTGTGCTGTCTTTGAACGTGCTGAATGCGGGAGACGAAGGCGCCCAGGGACGTACGGCAGGTATCAGCTATCGCAACCTGAATGTATACGGGTATGGAAAGCCGACAGACCATCAGCGCACTGTTGGTGGCGTGCTGTTAGATCTTCCGCGCATGGTTTACGATCTTGTCGGCGGCGTTTTCGGTGGATCGGGTGGAAGAGGCCGGAGGATCGACATTTTGCGCAACTTTGAAGGTCTCGTGAATGCCGGTGAGATGCTCGTCGTGCTGGGACGTCCTGGAAGGCAAGTTTCCTTTCATTCTCGCCGAAAAGCATATTCACCTATTCCTACAGTGGATGCACCACCCTCCTCAAATCCATTGCTGGTGAAACTCACGGCTTCTACGTCCAGGAAAATGCCGAAATCAACTACCAGGGTATTCCTTGGAAAACGATGCACAAGGATTTCCGTGGCGAAGTTGTCTACAATGCCGAAACGGACGTGCATTTCCCCAATTTGACTGTCGGCCAGACCCTCTCCTTTGCTGCGCGAGCACGTACGCCACGCACGCGTCTCCCGGGTGTTACACGCGAGATGTGGGCGGACCACATGCGCGACGTCGTCATGGCTGTTTTCGGTTTGTCCCACACGATCAACACGAAAGTCGGAAACGATTTCGTCCGCGGTGTCAGCGGTGGCGAGAGGAAGCGTGTCAGTATCGCTGAGGTCGCCCTAAGCGGCAGTCCCCTGCAATGCTGGGACAACTCGACGCGTGGGTTGGACAGTGCCACTGCCCTCGAGTTCGTCAAGACTGTCCGTTTGTCTACCAAGTACCAGGGTGCAACGGCGGTTGTCGCCATCTACCAGGCATCCCAGGATATATACGACGTGAGTTTACTCTTCCCCTCCACTTCTCGCTTTCGCTGATCTCCTTTCTCCTTTTGTAGATTTTCGACAAGGTCGTGGTGCTCTATGAAGGTCGTCAGATCTACTTTGGGACAACCACCGACGCGAAGAAGTTCTTCATCGATATGGGCTTCGATTGCCCGCCGCGTCAGACCACCGCTGATTTCCTGACGTCGCTTACCAACCCCGCTGAGAGGCAAGCGCGTCCCGGCTTTGAGTCTCGCGTCCCGAGGACTCCGGACGAGTTCGCAAAGGCGTGGGCGGAGAGTGACGACAGGAAGCGGTTGTTACAGCAAATCGACGCGTTCGAGAGGCAGTACCCTGTTGGCGGTGAACAGCTCGCCAAGTTTAGGGATAGTAGGAAGAAGGATCAAGCCAAGGGAATGTAAGTGGTCTTCTATTGGGTTCGATCTTGCGCTAACACCAATTTGATAGGCGCTCGAGGAGTCCTTACACGATCTCGATGCCAATGCAAGTTCGTCTCTGCATCACTCGTGGATTCCAGCGGTTGCGTGGAGACATGACTCTCTTCTTCACTGCGCTCTTTGGTAACTATGTTATGGCCCTCATCATCGGTTCCATTTTCTACAATCTCGACAACACCTCGGCCAGCTTCTACAGTCGCGGCGCTCTGCTCTTCTTTGCCGTCTTGATGAACGCGTTCAGTAGTGTACTTGAGGTGCGAAATTCCTTTGTCTTGCTTTCTACGTATCGTTGATCTTCTACCAGATCATGACCTTGTACGAACTACGGCCTATCGTTGAAAAGCACTCCCGCATGGCGTTCTACCACCCGTCCTCTGAAGCCGTCTCGTCCATGATTTGCGATCTACCCGCTAAGATTCTTAATGCCATCGGTTTCAACTTGATCCTGTACTTCATGACCAACCTTCGCCGGACGCCATCTGCATTCTTCACCTTCCTGCTCTTCTCGTTCTTCTGCACGCTCGCCATGTCAATGATCTTCCGGACGATCGGTGCCATGTCACGTACCATCTCCCAGGCTATGGCCCCCGCCGCTATCATCATCCTCGCGCTCGTCATCTATACTGGATTCACAATTCCTACGAGCGGCATGGTGGTGTGGTTCAGGTGGCTCAACTACATCGATCCGATTGGGTATGCGTTCGAGAGTCTGATGGTCAACGAGTTCGATGGACAAGAGTACCCTTGCTCTGCATATGTGCCAATGGGTCCTGGATACGAGAACATCAGTCCTATCAACCGAGTTTGCTCGACACCTGGCGCGCAAGTAGGCAGCAGTGTCGTTCAGGGCACGCTCTATCTCAGCGAGACCTATTCCTACACTCGATCGCATATGTGGAGGTCTGTTAATTTGCTCTCCTGCTTTTGATCCCACAGTGCTGATATTCTGACAGGAATTTGGGTGTCCTCATTGCTTTCATCGTCTTCTTCTGCGCCGTTTACATGACTGCCACCGAGTACATCACCGCGGCTAAGTCTAAGGGCGAAGTCCTCGTCTTCCGTCGCGGACATATCCCTCTCGCTCTCAAGAAGTCAGCCGATGATGAGGAAGCTCAGACTACCAAACGTGACCTGGACAACCCCACCAAAGCCCAGGACGAAGCCGCTGCCAAGATCCAGAAACAGACTGCGATATTCCATTGGGAGGATGTTTGTTACGATATCAAGATCAAGGGCGAACCTAGACGGTTGTTGGACAATGTCAACGGATGGGTTGAACCTGGGACCTTGACCGCACTGATGGTGGGTTTATTCGCGTCCTCTGCCTATCGACAGATTAACTGAAGTTCTTTACAGGGTGCCTCCGGTGCCGGCAAGACTACGCTTCTCGATGTGCTGGCCTCTCGTGTCACTATGGGTGTCGTTACAGGATCCATGCTTGTCGACGGCCACCAGCGGGACGAGTCTTTCCAGCGCAAGACGGGTTACGTGCAGCAGCAGGATCTCCACCTTCAGACTTCTACTGTCCGTGAAGCGCTCGAATTCAGCGCACGCCTCAGACAGCCGAAGAGCGTCCCGGATGAGGAGAAGGTTGCCTATGTCAATGAGGTTATTCGCTTGTTGGAGATGGACGCTTATGCTGATGCCGTTGTTGGTGTACCTGGAGAAGGTAAATCATCGTTTCACGTATCGTCGCGCAATATTAATCAAGTTTATAGGTCTCAACGTTGAACAGCGCAAACGCCTGACAATCGGTGTCGAACTTGCTGCTAAGCCTCAACTGCTCCTCTTCTTGGACGAACCCACATCCGGTCTTGATAGGTATAGCATATTAATCACTAGCAAGACTATTTACTGACGATCGTTAGTCAAACTGCCTGGTCTATCTGTACACTTCTCCGCAAGCTCGCCGCCAATGGACAAGCTATTCTTTGCACTATCCATCAGCCATCGGCTCTGCTCTTCCAGTCCTTCGATCGCCTTCTGTTCCTTGCCCGTGGAGGTCAGACTGTCTACTATGGCGACATTGGCGAAAACTCAAAGACGCTTATCGAGTACTTCGAGAGCAAAGGCGCTCCGAAGTGCCCACCGGAAGCTAACCCCGCCGAGTGGATGCTTCAAGTTATCGGTGCTGCTCCTGGTGCCGTGGCCAACAGGGACTACGCGGCTGCTTGGACCGAGAGCAAGGAATTGGTGGCGATCAAGGAAGAGCTGCGGCACAAGCGAGAAAATGCTAAGCCTATCGTCGAGACTGGCAAAGAAGACAAGGAGGGCAAGCGGCCATTTGCTGCTACCGTCGTCACGCAATACTTGGCCTGCACATATCGTGTCTTCCAGCAGTACTGGCGCACGCCCTCCTACATCTACTCCAAGACGGCTCTTTCGGTGCTGACGGTATGTTACTTTTCATGCTCCGCCAGTTTACATTTGTCTTATATATTCGTAGGGTCTCTTCATTGGATTCTCCTTCTTTGATGCGGACAATACTCTCCAGGGCCTCCAGAACCAGATGTTCTCCATCTTCATGCTGCTCACCATCTTTGGTAACCTCGTCAACCAGATCATGCCTCATTTCGTCACGCAACGCGCCCTGTACGAGGTTCGCGAGCGTCCATCCAAGACGTACTCTTGGCAAGCGTTCATGCTCGCTAACATCACCGCTGAATTGCCGTGGAACGCGCTGATGGGTGTCCTCATCTTCCTTTGCTGGTTCTACCCCATTGGTCTTCACCGCAACGGTGAAGCTACGGACACGGTGACAGAACGGAGCGGTCTCATGTTCCTTTTGATCTTGAACTTCCTCCTCTTCACGTCCACCTTTACGAACATGATCATTGCCGGTATCGATCTCGCGGAAACGGGAGGTAATCTCGCCAACTTGTTGTTCTCACTGTGCTTGGTGTTCTGCGGGTATGTTCTTCATTCTCCTCTATTGCTCGCGTCCTGACAGTTGTGCAGTGTCCTCGCCGGACCCAGTACGTTCCCTCGCTTCTGGATCTTCATGTACCGGGTCTCGCCGTTCACGTATCTCGTGGACGCTATGCTTTCCACCGGTTTAGCCAACACCGCCGCTACGTGCTCTTCAATCGAAGTATCTACATTCGATCCACCTAGCGGTCAAACGTGCGGCGCTTACATGTCGACCTACATCGCCAACGTTGGTGACGGTATCGTTTTCAACCCGAATGCGACCGCCGACTGCCAGTTCTGCTCCGTTACATCAACGAACGGTTTCTTGGCACAAGTCAACTCTGTGTATGAGCACCGGTGGCGGAACTACGGTCTCATGTGGGTGTACATCATCTTCAACATCTTTGGGGCGCTGTTCTTCTACTGGTTGGCCCGTGTACCAAAAGGATCCAAGAGCAGGAACAAGTAATCTATACGCTCAACGGACGATTTTCTATATATCTTTTCTTGGTTTTAGCTCAGCTACTATTTAGAGTACCTACTACAAACTACACTTACGGCTGATACGCGCGACGATAGATCATTTAGATACCTCGAAGAGTACTCCTCTACTCTCACACACTACTGCATTGCGTCTTATGTACACACATCAACCAGTCCTAATCACAATAAATTAATGCAGTTTGTGAACTATCTCTGGGCCGCAAGTCTACTGTTTGACTTGACATGATTCCCCACGAATGCCAATAAATAAACTATCAATGAAGGAATGCTACGCGATCTCTCAAACCTCTGCGATACCAAACGCAAGCACAAGAGCAAGAATTGCCTGGAGATTAAACACCGGATAACTTGACGCTCCGTTACCAGATGGCGTAGATGACGATGCCGCATCTGTGGCGCTGGCAGTCGAAGTTGAGCTATTACTCCCATCCCCCTGTGTATACCTAGTATTTTGACTATCAAGCCGTCCGCACCATGAAAACGATATGAACTGTACTCACACGAAACTGATCAATGAAAAGAACCCAAAAGTATCCGAATCAGATTCGTTGCTTGACGGCGAGACGCCCTTTGTGGCTAGCCGAATTTCATGTTCAACGCTCGGATCGAGACCCGTTTGCGAGAAGAGAGGCTTGGCGCAGGTGAAGAACCTGTCGCTGACCCAGCCGTCGACGTCCGTGGCCTTGCCGTCGAGCGTGACGGTGTACAGAGGCGAGAACGCGTATTGAAGGGAGTTGATGTAGATGGCGGATCCTTTGAGGTGTGGCGTCATTTTCTGTGTACGAGCAAAAAAAACAGATTTTTGATTATGTACCTTTGAATTTGAAGGAAGCAGAGGCGTTGTTGGACTGCGACATCGCTACGGAATCGGTGCAGTTGGACGGCAAGACGTTATAACAGCCTGCTTGACCGCCGATTATGGTTCCGTTGGAATCAAACTTGCAGATTAACGCGTCGCCAGCGTTTTCGTACTAGGTAGGGATGACGTCAGGAAGAGTAGTGACTTCAATGAGGTCTGTATTCGCGTACCGTTATAGCAGAGTCTGTTTCGTTGACTGTGATGTTCTTTTGCGCTGACGCGACGGAAAGAGTGCACGCGAATAAGCTAACGAACGCGAAGACGTTGCCCAGCATGATTGAAGATTGAAGGAGAAAGAGGGGAGAACGTCAGTAAGAAGAAGAAGAAGACGAGGGAAGGAAGTGAAGATGGAAAAGTATGAGAACTGAAACGTGCGTGCGGATCGCGATGGGGACCAACTTTAACATTGACAATGATCACACATCATGCATCATGATCAGGAACTATTCAGAAACTGGAGACTACCATCGGATCACTTCGCCCCGCCAAGAACTTCATGAGTTGATGGCGAGCAGTGTGGCGTAAAGGTGAGACAAGGGAACTTGGTCTTTGATTACGTACCGTCGTGACTCGTTCTAAGTAACTTGCCTTTGCCCACCACACCCCCCACCGAGTACGTCAACGTTTTCACATACTAGTCGTCTATCCATCCAGGCTGATTCAACTCCTCCAGCGCCATGTCCCAAACTCAAGAAATCCCTAACCTAGATACGCACGAAGCCCGTCAAAACCTCTGCCGCGCCATGGCCCGAGACGCCCATACCTTCAACTGGGACACTCCCTTCCCCGAACCCGGCTTGAGCCAAGCCATCTCGGACATGCACCGAGAGAGCCAGAGCAACACCCATCATCACAACTTTTCGCCGGGCCTCGTCCTTCTTATGGAGCTAATGCACGTGAGCTACTTGTTCCATGTATATCATGTGCCCGAAGCGGAGGTGGATGCAAGGTTTGACGAAATGGGATTGGGGTACTATTGGCGCGCAACGCGGAGCGATATCTCTTGTGCAGACTTGTAGAGCCCACGGACAAAGTTGACTCGATAAATAACTACCGGCGGATTTGTTATCACTTCGCTCCCGCGAGGTTCTCTTGTTCCACGAGAGGACCAGTTTTTACATTATCGACTCCCGCAAATGTACAGTACACTCGACTTGAATTGACATCCTCCTAAAGGCCTAGTTCTACGTGATACACAAATTCGTTGATATACAAGACAAGTACAGAACAAGAACGACAGCAAAAAATATCAAAGCACTTCACTTGGGGGAGACGCTATCCGTTCTCTTAAACTTCACTTCCTTTCTTTTCCTTCACAATCATGCAATAGCCTCGTCCTCAATCTGATCGGGCTTCAACATACCCGGGATCTTTTCAGCCCTCGACCGCTCCTCCTCCGCCTTCCTCTTCGCCTCTGCCTCCTTCTCCTCGAGGAACAACTCCGTACTATCGTCCGAGAACTCCTTCAGCTGGATGAGGAAGTCGCGTACAGCGCCCTTGAAGTTCACAGCGTCGTTGTAGTACGTTCCAAGCCGGGTGGTGAATTCGTTGATTTGCGATCTACGAGATACAGTGAGATCCAAAAACACAGTGGACACGACATAGACATACCGCTGGACATGACCGAACGCGCTTCCCAGGAGATTGCCGCAGTAGTCTTGCAGCCACTCCTTGTTCTTCGACGGGTCCGGCTGCTCTGGGAAAAGCTGTACACCCGCAAGGCTCCCATCGACAAGATGGAAGAGCCTGGCGAGGATCGCAGTTTGTAGGGTGAAGCCGGATTTGTGCTCCGAGTCGGTCAAGACGAAGAATATCTCCTGGATTATGACGAGGAAGTATTGCTGGAAGAACGACGTATAGATATCAGCAGATGATTGTGCAAACTTGAGGAGCAGGTCGAAGAGAACTGGGAAAGAACTTTGAGTCACAGCCAAACCACTTAAAAAGAGACGTCATACTGTTCAACGCTACGTCAGCAATGTCACGCATCGTGTGCTTTATTCCCCAGAAAATGCTGTTCATAAACATCTTGAACTGTTCGGGTTGCAGTAGAAGTAGCGCTGAAACTCGTGCGTCAGTTTCAATGACATCTCCCGACAGCATCAACGTACCAGAGAAACAATGCTTGTTGATAGCTTCGAGTAATCTGTAGAACCATAGACGATGCTCCGGGAACTCGGTAAAGTCCTGCGTTATCATCCCGAGCGTGGGCTCAAAGACCGCCTCTAATATCGGTATAATTTGCGGCGCAAGTAAACCCTATTATTGAAATCAATCAGGACGCCAGATGACTGTGTTTGAAGAGAAAAAATTACCTGTAATCGGTTGATAACTACAGTCATAAGCCCCAACACCTCTGCATCTCGAGCAGTAGGTACGTTAGTCGAATAATCGCCCAAGATGGCATCCAGCAATGGCGGTATGAAGGACGAATTGACTCCCTCAAGGTCGTCGGCGCGTTGAATGTACGTCTCCATAAGCTTCAACACATCCTTCTTCACCGTTCGAAGTTGCCGCACTTTGGGTGTACGCGATGCGATGGGACCTAAAGAGGCGATTAGTGAAATGCACCCTTGACGAGGGGACGAAGAGAAAAGACGGACCATCTTTGGCGGTCGCGTCACTAATGAGAGCGCTCACTGCTTTATAAAGCCCCAACATATCCAAGAATATTCGCGCCAGCTGGGGCAAGAAGAACGCCCCTATTGACGTGCAACCCGAAATGTTGCTTTTGAGCACGTTGGAGAGCAGCTTGATGTTCTCCGGACTGGCGAGGATGTCGGTAGAGTGCGCGGCCTGCGCCATGAGAGCATCCCACTAACGTTAAATGAGCATCGAATCCGCAATGAGAGGCGAAGGCACGTACGGCACCGTTTGGGAGCTCCATAAGCTCGCTGAGAAGTTTCTCTTGCATGAGCTTGTTGGGTTGGGCAGCTATCATGTATCCGATGGCCTCATAGAAGGTATGCACCTACAGGGATCGTGAGTCTTCAACATCGGGTCAGTGACGATGATAACCTACCTGGGATGGCGCGAGATCTACAGTTGTCCGGTTGAGGTTCCGTAGAATTTCGTTTATGAACGGCTCCTTCTCGCCCGACTGCTGCATGACGAAATGCCGTCTACACTTTTGGGCAATCTTGATGAACGTGTCACACGCCATGTCCTGGACACCTAAACCACGGATTATTGAGTTCCGACATTATGAATAAAGAAGTGCTTACCCTCATGTGTCTCGTGCATGAACTCGAACAGTTTGTTTACCACTGTCTTGAGGAACTTCCAATGCGCCTTGAGAAACCTCGGGTACTGCCCCACGATATACATGATATCACTGGCGACTACAGCCTTGTTGTCCTTTCCCCTCTTCATTTCCACCAGTCCCAAAAGATCCTTGATAACCCCAACGAGGAAGCGCTTCTCCATCTCCTCGCTCATTGCTCCAGAGATCGAGCCAATAGCCCAGCAGAGTGTGTTGAGATTGGCCCAGGACCACTCGCTGCCGTCAACTTGCTTGGCGAGCTTCGAAGTGAGAATGGCTTCGGTGTCAACGACGTCGAGATGGGTGAGGTAGATGAGAAGCTCTCGCATGGATTTGTACAAGACAATAGTGTCGATTTCTTTAAGATGCTCTCGAACAATTTCGCCCTCGTCGTTTTCCACGACAAGTACCTGTTGCGTGACGTTAGGAACATTATAGAAAGTAAGAATGAAATACCTACCTCTTCGGGCTTCACCATACGCTCGATAACCACTAGTCGCAAATTCGAAAGGATCTCCGCGTACCCGTCTTTACGCATCTTGACTCCCATTCCAGCTCCGCCAACTTCATCGCCAAAGCTGATCCCAAAAGAGCTGATGGGCATAATCGACTGTTCGTTGTACAAGGCGGCGAGTAGCTTGGTCCAGTATTCCACGCAGATCTTAAAGATCTCCCTCTCCTCCACAGCGCTAATTTTCACCAGATACGCGTGCCCGAGTAAGTTCGCATCAGGGTGAGCGTCTTCAATGAGCGCAAGGTGATTCGAGAAGAAATTGGTGAGGAACAACGCTAGGTTCAGGATGAGCTCCTCGCCCTGGTCGCCTGCATTTTGATACGCTTCAACAAAGTTTGTTGAGGGCGGTACGATGACGGTGATGGTCGATATGACACTCGTGTACAAGATTGTTAGCCTGTTGCCATATTGGCCGACAGAAGGAAGCGACGCGATTTCCGCGAGACACCGGAGGGAGATATTACGGAATTCTGGCGGAGATAGGAAACGATTGGTAAGAAGGTCGATGATAGGCGTCTCGAATATGAAGCCAAGGGGTATCCACCCGAGGAAGCGGAAGAGCGTCTCCAATGTGGCGCGCACGAGGGAAACTTTTGAAGCTTCTTGTAGAATTTCAGTGCATAATTTGAAGACCTCGCTAAATTCATTCCACATTTGTTGTTTAAGAGCTGTGACTTTGGCACTAGTCATCGTCTCGAAGGAGAAGTCGAATACTTCTTCGGAGAGCAATTTCAGGATAGCCATGTTGTTCTCGCAAAGAGCGAGGTTGGTTTTTGAAGATTCCACGAGTTCCGGAATAAATGTGGGCCAGTTATGTGGCCATTCTTGTTTAAGAACCTACAGTTGATTATTTAGGCGCCCGAAAGCTAGAGCATCTAGTAGGCGCACTCACTTGGATGAGGGCCAGGTTTAGCTTGCCGATGTACACCTTCTCTTTCCGCAACGAGGTATCGTCAGACGCGACTTTGACAGTAGCAGAGACAATGAAGTTGCGAATTCCTGGAGTTTCTTAGTCATGGTGCTATGCTGAAGTTGGTGAACAAAGGTACCTTGCCTCTGACCTTCAGGTAGCGTTTTCCATCGCGTCGAGATCAATTTCTCCAAGATTTGTAGTCCAATGTACTGCACCACCGCGATATCAGTCTGTTGCACAGCACAAGGTGGTTACTGAAACGCACTTTGCTCTGTGGGATCCCAGAACGTTCCAAAATTTCCGGGACGCGCGTCCAGCTTTCTGGATGCTCTTGGAATGCCTCCAAGGCTTCCTTGGCCTTCTTCGCCTACGGAACGATTAGTAAACCCGAATCCTATTGAGGCGAGTTGGCGTACATCGTCTCCCTGACCGCTGTAAAAGGCCAACACGACCCGATCGTAGAGGTCCACGTCAAATTCACGTTCAAAGTCTAGTAAAGACTGGATTTGTTTATCGATATCAGCAGCAGCATCTAACCGAGTCGAGCACGCACCTCCATGACATCGATGTAAAAGGGCAACCACGAAATTGCCGCGCCCATGTGCCGGTTCCGACGCTTTTCGATCAGGTTCCGGTGGCAGTGCATCTCCTCTTTGGGACGGTTCTAGATTTGGAATTTGACCCGAAACGTTCCTCTCCTCCATCCCCCAACTCATTTGTTGGTAAGTACTGCAACAAGTGTCAGATATAGGTCATTTAAATAATCTATAGATGAGCGCCTTATTCGGACGCATACGCAATGTCTTGAGACCCAGCGCAAAGGTAGCTGCGAACGGCCGCCTTGTCATGGTACCACGCGAGGACCCGCGACCTCTTTTGTATCAGCGCGTCAAAATGCCTTGGTGGATAAATTGGATGTACGGTCTGCTTGGAGTGAGTATACTCATGACGTGCGTGCACACGACTAGCTTTTCAGGCGATAAGCTAATTTTGACAACAGCGCGTCGAGCATGGATCTTGCATGGAATCACTGGCGGGAGAGTACTCCAATCAAAGTGAAGAAAGACTACGCGACTGACGACGGCAGCGATGAGGAGGAACGATATGAACTGCGCTCTACGTATCAACGATTTTCTGCAGCCTCCGTTCTCTTCGTCACTGGTTGCACCACAGCGGCGTTCGCGCTCTTGTTGCGCTCCCAATATGTGATCGCCATGGGCATCCTTCCGAAGACTCTAACCACCGAGCGGTCCATCTTCGTACAAACTTATAGATCTGGGGAACATCAAGGTTTTCGCATCCCAATGCAGGAGAGCAAGCTTATTCCCGGAAAGAACCCAGACCAGTTGATCCTCAGTGTCGAGGGGAGAACATACGCTTGGACTCTCCCCCTTGACGCGGACGTTCGTATTCACGGAGAAAAACTCGATGTGAAGGAGGCTCGGCGAAGGATCATCGCCGATTGGGGCTCAAAGTACATATCCAACGAGTTGACGGGTCATACGGGTACTCCCGTTGGCAGCAGATCGCGTGGTACGGGTATTGGTAGTACTGCCCGTTAAAACTAGAACATGGTGTGTTTCTCTTGCCAAGTGTTCGGAAACTTTGCTAAGAGTGACCCGTACAAGTCAGTCCCAATGCAGACTGAGAGGGCATTGCCCTTGTATCAAAAAGGTTGCATATAGCACTACTCGATTTGCTTGCATGATATAAAATTTAACAAGGCTGTCTCGGCTATCGAGAAAGACTTTAGACATTCTTCATCCTAAAGTCACCCTTCCATAGAAAAGCAGAGCCTTGCCTTATTGAACCCATGCTGGACCACATAGCCAGTGACCCATAGTACAATCTCAAGATTCCCTCCTCATCCCCCAGTCACCTCCTAGACTGAGTCTATGGCTGGATTCCGCAGCATGTCTTCTACAACGACGATGTACAAACTGGTCCTTGAATAATGTTTTCCTTCCCAAGATGCCACCATCGTCCGACAACGGTAAGTAGCACGACGTCGGAGCGTGGAGCATCAGGCGCGCGCCCGAGTCGCAGCGAACGAAAGTGCAAGGATACGTTCGGGTTGATGAGGAATGTGAATCGGCGGCGGCAATCTCGAGGTATGTATGCTAAATAAGATAACGCTCATCATACAAGACATAACTATCACTACAAACGCAACTCGAAAACCACTGGGTATGTACTCAATACAGCCTACGAGAGCTTGTACTATAATATCGACACATGTAGAATGAAAGACCAGATGCACGCAGTGCCTTGATACGCTGGTACTGCCCTTCCGTGAAATCGAATATTTCTTTAACCGGTGCATGCAGCGTAAACGTTTCCAAGTCTACATGCGATGCCGCACCAGCAGCGTCATGTCTCCGGCGAGACTCCAAGAATGCCAGAATTCCATCAGCCACGGTGACCTGGGTCGCGACACAGAAGTCGCGAACATAAGAAACGTCAATGGCGAGGACGCGTAGCTGACGAAGGGATTCTAGGGAGGAAAGAAACTGTGTGATCGATTCTGTGCCAGCACGGATGTCAAGGAGAGATAACTCTCGGAGTAGACCACACTGACGTATCCGTATCAGAGAGTTGGCGGGATCGATGCTAGGGAAAAGCTTGTAGAGGGGTGTATCCTCAAGGTACTGCAAAGTAACACGTAGCAAGGTACAGCGTGATTTCTGAAGCATTCCCTCGACCCATGGAAATCCCTTGCCCGAACAATACCTGAGTACCAAGCGCTCCAAGGATGGAGTGCTAATGTTGGCCATCACATCGCGGAGGTTATACTCGTACTCGATGACCAGATCCGTCAAATGATGAAGAGTGACCAACTCTTGGACCAACTTGTTGGAGGTGCGAAGTTCATACTCCACCGGAGCGTGTTCGTGCTCATTAGAGAAGGTAAGACGACGTAGATTGCGCACTTTGGCAAGAATAACAAGAGTGGAATGTATCCATTCGCCTTCCTCCATTAGATATTTGGCTCGGAGGACAAGGCTTTCCAGGTGACTCCAGTTGAGATTGACACCTGGGTTGGAGAGTAAGCCATAGGGGGTAATGATAAGGTGTCGTAGGGTGTGTGGAGCAGAAAAGGTGGGTATTCCTTGAGCGCGGTCGAAGCTGGTTATGCGCAAATCCATGGACTCCAATGATGTTAAACGACGAGTGAATAAGCGGAACTCTGGCCAGTCGCAGATCTGGAGATCACTAGTCCAAATGCAGATTCGCTGGATGCGACTAGCGATGGACAGAAGCAGGATGTAGGAGGGAGTGGTAGCCAAAAACCTGCTTTCCAAGTGTAAGTCGATCCAGAGAGGGCAAGAAGCCGCACGAGAAATGGCCGTTGCAGTGTCAACTTGAATGTCATCCTTCTTTTCTTCATCGCCCCATGACATACGTATTCGCTGCCAGTCGCGAGACAACGCGGGAACTGATACACGGCAGTGCCGCCAGAGCTGAGGGAACATCACCGTAATATCATTCCATGAGCGACATACGCGGGCAAGGAGAGTGGGTCGGATTAGATAGAAGCGTGAAGGACGTGCGCCTAAAGCGCTACGTGCGCAAGCGAAAAGGAAGATTTCGCGCAAAACATTTGTGGGAAGTCGGCGGA
The DNA here is from genome assembly GCA_036872995.1 of Hymenopellis raphanipes. Classification (NCBI taxonomy): domain Eukaryota; kingdom Fungi; phylum Basidiomycota; class Agaricomycetes; order Agaricales; family Physalacriaceae; genus Hymenopellis; species Hymenopellis raphanipes. Next base: position 1,095,117 of record JAYMDG010000011.1, read on the forward strand.
CAGGATTCAGCACCAGGCGATGGTGCTCCACCTTCCACGTCAGGGCATCCCGCTCGGCCACCGCGCCCTCAAGAGCCTGCTGCAACTCCTCGATAGTCGTCTCGAGCTCAGCTAAATGCAGTCGGCGGACAGGATTCAGCGCCAGGCGATAGTACTCCATCTTCCACGTCACGGCGTCCCGCTCGGCCACCACGCCCTCACGAGTCTGCTGCAACTCCTCGATCATCGTCTCGAGCTCAGCTAAACGCTTCACGCCGTCGACGCGGATCCTCCTAAACTCCTCCTCTTGACTGGCCGACGGGGGATCGTTTGTCTCTAGCAATCGCGCGATCTCAGGGGACGGCGCATGCTTGCCTTTGCGATATTCGACATCGGAAGAACCGGCCATGAGGTGCGCTATGAGAGTCAATGTCAAATTCGATTGATGACAGTCTGAATTTGAAGACTTACAAGTAGAAGTGGGTGAGTAGATAAGGGGGATGACTTTCTTGAAGAACCTGTCGAGGATGATGAGGGCTCTGGATAACTCGAGGCGCTTACGCAACAGGCAGCATGCAAGTTTTCACAGCATCAAGTGAATGACACGTCAAATGACACAGAAGCTAAAGATGACTCGTGAAAGGACTGTTTGCGCGCAATAGGGCGGCTTTGAAGTGGTACTTGAGGCGATCCGAGACATATGCGACCCGCCCAAATGTAATCATGCAGGCGAACACCAGCCGCAAGAACAACAGAGAAAGGCAGAGAGGCATCAGGGTAAGCTACAAGAATGAAATCCGTGAGATCAAACAGGTCAAATGACAGAGAGATACTTACTGCTTATTTAAAAGAGGGCCAGATTGGTTCCGATAAACGGTGGAGGAGTTACGGAGATATCATTAGTGCTAATGATGAGAGGAAAGTCCAGTCTACGTTGTAACAGGGAGATCGCAAGAGAGACGCGCCAGCCGCATCCTGGCCGCATCTCAGTGTCTGTGGGTGTTTGGCAGGAGCATTGGGCACGTAGGGTAGCATTCCATTTTGGTTTAGATCATCATCATTGCATTCACGTTTCCTCGTTGCACCGGCTCACCGTTCCAACGTACTACGAGCCCAGCCGAATACGAGTGATCATCGATATTACCCTTCGCAGCCTTTCTCAATCCACTTGTCGCCATCATGACTTGCCAGTGCTGCGACGACGCATATCCTCCTCCCATCGTCAAGCTTACAGTCTTTCGCGGTCTCCAGACCCCCTCTCATCTACATGTCCAAGAAACTTGTTATATTATCCCAGAATGATTATCATAATTCATGATGAGTTAAGAAGACGACTTATTTGGAGGCATACATTTGACAAAGAGGCAGAATCCCATTTGTACTAATAGAACAGCAAACTGATTGTATCATATCAAAGCTCAATATCCTGAAAGTCTTTGCGCTCGAGGAAGACTCGTGCGCCACAGATCGGTCTGGATCGGATAATAGCCGGCGGTTCTCGGCGACCCTGCCTCCATTCGTCCTGATAAATGCGTGGGAAAACACAACTCTTACTGGACAATTTTTTCTTTTTTGGCAAATTTGCGATGGCAGGCGTTCTCCGTTCCTGCGTCCATCGACAACCGCTTTTCTCCTTCTATTCCCATTTCTCGACATCCGCCCCTTGCCTCGTCAAGAAGAAAATGCCGCCCAAAAAAGCCGCCGCTGCCGAGAAGAAAACGCTCCTGGGGCGACCGGGCAATAACCTGAAGATTGGCATCGTAGGTTGGTTCGCTTGGATGGGGGACTTGTCATCTACTTACTGTGGCGTTCAGGTGTGCCGAATGTCGGGAAATCGTCCTTCTTTAACGCTCTCTCCAATACAAGTAGGCAACGTGTCTCGATTTGTGTGGATTTCGTCGGTATGAATCAATAGCACAGGTCTGGCATTAGCAGCAAACTATCCGTATGCAACGATTAATCCGGAGGTGTGTACTCGTCTTCTTTAAATCAACAATCGGGTCAGTGTCACTGGTGTTGGCGGTCGGCGGCTTGATCATCGTCGAGGAATCAGCTCAATAAATGGCGTGTATTTGATAAACCCTCCATACCCTTTGTAAACAATCCGCCATGCATTCTTACTCACATCTTCTCTAGGAAGCGCGTGTTCCTGTCCCAGATGAACGCTTCAATTGGCTCTACGAAACATACAAACCCGCCTCCCGAATCCCTGCCTTCCTCACCTGCATAGACATTGCTGGCCTCACAGCGGGCGCGTCCACTGGTGCTGGTCTCGGAAACGCGTTCTTGTCCCATGTCCGCGCTGTCGACGGCATCTTCCAAGTTGTTCGCGCTTTCGAAGATGCGGAAGTCACCCATGTAGAGGGCGACGTCGATCCCACCCGTGATATGAGCATCATCCAGACAGAACTGCGGCTCAAGGACATCGAGTGGGTCGAGAAGTACCTTGAACTGGCCAAGAAAAGCGGTCGCAGCTTGGGCAGCAACAGCCTGGCAGACAAGGCAAAGAAGGAAGAGATTGCGACCGTCGAGAAGGTTCTTAAGGTTCTCACCGTCGACGAGATGGACGTGCGCAAGTATGACTGGTCGAACAAGGAGGTGAGCAATCGCTACCTGCTCTGCTTATATGATGAAAAAGAGCTATACGCTCGATTAACCCAGCTCGTCGAGGAGGGAGTAACGCCCCATTATTCCTATGAGATTTTTAAAAATTTCTTCTTACCTTTCATCTTCCTGTCCTATCTATGAGCTTTGTTGACATCTGCCCTCTAGGTAAACCAATCATCTCAATCGTGTTTAAATGGTGACAAAGAGCTTGAAGCTCGATAACCCAGCTCGTCGAGGCGGGAGTAACGCCCCATTATGCCTCTGAGAACAAATCTTTATCTGACTCTCCTCTAAATTCTCTTTCATTCCATCTACTTACACTGTTTTTAGATCGACGTTGTCAACACTCTCCAACTCTTGACCGCCAAGCCTGTCACTTATCTTGTCAATCTCAGCGAGAAAGACTACGTACGGAAAAAGAACAAATGGTTACCCAAGATCAAAGCCTGGATCGACGAGAACAACCCCGGTGACCCGCTCATTCCCTTCTCTGTTGCCTTTGAAGAGCGCCTTGCCGCACTCTCAACGCCAGAAGAAAAGAAGGCGGAGGAGGAAAAGGCCGGTGCGGTCAGCGCGCTGCCCAAGATTACGCACGCCGGCTACAGCAGTCTCAATGTATGTCTTCCGGCCTTTATCTGCTCTTGCCTCGTCTCACTAGCTGCTAGCTTATACGGTACTTTACTGTCGGCCCCACTGAAGTGCGCGCGTGGACCATCCGCAAGGGCACCAAGGCACCCCAGGCCGCCGGTGTCATCCACTCTGATTTCGAGAACAAGTTTGTATGTGGGGAGATCATGACGTACGAGGACCTGAGGGAGCACGGCTCGGAAGCTGCAGTCAAGGCTGCTGGTAAGCTGAGGCAGCAGGGGAAGCCTTATGAGAGTGCGTATAATTTGACGTGTTTTCTGCAGTGACTGACTGGTTTGTTAGTGGTTGATGGTGATATTGCATACTGGAAGGCTGGTGCGTAAGGGAGTAGTACTAGAAGGAGTCCATAGCGTAGAATGGTAATGGCAGTGTATTGGTAGTGGCTGTATCTATAGGTGAGACTTAGTGGACATTGCAGGATGGACGTGGAGCGCAGCGCCGAGTTCAGCCTGTGGCCTGATTCATTCACGAGTCTCTTCACAATAAGAAAACAAATCCTGAATCGAAAATGGGTTGAAGACATGGAACATACAACGGTATTCGAATGACTACGCTGTCGAAGGTGAATCCTGCCTGCCAAGAAGGAACGACAACGTCGAGAAGGCCGCCCATGGGACAAATTCTATGCAATGGAATCATCAGCGCGATCAATCATCGTGGCGTACGGGGTAGCTTACGAGGAGTCATATGGCCGCTGAAAGCAAACTCCACATCTGCGGTGTTTGAACGATCAGTGTCTTTTCGCGAGTGCCAATTTGCTTTATTATAGACGTACAGGTCAAACCCCGCTCCGTGTGTTCATTACCAAACACGCCAAAGTCCTGCAGTTTGAAGCTTTCAGGCTCAATCGGCGTTTGGAAACCTTGCGCGCCGTTCCAGGTCATGTTTCTACCGAGAGAGGTCAGTCGATATTCGAAAGCAGGACTAAGGAGCTGACTGAATAGCGATCCGGTGCCCTCGGCGACCAAAATGAAATCCTGTCAAAAGTGCAAGTTGAGCTTCAGTTGGAGATTAGAGGTAAGCAGCAACGCCTACAGCAAGACCATGGACGATCACGGTCCTCACAGACTTTTCGATCACGTTGGGGAGAACGCTGAGAGTTGAAGCGACTGATTGGTCTCGTCCAGCGGCTCCTGTTGTTCCGTTGATATACACGGCGTTATTGGCGCAACTGTTCCACTCGATCGCAGGCGCGTGGATAGCGCGTTGGACCTAACATGGGACGTGACTTGAATCGCGTCGGTGATGAGCAGCGACTGGAACATACATCTGAGCTATAGAACCAGCGTTGTAACGGTTGCTTGGAAGCTGGGATCAAAAGAGACGTACCGGTTGAAGTATACAAATTCCTGCGTGGACCTTGGGAAGCCAAGGACACTCCCTGAGTATTTGGGTCAGGATTTAACGCGAATGGGGGAGGTGACACGACATACAGAGATTCGGGAACGTGTCGGACACCCTCAATAACAGTCAGCAAGCAAACACACTTCACGCATTAATGTACAACGTACCTATAGACATCGAACACAGGATTGAGTCTAGTCCATGGATTAGCGTACACATGGATAACAACGTCAACCCACTCACACCCCAACAGCGCGCTGAATCGGACTGTGTATCCGACAGGCAGCCGACACCGTCCCAAACGTCCCTTCCACAACACCCGCAGGGAACGGCAACTGCCCAGCAGGCGGGTACGTAACAAAATCGTCCAAGTAGTCCGTGTACCCACACGTGTCAGAGATCTCCTGCAGCTGATCCCAGAACGTCGAGTTGAAGGGGAAGAGGTTTTCATTCGCCCGAGCGAACCGCAGTGCGGGGATTTCTTGCTGCACGACGCCGTATGTGAGAGACGGGTCGGCGATCCATATGCCCTTGAGGTTCAGATCGAGCCCGGGGTGCTCGTATATCCAGTTGGCGATGTATGGGACGTCTATATAATATTGGATCGATTAGCGCTATACTACCGTGATAGAGTTGTGGCGTATCGTACAAAAGCCAGCATACTACAATGTTCGCGGTTAGACACTTAAAGCTGATGGCAAGGGAAGAAGGATAATATTTACGCTTTCTCCGGAGAGGTAAAAGTCATTGCCTTTGAGCTCCGAAAACACTTCGAGGAATTGTCCCAGGAACCCGGTGAGCTGCTCTGCGAGCTCGTCATCGTTCGTGATGTTGGGTGTACCCTGACTGAATCCGGTCTACAGTCATGATATCAGTCGACTCGAAATGCAGCAAGGTGTGATCGTACTCACGCCGACAGGCTGCTCCACCCATAGGACATTTGCCAAGTTGGTCCATGAAAACGGGTTGCTAAGAGTATGTTGAATGAGATCATAAATCTATTCGAACAACGAGTTACGGAGTCGGTTCTGCTTGTCCCCAAGACCAAGCTAGATAGACGTCAAAAACCTTACGTATGAGAGTGAGAGAAGAGTGATCTACAGATTGGACCATTTTCCTGCAGAAAGCCTTCCAGAGATGAGCATCCGGGTCCACCTACAAGACGTATACTATCAATCAAACGTTACTTCGCAAAGTATTGCCGAATTACCATTCGTCCAGAAGAGTAGATCCTTGACCGCTGAAGGGTCCGTGGTTGGAAAGAACCTACGAAGATTCAGGATCTGTCGGACGAAAGTGAGAGACTGATGTACCAGAAGAACAACTTCCGTGTCTCTTTGGGGTCTCCAGAAATCGGCAAGAGTCCTGCCCAGGAAGGCCCGGCATCAAAGTTAACTTGGAAGGAATTCAGGAAATAGTGGTAGGACGGATCGAAGGAACTACCTTCAGGAATAGTCGTCCCATCTACGAAAAACTTTCTTGCCGCAGGATTGGCGAAAGTGATCGGCGGCGAATCTTGACGTGCATGAAGCTTAGAGGTGGCATCGGGACCGAGGAAGGTTCGCAGCCTATCCAGTTGCTCCCTCTGGATCTCCATGGCGTCCTCCATACCTTGCATCGCCCCGCCAAGGGCATACGCACAAGTGATAAAAGAAACAGCTGGGAGTAATTTGAGAAGAGACAGCATCGTTATCGAGGTCTGAGGAGATGGCTATCGCGGCCTGCTTTAAATCACGTCGGAGCTTCGCGCGTATTTTTGGCCCCCCAGTCATATGCGCGTTGTCGAAGGAGCGCCGCATGGTCACTAGGCGATGTTTATAAAGCAACCAGGGCGTGTAGAGAGGTAGGTTTGGGATGCCGCCTTGGTGGTGGAAAGCCAGGAAGCCATCTAAACGACACGAGAGTAGGACTCTAAGAGTAAGAGAGTGGTTTAGGGTAGAAATGACCACTGCCCTTTCTATGTTACATACCGTATTCCGGCAGCGAGCATGCGCTGAAAACCCACGCGCGCATCGGTTCCCACAAACTGTCACTTTTACGAAGATGCCAAGGATGTTGCGAATGTTCGGTGAAGAAACTCAGTCTGCAGCCTCGAATAAAGCGTTTGAAGTGTAACCGTTTTAGCGCCCTCCAGTGCTATTCGACATCGAGGCGGTATGCCGCCGTGCTAGAACGAAGAAACTCGGTTAGACGTCCGAAGGGTCCATGGCTGAAATTTCGGGATTACGTTGCGATTGCGTGTAGCATGAGCCATGTACATCATGGATGAGAAGCAAGGCGACCTGCGACGTCTTTTGGTGATTTCCCATGTTGCCGGTCCGGCGCAGGCCGCCAATCAGACAGTGCGCTTAGCGCAGCATTCGCGTTATAATTTGGGTTGCACTGTGTCAGTCCTAGAACTGCCCTCTAGTATTCTGTCTTGTGGCACATTTGCTTGTGATTTACAATAACGAACCCCTTGTTATACGTCCAGTGTTCTCGTTGATGATCTGCAGAGCACTATAACATGTCAGTGAGTAAGAGTACGGGTAGTCATGAATTAGAGACTTGCATATCTAACGGTGAAGCATCTATCGATACCAGATTGAGTTGAGATTCTAAGGATAAAGAAAAAGATTGGACATACCTCGAACAGGCCTTCAAGTTCTGTGTTGCGTCGCAGGTAGGCAACCCACAGACTTCCCAGTTTTTGAATCGGCTCCGCATCTTTTTGACGTCGGGTTTGAAAGCCGGGTCCGTCAATATCTGATACAACCGTAACGAAACAATCCCCAAGAAGTCATTTCGGTATCGTCGAGCCCAATCGGTCAAGAGAGGCAGTAAACGTTCCCTGATGGGGGAAGGTATAACTCTATCTTTTTGCTCCTTTATGTATACTGTACACAGCGTACCCAGAAGCTGGACGGTGTTACCGGCTTCGTGGTTATAATCTGCCCAATCTTTGGATGCCGCACTAGGCCGCGAGTCTTTGCGGCGCATGGCGTCATTCCATCGTGGACTGAGATCGACCAGTCTTTCCGCCAACACCGCTGTAAGTCGTTTTCCTGGTATTGCGCAGGGCTTCGTCGACTTCAGATACTGTGTAAGATACGGTATGTGCTGCAACGCGACTAGCATGATGACATAGCCATTGATAAGACCCATGTCCGCAATCATATCGGGAGTCACGGCGCGAGGTGAGTTGTGGGGAGGAGGAACGTCGAGGGTACGTTCAATTGTGGCCGGAAGGTAAAATGCGGCAAACCGAGATAGAATAATATCTTGTTGCTCCTCAGGTTCTCGGCGCAGATCATCTAACTTGGATACAACTAAAAATGGTGGACGACATATGAGGTTATGTGCTCACGTATTTGCATAGGAGAGTGACTTTGCCTATTTCTGGTAACGAATCGCGACCATCTTTGAAGTCAGATTTTTCTATCCCTTTATGCACACATGTTGGCATTACAAGAAATTCAGAGACAAAATAAGTACACACCAAGAGCGACCGCAAAGTCCTTGGACATAGGAGAGTCCGCAAACAACATCTGAAGCCTGTGTGATGGTGGGACGAAAGAAAAGACTGCGCGTGGCACGTGAGGTGGTCAACGCTTTCGATCAGTTTCGATCGACCTGCTGCACTTGCCTTCTCCCCTTTCGTTGTGCTGTGGAAGTCATAAAAAGCGACACCTAAAGCCCAAGCACTTTCTCAAAGCTCTCGTATCGACTTTCTTCAGAGGCCATCATGAGTACGTTGTTGCCCGACCAAAACAGGGAACGATCTGTGGCGAGCACAGTCGTCAAAGACGCGCCTGTGGGCCTCGAAGGTCGCCGATTATTCAAATGTCAGTCCTCCAGATCCACATGTGTCCGTGGATCAACCCCCTCATTGGTCCCAGAAATTCTCATTAAAGTCTTTCTTCATTCCCCATCCTGATGGATATGCATTCAACCTCTCTTCCATCTGCGAAGGACCACGGGCCCTGTCCCACGTCTGTCGGCGCTGGAGATCGATCATTATCGAGTGGCCTGCACTATAGTCATCTTTTGACTCCCACAGGGCCTATTGAATACGGTTGATTACTGTTCTGCCTCGGACCCCACAGTATCGTCTCATATCGCTCTATTAGCATTGACTTTTCGGCATCTAGCAGTTCTCTCTCCATTTATCGGCCGCTTCCAAAGCAATGTTATAGACGTCGCCTTTCACTTGGACTTCCTGCTACACTCAGGTCTTAGATTAAACGGCAGTGCAATCAAATATTCTATCGAGAACTTAAAAGATTTACAGAGATGGTCGCAGACCCAGACATGGATAAATACGATCAACTTCATTGCAACGAAACCCGAAGTCAAATTAGGATGGAGGTCTGGCACACCGTTTGAGTTACTGTACAAGCAAAGGACCAGGAGTGAGGACTTACACAGCCGGGACTGAGGTCTGAGGGCCTGGGTCTGCGGTCAGAGCAGGGAACGGCGTTGTGGCACACTAGATAAGGACATGAGCGATTTATCGACTCAGAGTCACGAAAAAGCTTACTGCTTGCTCTACGTCATTCATCGTCAGTCCAGCCGGTAAATGAGGTCTGGCAACCAGCGTTGGTGGGGTTTGGATGACCTCAGAGCAATCCACCATCTTTGACTGATCTTGCCCGAGCAAGGAAAGCTTGAGCATGGCGGCCTTGAAGGCACTCTGCAACTTGGACTGATTGTCTGACAACAGCGTGTCAGGTTCGAGATAGGGCCGCAAACGATTGTACTTACTGACGAAGGATTGCCACTCGCAGGCAGTTCTGGAGTCACGGGCCAGCTACAGCTTAAGTCAAGCGGGCGAACAAGATACTGATGAAAGACTACGAACCACGGAGTCAGACAAAAGACGAATTTCTCCGGCTAGAGGTGATTCCGCCTCGCCTTGGTTTCCGCCAGTACTACAGTTTGAATGAATGCTGAACTCAAGGTGGCGCAGGCAATACTTACCCCGGGAACCTAGTTCCTCGGAGCTGCACTTCAATGAAAAATTGAGTGTCGAAAGTACTAGGCGTCGAGTCGAACGGAGTTCTAGGAAAGTCATGAGGTCCGTTTGAATTTTGAAATAATTGAGATATAGACTCACCCTGGGATCTGTAGGATGTTTTAGTGAAAGTAGTAATGGTAGCATGGAGGACACACATACCGACTCGTCAACGTGATCCGCAGCAGCAATGGAGTGGCTAATCGAAGTGAGAGTCCGAGGACGGGATATCAGAAAGGGAACCTTACGATGCGAGCAGAGCAATAACTTCGCTCGGCGAGAATCCCACTTCCCCGAACCTCGCTAGAATTGAGCTGACCGTGTCAAAAGGCTCCGGCACGAGAAGATCTGGGGATGCAGCCTTAGCATCAGGGCGACCTAGCCAAAAGTCGAGTCTTGGCGCTCCTGCGCAATTCGCGACACCGACCGCACCCGCGAGCTGAATGCTATGTGCCGCATCAACTTCAGCCGTAGCATAAACATGAGGGGGCCTTACAAGTCGCCGGCTGTGATGTTGTGCGCCTCCACGAACGGCCGTTGAATATCGACGATGTCATCTGTCAATATATTAGTTAGTGCTATCAAAATGTACTGGACTCTGAATGAACATACCGATTCCTCCATTGGCATGGAACACGGTCTCGATGTCGGAGAACGTCATGATGGAACCGTCGGCCCCTCCGCCCCTGGTAAGACGCGTTAATGAAAACGTGTAAACACTGCTTCTTCAAACAAATCCTTACCCTTTCGTCGGCGAAATACCAATCGCGTCGTGAAAAGTCAAACGAAGGGATTCGTGAACCTAAGTCAACATTAACGAGACTATGAATGTGAGATGTGGCAAATACAAACCTCTTCACCGCACTCCCCACCGTCGAACAAGTTTTCTTGGATATCGTCGATGATGGGGAAGAGGGCACAACACGCGGCATTAGTGACGGTATGCACACCATCGGCACACGCGACGCGTTTTGTGAGCGCGGCTAAATGAGACGATAGGTGAGATATGAGGACGCCCAGGTGCATGAGGTGTCGTACCCCTCGAAAGCTGAACGACAGAAGCAAGCGCGAAGAAAGCAATGGAGAGCCGTCGAAGAGCCATTGAAAGAAGTCGAGGATCTTGCTCTTACATTTCGACTTGCAGTGCCATTTATACCTCCAGAACTGTTCTGACGGCCGTGTTGAAACAAAAAACCGGCTAAGTTGTTGAACCAATGGCATGCTCCGGTTTCCGACATGCAACGAAATACAGCCCTGCCATTGGGCGACAAGAGAATGTGAGAAGACCAAGCTTTCATTCTGCTGCTGAACTGAAGGATTATGAAAACCCGGTAAAGTTGTTTAGGAAATAGAGCCGCGTCAAGGAACGAAAAGAGGTTGTGTGGGATACACTCACACGATGTGTACAGTACGGCATCACCCAAAAGACAGGGACCGTTCGGTACAACAGTCATTCAAGGAACGATTCACATACTTTGATCAGACAGGCATTCACCAGGGAACTATTTCTGTCGCGTATTGGAAGGATGATGCCATACAGGAAGGCGTGTGGCTCATGGAATACATTTTCGATAACAGATACGGGACTGTCAACGTAGAGAGTGGGAGATTTAGTATTGAATGAAACACAGAATGGAAGAGTACGTACCAATTTATGGACGGAAGGAGCGTTAGCGCCAAAACACACAAGGAACATAAAAAAATCTTTCGGATATTATCTTGACTGTTCATGTATCCGACAATAGAATGAATCAGAACTGCAGCCATAGTAAGGATGTAGCGTAAGACGGCCGAACAATAGAACCAGATTCTCCAAAAGAGTTCGAAGCTATCAATGCGTAGATGTAGAGCTCGATAGTTTCCGGGTCGCGTTTCCTTCTTTAACAGCCGCCTACAGAGCGCTGTATTTTCGCCGTTCACATTGATGAAGCCAGTTAGGATGCCCGAAGTTAGTCAACAAGATGTATGAGGTCACATCACTATGTCACGTTTACTGATTTCCTTTTTACGACCAGGTTTCCGCAAGTTTTCTTCCCACTAGTGACTACCCTACCATTTTAGTTTCATTAGTGGTCACCGGTGCGAATTTACGACTCTGGACCACCTAATCTTGCAGCAAGTTTGCCATAGCCCACGGCTTTTCACCGCGCCCTTCCCGTCATCTTCGGCGACCAAGTCAATGGAGGAGGAGGAAGGGCTCTCGAGAGTCGTTATCCCTTGGTGAGGACAAGGAAAACCGCCGAGTCATGGGCCTCTCGAGCACGGATGTAGAGCCCGAAGGTTTCTGGGTCGCTTTTGCTCCTTTACAAAGCCGCCTACAGAGAACTGTATTTTCGCCATTCACATTGATGAAGCTCGTTAGGATGCTTGTCGATGTTGGTTAACAAGGTATGAGGTCACGTCACCATGTCACGCGTACCAGTTCGGGGTTTCCCTTTTACGACCACTGACTCAGGTACAGGGAGCCAACCTTCTCTTCTTCTGCAATCTAACGAATGAGCGTTGTGTAGAATGTCACTCACTGATATCAACGCGCTTTTGGATGCCAAAGGTTACGCCTTCGATGGCAAGGATTTGTTGGGCATACAAGACTCGCTTACCAAAAGTGAAGCAGAGTTCGAGGAGGTTTCCAGGGTGAAGGAGGACCTAGAAAAGAGACTCCGGGAGACTTCCGCTCGATTCTCGTTTCTCAAGGGCGCCATTGCGGACTATAAGACAGCCCTTCGGTGCAACCCTATACGCATCCTCATCCCCGAAATCCTGTCCTACATGTTCTTGGAATATTGTGGGATTCATTCAGGACAACTCCCTTCACACCTCACCTCGGATGACCTCGCTTCTACATTTGAAGATATTTCACGTCGTCGAAACGTGTTACTATCAGTTTGCCGGCGGTGGCGCTACATAGTTTTAACTACGCCGCGCCTTTGGGCCGCTATCAATTTGAGCGGACCATACAGTAATAGCCGGAGGACTTCTTCCTATCCCTTTGATCACTCTACGTGGCTCCTTCCTCGACATGTGAGAGACCAGCACTAGCAAAGAATCGATCAAGCGATTGAGAGGGCTGGCTGTGTTCCTCTTTCCATCATGCAAAACGTTGGGGGTCACCCGTATCTAGATGCCGCGCTTCAAAGCGAGGAATTGACTGCTATGCTCCAGAGGCTTGTGGAGGTGTTACCTCGCACCCAGCATGTTTATCTGCAGTTCACACCGTTTACAGCAATAACGTTCCCTGCGTTGTCGGATCACCCTAACTGTTGGCCCCATAGTCCCATGCCGTATCTCAAAACTATCCACGTATCATCACTGTATACTGTGGCTGATACGTTCGCGTGGATATGCCATTTCCTATGCCAGCTACCGCCAAAGCAGCTGGTCGACATCGAGCTTTCAAGTAGCGGGAATGAGGGATTATTTGTGGACCATATATCGCGCATGACACACGTCAAGCGTCTTTCTTTGTCTCCGTGCTCTCTTTCCTCCGTTCAAAGTCTCAAGAGCACCCCCCTTCTCACAAAACTGTCCTTGACCTGTTATGATTTTCCGTTCGGTGGGCCTCCCCCAGTCCCCGTGTGTTTGTCGCAGTTGTCTTCCCTCACGCTTGACGGTCTTCCCACTTGTATTGAAGGGGTTGTCAGCTGGCTCGCTCTCCCCTCCCTTCAGCATATGGACCTGCGTATCGCATTAAGCCACAATCTCCAAAACTTCTCCGTTTCTCCCTTGCCAAACTTTTTTGAGCGCTCTCACTGCCGTTTACAGACGCTGAGCGTAATCAACAGCACGTCGATCACTCCCTCGGTTTTGATGGATGTATTTCGCCTTCAAGGGCAATCGCTCACCTCGATTTCGCTCGGTGAAATCGATCGCTCGGTCCTTAACTTCCTTGCTGGAGCGCCAAATCAGATGCCCCTTCCACTGCTCAGACACCTAGAGCTCAAGGTGCCTCCAAAGCAGGTTCTGGGCCTTTCTCGTTTGCTTCAACATCGATTTTCAATGGTTACACAATCGTCCCAAGTAACACATTTGGAATTCTGCCGAATAGACGTACAGGCGCGAACATCACTGTCTCCTGCTTCTATCCAAAAACACAGGAACGTGATTCAGCCGTTTAAAGATGCAGGATTGGATGTTGAAATGGTGCATTCTCACAAGGACCACTTCTAGTTCGTTGTAGGTAGTAGGTTCCAGTTTCGTCCAAAGATAAATTACATTTCTGTCAACAGAGATAACAACCTTATTGTGTACATAAGACGAGTTTATAATTACAACCGATGAAAGAACCATACTTCTCAAGCGCCACTTTAATCAACCTAATATTTAAGAAGGAGGAACTGGAGTAATGCTAGTGGCGGGGCCGGGAAGGGCGGTCAACGCCGGGAATGGCGTAAAGGCGCACTGTAATTTTAAACCGTTAGCTAGCCAGATACGAGACAGAAGAGCGCCTCTACGTACAGCAATTTCGACATCGTTCAAGCTTGTGCCGGGAGGCAAGTGTGGCCCAGCAGTGGCGGGAAGAGGAGGCGGGACGGGGATGACGTCTGAGCAGTCGACCATCTCGGCCTGGTTAGCACCAAGAAGCGAAAGCTTCAGCATCGCAGCCTTGAAGTCGTTCTGGAGCTTGGTATGGTCGTCTACACGGAGTATAATCGTCAGAGACCGCGGGATTCTCGGACACTGTCAAGACGCACTCATCAACGCCTGCCATAAACAATTGGTCGAGGAATCTGCGTAGTTTCGTCAGTTTCCCGCAAGGCGGGTCCGAAAAGATGCAAGTACCTCTGGCAAACTATCAGAAGTTGCTCGTCAGAATCAACAATTGTGTAAGGGAAATGGTAATCACGTTGCTGTCTGACTGGAGACGAATTTCTCCGGCAATACCTGACTCGACTTCACCTTGGTTGCCTCCGGTTCTATGATCACGAGCAGAGATTAGATGAATATATCTACGATCGTAGTTCGGTAACGCACCCTGGGAAAAGTATGCCGCGCATCTGAACTTCAATGAAGACCTGACTGTCGAAGATGCCAGGTGTAGAGTCGAATGGAGTTCTTACAAGTGCCGTCAGCTATGTTTCAGGAGCACTTAAGAAGGATGATACCCAGGGATCTGGATAGGAAGTGTAAATCACAACATTCATTTGGTAAGTGGAAGCTTACGGTTGGGTCGACGTGGTCCGCAGCAGCAATGGAATGCCTGACATAATTGCGGCCGTCAGACCAGAGATGACAGGCGAGAGACTGAATGATACATACGACGCCAAAAGGGCAACGACCTCAGAGGGTGTAAAGCCGCCTGCATCGTCGAACCGAGCCAAAATCTTTTGTACAGAGTCAAATGGCTCCGGGACCAGCATATCCGGAGGTACAACAGTTGCTGGAGGACGACCACCGAGAAGGAAGTTCAGCTGCGGCGCGCCAGGGCAGTTGGCGACACCAACCGCAGCGGCGAATTGCATGCTGAAGGAGACGATTAGTGCCCTAGATACATGAGTTTATAAAAAGGACATACAAATCTCCGGGACTCAGAGTAGCGTTATGCGCGTTGATGAATGGACGCTGGGCTTCAACGATTTCATCTACAACACATTGGTCAGTCGATGGTGAAACATAATGATAGCATCATACGTACCTATACCGAGATTGGCATGGAAGTTCGGTTCGATGTTAGAGAAGATGAGCATGGAACCGTCGGCACCGCCACCGAGACTAGATGTGGCGTATCAGTATCCTGAAATAACACCATCCAGATAAATTACCCAGTAGAGCGGGAAATGGTAATGGCATCGTGGAAAGAAAGCCTGAGTGATTCGTGAACTTCTTCGCCACATTCGCCGCCATCAAAGAGGTTTTGCTGGATGTCGTCGAGAACCGGGAACAACGCACAACAGGCCTCATTCTGAACGGTCTGGCCAGTTGCGCATGTAACACCGGATTTGACGGCAGCACCTACAAAACACAAGTCAGAACAAAGAGTGGCGAGAGGACGTTGAGTGAGGTACCATTGGAAAGACCAATGGTGGAGAGAATCAACAAAGCAGGGAAGACCGTGGTGAAAGCCATCGCTTTAGAAGGGGGAACTACTTCGAAGCTGAGGTCCTCCAGTACTTCTCGAGCATCTTTATAGCCAGAGGAATAGTACAAGAAGTAAAAAAAGCACCAAGTCTCATCCAATCAGCGCAACAGCAAAGAAAATTGAGCGCTGTAGTAAGTATAGTTGGCCATCGTCCACACGCGCGAGCCCAAAAAAAAACTCTGTCAGTCAGAACCAGAGGACTCGGGGAGCACCAGAGTGCTGGTAGCAGCAGAAACTCATCCAGGTACGTTCCAAATCAGTAACAGACTCTGCGATACGGGTCTTGAATGTCGGGATCGGCGTATACATAAATTAAAACGAGTCTTTTCCAAGTTTTCATTTCAATACGCGAACTTGTCCAGCATCGAACCGTATAGCGCACTCCGTAGCACGCCCAGAGAAGGTACGGATGCGAACAATTCGAGCCAAAAGGTCTAATGATAACATTAACCAAGAATAGCGTCAAGTGATACTAACAATAGTCGCGGCTTTGGACTTACTTCAATCAGGTACTCAGAAATCACGTCGCCCCACACCAGAAATGCGGAAGGATGTAGACAATGCATGAGGAAATTTTTTTATCGTAGGGAATGATTGACGAGCACGGAACGCAAGGCTACCGAGCACGGATGTGGGAAGTCACCGGATGGAGGAGCCAGTCGAGGGGTGAGAAAGGAGAACTACTACGTTTCCTTCTGCTAGCCTGCGCGGAGCCGAGGAGTATCATCCAGCCAGAGGAATTCGTTTGCCAAGTCCCAAGATGCGTTTATGGCAGCATTTTGGAGCCTTGAGGTTCGAGAACAAAGCTCCAGAACAACATCGGGGGTTGCGGCCATGAAAACCTGGGAGTCTCACCCCGAGCTAGCGGCAAGCGAGGAGAAAAACAAGCAGACAGCGTGGTATGGTTTATTTGATGGCGGTGGGAAGCTGAAGAACGTCCGCGTGCATTCCACCTGATCGGTGTCACAGGTTCATTTACCGCCTCCCGTGTAAACCGCCTCGTTCCCTCACCCGACGTCCCGCTTCCCACCAAATGCCATTTGCATACGCCACCCCAACTCACACACCCACGTCGCAACCTAATAACCCATTATCCTGGTGTAATGTAATCCATTGCTTGTGATTGGTACTGAATACTGGTACACGGGAATTGGCACAACCGAACATCGAAAACTGCAAAACACAAATAGCAGGATAAAATAAAGTATTGACGGCGATAAGGAATGTATTCCTAACGCCTTAGAGGCTCGACGGTAACATGTCCTCGGCGAGCTCAGCTTCCAGCCACTTGCGCGGGATAGTGTCCCCAGCGTTTAGCATATTAAGCACACGCTCACCCACAGCACCGGCACATTCCTCTGCTCTGCCGAAGCCGGTCAAGCATCCACTACGATAGCTCTCCTCGGTTAATCCGAGAAGAGAAGCAACGCTATCGCCTTTACCATAAACGTGTAAGACCACAGGCAAAGCGATCAGAGTCGGGATGTCAGCAGCCGCTGCCAGGAGCTGCTGAGCAGTATCATCTATCGATGCCGCAGAGGGCGCCGCGTAGACGAGATCAATAAAAGTCGGAAGAGCTTTCAATCCGTCGTAAGCTTCGTCGACAGCCTCTCGTGCAAGGCGAGTCGCTTTCTTGGATGCATCCGGACGCGGAAGCATGTTCAGCAGGTCATATAGAGCTCGGGCATCTGCAGAGATAGTCTGCACGCTTGGAGCAATGGGTGGGGACGGAGGACGCGACGAGGGCAGCTTAATCGTGAACCTTGCAGGTGAAGGTGTCAACGGAGGGCTAGCAGTCGGTGATCCTCGGCGCTTCTTAGCGGCACCCACTGGAGCGTTAAGTGGAGACGAAGGTGGGGACGGAGGCACGTAAGGGCGCGCCGTCAAAGCAACGAGACTCTTCCAAATCAAGGAAATTACGTTTGTTGCTAAGACTGTTTGCGACGCTGGTGTGGTGGTATAGCGCGCGATAGCCTTGCTATAAGCTGGCATCACTGCTTGCAGGGCGATGATAGAGGGGTGTAAATTTGGGGAAGCCTTGGCAGTCTTCCCACTTGGCACCTCGAGGGCCTCGACGAACGGCGCGAGCTCGTTCTTCATCATACCCAAGAATGGATTAACGATGCGGTTTACGAGAGACATAAGTCCCTCTCTAACTTGTTTGAGGCCATCTCCGCGTATGTCCCCATCTAAACCGAGTGCGAAATCATCAAAGGTCTCCAACAGTTCCCCAGCCAATGAAGAGATACCGATTGCATGCAGCTGGGTGGGGTTCAATGTGGGCGCCGAAGGAACTGTGGAAGGGAGAGCCAAGAGTTGAGTGGAGGAGAGAAGCGGAACTAAGAGGGAGGATAAATTGCCCAAAAGGACAGAGAGCGGGCGATGAAGCGAGCGCAGAATCGCCCGATATAGGTGCTGGTTCTCATTGGCAGCCCGCAGTTCCCTACTAAAGTTTGAACAATGGAGCCTAAGAAATGAATGAATCGGTGACTCACGAGGCGATCAAGCTGCCTAGCGCATGTCCACGGCCGCTTGGAAGAGGGCGCCGTCCGGATACCTGCTCGTGGACAGCAGGGGGACCGTTGGGTTGCGCAATGGCTTTTGAAACGGCTTCGCTCAGTTTCAGACCGAGCATCTCGAGGTATGACCCGTCCTGAACAAGAGGAGCGGGCGTGTTGTTGGTCGCCGGTGGTCCTGGTGCGGGCGACGCACGTCTAAAAGTCGTCAAAGACAACTTGTTGAGAGGCCGGGAGCGCTCCATGCCGATGCCAGAGTCTGGGCGAGACGGTGGCGCAGGGACTGGGGCTGGCGACGAAGGGCGACTGGCTGGGCGGAGGAAGGAGGGGGTTTTGATGGCGTACATTGCAGAAAGATCCGGAATGTGGTAGGACTTTTTTGTGGCGTTGTAAATGGAGTGTGTTCCGTGCAAAATCTATGTGGTCTCTATAGGTAGGAGTCGCCCAATCCGATTAAAGCAGAGTGCAATTATCCCATGGGTTGGATAGTATAAAAGTCGAGGAGGACGGAGGAGTATGCTAGACTCTGCGGGTCCTAAGGAGGACGGTCTGTGTCGACGAGGGTGAATGCAAGTGGTCCGAAGAGAATCTTGTTAATCTGTTGTGTGAAGCTGGCACAAAATGGGTCAAGCTAATTTGGCAGAGAAGCAGATTGCATACCTCAGAAAAGGACGAATCATAAGTTGTTGGCAGTTGCAATGTCGAAATTTCTTGGGCACCGAGGCGTCGAGAAGGAAGCTCCTTGAAATTTTCCTTTTTACGGGGGCTCTCCTTATATGACCGCATGGACATTTGGATTCCCACGATCAATCATGTTCCGTGCTCCCCGCTCCCCACTCGGCACTCTGCCATCGGGATGTCCGATGACTCAAAATCTGTCCAGCCTTGTTCGTTGCTGGAGTCAACGTCACGTTTGGCGACGACAACCATGACAGGCCTCACTTTCGGTTGACTCTCGTCCTACACAAAAAGGGTCAGACAATAATTATCAGATGGAAATTAAATACGTTTGTTCTGCTTCTTGTCTTCCTTGTTTCTCTCCCTTTCATCTGCACGTAATGATGATCTTTTTGAGAACCTCAGCCTGCCATTGCATTGTTCTTGTACATATGACCCGCCACATTGTGGGCTGTCACGGATCACATTCATTTCTCCTGTACATATGCTGAGCTACAATGAGCATACAATGAGGGGACCAACATGAATGAAAGACTCACAGTTCCGTCTTCCTCTTGACCGTAGTCGCTTGCTCCGTCAAGACTTCGATAGATTACCCGTACATCTGATAGCAAAACTCTCGCCTTGTGCGACGGCTCAATCCAAACGCGTACACTCGGTTGCTTGCTTACCGAGACCTACGATGGCATCTGATAGCGAAAATCGGACGCGTGATACTGAGTCGCCCAGGTGCCTCTAGCGCGAAATCTGCCGTCGCGGACAACATTGACCGTCATGCGGGCGGTCGAGTGGATCCGAAGGCGTTGATCGCAAGCCTGGGTGCAATTTGGCGCGTGGCTGCGTGTCGATGGGTCGCCTCATCATTCATGCCAGCACATACAGTGCTAGCGGCGCGGCCGGTGGGTTCAAACACCAGGCCTTAACCGAGGTAGCCGGTGGGGGATTATGTATGATGAACCCCAGAAGAAGTAAACTCGTATAAGAACGGGAACAGTTGGGGAACAGGGAGGTCAACAGCGGATAGATTGATGCAGAGCAGACGAGAGTTGAAAACTGGAGTCAAAAACGCGTCGCGTCGCATCACGTGCCATGACTGACGGTACCGCGCCGCGAGCGGAGCCAATTTGAAACCGCAAGCTCCAGCCAATAAAGAAGTCAAATGCCGACGTCGCGCTTTACCTACAGGAAGGCGGTCACAGTGCTTGAAGCTAGTCAACTATTATGTACCAAATTGGAGCTTGAAGCCATATGTTTACTAGCTGTCCAAATGTCCTTACTTTAGTAGCCAAAGACGTCGATATGTTCTCTTTCATTGTATAGTTGCAGTATATAACATCCTGCTGAGAGACAAGCCTCGGCTTCTTTTCAAGGAAGACCTCCTTCGCCGAGATCCAGAGTAGTCCCGGGTTGTGAGACTATCTACAACACATCAGCATCATCGTGTGAGAGAAACAGTTCAACAGTACACACATGGGGAGACGCGATCCGAAAGGTTGATATCTCAGTGGGCGGGTTGATATCATGAGAGTCACTGCCGGCAGTGTCAAATTTCACGGACACATCATACTGGCTGCGAAGGGATTCGCGGGTATTTAAACTGGGCAGGCCATGGAGGTCAACGGCAAGGTAAAAATGAAGTCAAATGAACACTTACACTGCCAGTACGGATGTCACATAGCAAGTGCTGATCGACAAGTAAAAGATCATGTAATAAAAGGTGCTCGGATAGACCACGGTCAACGTCAACGCCATCGCATTGCATATCCTGAATGATTATCAGATGCACAATCATGTAGCTCGAGGTTATGGTATACTTACACAGTGAGCAACCCGCTGTTAA
The DNA here is from genome assembly GCA_036872995.1 of Hymenopellis raphanipes. NCBI lineage: Eukaryota > Fungi > Basidiomycota > Agaricomycetes > Agaricales > Physalacriaceae > Hymenopellis > Hymenopellis raphanipes. The sequence goes on from JAYMDG010000011.1 coordinate 1,115,798, forward strand.
TGGTGTATATGACGAGTTGGTTGATAAGATGGTCTGTACTAAGGACAAAGCATAGTGAGGAGATGATCATTGTGAATGTTGGCGCTGCTGACCTTTTCAGACCTACTTGGCGGGATCTCATGAGGAAAACGATCATGCCCGTCGAGATCAGAAAGTCCCCCGCGACAGCACACGAAAGCGACACCTTCGATAGATACTAGTTGCCAGTTTTTGAGTGTCACAGGCAAAACAGAGGGACTCTCACGTCGATGGACGGGATATACAAGTAAAGCGGCAGGTTCGTGTGTTTGTGCTCAGCGGCCGTGTATGCTGGAAAAGACATTAAAAATCGGGTCGTTTTCATCAAAGCCAAACTCACCGAACAGGAATGCAATGGTTATCCAGGAGATAAGCGTCTGTAGAGCATAGTGTCACATCAGATGTATTCGCTATGGATATAGTCCATGCTTACAACGATTCCCGGAAGCCAAGGGTTCTTTTCGGAAACTGTGGCGTCCGAGTCAGCGAAAGTTCATTGTACCCCTGAGAGCACGTACGTATCCAAAGTCGGTAGGCGTAGAATAATTGCACTATGAAGGCAATGACTCCGGCACCAATAGTCGCGGTCTGGTGGCAAAGTCCAGGTGTCAGTCATCGTTCAGCAGGCATCAAATATATCCCTCACCATTGCAGACCAATTAACTATGAGACCCTCAAAAGAAGTGCCACCAATGAGCGCATCCCAGACGAGAGCCATGTCCATTACATTCACCAGCAAGTCAACCAGGCTGATAAACATGCTCAGCTCGTCGTCAGTATTGGATGAGTATCTTGATCACGTACGCTAATACCACAACCTGCAAACACAACCGGTCATTCGAGGAAAATTCGAATATGAAGGCTTTCATACCATGATTCGGAGGTACCAGCGGTCACGGCGCCAATATTGGTTGAAATACTGGTACGTTTGGAGGACGGTGATACCGTATAGCCTAGTCAAAATCAGGGCTACAGTCACAAATGGACTTGAAAGACACCGACACGGTTGAGATGAATGCGCCGGCAAGGACTGGGCCCATGAGAGCAGACATATTGAAACACCTGGGAGGGGTACCGCAAGCTAGAGGATGACAACAGCTCGCTTTATATAGAGTGACTGTTTCGTCATGTTCTGTGCTCCCGTAGTAGTCGTAGCGTATTTCAGCCACTGGTCTCCGAGTCCGGGAACGGGCGGTGCGTCCCAATCACCATCTCTTCTATCATCTCCATCATTAGACGGATAAGATCTTCCATGATTTACACACCTCGGAAACAAAGCGGCGTGCCACCCTCGGTATTCCTTACCAGTCAAAAATGTACCAAGTCCAGTATCATCGGCGACGAACCGCACGGTGCTTTCGTGTTGTCGCAGTGTTCGGCTCCCATAGGACTTGTGGATAAGCGCCTGAGGCAGTTCGTCGTGCGAGAGGTTGAATGAATCACATCTTCGCGGGATGACGGGACAGAGCCCAATTTTCTGCAACAAGATCAGCCATCAAAGCGTTATTTTGGTGTGTGAGGATGCGCAACGCGATACAAGCACAAGGAATGACCGACCCAGTCGTGGTATACGAGGGTGAGTGACAGAGGCGTTGGCAATGTGGTTTACTCGGCATTACTGTACTTATAATCATCGCAGCAGCAAGAAAGGGCCAAGTGAACACTAGTGATGGCAGTTGGCCGTAGGCAGTACTGATCGGCGAACTTGAAGTGCATACAAGTGCTATACTTAGCATGAAACGATGGGATCGAGGCCTTCCGTAACTTCATCTCACATATCTCGGTTCTCGAAGATGCCTCTCTTCCGTCAACTTTGAGCAAGCTACATGACCACGAGAACTATACTCGTTACTGGGGCGACTGGTCGCCAAGGGCAAGCCTTCATAAGGTCCTTGTCCAAGTCCTCCGAGGCCAACCCAGACGACTCTCAGGCTTACCATGTTCTGGCTCTTACACGGAGCGCCACAAGTCGCTCGCCCGACCCTGAACTCAAAGATGGTGGTAGGACGAACGTCACAGTCGAGCTGGTACAGGGCAATCTGGACAAGCCGGAAACGGTGCAGCCTATATTCGAATCCCACAGCATCTTTGCTGTATTCTGCGTTCTGGCGTTCCCTGGCCTGGGAGCCGATGGTGATGGCGAGGAGAAGCAAGGAAAAGTGAGTGCGCCTCCTTTTCGGAATTTCTTTCTTTGTGACACTAACTTGGACAAGATGTTGATCGACCTCGCTCTGCAATTCAGCGTCTCGCATTTCGTCTTCTCGTCATACGAACGAGGCGGTGAAAGCCAGGACAACACGCTGGTAGGAGATCGCGCTGCGAAGGTTTCCATCGAGCACCACCTTCGAGAGAAAACGCAGGGAAGTTCGATGTCTTGGACGTATGATTTAGCTCTGGAGTCGTCTGCGTACATTGTCTGAATGAGCTCCCAGGATTCTGAGACCGGGCTTCTTCATGGAGAACTACATTGGTCTCATCGGTTCGATAACAGTTGCGTCTCTACGGGCGGGATTAGCTAAGGATACGAAGATATTCATGGTGGTACGACCGAGTTCTGCCCCGTAGTTCCCCAGCTAATTGCCGGCCGTCATAAAGTGCACAGAAGACATTGGGCGGGTGGCTGCAGGTGTCATTCGAGTGAGCAGCCTGCTCTGATTTAAGGTGCACATACCTCAACATATTAGTAGGATCCTGGATCATTCAGGTCCTCTATAATCGCCATCGGTGAACACTACACCATTGGTGAACAGCAACAGGCCTATCACCGCGCCACAGGAAAGGCACTTCCTTCCGCACCCTTGCTTCTGGGGCGCGTCATCCTCAAAATGAACAAGCATGCCAAAGGATTGTGGGTGATGCTTCGTTACCGGGCAATTTTATCCCTGATACTTAAATGGCTAGAGTTCTGGACATTGAACGTGTTCATGCGCTGGAAGAAAGCGGTGCACATCCGGAATTACAGCGTGAGATGGATGATGCTAAGCGCGCGGCGGGCCAGAGCTTGACGTCTTTTGAGGGCTGGGCTACCAGTGGAGACGAAGGTCCGCAGGCAAAGAAAGTTGCTGGGTGGAATCGGCTTACACTTCCAAAACTCTTGACTGGTCGTTCATGATTGTGAATAAGTACAGTATTGGGTGCTCACTCCATTTATCAAAGACTCGCCAAGTTGTGTATCGATACCATACTGTTCCATGTTGATGATTTTGAGATGCTTGCAAGAATACCACAGCCTTATTGTTGGGAATGTCACCTGCTCTTGTAAGTGCACCTCTGGAGTCTGGATTGCCAACGGGAATCGCGAGCTAAGATCTGGTTGTGGCACATAGTTCAGATCAATAGCGACGGTAGTTCCAGCATCAATCAAGAGTTTGAGTGAACCTGTTTGCGAATTCAACAGCAATCGAACGCGACCGCGACCCGCGACGCGTTCATGTCACGTGTAGTGGACGAGCGCCCGAAAAGGAAACCCCGCTCTTGAGCTTGTACTCTCACCACCAATGTTACCACCGCGATGACTTCCACCTCGACTCTCTGATTTTCGACATTGTGGACAGCTCAATCTCCGCGGACTGTGGACACAGTCCGCCCAGCACGTCCACGTCCACGTCAAGGCAGAGGTTGCTTGTCTTACGATATTAACACCCCATACTCGAGCCCACGGAGCGTCTTTCACCGGATGAGCGCCGATAACAAAGCCCCATACGACGCGCCTCCAGCCATATTACGTTCTTCAGGCTTCTTACTCATCGCGTCATGAGTCGTCTGCGTCAGGCCTCCTCGCTGCTCGGAATTTAAACGGAAATGAAAACGGCACCACTTCTCTTTCTTCTCACATGACCGTGCTCGAATTCTGCTGGTTATCCTTGGCTCGAACCGCCATGTCTCACCTAATCTGCCGGTCCAAAAGCGTGCTTTCTCACCCTGGCTCCCTTATCAAGCGTTTATCCCACCCGAGTGCTATCTCAATCTCAACCCGCACCATGTCCGGCTCTCCAAGTTCTCCTTATGCCCATCTCTCGATTAACGCCGATCGACTAAACGCTACACTTCACGAGACGTGCGAGTTTGGGAATGCGCACCGTTTTGGACCGTAAGTGCCGATGCTTCGCCTACACGATAAGCCTAACATTGCATGTCTACTACCAACTAGTGGCCCTACGGATACCGGGATGGCACGGCTATCACTCGACGACGCTGATGCGCAGGTCAGGCGCTGGTTTGTGGCTGAGATGACGCGCCTCAAGTGCAAGGTTGTCGTGGATCAGATGGGAAACATCTTCGCGACGCGGGGCGGCAAAAACGTTTCTGGTGTGTTAGATTTGATGTTTCCTGATCACTTATGAATAGCAATATGTAGCGCCGCCCACCGCCATGGGATCGCACCTAGACACGCAACCCACGGGTGGAAGGTATGATGGTATTCTGGGCGTTATGGCTGCGGTTGAAGCCATGAGAACGCTTGATGAGCATAATATTGAGACGGAGTATCCTGTTGCCGTTGTCAACTGGACCAAGTGCGTTCTTCTCGTTCGGTCGTTAGTGTCTGCGCATTTATTTTTTGCTTCTAGTGAAGAGGGGGCCCGCTTCCCAAAGTCACTCATCGCGTCACACATTTGGGCTGGTCTCTCCCCATTGGAGAACGGATGGAATCTCCAAGATGTCGCCAATCCGAAGCTAACGATGAAGTCTGAACTTGAGAGAATAGGTTTCTTGGGTGACCTGGAGTGCAGTTATAAAATTAACCCTTTGGCTGCTCATTTCGAGTTGCACATTGGTCAGTCCGCATTCTGCCTGCATGCGATATACTCATTCGCTTGCACTTCAATAGAACAAGGTCCCATGCTCGAAGAGCAACAATTGAAGGTCGGCGTCGTACAGGGTGGACAGGCCTATAAATGGTTCACACTGGATATCGAAGGACGCGCTGCCCATACCGGGACCACCCCATTCTATGCGCGTTCTGATGCATTACTCCTTGCCGCCAGGATCATGATCGCCAACAAGGAGTTGGCCAAAAAGCACAACGGGTTAGCTTCAACGGTAGAGAGGATTTATTCCTATACATTGATGGCACTAAAATAGTCTCTTTGGGATAACAGGGTATTCTTACGCTACTGCCGGGTAGTGTGAATGTGTTTCCATCGAATGTGCGGATGACCGTGGATATTCGGCACCCTAGTGATGAGGTGTTGGATGCATTGGAGAAGGATATCAAAGCTGAGGCAGAGAGGCTTGCCAGAGACGAAAGCGAGAAGGTATGAAGAGAGTAACTCGAGCGATCTAACATTCTAATCTCGCGATCCAGGGTTGCCAGCTGAAATGGACCACAGATTTCGTATCTCCCAAAGTAACATTTACTCCTGCGTGCATCGAATCAGTTAGAGCAGCGGCTGTAGCCACTGTCGGCCAAGACGCAGTGATGGATATGTATTCTGGCGCGGGGCATGACAGGTTAATAGTTCCAATCGCTAGCGCTGTCGCATATCTCTCATCGTTTGATAGCTGCTCGACTTCTGCGGTGTGCCCGACGTCCATGATTTTTGTCCCATCAAAAGATGGCATCTCGCACAACCCAAGAGAATATACGTCGCCCACGGAATGGTAAGCGATTGCATATTTCGGGTGGGTCTGCTTATGAAGACGTTGTCCATCCATCAGTGCCACGGGAGCTCAGGTCCTTCTTCATGCCGTACTGAACTATGATGCCCAGCGCACACAGTAGAAGGTACACAGGCATTTGTGGGAACCAGTGTGCGAACGTTTTGCAATATTATCATGAGATCTCACCGGAAAGCCCGTCGACGTGTTTGCTGTAAGTATGATGATCTTCACGTCCAAGCGCAGCAGTGCAGTACTTTCCTGGGGTATGATCTCCTTTTCCCAAAGTGACAGGTGGCAACAAGTAGCTTGCTCGGGTGAAGCGGTGGAGACCCTTTTTTTCCAAATCGCCGTTTTGCGCTGCAGATCATGAGCGTTCGACGGGCATCTGGATTCTGGCAGTGCGGCTGCTTGGATGTTCTGCTACGCAGTACTGGCGCAGCTACACAGCTCGGGCTGTTTGTCCCATCGTCTTCTCATCGGACTGAGAATTACCGATGGCACGCAAGAAAGAATGCATTATGTTGATAGCTGTGCTGCAATCGAGGCCAGGGGATTTGATCTTCTCTCCACGCACAGGAGCCTCCAAGAGTGTTCTATTCTCTTGTTCCACCAACCTGCAAGGGGGGACCACCGTTTGAAACCAAACCTTTTTCTTGAGCGCCAGAGGGGGTCGATACCACACAATAAGGCACGGCCAGTAACAATCGCAACAGAGACAGTAACGCGGTTGAGGATCCTTTTCTTAATCATTGTTGGTATCAGAAATGTTTACGGACAATTGAAAGTGGTGAATTTCCATGAGAGTGTGACGCTGTATAAGCGCCTCCGACGGTGCTAGAAGCTGAGACGCTAATTTAGGCGCGACTTGGCTTGAAACAACGGAAAGCGCGCGAGACGCATACGTCGTTATATGAGAGGGCTTCGGGCGCGAAAGCGATGTTTCATGCGAATAAAGAGTCAAGACACGAAGGGAACGTCGTCGATCTCGGACTCGCCGTTGAATAGCGTAATAAGAGGAGTCCGGCCAACTCTATGACGCTCGCGGACGCGGACAGCCAAGGAAATGCACGGCGCCAATACATATCAGAATCCAAGCGGATGGATGTTTCCCCCCAGATCGGGGTTAGCGGCGGGCTCGAAACCGAAAGCCAGGACTGGTCAAGGCCTCTGGGCTGGACAAAGCGCGGTGGAGGATGTGGGGTGGCGCTGTCGGATCGCTGACATTCCGATCCTGCGCTGTGGTTCCAGGACTGTGTTCCATCACGAGGTATTGCTCTATGATAGCTAAAGTTAAAGTTACGCTCCGTCGGTTGTAGCATGACAAAGATCATCTTCTGGACAACACACACAACGCGCTATGTTTCAAACGAATTGATTGAACGGCAAAGATAATAGTAGAGTAACAATTGTTGGAAACTGGAGAGATGGTTAGATAACACGGCGCGTTCGGTCATCACGCTCACCTTGTGCCCCGTCCCGTCGAAAATCTCGCATTCACAAACCGAGTGGAGAAGACCTGCATGGTAACCGCACAATCATCGAGGTGTACATGGGGTGGGTAGGTCTCCACGGTACGGCTCCAACGTGTCAGAAGCCCTTGCTCGCGAGCCACTCCATAACGCTATCCTTGCAGCGTCCACCCTGAATAACCACATGTCTATTGCGCACTGTGCTAATTTTTGCAGAGGAATTGGGAAAGAGGGTGGTTGTCAGGTCATTAACAAGGTCCTAACAGAGACATTTTAATTCATGTAAGGAGTGAAAAATGAATGGGCGGGCCCACAGCAACATTGCCATCGACGTTTCGGATGTAAACGAGATAGCGCGAGCCGGCGTTGCGCACGTCGGAATAGACGGGCAGGGAACCACGGGAGTTTCTGGCGACGTGGTACAGCAATTGCGGTCGCAGCATCAAATCAAAACGCCTTCTGTTGCAATTCTGGTGGCCGAGAAAAAGCGAAGTGACGTGTGACGTAAAATTTGAGATGGAAAAGGGCAGTGTGCCATATTTGGAACGGTCCATATAAATTGACACCCTCCACACGCAACGGAATGTTTAAGCCCCCACGACCGCTCCTCTTCTTCCCTCCCACAATATGAACATGAACATGATGTGCTGGTCGCAGGCCCCCGCGCCTTTCTTCAACTATTCGCGTCCTGGTACGTCCTTTCATACACGCCACTCTTATCCAACTCACCTTATGTTGTACAGCCGTGACATACGTTGTATGCACCGCGCCACTCGTGGCACCAAAGCCCCTCCCCTTCCACTCACCCACATTCCTCCAATTCACCCATCTGCCTGAGCTCGATCAGGATCTCTCCCATCCGCCCTACACATACAGGGAGCCCGCCTCAAAGGCCATCCGCACCACTATCAAGAAATCCCGTGCCTTGCCCTATCCCCATCCTGCATCCAGACCAAGAAAGGCTTCCGCATAAGCTTGCGTTCGCCATTACTCCGCACCAGTTATCTTATTCATTTCGTCAGTACTCTTGTCCTTCCCATGTCCACCGTGACAGCTAACACCCTGTCTGTCGATATAGTGTGTCCTGCATCAATCACACTCATCTGTACCATATCCCATCCCATTGCATTCGTACCGTATAACTGTTCTGATTCATCACTTCCGCATCCTGCATATCAATCATCTATAGCATCAATAGTTGTCAAGTACCTTGTTCCATGGAATCGAAGCGCTTCCACGTCGTCCTCTGTCAACGAAAATAACGCGGGTGCCGAGCCTCCAAGATTATCCACACGATGTAAAGTATCCAGATTCCAGGTCCCCCGCGCGCCGAACCTGACCGAACCTTTTGACCGACTAACTTGGCACCTCTTAAACTACGATGACACCATATCGAATCAGATCCACAATCCACTGAATTCGCAGAACGAGTTCTATCCGAGACAGGGTAATTGAAACGCGGTTGCACCGAGTTTCGGGTACATGTCCCTCCTCAAAGAATATCGAACAAGACGTGCAACATGGGGAAAGCTTGTTCTGGATGTCACAATGCACCTAGAATATCATTATCAACGGCGAAAAAGCGTAAAATTATGAGCGTACCTACGACGGGTGCGACAGGCCGTCGGGTATTTCACTCCCCACAGGAACCCATAGAACATGCGAGCGGAAACGCATTTTGAGAAAAAACTCGCAGCTGATTTCCGAGCCTACGCCGTTCAATGCGGTGCTCGTAACTTGCGATTGTATTCCTAGTACACATGGGCGTGAGCATTGATCGAAATGTATATGCGATGTGAACACCCATACAAATGTTGATTCTCCTTTATGCGCAGTGTCCGTAGGCAAGGCAATATGCGTAGCATTATCGAGTGGTGCGATTCAACGGGTAGGCGGATATGAGGCATTCAGAAGAGTCCAAGAACGCCGGGAGGACCTTGGGAGCGATAGCATCAGGAACATGACACCAAATCATCGGTCTCGTACGCCTTGTCGAACCGCAGTGCGCTGCTGAATGTGTGGATCTGCTGATTGTTCAGCCCGAGATCTTCCAGTGTTCCTCCTACGGTAGCTGCGCCAGCGCCTCCACACCAGTGCTTTGACACATGTCGGCGCCGCCGGAGCGTTTCAAGGCGCTAGGTATGAATCCTTCGATTCAACGGGATTTACGCCAGCGTCGAGTCGTCATGCAACTCAAAACCGAAACGACAGAAGGGGAATGAATGCTCCGCTAAATGTGGGAGTACGTCAACATGTCCGCGAACAGAAGAACGCACTCCAACAAAATTCGATGATCAGTCAAAAAAACACGGATCTCGTACTGGGTTCCAAGCGTCGATAACGGGCACTGTGGTAAATCATCGTCGAATTCCCTATCGCATGCAGGGTGTACATCATATGGGATACACTTCCGACCTTGCAGGCACTAGACATGGTGAAATTGTCACGGCAGGCGCGTCCTGTCGAGAAGCCTCCGATGAAACGTCCGTGTTAATGGTTATTTGCACCACTAACTCAAGTTTAGCGGAAACATCACGTATAGTTGCTGGCATGAACACGCCACCGCTGTGAGAGAAGGTGAGATATAATAAGTTGGTCGATCACTTGCGAACCTCGATAGCTAGTTCGTTTCCGCCCACCGTAAGAATTATTTATGGAAGGCCAGGGGAAACTACCATGATGTTTAGTAAACCGCAAATGGTGTGAAGGGACACATACAGACCATTGAACGTGTGGATATTCAGGTAACGGAGTGCCTTGTCAGGTCACCTGGATGTGGGTCGTCTCGAGGTGTCATTCGTCATCTACAAGAGGGCGTCCGCATAAAGTCGCGTGTAGAGCTCATTCCAAATGTTCGACTTGAGCGGTCCTACGCCGGAGAACCCCTGCATCGACACGACTGGGTGGCGCATTTCCGATTACCAACATGACTGGTCAAGTGCAGACAAAAGAGGAATAGAAACAAAATGCAGAACAGACTCTCCGTACCTGTCGCGTTCCATGGTCGAATCGCGCAGGACGGAGAGACTGATATGAAAAGAACTTCAAATTCAAAGGAGAAATCCACAACATACCCGTTCCTTCGATGTCGGGTAGCCGGAGGATCTAACCAGGCGCACACAGTACAAAGAAAACAATCTGTTCAAAGGTCAGTTCAAGTACAACACAACTAGCTAACGAATGACTCACCAGTATTCGAGACGGCGAGTCGACACGAGAACTCTACACTAAGTACGTCAAAACTATGTCTAATGTAAAGTACCGACAGGTCCATTCCTACGGGCAATCTCCGTAACAATCTGAGTGTGTATTCGAATAGTTCATCTAGCCATCAAGTAAGTTTTGGTTCAAGTTCACAACAAAAGTAACACTCACAAGTTCTATACCGGAAGGGAGTTGCGAGCAACGTGAGCACGACGGGCTCCCGCGACTGCACCGTAGACGAGTCTAGTCCCACATTGGTCTTGTCACGCAGTCGAGACTATGAGTTCGACTGGAATTTGTGAAGTCGAGGTCTCGTTAGTGCAGACCTATTTAAACTAATCGAGTCGTGTCAGCAATTGAGCGAAAACAAAGGACGCGGGACAACGTACCAGAGTCAACGGTTCACGAAGACTGATTCGAGTCCTCTATATCCCAGAGCGACGACGGCATGAGCCCAGTATGGCTCCGAGAGTGAGATCAGAAATATCTAAGAGGATCTTGAGTCACTGGTCAATACTTATCACGGGAAACATACCGTTCGCGGGAGTATCAGAAGGCAGCAGCGGCCTTCGCCGCTGTGCTCGCGTTGCTCGCGACTGCCTTCTCGAGGCGACTACTCAATGTAATGGTCAGTCAGCCAAGCGCCAGATCAACGACGGACAAGACTCACTTGAGTTCACAGCGAGGTCCGTCCTCGGTCAAACTAAACATCAATGAGTCTCCAGAAGCTGGTTGAAGCGAACAACGTACCATGATGCCAGTGTTAAACCGAGTTCCAAGCGTGTCTGTGCATGAACGTCGTTGATAATATCTTCGACGAGTGTTAGTTGACACGACTTTATGGTGAACTTGAAATACGTACCGGTAGTCAACATAATGCATAACGGATTGAAGGGCACAGGTGTGTACAGTCGGCATGTAGCCGAACTGTAGTTCACCGGCATGAAGCCGAGTGAATTGTGCTCTCCGAAAAGTATCGAATCGAAGGCTGTCTTGGTGTAGCGCGCGCCCGTCTCCTGAGGGCGCAGTGTTATAAACTCCGTCTAGTCGTCCAGTAAGTATCGGTTCAAGTCGACAAGAAAACTGACACTCACAAGTCCTCGAAAACCGTTGTTGGGCATCCTGAGAAGGAAATGCCGAGTCTGAAGAATGCAAGCATCACGGCGCCCATCGCTGGAAGGGTGTCGTATCTGCAGCCGAATAGTAGTCAGTAACACGAGTAGTTCAAAGAGATTAAACTAGACATACCTACCACCGTCAAGTCAGTCTTGGAGACTGTTGTTATCGTCGCAACAAATTTACCGTGCCCGCCGGACATGCACACACGCGCTATTGTGCTCCACATCGATGCACTCTGCTTCGAGAACACCTTGTTGAAGGCTGGAAACACATTTAAATGGGAAAGGCAGATAATGGGCACATATTCGCCTCGCGTAGATGGCAGCAAGCATGCCTGATACCCGAGAGAACCGTGAGCCCGACAACGCGCCTGCAAACAGGCGTTCTCGTCGACGGGGAAGAGGCGGAGGGTGGACACTCCTAAGGGTAAGCCAGCCAGATAGCTGGGTAGAGTTGATGGTGAAGCCTGCGGGAAACAGAACATTTGAATCAAACTGTCCGAGTCGAGGGAACTGTGTGCTCACAGTGAAGTAGATTGTAGACGCAATTATCTCGGTGGGTGAACCGCCGAGCATCACCTAAGATGTCGGCCCATTTCTTGAGGGACTAGTGAATCGTATATGTCCGACTAGTAAGATCGAGTCAGTATATATAGCGAACCGCGTACCAAGGAAGAGTCAAGCCGAATCGAAACGAATCTACGCATTAACGAGTGAGTTAAGACCCAAGTAGACAGCGGGTCAACTTACTATGTAGTTGAGTTTCATCCAAGTCAGTCTTGTCAATTAGACCTGCAACGAACGGTTAGCTGACAAGGCGATACATACACTCAAATTGGACAACGCACTGCGTGAGGGACATATCGGTGTTCAGCCGGCTCGTAGCCCAACTGTACTTCACAAGCACGAAGCCAAATGAATAATCCAACAAGGAGACGGCGGACCCGACCGAAGACCGTCTTGGGTGGTTGCGTATCTTGAGGGTAGTCGTGTAACAAAGTCCTTCTTCGTATTGCGAGTAACGTTGGTCCTTGACGAAGAGCATTGTCAGTCAATCTGTGCAGAAACCGGACTGTTTAGCTTACCTTGTTTCAAGAGCCGAGACAGAGCAACGTTGACACTCGTCAATATTCAAAAGTCGCGAATTGTCAAGGCTACACAGAAGACAAACAGTCAGCGGACAAACGCGGTGTCGGGACAAGCTAACACACCTTTGGACCCGGTGTGCTCCATCGTTGTAGTTCCAATTGAATCCTGGGGGCCAAGGTAGGGAGTCGGCGCAAGAGGCCAGCGCACTACGGACAGGTATTTAATTAGTACGGATGAAGATAGAATGTCAAGCTAGGCGTACCAAGAATACACGGCCGTCGTGGCATTCGTGAGGACGGATTAGTACGGCCGTGTTCAGGTTGGCCAGCGTCGGCGTCGAGTCCAGAGAGAGCGTAAGGCCATGCTCAACGTGGGAGTGACACTAGGGCGGTGGTCTGGAGGATGAGGACAAATCTGGGAAACGATGAGCACAAGAAATATGTGGAAAGGCGGAATCAAACGTACCGAGCAGCCAATCTATCTGCTGCGACAATAGCGCCGTCGATTCCGCCTTATTGGTCACTGTGGAGGCGCCAGACCGACAAGAAACTCTGCGGGGAAAACTGGTTAGCGAGCCCGGCGACCGAGGAGAACGTTGAAGACCTACCAAAAGCGTTGAACGTCGCGAGAAACGACGTTGAGAAGGCGGAAATCTGAGCACAAGAGTGAAGTCAACAAAGTGAGATGGTGGTGGGAAGAAAGAAGCCCACCCGTGACTTTAAGCGCCGGGTCACGCTTTGAGACGCGTCGGGAAAGTGATGGCGAGGACGTCGTCGACGACGACTAGAGTATCTATAGAACAATGGAGAAGTGTGTAGAGTGATGAGAGGAGTGAGCAGAAGAAATGTGAGAGAAGTAGAGAAGAGGAAAGAAAGGAAGTGGGTGATGATAGTTTTGGTGGAATCCTGTCGCCTTTTATTGCGTTTGGGCAGGCGGATGTTCCAGGCAAAATGTAAAAGAAATCCAGTAATCGGGCGCCGTGATCGTGGAACATTGGTTGACGCACGAAGTTCGGAACTTGTTGGCGTATTATTCGAACGCCACGGGAACCCGTTTCCATCGTCCTACGCGAATTAGTCGCCCTGACCGCGTAACAGCGGCTTAAATATCTCACCTTACATCATCACCTTTGAGCCACGAAAGTTGCTGAACCCACGTCAACGGAACAAACCAAAACCAGCAAGAGTTGTATCCACTCATGAATACAGTACACCAAGTATTGCATTGTACTCATCCAAATCTTCCAGCATCCAAACGAATGGAACAGTTTCAAGGAGCCAACCCTGACTTCTGATGGGGAGTCAGGATGAGCCGTTTGAAAACGGAGAACTTGCAAAACTTACTGATCCCAATTTCGAGACGGAGATGCGCACCGCTTCGCGTTGCGCTCTCCTCCGTTCTGGGCACGGATATTGGTCGCCGTTGGTGTTCTGATCAATTACCACAGGGTCAGAACAAAACTGAAGCGATTGAACAACGGAAAAGGTACGAACCGTATTCGTGCCACATTCAATTTGGGTTTATTGGCGGCAAATTATGAATGACGGCCAGAACTACACCTGGAATTAGTCTAGACACAGTAGATACAAGGGCCTCCGCCGCCAGATCGGGACAGTTTGGACGGGAAACGCGAATTCTCCAAAAGTGTCGGAGGGACGGACGAGGAGCACTACGTCGTGCGTCATTTCCCCGGATCCAGGAGGGTCAAGATAAGATTGTCGAGGCCCCGGACACGTCACAGGGGCCAGGAAATCCTCGTGCTATCGATTTGCAGGGTCCTGAACGCCTCGCTGAGCACTTGACGCGACAAGTCCAGGTAAAAGCGCGTCCAGTTCTCCAAGCACCGTCGGAATCCGCATTACGTAAGGTGCAAAGCAATATCCAAGTAAATTCAGGTCCAGGAGAGTCGCCAGAGAGTGGGAGAGCAAGGGGGTGCGTTGGTGTAAGTAGCGCGAGATCGGGATGGTCGTGGTACGTGGTCAAGTTTAGCCGATCACTTGGCGTTACCTGGCCTTGATCGTACCCTTCAAAGACAATGTTTTGACGCCAATTCCGGGCACGTAGGACGATTAGAACGACAACCCAGATGCGTATACCCGCTGGATGAGCGGAGGAAATATTCCGTGTTGAACACGGGATATCGTCCTGGTGACTACACGGATATCATCCCCAGGGTTCTAACCATCGATCGTGTGGGTCTCCTGGCTCCCCTGGAAGGAAGTTTTTCAGAAGTTCATGTTGGAGGTTTCGGCAGTATTCAGTTCGTCCGTAATGTCGACAAGTGGTATATCGGTAAGTCCGTCTATTTCTCCGCATCTGGGTGTTTACCATGTTCATGTAGGGTATGCTACTGTACTTTGGGTAGTAAGTTGGGGGTGTATAGCCTACTCTACGAGGTGTCATCTATTTTGTACACAAGCCAAAGTAACACTTTTGAAGGTTACACGAAGTGCTTTTGTTCACTTGGCTTCATTTTTCCCAACAAGGTAGTTTAGACAAACAGCATTCATTTCTAGTACAATCTACGGGCGAAGCGCTCTAACGACGGTCATATCTACGCTAAATCTATAACAAAAAGCGGTCTGCCAACTAGCGCGCGGCGGCCTGAACGCCAAACTCCATATCACCCGCTCCAACAGTAAAACTCAACCAAGAAACAGGGAGACGACGCGGCGAATTCATCGCCGAATATTCAATCTACGGACGAATTACTCCCGCGAAACGATCGGGAAAAGAAAGAACTACGTACCTTGTGCCCCATATTGCCGTGTCGCCAATCCCGAATGCACAGTCTCGTACGGGCGTAACCACACAGTCGTTGTGGGTGAGAACACTTCCTCCAGGCTACATCAACCGCGCTATATCATATTCAAGCCGGGCTCGAGGTCAAAGTTCATCCATGTAAGTGTGGCGTCGAATTCCGTAAAGTCGTCAGGTATTGGTAGCAGTCAGGAGCTCGCAACGCGAGCGCAGCGGCGAAGAGCCGCTGCTGACTGCGGTCGCCATGCCCATCCTGCTTGAAGTTATTAGCCCAGGAACACAGGGATACAGAAGCAAACGTACCCAGTCGAGTTCTCCGTGATGTCAAATTCAAAGATAAAGCCGAGTGCTCTCAGATCCAGATCGGCATAATTCGGTCTCAATTAAGAGGCATTGATGCAGGCCTGGAGTGGGGTGGAAGGTCCGTCTCCAATCGCAGATGTTGAAAGCGGTTTTGAGGAATTTGGCCGAGTACTGAGGCAGCGCGACGACTGGGAGGATAATACTTTGGCGTCAGGAGCGAAACAATGAACGAAAAACAAGACTTACTGCTCGTGGGTCGCAGAGATCCGGATCTAGTGTCAAAGCTGTTGGAATCAAGAACACGAATTAACTCGAAAACGTACCAGATAAAACGCCACTCCGGCGAGGAGACTGTTGCATCTCGGCGCTCGAAATACCGATATCCAAAACTCCAACAGCTTGATCCTAAAGTCGGCGCCAACATGACGATAACGGAGGCCGCGAAGCGGCCGACTCGTTTCCTAGGGCACTGTCAGACCCTGAGAGATCGTCAAAGTCTCCAGGAAGAGAAGTGAGACGGCGATATAGTCGCCGTCATTAAAACCTACGAATCTGTTAGCTCCGGGAAGAGATCAAGCAAATTTGGAGACCCGAACCTTGTTGTAGACGATCCTGGCACTGCGGTTGAAGACGTCCGTAGCGACTACCCCTGTTGCATTACTGATCGTTGTCCGAGAGCCCGTAGTCCCCAACGCATCGGCGTCCAAGTCTTCAAGACAAAGTCCAAGTGTGGCGTTATTTTCGTCCAAGCCCGTTATATCGCGGCAGTGAGAAGCGAGCAGCGCGAGCGCAGCGGCGGAAGCGCCGCTGCTCACTGCCGGTGTAGCATCCCTGTACTCGTTAGTAGCGAGGATTTCAGGGATGAGAAGGAAACTCACCTGATTCAAGTTTGCCGTTCGTATGTCCAAATTGGACAATACGTCCGAAAGTCGCAAGATCCAGATCTCCATCAACGGCGTCGTTTACCCGAAGGCTGGGCTGGCGGCCTTGATCCCATGGGTCGAGTAATTAACGAGCGAGCCGAATGAGGCGGAAGTCCTGGCGGCTGCGAAGTGACCCACCGGACTTCTGGAGCGCAGTCTGGTTCAAGAGAGATCGAATTTGAATTGCACACGTACCCAATTCGATCCGAAGGTGATCTAAATACTTTTGAAATCAAGGTCAGGAATACTCGTGAAAATGAACATGGTATACTCACTTTTTCCCCAGAAAAAAAGCCCGGCCGGCGAGGCCACCACACGCCGTAGAGGTCGAAGAATCCGTGTCCAAAAAGCAGAAATGTTCAAGCAGGGCGATGCGAAATGTGGCGTCGTCTACAGAGGCGGCGCAGCCGCCTCCTCCGTTCTAGAGTAATTCCAGTCCAAGGAGAAAAGAATAGCCGAGTTACGCGAGATCTGTGATTAAATTGAGATCAATCTGCGCAATTTGATGAAAAGTAGGAAGAAATACGCACTTCCTGCAAACCAAAGTTGGCCAGAAAAAAAGCCGGTCCGGCGAGGACAACACATGCCGTTGCCCTTCAATATCTCGGTTCCAGGATGCCGATGGATGATTTCACACGCGATTGTAAACCGGGGGGCAGCACAATCATCGCGAACGTCGTGATGCTATTTGAAGAGAATCAACTTCAATATCCAGGCAGCGAGGGGATCAATGACTCACCATAGGAGCTTTCAAATAGCGATAATCTGCTTCAAACCGCGTCAAAAGTGACCCCAAAATCGAAGGAAATAACACACTTTTCCCCCAAGTCAAAAGCCTGCCCGGCGAGGGCACCTACGGCTCCCGAATCTCGTTGAATCGTTCCTCCACAATTCCAAAAGTCGTAAGTTGAAGCATCTCCGAAGATTGAGGCACAGCTCCGTTGTAGAACGCGTCAATTTCAAACTTGACGCTGGAGACGATGATGGCAGGAGGAGAACGTTGATCGGCTACTTTTGGACTTGGACGTGATCGACTTGCTTTCTCCCATCACTTTCATGTAGAATCTCGATCCTTCCTTGCGTGTCGCGCTCATCACCATGGTTACGGTCCCTTTCAGTGAATAAGCTGTAAATCTGTAGACGAACAAGACGCGTACCTAGACCCAAAAACCCTCTGCAAAATCTAAACCCGGATCTGGGCGAGTTGAGCGAGGCAGAAGATGAACACGACGACGACAACACATCTTTGCTGTTGTTGTGACATCCTCTTGTGTCCCCTCTTGTGTCTCCCATCCTACTCCCCGACTCCCCAAAATGTGAGCTCGGATCTGGACGAGCTGAACTGCTGGAAGCTATTATCTCTGGACCGTCAGTGCTCTGGCAGTCTGGATACGACGTGAACTCACTTTTCTTCGTGGCACCCCTCCAACCTTCCACAAATTCTGAAGTCGGATCTCGGCGAATTGAGCTGACAACTGGGCTGTCAGTGTTGTGGCTGGCCGGTTCGAAGTGGTTGCTCACCGACCTTGTGCGAGTCTGAAACCGGTTCTGAAGGACTTGAGCGGGTGTCTTTTTGCCAGACTGACTGTTTGAAGCTGCGAGAACGAGAACGGCGGGAAGCCGGCAACGAATCGATTCCTGGCCAATCTTTCGAGGTGTCTTTTCAGTATGTCAAGGACGCGGTGAATCGTACCGTTTGTTATCAAGTTGTGAATAGTCGGGAGAGGGTGAAAGGTAAGTGTGCCGTTTCGTTGCTCGAGTCGTTCTTGACAATGACGGCGTGGTAGCGGGGTAAATAACAGTTGACGGCAATTCCGTTCCATGTACATACGATACCAAACACGGCAATATTTCGCGTTTCCAGGGCTCAAACCGCGCTTCTTCAGACCCTGAACGATCTACCGCACATCGATTTCATCTCACAGGTTGTGCTCAATGACAATGTCCATTCATTCTTTGTAGTGGGGTTGATTTTCCGAACCGAATGATGCCCAGAAGTACGGGGTTGAACTACGAGCACAGTAAACTACATGGCTCATCCAAGAATAGCAAGGTACGTGTCGGTGGTGCCCAGACTCGTCCCTTGGCTTCGGAATATTGCAAGTGACGGAGGTCAGGTTTTTCTTGAGCTTGTACTTGAGGATTGAGGAAGCGCTTTCAGACGTTGTTTATATGGATAGAAAGCGACGAATTAAGGCTTTCGAATGGTACTACGGATAAGTGAAATGGACGAAAGAAGTGTGGCGCATTTCGGGGTGCCAAGTCCGCACTCCAAGTTCACGTCAGCAATAAAATGTATCATCCGATTCGGCATCGGACGCCGTGGGGCGAATGTTTGTTTGTACAAACAGTTCAGAGGGTATATATACCGTCCCAGCAGTGCCAGAGACCCCATCTCCTTCTCTCTTCTCTACTTTTCTCATCTGATTCCAGCGTCAACATTAGGGTAAGTCGTAGGCCGTCACTAGTTTGAAGGGCTACTTGTGGTTGACTTTGGCAGGTTGCGGGTTCGATTCCTGCTGATTGCACTTGTAAATGGCACCCGTGTTCAGAAACCCATGTATTCACCCCGGCTCTACGAGAAATGGCCGGTCGCCTGGTACATGGGTGAAAGAGACGGGTGTTAGACGTTTCCACATGGTGGTGCGCCGTCGTCAGACGTTCTTATAAAGACCTCCTCTTGAGGCCATTCGGTCTAATCAACCGATGCGAGCCAAAAGAATCCCCAGGCCAGCGGGTTGGCCTGGGGATTCTTTTCGGTTTTTTGGGGCCCGTCAGGCCGGACCCATCACGTCCGTACGTTGCATGATTTTGTGGACTTGGCTTCACAAAATAATGCCATTTTTCTCACGGGGTCTTTACAAAGTTTGTTACAGCTTCCAATTTTTGTTCGTAGAGTACCCCAGCAATGTATTTTACGATTAGAATGCAATTTATTAAGCCATACATGTTGTCGTTGAAGAGATATTTAATCGCGAGTGCACAGACTCGAACTCGCGCCACTTGGGCGTTGAGTCCGAAAAGGGAAGGACGCCATCGATAACAGTTCACAGCCACCTACCCACGCTTTTTCCTTCCCACCTCGACGACGGCAGACGTGAATCCAGCCTCAGGACAAAGCAGACACGACGATTGCACGCTCAGGACACCACTCGGACGACGAGAAGACATGAATCCACGCTCAGGACACCACTCGCAGACACGGATCCACCCTCAGGACACCACCCAGCACGCAGGAGCAGCCACAGTCAGACGGCGTTGGAGGAGACAGCGATGTTGAAGGAAGACGCAGGCGTAGAGACGCGGAACGTCTAGGTGTGTGTGCAGCAGTATAGATGCTTGGGCTGTTCTCATGAGGGCGATCGCGTAGGAGCAGTTTATGGCGTCGTGCGCGTTTGGAACGGTCCATATAAATTGACACCCTCCACACGCAACGGAATGTTTAAGCCCCCACGACCGCTCCTCCCACAATATGAACATGAACATGATGTGCTCCGCGCCTTTCTTCAACTATTCGCGTCCTGGTACGTCCTTTCATACACGCCACTCTTATCCAACTCACCATATGTTATACAGCCGTGACATACGTTGTATGCACCGCGCCACTCGTGGCACCAAAGCCCCTCCCCTTCCACTCACCCACATTCCTCCAATTCACCCATCTGCCTGAGCTCGATCAGGATCTCTCCCATCCGCCCTACACATACAGGGAGCCCGCCTCAAAGGCCATCCGCACCACTATCAAGAAATCCCGTGCCTTGCCCTATCCCCATCCTGCATCCAGACCAAGAAAGGCTTCCGCATAAGCTTGCGTTCGCCATTACTCCGCACCAGTTATCTTATTCATTTCGTCAGTACTCTTGTCCTTCCCATGTCCACCGTGACAGCTAACACCCTGTCTGTCGATATAGTGTGTCCAACGCGGGACATTCCATTATTGCATCAATCACACTCATCTGTACCATATCCCATCCCATTGCATTCGTACCGTATAACTGTTCTGATTCATCACTTCCGCATCCTGCATATCAATCATCTATAGCATCAATAGTTGTCACGTACCTTGTTCCATGGAATCGAAGCGCTTCCACGTCGTCCTCTGTCAACGAAAATAACGCGGGTGCCGAGCCTCCAAGATTATCCACGATGGAAAGTATCCAGATTTCAGGACCCCCGCGCGCCGAACCTGACCGAACCTTTTGACCGACTAGCCTCCATGACTTGGCACCTCTTAAACTACGATGACACCATATCGAATCAGATCCACAAGCCACTGAATTCGCAGAACGAGTTCTATCCGAGACAGGGTAATTGAAACGCGGTTGCACCGAGTTTCGGGTACATGTCCCTCCTCAAAGAATATCGTGCAACATGGGGAAAGCTTGTTCTGGATGTCACAATACTCGCACTGTCACCTAGAATATCATTATCAACGGCGAAAAAGCGTAAAATTACGAGCGTACCTACGACGGGTGCGACAGGCCGTCGGATATTTCACTCCCCACAGGAACCCATAGAACATGCGAGCGGAAACGCATTTTCAGAAAAAACTCGCAGCTGATTTCCGAGCCTACGCCGTTCAATGCGGTGCTCGTAACTTGGGATTGTATTCCTAGTACACATGGGCGTGAGCATTGATCGAAATGTATATGCGATGTGAACACCCATACAAATGTTGATTCTCCTTTATGCGCAGTGTTGCGTAGCTTGTAGGCAAGGCGATATGCGTGGATAGCATCGAGTGGTGCGATTCAGCGGGTAGGCGGATATGAGGCATTCAGCACAGTCCAAGAACGCCGGGAGGACCTTGGGAGCGATAGCATCAGGAACATGACACCAAATCATCGGTCTCGTACGCCTTGTCGAACCGCAGTGTGCTGCTGAATGTGGTGGATCTGCTGATTGTTCAGCCCGAGATCTTCCAGTGTTCCTCCTACGGTAGCTGCGCCAGCGCCTCGGCACACCACTCCACCTCCAGTGCTTTGACACATGTCGGCGCCGCCGGAGCGTTTCAAGGCGCTAGGTATGAATCCTTCGATTCAACGGGATTTACGCCAGCGTCGAGTCGTCATCTAACTCAAAACCGAAACGACAGAAGGGGAATGAATGCTCCGCTGAATGTGGGAGTACGTCAATGAATGCACTCCAACAAAATTCGATGATCAGTCAAAAAAACACGGATCTCGTACTGGGTTCCAAGCGTCGATAACGGGAGCTGTGGTAAATCATCGTCGAATTCCCTATCGCATGCAGGGTGTACATCATATGGGATACACTTCCGACCTTGCAGGCACTAGACATGGTGAATATGTCACGGCAGCGCGTCCTGTCGAGAAGCCTCCGGTGAAACGGTGATTCGCACCACTAACTCAAGTTTAGCGGAAACATCACGTATAGTTGCTGGCATGAACACGCCACCGCTGTGAGAGAAGGTGAGATATAATAAGTTGGCCGATCACTTGCGAACCTCGATAGCTAGTTCGTGTCCGCCAACTGTAAGAATTATTTATGGAAGACCAGGGGAACTACAATGATGTTCAGTAAACCGCAAATGGAGTGAAGGGACGCATACAGACCATTGAACGTGTGGATATTCAGGTAACGGAGTGCCTTGAGTACGGTCACCTGGATGTGGGTCGTCGTTCCGTCAAGGCCCGCAGTCCAATACACAGGAATAAGAGCGTTCTGGTGACCACCGGAGTACATCCTTTCCTCGGAATCGGAGGCAGAATCCTCCTAGGCAACCAGTGAATTGTAGCAGACTAGAAACACGGTGACAAGTGGTCGATCGCATCGCACGAGAAGGCAGGACGCGGGTGGCGTTGCTCGTTGCACCGGAGGATTCTCAGTCTAATGCCAATTTAAGTGATATGAAGCGAGAATAGTCGAAACTAACAAATACGTCAAATTTCATCCTATAAGTTGACTGTAGAAGCACAAACGAATGAGAGCAGTTCAATTGCGAACGTCATGAACAGAAGCATTATCCATGTTCTTTATTGAAACCTGTAACAAGTTAAATTCAGTAAAAACTGGGATCCGGAAGAGATGGCGCCGAACACAAAAACTAACCTAGAACATCGGAGGTTTTTCAACGCATATAGACGACATTTCGGCTTTCTCGTGCTACGACAAGGCTAGGCTGGGTGCGTTCAGATTGACAGGTGGGTCATCGTCTGCAGCGGGTCTCTCGAGACCGCTTGGCAAATCGTCCGCGTGCGTGGGATGCAAATAGACTGATGCACATCGATTTCGGCGTGTCATTCGTCATCTACAAGAGGGCGTCCGCATAAAGTCCGCGTGGAGTTCATTCCAAATGCCTGAAGATTGCACGCGACTGCGCAGAACGATGTATGATAATAACATCGGAATGGGGTTGGGAAATCAGAACAATATGAGTCGCGGCGTGAGTAGGAGCGGTTTCGCAGAAAGCGCGGCCGCATCATGCGAAGTTTGACAGTGACGGAACCAGAGTTGACAGTTATCTGCCAAAGCGTCAGCTATCAATAGATGCCGTATAGAGCTGCACGAACCATTTGAGAGGAAAACATTCACACCTTGGTGATAGCGCTGCTTTGGAATTGACTAGCGATAGGACTGTCGTCCAGATCGGAGTCCCATTCATTTCGGTTGGGTTCTTGGCTTGCATGACGGGCGTTTGTGCGCTAAGTTCTCTGCGAAATGGCTATTGCAGCAGTGTTTTCCCAAAGTTATTCCTAACGAGTTGAGAGTGAGAGGGAAAGCGCGGTCGGAAGCGAATTCCCGAGTCACAAACACGTGGAGTGATTATCACATCAGTCACAAAGTCACGTCCGACTTCAACATTTCTCTGCGCTTCCACCACTGGCCACTGACTGGCCTTTGCATACTTGGCGCGACGCATTATCTCTTCAATTGAACGCTATATACCGTTGAATTTCCCAAATCTACGCGTCTACAATGAGTACCCATGAACTGTGGATGTGTGCTCCCGAAGCGATGGTGAATGGGCCACAGTGCATAAGTTTTGAGGTACGCCACAATTCATTTTGCCTTTTATCGATTTTTAATCGAATTTCGCTTCTCTTTCCCCCATAATTCGCTCTTAAAGGAACTTCGTGTTTCCGATTACCTGAAAGCATATACAGCTACAGGTCGCCCGCCGGTCGCACCGCCAGCTCTCCCCGCCAAGGCCGCAGCTCGTGCTGCTCTGAATCTCCCTCCCTTGTTTGAACCGACTTCTCGCGTCAAGGAGGATGACGACGAGGATTTACAGATCTATGAGCCTACCAGAAATGGGGAGGAAGTCTTCCACTCTATTACGGCAAATGATAAGTGGAAGCAATGGTCTTTCGAGGTCAGTCCGCCCATGTATTGTCAAGTGGATTTATGCATTGGGCGAGTGTAGGAATTGCGCCTCAATGCATACGTTAAAGGCGTCAAGACACTACCGCCAGGTTACGTCAATCCTACTGCAGTAACCGGCGTGATAGTGCCTCCTCCAATCAAGGTTGGACTAGGACCTATTCTAGGACTTTCCACGGGAGGAGAGCAGTTGCAGAGTATATCGAGCCAGGCGGACAAACAGGATCACAGTCTTGAGGTAAACGTTATTAACATTGATCGGAATCTGATTCTAAATGGATTGTAGGAACATCGTGTAGCATACCTCTTCGCTCAAAGAGACCTTACTTCAGCAGAAATAACAGCGATGCAAGCTAATAATCCTATGGTCGCACCACGACCGCCTGTCGCAGCACCTGCTCCCCCGAGCTTGGGCTTATTTAGCTCCCCCGGAGCTTCATCCTCGACCTCGCCTTGGACTCCTCGGCCAGCAGCCTTTCGACCTTTCTAATCTCACCGCTTTTCTTCTTGGATATTATACCAACGTCGTCCATATTCAAACATTACTACTGTACATTCTTCTCTCCTATTCTGCTCACATCCGGAAGTCTATTCGTCCCAAAATGAACTCCTTCATCAGCGACACATCCTCTTCCTCCGGCTCGGATGTATCTTCGTCGTCATCGAATTCCCGCGGGGGGAATAAGGTGTCCAGCGCTAGAGGTTCTTCCTCGCGCATGGGCCCACCTACAGGATATCGGGATGGTATGGCGGCTTCGTCGTGGAAGCCAAAGGACAGCATGTTGGTGTCATTCGATATTGACACGTCGGGGGTAAACATGTTGTGACCTTTCCGTCGTGGAGGAGATGACGGTCGTAATGGAGAGAGCTCGTCCATTTCCTCCAGCGATTCTTCCTCCGTCTCCATATCATCCAACGATCCCACTGTGTTTCTCCTCAACTTGCCGTCCCTATTCCGCCCAGCGAACAGTGAACGCATTCTGGACACCCGCGGAATCGAATCCGAGAGCGACCTGGTGTGTGATGTGGGCTGAGAATTGGACGTCGACGCGCTCGTTGCCGATCTGGAGAGAAAACTGGAGGATGAGGTCTTGGGCGAGTGACGAAGGCTCAGCGACAGTGTGCGCTTAAAGTGTTGAGTGAGCGCGGGTAATGAGTTCGAGCGAGATGGGAGGAAGGACCGGAGTTTCTGGATGTCCTTGGAGGCTTTCGACGATACAACTGCGGAGCGAGACGATGATTGTTTTTCCATAGCTGGTGCTGTGATGTGCATGAAGAAGGCAGGTGTATGCATTGTCGATGTGATATCACTTCGAGACCTTGGCTGGTTTAAATGCCTTTAGGAGAGGGGCTCTCGACCTACTTTGGCCTTATGCTTCCGTTCGTAGAGGGGTAGTAAGAATTGTCTGTCACCGCTTCTTATGTGCGGTGGTTCAGCTTCCCTTGTTGATAATCCTCCGTGTCCGCGACGCGTGGAGGCTTGCGCTTAGCACTTTTTGGGGAATGGTGGTGGTTCGCGCTTGGCACCGCTTGAAGATAGGTGAATGTAGGCCATTGGGACGAAGCAGCTTTGCATGTTCGTGTTTCATTTTATGTGCGTCATGCGCTCGCAGCGCTCAGATATCAGACACGAAGGAGGATGTCATCTCGTGGAGGCCAGCGTGTCTCGATTAGCTGCTATCTCGTCCTTCAAAGCTTTATCGATCTATAACCTAAACCCCGCTTGGCTTGATACGGTATTCTATTTGCCGGATTAGCGTTCGACTGTCTCTCACTCCATCCATTATACGTTTCTTATTCCGCGCTGGTAGGAAAATACAAGTGTTTAGATCTTCTCTTCGGTTTCACCTGCGTACATGTCGGGCATTATATCTTGGTGGGTAATAGAGAGCTTACAGTCTTCTAGTTCTAGAGATAATACACGCAGTCTTGACATTCCATATCAACGTGTCTGATCGGTTACGCCACGCAAGAAGAGAATAGCTTCCGTTATCCGTCTCATCTAACAAAGCCCAAATTGTACTGTATATCTATGGAGTATATCGACACAAGAAGAGCAAGAAGAGGGATGCTGCGGAAGCTGAGATGATATGCGCCATATATCAGTCAGCTCCAGGAGGGATTGACTGGAGTGATTGGGATCAACAGCGATCAACCTGATCGAGCTTTAACCATGTATCTTGCTTTGGTGTTGACGTTACTTCATTGCGACCATTGGCTTCGGTACGCGCTTATCGCTCTTCATCCTACCGCCATCTGCTCAGAGGACACGAGACAGTCTCCCCTTGGCCCTTATGCGCTGTTTCTAGTCAAAGAGGATCCCAATCTGACTGGAACGTCCCCTGAGACTTCTGATGACTCACACTTACCCAAACCTCTTGCTCTATCGACATCCATTGTAGGGCTGCTCTGGTCTTCTCAGGATGTCTGAACCGAGTTCTACATGTTTTATGTTACACAACGATGCGTCCACAAAACATCTGACACTCGTCGCGATGAGCCTGGTACACGTTTCCAACAACGTGTGCATGCCCTCATGTACCAGGCGGTTGCTGCGATTGAATAGTACGTAGACGCCGCTGTGCTTCCGAAGATCGATTCCCGTTCTCGAGCTTTCTTAGCGTTACTTAAAGTGTATCGCTGTGCCCTTGGGCCGTGGGACTCGTCATCGCTCTTCCTCCCGTCGTACTACCTCTGCCATGTCATCCGCCTCATCCGAATCTTCATCGAGCGGCCGCCTAGGCCAACTGAAGCGCTCAGCTAATTACTACGTGCGCGGTGGAGACCTCTACTTTCTGGTGCGCCTATTTGGTCATCTCAAACGTGTCGAGGTCTAACGGGACGGCAGGTCCAAGACGTTTACTATCGAGTTAATTCTGTATTTTTCGACCGCGAATCAGCCGTGTTCAAGAAGCTGTTCGATCAACCGACTCGGCCTGGAGAGGCTCGGCTGGGTTCATCTCTGAGCTCGGCAATCATGCTTGAGGCGGTCAATGTGGAAGAGTTTGACCGTTTTCTTTGGGTCTTTTACAACCCGTGCGTCGTTTTCGCTATCATATCAAGGTATCTTGCCTGACAAGTTACACGTAGTCTTTACTCCGACTATTCGGACGCCACATTTGATGACTGGGCAGTCATATTACGTCTTGCACAGAGATGGAATTTTCCTCTCGTCAAGAAGCTTGCAGTCAGAGAGCTGCAGGCGATTAAGAACGTGGACCTAGTGGACCGCATCATATTGTACAAGATGCACGATGTCGATCACGAGTATCTATCACCGTTATATGTCAAGCTCTGCTCGCGCGACGAGCCCCTCACCCGGGTCGAATCGCAGAAGCTTGGTGTCGAGACTACCGTGCTCATCTTCCAGGCTCGTGAGCGCCTTCGATCGCGCGGGGGCGACGACTTGAAGAGTCCTCTTCCGGGCGATGTTGACCACAGCGATGTGCTCAAAGTTGTAGCGGAGATTCTTGGAGACTCGGACGATCAAATTTCAGGTGTATCTATGGTTGTTTCCTCTTCCTTTGTTTCCGTTTACTTACTCATTTTCGCTCTTAGGGAGTTCCTATCATAAAACCTCCCCAACCTCTGCAACTGCCACGCAGCAGAAGAAAGCCGGTTCACTTGTCGGGGTTGGACGTCCCAAATACAACCGATTGGAGTAGAAAAGCGGTTTCAGAAAACGGGCATGTGAGAAGGAAGCCCGTCGAGAGTAAGTCTGATTACTTTCTAACGTTCAATGGTTCATCTGAGAACGCTGATGCCAGATGCTTCGCCTGTTTCGCAGACTCTCGGGAGAAGATTGACGCTGAGATTGAAGAGGATGTTAACGTCCACGAAGAAATAGACCTGGTGCTGCCCAAGAGGCTGGCATCCAGGAAATCGGGAAACGTACACGTTGGCGACGTGAAGGACTGCGAG
Source organism: Hymenopellis raphanipes (assembly GCA_036872995.1). Classification (NCBI taxonomy): domain Eukaryota; kingdom Fungi; phylum Basidiomycota; class Agaricomycetes; order Agaricales; family Physalacriaceae; genus Hymenopellis; species Hymenopellis raphanipes. The sequence goes on from JAYMDG010000011.1 coordinate 1,143,548, forward strand.
GCAGCAGGGACAGTTTTACGTTCAGATACCCCAAAACCACCTGGATCTTGGATTGCATAGTCTCATTATAATATTTTGTAGATTTATACGCTTTACTATGTATTATCGCCAATGAACTTGTTCGTGTAGCTCGTGTGCAACTGTGAACGTCCATCGCAAGCTTTTGAGTCGGAAGCCCCTGAAAATCAGATCTTGATAGCAATGATCAGATCTCGGAACTTCCGTATGTCATATTGTGTCCGTGGAGTTACAAACATCATGCAGGGATATCATTCCAGAGATGTTCTGCGCTTTCCAGCGGCATGGCCGCAGGCGTCCTCTTTACTTGTTTTACTGGCTCAATACCCGTCTAGGCGGTGCTCAAACCATGGTAAACATGAGGGATTTAACTTGTAACACCACGCTTTTTCGGGCGCACAGCGCGGACGATCAACGAACCCGTTATAAAATGGATGTCGATATGCTCAGTGCCGGAGGGCATGTGTCGTACACGTGTAGTTAGGCGATTCTGGATTCAAAAAGCGTTGTTCTCAGCCCTGGTCACCCCAAAACCCTTTCCTCCCTTTTCCCATCTTTTGGCCAGCAGGGCGATATTCTCCTCGAAATGTCCAAGTCACACTCGTCCGACGGGGAGAGCTTCAAAGCTCTGAGACATCACGACGAATATTATCTCACTGGTGGAGATCTTTTCTTCCTTGTAGGTTTTCCTTTTACTTCTGGTACGCTTTATCGACGACGCGTTGTTCTCCAGGTACAACAATACCTTTTCCGTGTCCATAGATATTTTTTCGAGCGAGAGTCGACTTTTTTCAAAGGCGAGCTAACGACACCCGCTTCTCCTGGAGAATCCCGCCGAGGTACATCGGAGGGGAACGCTGTTGTTCTCGATGGTGTTTCCAGTCAAGAGTTCGCGAAGTTTTTATGGGTTTTCTACAATCCGTGAGTTTTCTAGAAATTATCACATTTTCCGGTCTTCACGAGGTTTCTTAGTAAATATTCGCTGTACCACGCCACACCAGAGGACTGGACAACCATTCTCATGCTTGCCCACCGATGGTCCTTCCCTGAGGTCAAAAAGCTCGCCATCCGGGAGCTCGAGAAACTCGAAATGGCCGACATCCAGCGTATTCACGTCTACCAGACCTACGACGTGAACAGAAGGCTTCTCGTCACTCGTTACGCCGCTCTTTGTGAGCGTCTGGAACCTTTGACCCTCGAGGAAGGTATCAAGCTTGGCATGGCCACGTCGCTCATGATTGCTCGCGCGCGAGAATGCGTCCGTTCACCCTCCGTCGGCGGTTGCCGTAGTCCATCTTCTGTATCGATTCCCACCGAAGAGATGCAGAGTATCATTAAAGATCTCTTCAATATCCCTGACTCTCCTTCGTCGCCTTCGACTTCTCCCGTCGAGGAAACCAAGAAGCAGACGAACGGCGCTGCGACTAAACCTTCAGGTGGATGGGTGATACCATCTTTTCATCGAATCGTTCTAGACGTTTCTGACTATTGTTATACAGAGCCAGCCAAGGGGACTGAAGCCGCCTCCAGCGGAAACGGAACTGCCCCCGCCACGGCAGCCGCCGACAGTACGGGCGCCGCCGTCGATGGAGTACCAGCCAATGAGACTCCCGACGCCGACGCCGCTGACGGTGCCAAAACCAACGGCGGCGACACCCCCATCAGCGGTGTCGGCAAGTTCGACAACAAGCCCGGTCCTACAGGACGTAACAGTCCCAGCACCGGCCGTAGAGGTGGCAGAAACGGAAGGAATTGAGCTCGACAATGATCTCGACGTGGGCGATGTTACTGAGTGGGATGCAGAAGCCAGTGCGGATTCGGATACTCACGTCGATAGCGTTGAAGGGTCAAAAGAACGGGAAAGTTACGATTACTCGGAGGTTGGTAGCAGCCCTGATCATGACTTTAATGGACATGTTGTAGACCCGAACGACAATGATGAAGGACAGCCTGACGAATCTAAGGCAGAGGAGATCCAAGCAGGCTTGGACACTACCGCTAACCCGCCCGCCGCCACCGGCGGCGATGCCATTTCATGTAAACCAGACGCAGAGGGTTCGGAAAAGACAGATAGTAGTGGAGGTTCAACGGTGAAGGATGGAGACGTAGCCAAGGGATCGGACAAGGTTGATGGTGCTGTGAACGCTGTTATTACGACACCGGAGAAGGAGGGAATTGGTTCGTGAATATTTGTGCGCAGACCTTCCATGACTGACTTGGCCGGCAGAGGAAACATCACTTCCAAATGACGCTGTCAATGCGTCTTCAGCGGAAGTCGACGAGTTGAACTCAACGGTAGAAGCTGAAGCGGTACCTCACATTCCTCCTGTTGATGCCGTTAATACGGTGACGGAGCTGAAGAATCACGGTACGTGCCTAATCTGGTCAACACCTTCATTTTCTGATTTCGAATTCGGTCGATAGAGGAAACCGCGTCCCCAGAACGGCAGAACGCAGGAGAAGAGACTGAGGTAAAACTCGATTCGGCATCTGCTTTGAAGCCGGAGACATCGACGCCTGAGGACAGTCATTTATCGAATCCTGATTTGCCTCAAGGAGTTCCGCCAACTTCCGATACCTCAATCTCCCCTTCTCCAGATACCATTCCCGAGGCTATACCTGCTCCGAATGACGTTGACGCGGAAACCAACCCCTCTCTGTCCCCGCCTGATGGGCAGGATCCTACTCTCACGTCAGAGCAGGTTGTGCCCGAAGCTTCATCAGATGGTGCAGAACCCCCAGCTCCGGAAATCGCATCTCCGAGTCAGCCATCTCCTGCCCCAGAGCTTATCTCGTCCAGCGCTACTACGCCACTCTCAGGCGATGACTCTTCTCTGCCGCAAGAGAGCAGCCTCCCTGACCCTATCAATACGCCGTTACCAGACTCCCTTCCGTCAACGCCTGTGTCTGAGCCTCTCGCTGATGTCAATGCGCCACCCTCAAGTTCTGTGCCTGCAGACTCACTTTCAAAGGAAGGTGAAGGCAATACGCTGATCGTCGATACTCCTTTGCCAGAACCTGTCTCCTCGCCGCCTGTGACCGAGCCTCTCGATGCGTCACCGTCAAGTGCGACGCCTGCAGACCCGTCTTCGAAAGAAAGCGCAGATGATACGGTCAAGGACACGCTATCACCCGAGCCTGCTCTACCGACACCTGTGACCGAACCCGTCGTTGTCGTTACCACATCTCCCTCAAATACCACGCCTGAAGACACGCTTTCGAAAGAAAGCGCGGGCGATACGATCCCAACTGATGATTCTTATTACCTCACTTTACCTCCCCTACCTCCCAGTCCCATCGACGAACCTCACTCTGGTACTGTTCCACCCGTCAGTGCTGCCGAGGACTCCGCACTCAATGCGCCGCCTCCTAGTACAAGTCCTTCTAGCCCCAAGAAAGCTTCTAACGCGGTATCTCCCCACCCAACCAAACCAGAGACTCGCGCAGAGGAACCTCGTATTTCCCCAAAGAAGTCTGCCGCTCCTTCCAATGATAACCCTTGGGCGTTCCTCGACGAAGTCCCCGGTGCCAAAGCCTCTCCGCCGCCCCCTGTACCACCCCCGAAGAACAACCCTTTCATGAATGCGAAATCCCCCGTCAAGGAGTCTGCTCCTAAGCGGGGAGGACTATGGGGTGGATGGGGTTTAGGCTCCTCTCCGTCGGGAGGCGGCGGTCTCCTTGGTAGCATTTTGGAAGGCTTGGGAACCTCAAGTCCGAGCCCGAAGGTTGAAGAGGAGAAAATGACGAGACCCAATGCTTGGGGAACGGCGCGGCCCAATAATGCAGGGGCAGCAGGGAAGCCCGACGCTGCGCGAGCTCCAAAGCCCGCATGGGTGACAGGGAAACCAGGCCCAGGAGCGGCGAAGCCCAATGCGTGGGCAGCAGGAAAGCCTAATGCCACAGGCGCAGCGAAGCCTGATGGAAAGCTCAATGCGTGGGGAGCGGGGAAACCTAATGCTTGGGGAACAGGACAAACCGCGAGCGCTGATAGACCTTGTGAAGAACCTCCCGCCAAAGAACCTTCTGCGTCACCGGCGACCGCAACGAGCGCGAAAGGACCAGGCGAAGAGAACAAGCCTTCTCCTTCCACAGAAACGGTGACACCAGTGCCGCAGATAGATGGTCCTGACGCTGCGACGCCGGATGCCACGACGACTTCCCCTCTACCGCCTACTGACGCCGCATCGGTTGAGCCAGTTGTAAACAGCGAGCCACCACAAGTGCCGAAGCTGACCATCGACACGAGTACTCAATGGCCAAACAACCTTCTGGGCGTGTTCGTGCCCAGCGTTTCGACTTCCCAGGATACGAAATCCCATTCATCACTCACGACGCCTCAAGATCCTGCGAATACGGCAGTGGCGGCGGTGGATGCTACTGAGGGCTCGGCTGAAGGTGCTGCCACTAACGTCAATGTTGATGAAAGTGTTGCTAAAGTCGCCGACAGTGATGTAGACGAACCGTTTGTCGACGCTGAGCAGTTCCACCTCACATCGTCCGAGGATGGTGACGATAGCGACAGTGATTCCGGATTCCATTCTACGAACGAGGACCAGCCTCAGGCAGACGCAGCGCCTGCGCCTCAGCCTGAAGAGACACGTATATAAGACCTTCGTAACGATTCCAATGACTTTTATGTGCATGATATATAGTATATAGTGTAGGCCTATAATTTATACATTACGGAAGGATTGTAAGTTACTCGTGTATTCGTGTAGAATTAATATTTGTGCTCACCGACGTTAGAATGCGCAATGGGAGCCAACCTAGACACTCGTGGAGGTTTTGTTCAATGATCTGGACTTCTGCGGGCAATGTGTACGTACCAAGACAGAAGATAACCAACCAGTAAAGAACCCCATGAAAACAAATCAGTCAGAACCAGGGAGATGCCTCCGACTAGCAGCCTCGGCAGCGATAAAGTCTTTCTCGAATACACGTTCAATGTGACCAGACACATCGTGATTCGTCAGTGTTCCCGTATATTTAACGAAGCCTCTGTTGCCAGCCTGTTTGACTAGCGCAGCTTCGCGTATTTGTAATATCTGAACGGACGCTACCCATCCAATGCGCTCCGCTTCTTCGGGGGTGACGGGCTCAATGCGTTTGACGAGCTCTAGATAGCCGTGTCTCAACCAATCCGCCACCTCATAGGCTTTAGCAAGTACGATGTACTCCACGGTATCTTTCCGAAGTGCCATGCATTTGCTGAGATTATCGACGGCGAGTTGACGAATGTCTGACATTCCCCACATTGTCGATAACTTGAGAATGGACGTCCAGTCATCAAAAGTAAGAGAGGAAAATGACTGTGAATGTGTATTCCTACCAAGATATGTTATCAGCGCATTGGATGGTCATGGATTATCATTTGAACGTACATGGGGTATATCACCCGTAGCAGAGAGTCAAACTCGGAGCACGTCAAGCCATGTAGCTCAAATGGATGATCATCGGACTGTCCTTCGGGGGAGGCACTTCCCTGGGGAAGGTCGAATGTCGATCCAAAAATCTCTGAGTAGTTTGCAAAGAAATAACGGGGAACTTTATAAAGTCGGTTCTCGACCTATCAGAGACGCGTGAGGACGGCGCCACAAGGAGGCGCGAAGGAACATGCCAGAAATACTACGCTGTCCCAGTAATATGTGGCGTCTCTTTGCCACTCTTTCGAGCGTAGATCTGGCATGGTGGTCATTGAGGAAGAGATTCACGAGCACGTGATACAGTCTTGCCCATATATGGTGCGTGGGAGCTGCACTTATACTCGGAGTTGACCGCGCAAAGAACGTGTAAACTTATTCGACATGACCATCATCGATAACTTAGTTGCTTCTTCAGGACTGATTGAAGGAAATGAAGGATCCTCGCAACTGCTGCACATGCAGGTAGCAATGCGCTAATCGACTCGATCTTTTGGTCTTGCTGCTCAAAATCGATCCCCAACAGCTCGGAATTGTGCAAGCCATGCCTCGCCCAGAACAATACAAGATCTATCAGTTCGTGTATATGTCTCCGATCCTGGATAGTAGTTAACAAACACGTTTAGCGAGTTCGCCGCTAAATATTTGCCCGCGCTTGTCGAAAAGTACAGGGCTAGTGACGGTGTCCTCTGCGTTGCCGCCGCCATGCTGAACAATATTACCTTTACGTGAAGAAGCACTTTGACGCGTCTTTACACGTGTATATGATCCTGATATTCGTCTCCTAGGCCGTACTTTGTTCGCTTCATCAACACCCCAGCTGGTGCTGGCCTCGCAGCTCTGCAAGTTAAACGCATTCTGGACGGAAAAGACGCGTTTAATCCGCAAACCGTTACACACACGGAAATCGCCGAATTGGCCCAATTTCTATCAACCCTGTTCGTTCTGCAAGGCCTCGACGACATCCCTGCGGATGATCGAAAGAAGTTGTTCAACCAAATGCTCCAGTGGGTAAGGACGATGCCTCCAGTATTCGCCGTTGAGACGTGCGAACGATGCCTCATGATGTTGGAAAATGACGCGTCAGTTTTAGCCTGAACTGTTGAGGATACAACTGATATCAGCCTCTAGCGAGGCTCGTGGAATGCAGAGAATGGTCAAGGCATCACTGGAGAAGGGTTTGAAGGAGTGCGGCGCTCCTGGTTGTGGGCGCAAGGTTCAAGGTGATGGCAGTGCCATGTTGCAGTGTTCAAAGTGCGTCAACTATATTCAATGAATTCAATTTCTTACGAGTGAATGTGTAGATGCAAAGCTGCTGTCTATGTGGGTATCGCCGCATCTTTTCCACTTGATTCTAAACTTGTTCGATTGTAGTGCGGAACGGCCCATCAAAAGCAAGCATGGGCAGCTCATAAATCCCTGTGCTTCCAAGCAGCCTTCTAAATTGTTCCATGGATGTCTCCAAATAGTAGCGGTATGAAAATGAACAAGTCCTGATGACCGTCGGGAATATCTGAACTAGGATTCTGGGGTTACGATTATGAACGCGTGTGTCATTTCCGCCACAAACGTCTTCTTCTGGGCGGAAGTCCGAAGATGGGTTATCAAAGAGATCAAAGTTTGCTCTCACGTCGCGACTGTGGGGTCAGCTTTCACATGCAGTCGCCCAACTTTCAGATTTCCTTTTGAAGGGATGAGAGCATCATGGGATCCTTCCGGATAAGGTGGGACATCGCTTTTCGTACGAACGATAGCGCGCCCAGCCATGAGTATCAGAAGATTGAGAACAACTTGCTATTGGACTAGAAGGGCTAATCCGAATCCGAATATTAGCATCAAGGACCACCCTTGAGGCGGCCCGAGGCCGCCATCCACGTGCTATTAGATAAGCCACACCGTTTTGAAAAAAAGTCGGGGGTGAGAAAGTACGTACTCGCGGAAGATGGACAGCATTTGGTTTAAGTTGCGGTGATATCTTTACTTCCATCTTTTACATCCCCTCCACCTTCCACCTACCGTCTCCAACGTTTTCGCGACGCGTCGTACCCACACCGACCATTGAATATGGCTGCCTGTCCAGAGTCCCTAGAAAAGGTGCGTCTATGCTTTCTCATTTATTCTTCAGATTGGCTGAGAACATACGCTGTGCATACAGTTCTTCCAACAAGTTGAAGAGGAAACCGAGAGACGCGTCCAGGATGAGAAATTCAACACCGTCAAGCAAGCCGAGTCAGGGGACGACTCTGCAGAGACGTCGTTGAGAATAAAGGCGAAAGCACGTCGGAGAGGCAGCGTGTCCATCTCCCGTTTTGGGCAGGTGCGTTCTCATGCAGTCTTCTCCCGAACAACGGGATGGCTGACGTCCGGACAGCTCTCCGACCACCTCACCCAAATAATCGACACAACTCCGCGACCGATAACTTCCACCACTCCGCGACGGGTATCTCCATCTCTCTCGCCCTACTCCACAATTTTCCAGGTTAGTACCAAACTCGAGCCCCATCAGTTAGATATTCATTTATTTGGCATCAGAATCACAGCGCCGACTCATTGGCATCTGACAATCTGTCTGATGATGATGCAAACTCCGAAGACGCGCACCACGTTACACAAATGCACCAGATTGGCGGACGGCAGAACACCATCTCCCGCGCCGTCGGCGGATTGCTGTCTGGACGGCTTGGCCGGGCACGCTCCGCCAGTGTGGTACAGGGAACTCCGACCTCAAATATGGTCATCGGCGTTTCGGTGGAAGAAGCCACCACGGAGCATGCTCCCGGCGATGACGCTCCTGGACCGCAGACGGTCGTGCATACTCTGCGAAGTCAACGCTCAACGAATTCTCTTACTCGTAAAGAGTCCCTAATGGATCGCGCACGGGGTCTTACCAAAAAGCTACGCAGGAAAAGCCAGCTAATGCTATCACCGGTCACTCCCCCATCTTCATCCTAGCTGCTGCCATCATCTGTACATTAGGCTTTTTATCTTCTGTGGGATCAAGTTGTGCCAATTGTTCCGTTCGATCTAGCTCACTTTTGTCTTTTGAGCATTATTGTGGGCTGCTGGAATACAATTGAATATTTAGCGTGTGCGGCTTCTTTTTCGGGGGACCTATGGACAATTGAAGGACCAGTTCTCAAGTTACGATCGCGAAGATAACAAAAGGATTCCCCAAGACCCGAGCATGGTCCGTTACTCCCACCGGTGTATAAGATGGAGACGCGACGCCTGACAGATTCAACAGCTCGCCGGCGAAGCCCCCTCCCAACGCTCCTCCAGACATTCCTTTGTTCACAATCTCAATATGCTGCACTCCTCTCAGAGGATCGAACTCTTCAGAAAGTTCACGTCACCCGACGTGCTCTCAAGCGAAGTCTGATGTTCTCTCTCTTCTCGAAGGTGTCAATGTCTCACCTGCTATTTGTCCTGTAGGGAGTCCACGCCGTGGACGATCAAGTGATTTCCGCCCATCCTCCTTGGGGCGAGACACTGGGACTACACTTTCAGGAAACGCCCCACAAGAAGACCATTCTCCATGAAGTTCTCGATCCTACTTCCCTCTCAGTGACTTTCGATCACATATGTCTTCGTTCGCTGGATACCGAACTATTATTCAATCCGAAAACGTCCTTTGCTCAGGCCTGCTGGTCGGATATGGTGCAGGATGAAGAGCCTCACGCCTTGTCCCCCGACATTTACGATCCCGGAGTGGAATCATTCTACACCTATGCAGATTCTTTTAGTTACGTCGAAGAGCTCGAAGACGATGTGAGATTCCTAGCACTTGAAATTCTTTCCTTATCTCTAACCCCGATCTTAGACCCTCTACAACGCGTCCGGCTCGGGCGCTCTAATTATGAATGACAGACCGAAGTCTTTCCTATTTTTCGAACCAGCAGACCTGTTTTCCATCCGTAAAGGAGAGGAACCTGTAGGAAGCGTTCCTATGCCAGTTCACCGCAAACAGCGATCGATTTACCGTCGCTTCCTCAAGTTCTATTCCAGGATACCGGGTATTGCGCGCAGGATGCGTGCATGAATACTGCCGGCAAGTATTGGACTCGTTCGAATGCATCGGCAGTTTCTTACCCGAATATTTAGGCTCAGGACATCACATATACTTTTCTTTTATCTACTACATGCATCTCTTGGAACTCCATGGACGTTCGTATCGCACTCGTGTACCTGTAGTCCTCGCATTCCCAATTTGTACGACCCACTCACCCGCTCTAATGTATTCCTGTAATGATTATGCCGCCTTCCTTCCGAGCCCGCTGCCGCGTGTTCTAGTCCTAAGCCTATTCTTACCCCGCCCACCATCTAGCCACTCGAGTCTCGTTGACAGCAAAGCACCTAGAGAATGCTTGACCGTCTTCAATGACCAGACAGAGATTCAGAATGGCACCGTTCATCGAAACGCACACGCCCGAGATATTCAAATTTACTCCACCATCCCTGACCCTTGATTTGGCCCTCGGCCACAAAAACGGCGACTGGTACCTGTTGTTCGCTCGTCCTTACCGTACCGCCGACTCGCGCGAGATATCGCGCCTCAACACGCGTCGCGGTCGCGCGAAATGCGGCCTGAAGCTGGGGAATCCGCACTTTTTGTTCGATCTCGAGACGGCGTCTGGGTGGGAGAAGGACGGGCAGACGCTCCTCGGCTTCCTGCTGGATATGGGTCCTGGGCATCCGGCTATTCTGCGTAACTGGGGTGCTAGTGGGAATGGCCAGGCCATGGAGGTCGAGGTGCTCATTCCGGAGCATAGGCTGTTGCACTGGTGCAGCGGCTGCGGAAGTTGGGAGGCTACGACGAATTCGCGGAGGTGGATACGGGTCAGGAAAACTAGACCGCCTTGTTACCTGTGCCCTACAGTGGGTTGACCTTTCCTCTTTCGACCGTGAAGCTAACGGAGGTTGCCTTGATAGTGTTATGAGAGCGATTGGTTCATCCCTCGGCTCGCCCGGATCTCTTCGACACTGCTTCAGGTTTAATCAAGTTATCGAATCATGCCAATTTCGACTTCGCGTCGTGTCGTGTTGTACTTCTATTACTGCCGAAGGTATAAGAGTGTGCCTCCGTATATTTTAGATGTAGCTAGTCTTTGAATTTTGTACTGATAGTGTCATTGTGTACCATCATATTCCTGTACTAACACAACGAAAATGCTGTATTCAAAAGCCTGGTCGAGGATTTCGTTCAAGATCCCCCAAATTGATTCCTCTCTGATAAGCGTCATTCACCGTCGACATGAACGTATCCGTCAACAACCGCCTCAATAATGGCTGGAAGTTATAACCTCCCGCCTGATTCCATGCCTTCAGCTGTACCTGCCAGATCAACAGACAAGCATTCACCCCCAAAAGCTCCACGTCTTCTGCATTGATAACCACTGTGCGCGAGGCAATATCCCGATATCCTGTCAGCAGCCAATCGGCAACAGCAAGTCGATGACCATATACAATGCGGTCGACATCAGTCAACTTCATGTTCGAGAGCTGCGTGATGGCGAGCCGCCGCATGTTCACCATCTGCCACTTGTTGGCGAGTTCCAAAACCCAGAGCCATTGCTCCCGCCCGAGACCCACGTCTGAGTAATTCGTACTGCCGATCGCCTCAGAACAAGCCACGCAGGCTAAAAGGATCGCTCACTAGCGTGTGTCGACCAATAGCGCACTTAAGAGTGCCTCGAAGTGTGCACTTTCAACTAATGGCAACGTGATTGGGTGCTCGTCCGACAATCCTTCCTGTACCGTTGCATCAACTGGATCGCATTGCGGCAGGGAGAACATGTCGGCAAACACTTCGGATGATTTCTCGAAGATGTGTTTCGGGACTTTGTAGAGCTTGTCTTGGACCTAGACGGCACATGAAGAGGCCGAAAGCATCAAGTGAACTAGAACGCACTTTGAAGATAACAAAGTCCCAGTAGAAGGTGAGACTCCGAGAAGGCAGGACTTTCTGGTTAGGGCCCATGAGACCGTCGTACAGGAAGATGACTCGGGCGACGACTAAGACATAGTATATATCGTGACCATCGATGGGAACGTGGCATGGCTGTTAAGCGGTGATTCTGAACATGAGGCGCGAGTTAAGTAAACAAACGTCTGGTGATCATCATGAAAGATGGAAGTGCCTGTTCAACAGGATCGTATCGTAAGATGGGTGATTCGTGTACAAAGAGAAGTTCTAAACATACCTCGTAAGGGGTGGGAGGGGGATCCTATGTCCAAGCATAATATTCACTTGGAAGCACTTAACCAAGGACCAACTTTGAAATGCAGCGAATTTGGCCAGAAGCCGATCCACATCAAGAACATGGACAATTCCAATGCATGGCGGGAAAAGAACCTCGGGATTCTGCACAAGAAACTTTACGAATGTTACGTAGGTCAGGGGCCAGAATCCTAGATGATTTGACCACACCATGCTTGAGGATGCAGCAGAAGCAGGGAGCAGGAAGATCCAGTGGTCGAGATGAGGCCATTCTCTTCCTCAGAAGTTGGCGAGCCCGTACTAGAGCATATCTAACGGCATTGATTGTTGCAGCGTCGACACGGAAGACGTCTTTTGCTCGCAGTCAGCCGTAGTGGTACGCGATAAGCTTTCTGCTCACCGTGTGTGCCATACCGGTGGCGTTAACGTCTAGATTTTATGGATTTTGTGGTCCCCGATTTCATCCGTATGTATGGGCAGGGTGGCGGGGTGGGGAATGAGACCGTAGCTCCGTTGATTGGGCGTGACCATGATGGGCAAGAGGAGAGAATGACCACCACGTGCTCGTGAATCTCTCGCTTGATGACGCTCACCACGACAGCAGACCTAGACAAGAAACTTAGAAAGGTTAGGAAAGAGACGAAACATATACATAACTGGGGACAGCATAGTAGATTTTTTTTGGTGGGTCTCTCTGCTCTGCATTTTTATGGCACTTTTTTTTACCAGCTGCCACTCTGATAGGTCAGAAACTGGCTTTGCCAAGTTTTCTGTTATTACTTTGCCAATCACTAAGAGTCTTTTGTATGGACATTCGGACTCTGCCGAGGAGACCTGAAGGACAGAACGACCAGCCGACGCTCGTCCATTTGAACTGCCGGACTTGACGCGTTCCAACTTCCCTTCAACCCCTTGACATTCCGACTTGGACTCCACCTTCCGTTGGATTTGCGTACTTTGTCCCGTGTATGTCGAAATGATGCTCGTGGTATCAAGCACTAAGATAGTGCACTGATATTCAGGCAGGAACACACCATTCACCTTTTTTTCCCAGATTGGGCGTCGTTTCTCATGATATCCGCCTCGGCCACCGATAATCTCAACAAAGGGATGGTGTATCGGAGGGATTTCTCTCACCAATATATAAATCGCAAAATCGGAGCCATGTACAGTTCAGATATACCGAATACCGGATGTTACGCTGGTCGAACAATTCACATACAGTATGAATTTCACTACAGATCAAGACGTGTCTACTGAAGTCAAGTGCATTCAGGAACGTCTTCAGCGCTGACGAGGTTGCTAGTTGAATGCATCGTAGTGATCTTCACTGATTTGTTTTTTATTAGGCTCGGTGCTTGCTTCTTCATGACAGACTACCAGTCGCTGTTCCGCTCTGCAGTTCGGAGTACAACGAGTCGAATGACTGTTATCGTCTGTACCACGCCTGCCAAGTTAGGGTTAGGGTTTCGAATCTAGAATCAGGATGTTTAGTGGTTCAACTTCGTCCCTCAGTCCGCCTTCGGCATCCGGATTAAATCGTAGTTGCATTACACGCGACGTGGGTGTGTGAGCTGCCAAGACATAGCTTGATGGCATTGGGTGGGAAACAGCGCGTCGGTTGATTCGGGAATGAAGCGGTTTCCACGAGCGGCGGTAAATGCATGCTGAAAGTGTTGAAGCGGCATGTGTTTTCTCTCTAGATTCCCACCGTGTCATACAAGCTCGTACTAGCTGGCGGTCCAAACTGAGCCTTCCATGGCTACAACACTACTAGGTACGTTCAGCGCCTCAATCGAGAATTTCAAGCTACGAAGGCACCACATAGGAGACTCATTTAATGGCGTGAACAAGGTGCTTGTTAGGTGTTGGCCCTGGCGCTGAAGACAGAGAAAAAAACACGACTCGTTTTCTCACCCCTTGCTTGCTCGCTCGCCCACATGCTCAAATCCACAGTGCTCAATAATCATTCTCGTCGAAAAAATTTCCTCATGGCGTTGCACTACTATTTACAACCCCGGAATTTTCCCGTCTGTCCGGTGTGGGCATCGCTAGATTAGAGTAAGTTCAGGTTCATGCTGGTTGATATTACTTGACGCTATTCCTGGCTATCGTATTAGACATTTTGGCTCGTGTTGTTTGCGCCGCTGCACTCCCTGCGCATGTTGGTGTGCCATACGGGTTGGCGCAACTCCATCTCAAGTTTTGGACGAAACTTTGAAACTGTAAAGACTTTCTGGCCTATGAGTATGCCGACTTTGACATTCAGGAGAATTCTGCAGCCTGTAATACAGATTTAGAACATACCTACCTGCGTTTTGCTGCTACCAGCAATCTGGTGCTACGGCGGAATTTCTTTGACTTATGCGTGAGGACGACAACCCGATAGCTTACTATAGCGCGGAATTTTGTATGCTGGCGCGCTGATTGGGCAGCGCCTGGTGCTTTTTATACTTCGCGTACTGCTGCTCTGGCTATAAAGATGCTGGCGAACGATTGAAAAGCCTCAGCTTCGAAGCGGGTTTTCTCTTCTTCAAAAGCAATGGCTTTCACCACGGTTTTCTCTGCTCTTTTGACTCTCTCTGTCATCGGTCTTTCCGATGGTGCTTTGAGCTCGACGTCCTCTCGCGGCGACTCTATGGTCTGACTTATGTTCTCTAGGTGCTGCTGTCAAATCCGGTGTTACATGCGCAACTGGCCAAACCGTCCAGAACGAGGCTTGTTGTGCACTGTTCCCCGTCCTTGACGACATCCAGGAAAACCTCTTCGACGGCGGAGAGTGTGGCGAAGAAGTTCACGAGTCACTCAGACTGACCTTCCACGATGCTATCACCATTTCTCGGTCTACTGGGTAATCGATCTCAACGGCTATCGCTTCGTGATTCTGATATGTCTCCTATAGTCTCGGCGGCGGCGCTGATGGTTCCATGTTCATTTTCTCTGACATCGAACCGAACTTCCACGCTAACCTCGGTATCGGTACGTATACTTATAATGTTTCTATTGTATTTCTCTATTAACTTATCACTACTTTGTAGATGAGATTGTTGAGGCCCAGCGCCCCTTCATCATTGCGCACAACGATACTCTGACTCCAGGAGATTTGTAAGCGTGTTTGTTTCGTTATGTATCTAAGGCGCTGACCGTCGCCGCCTCCTTACAGCATCCAGTTTGCCGGCGCTGTCGGTGTCTCCAACTGCCCTGGCGCGCCGCAGCTGAACTTCCTTCTCGGGGGTCGTCCTCCAGCGACTGTTGTACCTCCGGACTTGCTGGTGCCCGAGCCATTTGATTCTGTCGACAAGATTTTGGCCCGATTCGACGATGCTGGCGGCTTTACACCTGCTGAGGTCGTAGCTCTTCTGGCGTCGTATGTGTCCTACAGATTTAGTCTGTTTCTTTTGTTCTGACGGGCATCAGGCATTCCATTGCTGCAGCGGATCGCGTTGATCCAACGGTAAGCCTCTATTTCATCAAGGAATGTGAATGTTGTTATTGACATCTATCATTGAGATTCCTGGGTATTATGCTTACCAAGTAGTGCTTCTAAGACTTATCTGACTCTTCTTGTAAGAACTCCGTTCGACTCTACCCCTAATATCTTCGACAGTCAAGTCTTTATTGAGGTTCAGTTGCGCGGCACGCTTTTCCCAGGGTGCATTATCAAAACATGATCCAAAGCGGTGTGTATTGAACACTGACTCATGACAATAGAACTGCAGGCAACCAAGGTGAAGTCGAATCAGCCATTGCTGGTGAAATCCGTCTCCAATCGGACAACGACGTGCGTGACCTCCAACTCACACAGAGCGCTATATCTAACGGCGGAATTCTATTGACAGTTCGCTCGAGGTAACAACTTGTTTTTTTTCAATCCAATAACGAATGTCACTGACGGGACTATCCCTACAGACAACCAGACCTCTTGCGAATGGCAATCGTTCATGAGTGGGTCTCGAGACCATCCAATGAAGCACATCTGCCCTAATGACTATGCTCCGTATAGACGACCATACTAAGCTCCAGAACGACTTTAAGGCTGCGATGCTGAAGCTTTCCCTGCTCGGTGCTAACCAGGACGAGATGGTCGACTGCTCGGACGTCATCCCCGTGCCGCCTCCTCTTCCCGACTCTGCTGGTCCGCACTTGCCTCCCAACACAACCTTGGCTGACGTTGAAGTTGCTGTACGTCGGGCACTTCTGTTTCTCTAATCTTACTGACTACTTGATATGTAGTGTGCTTTCACGCCGTTCCCAGCATTGACTGCTCTTCCTGGCCCGGCCACGAGCATTTCTCCCGTTCCTCCTTCCTAAATGTAAAGATGACTGGGGTGGCGCTTGAGGTCTCGAAGGTTATGGCTCATCTATTGCTTGTAATTGTAAATAAGAGTTACACGACACTTTTCTCTTTTCGGTATTTGTTTGGCGCTGCAAGTAAGCATGCATTGTCCTGTACGAATCACTAGCCACCTAGCTGGCGGACGACCTGAAGTCATTACGGCTCCCGTAGATTTACGTTTAGTTGGATGTGTCTGCAATGCAATTCCCCCAGCAGCCGGCCACCTGGCTCATCGACGCCTGGGATAGGAAGATTATAATCTACCTGCAGACTCTTACCAAGTCAGAAAGAGACAGAAAGGAGACAGTCAAACATTCACCTTCAGACTCTAGGATCCAACTGTGGGACCTCCCAATATTCATTGGAGTATTTTGACCGAATAACCAACATCCCCGTCTCTTGCATTCGCGACATAGATGCGCATATCCTATCCATTGACCGCGATATGTCCGGATTTGTGAAATCGATCGATGTCATCTTTGCATCAGCATTGGTTATCGTGACTGTTAACCGAACTCCATCCATGAAAAATTCATCGAGAACTTGCCACGCTTCGCTTTCCCGATGACCAACATACCATATGTTCCCTGGTTCATATTTCAGGACTATGTGACCGTGCAGACGCCTCGATGACTGGTGGACCTCTTGTCTCTGTTTCATCGTAAACGCCAGCCAGGTCAAAATGGTTTCAGTGAGGAGGGAAGCTCCTGTTGATATCACCAAGGTTACGAGAGGAATCGCTTCGATATGCAACGATTCTCTCGGAATATGTGGTGAAATATTCTGAAAGGCAATTTGCAGTTCTGACAGAGAATGTTCCTTTTCCTCTTGAATTGACTTGACCACCTCATCTGGGAGACCACAATCGACCAAGACAAGCTTCTGAAGGTGGTGTAATCACACAGGCACTTTGTGCACTATGAAATGGGTCGACAATGTGAGGGTTTCGGGGGAGTAATCGACTTTCCGCTCTTTGAGAAATCCAACCTGGTCGAGATGAAGCGAAGTGATGTCGAAAGAATAGATGAGGCGAGAGATTTCAACAGGGATATGGGATAGTTCCATGCCACTCAACGTGAGTGATTCGACGTTGGGAAGATTGCGAAGAACCTCTATGGTCGAAGGACCATTCAGGAGGTTTTGCCGACGGATGGTGAGATGGAGATGGCGAACGAATAAAGGGATGTCTGGGGACTCGAGCGAGATCTCTAAAAATTTGTCAAACGTCCTAGGAGTAGATAACTCTACAGAACGATAGAGATGCCTCCTCGCCGAAGAGTACTACGAGTGCGACACCGAAAGCACACTGATGAGGCTGTGGCGATCGCATGACAGGCGATCCACGATTTCATCTACAAGTTCTTGTGGTAGAGACACATCTGCCATTATGAATACTGCAAGGCTTTTGTTATACTTACACGAGAAGGTTAGCACGAAGTGACTCACTGTGAGGTTACGGCGGTGACAGTGTGCAAGGAAGGTCGTTCGGCCTTCTCGGGCCGGAGGCTCTATCTTTGACCACCATCAGATTCACTCTTGCAGTGGCTGATTTCTGACATTTTCTCTACCCAGCTGAGAAAGAAACACGGTCGGTCTTCATTTTCGTTTCCCATTCCGTCAGTGCAGCGCTTCACCGTAATTCAGTGAACGCGCGCCTGTCTTCGCTTCTCTTGCCTCCATCGTGACTCGCGTTTCTTCGGAAACACATCATGATCTTGAACGCCCAAGTTTCCATCCGCGCACCATGCTTCAAAAAGTGGTTGGACTGTTCAGATTAGCACGCGGCGCCAGCACTTGTGAGCGCACTGTCCTTGTCAACGGTTTACTCCCGAAGGAACGCCCACGTGAGGACAAGTCATCGCGAACCAAGGGTAATACAATTTGATTGAAGCTAGATCAATATACATACGCGTCATTTTCAGAGGTAGGACTTGCTCAGTTATACAGAACATCTCAGCACCGAGTGTTAGCGTAAACTTGAGTAGAGAAGCACTAGCAGAGGGGTAAGTGATAAATAGGAATACATCGACTGAAATTGACGTACGTTGTAGTTATCAGCGTTGATGCGCTGGTTCGCATCGGACAAGGCTTGGTCATTGGCACATCCGTAAGTAACATCGTCGGTGCCCGATGTGGCGTGTGTGAGCTGAAGATGATGTCAGCGCGGTCCGTCATTTCAATTTTACGGTCCTGGTCCATACCTCGTGAAGAGTTGTACCGCCACGAACGTTGCGGGATGCGACAGTCGTGCCAGAGCAAAGGCTAGTCGAAGGGACCTCATTGAAGAAAATACTGCAGTAGTAAATCTAAGAAATGTGAGCCAGCTACTAGTTGCTCCAGAAGTGCAGTCACTGACGTTAGTGGTAGAGATGACCGTGTAAGCAATGACACCGCTAGTGCAGGCGCCGAATGAATCTGTGCAGCTCAGACTTTGAAAATACCTATCAGACACCTGCAGAAGAAAAAAGAGAAGAAACGGCTCACGTGCGAGAGCTTGAGGCCTCATTTGCGACATTGTTGAAAACGCCACGAATGGTAGACTGCGAGTTGGCGCCATAGTAAGCGACGTAAAGCGAGTTGGCACCATTGCTGGAGATGTAAGAGGAGGCTCCGGATGCCAGAGACTTCGCTTCAGTGTAACTATATTGCATTTTTAGAGATCATGTTTACTCTAATGGTCTCCACAAACCTAGCATCGATGAAGCTCTTGCGAGAAGCGTTCGTGCAGATGTCAGTAGCACGCTTGTTGGGCTGGTGAAGCTCCCGCTTGGCCAAATCCCCAGACACGGAGACATCTATAGTGTTACCGCTCGCCTCGACGCGGTCCATCTGAACCACGCTGGTGACGCTTGCATCCGCGCTGGCGACATGGAAGTTGGCGACAGGCGCGAATGTGAAAGTTCCCTCGCCAGCGGAGCCGAAGTCAAACAGACTAGAGACTATGGGGCCGTATCAACCACATGCGTGCGAATAAGAATCCAGAAGCTCTCACCGTCGTGTTCGACAGTGACAGATTGGCCTGCCGGAATGAACGCATACGCGGAATCATCGGCATCCTCCAAAGAAACGGAGAGCTAACAAATCAGTCAGCCGCGTAATGCGATGTCAAGAAGAAAGAGATCTACCTTAATACCAGTGAACGGCACGGTTTCGCCGTCCTTGGTGACTGTGAACGACCTGGTCGGCAGTAGGTCGTCCAAAATGGTGCCGTACTTGAGGACCTTCACATCATCTGTTCCCGTATTGGTTACGGATGCCGTGAACTTCAGGTCTCCAACTGAGCTGACGTTCGCGGTAGGCCCAGACAAGGACACAGTGAGACCGTCAAATCGCTTCAATGGACTAGCGAAAGCAGTAGCGGCGAAGCCAAGAACGACGAGAGAGGTGAACATCTTGTGCAAGTATTGCAGGAGATTTCGATGAGAAGGAAAGCCCTTGAAGTTCATGTAGCATCTCTTGAGGAGTCTTATATATGTTCACCTTATCGCTGAATATCCGGTCTACCTCATGGAAAGAAGCGGCAACACAGACAAGGACGGTAGAGGAACATATTCCATCGCGTGGACAGCAGAATCGAGATCTTTGGGGCACAGAATGAAGATAAAGAAACTTCGTCACTGGTTTGTCACTATTCAATAATCAGCTCAAGCGTTATTCAATCATAAAAATAGTGTGCCTCCCGAGGGATAGAAACCAAGTTGTAATGCCTTCGTTAGATAAAGAAGAAGAGCAGAACGTCTTCGTATCTTCAAGCCACTCTGAAGGCCTTCCACTCGAACGAGCAAAAATAGCAAAGCTTCATGGTCTTGGCATCGAAACGCGCCTGATGCTCACAACGCATGAGGACTGTTGAATGCCGAAAATTTGCCAGAGCAGTCTGACAACAAAATATGGCCTTTTGCTAGGCTAGTGTAGTCTATTATTAGAATCATATCGCAGATCGGAGAACTCGGAGTACTCCACCTAATGGACGCACTTTGTATGCTTCGAGATGCGCTGTAGGACGTTGAAATGCACGGAATCCAAGCTCGAATGGCAAGAGCGATAAGCAAGGCAACATGTAGTCCTCTTCTGACGGGGTGGTTTAAGCGTACGTTACAACAGTCGGACTGTCAACGCGTGCTAATTTTGGATTCGCATCCGTGAAGGCAAGCGCATGGAAGCGCATCAAGATACGCACGCGTCCGATCATGCGAACGAGTTCTCGTGCAGTTGGTATACACGTTCATGAGAAAGACCACCCCGATACGCGAATGTGACTAGCCGGGGGCAAGATTGATTGAATTAACGACGTCCAGAATCCAGATGGATAAAGTCTTGGCGTACGGCATAGACAATCGATGATATGGGGAGAACTGTTCAAGTCGCTTAAAATGGCGCTGTCCGTGGTGCAAGAAACCTTTGCTGCAGATATTAGCATATAATTAATAAGCATATCATATCAAGAGCTACCGCGTTAGACGTAGGGACTCAAAGTGAATCATGTTGTGCTTCGTCTAGAGTGGCGCATCCATGAGAAATGGTAGAAAAATAGTACTCATCACTTACCTTGGCATAGTTCATGATACACAACCAACGAAGCCTTAGGATCCGAGCCGTAATCGATAAGGTGCCGCGAGAGACAGCTAGAAGCAGTAAACACTGAGGCTCGACATCACAAGAAACGAACCTGACGATGTGTACACCGGTCATTTCTTGAAGCGGCGAACATTCGAGACGCCATGCAGCATGAGTACCATTCCATCACGAGACTGGTAGTAGAAGCTTCCTAGAGCTCTACTAG
This sequence comes from Hymenopellis raphanipes, assembly GCA_036872995.1. Lineage (NCBI taxonomy): Eukaryota > Fungi > Basidiomycota > Agaricomycetes > Agaricales > Physalacriaceae > Hymenopellis > Hymenopellis raphanipes. The sequence goes on from JAYMDG010000011.1 coordinate 1,164,322, forward strand.
AAATGGTACGAAATGAGGCCTTGAGGTTCGAGCTCATGATGGCAGAAGCCAACTTGACCGGTCCGCAAAGGCCCGCATGCGATCGTCATTGATCACTCGAGCTCTTCCTCTTCCTACTTACCTTAATACCGTTCTCAAAGTAGGGTTTGAGGCCTGAAAGAAGCCCTCGATCTCCTTCTTAGATCTCAGAAGACGCACTCGTCTTCTGCGCCTGGTAAATGAAGGAGACTGCTTCAGAAGAGAACTTTTTAGTACCGACGATCGTCTTCTAAGCGACGTTGGACTACTACTTCGTCGAGGAGCTGGAACGCGTCCTTTACGGAACAATTCAAAGTTACAAGGATAGCAATCATGCGGCGGCAGCGCAAACTTGTCTTGTGAATTGGAACAAGTAAGAGCGGGATTCATCTGAAGGCAAGCTGAGTCGGCCAAAATCAATTATTCAAGGTAGATCTAGCATGTCATGTCCATAACCAACGATTACCACTGCATCCACTCCCCATACATATTCGGCCTCTCCCCCCTCACATACGCCTCAAACGTCCTCTTCACCACTGTCGACCAGTCCATATCCCTCTGATCCCTTGCATCCTCCTCCTGCTCAACCTTGGACCTCCCCGAAGCCGCTTTCAGCGCCTCTTCGCCCTTGATGAACCGCTCGCCGAGGTCGGGGTAGTTTCGCGAGACATCGAATGGTTTCACCCTAGGCGTTGGTGAGCAAGCTGGATCGGGAACACGAGAATTTACTTACCACGGACTATGATAGTGATACGAATAAGCACCACTAAAGAACCCGTTGAATCCAAGAGCTTGCGGAGCAGCTCCTTGTGAAACCGGTGTGTCGAAAAAGTCGGCGAAGCTAGGACTGTCAATGCTTAAATCCCACAAGGTTGAAAAGAATACATACTTTGTGAAATAAGGCTGAGGCGGCCGCTCCCTCTGATAGTCCTCCGTATTCAACCAAGCCGGATCGAAAAGAGCATCAGGTAACCGAAGAAGCAGGCCCTGCATATACGCCTGCTCCGTATACACCGAAACCGTCATAGGATGGAAGTCCAATCCATTATTGAGCGCTGTCCGGAAGAGGAACGTTCCCAGAGCAGATCCTTTGCTCATGTGTAGGACAGCCGTGTTATATTTCGCATGCCACGACCACCGATAGGCGAAAGCTCCTCTCCAATTGAATAGTTCCTCCCAGTCGCGAAGAAGGACGGTATCTGCGTCGAGGTAGATGCCACCGAAACGATGACAAAGAATGAAGCGCGCCATATCCGACAATACAGTCGACAGTCGATTATATGCGCCTTCCGTTGGGAGCGCTTTAGAGGCAGTAGTAGTCGAATTGTCGGCATCGGCGTCTTTCTTCTGTTCCGGTTCGGAGACATGCAAGACGTGGGCGCCAGATTTGAATAAACTCTCCATGGAACGCCATTCGTCCTTGAGCTCGGGAATCCCGTCGAGCATCTCAGTGGTATTCCAGAGCTTGAATTTGATGACGTCTTTGAAACGGGGATGGAGGAAAGGAGCTGCCCAGGGATTCTCCTTGAGCTCGATGAACATGTCGCGGAGGGCATTCGGAGGCGGGACGGTCGCGGCAGGCGCTGGATTTATCCATACCCAGAATTGTGGACGACATGGAGCATCATCAGGGTAGGATTTAAGATGAAGACCTGTGTTCTGGGTGTACAGAAAGGACATGAGAGCAGTATAGGGCTTGTCAGTGATGGGGCCACCCCAGAATATGTGGAATATTTTGGGGTTCTCGGGGTCGCAAGGAGAGTCCAGCAATGAATACGGGCGGTATCTTTGGAGGGGTGGTAAAGATAGTGTTTCCCATTTGCCAACAGCAGGGAGTGCTTTGAACTGAAGTGCATCTTGAAGAACAAGTTTTGGTGCCTCCTTTTCCATATAGATGTATTGCCAGTCATCCAAGTTTCCTCTGCGGATGCGGTTTCCATTGTCAAGTCCGCCGCCAGTACGTAGAACGTCAAGGCAATCTCGGACATACTGAAATGGATGAGTCCAAACAGAGTGACCCCATGTTGTTTCGCACCTTTTTTTCAGCGAAATCGCAGTATTCGAGTATGACATCTAGGTCGGCTATAGCGCCTGGGACTGGTCGCGGTGGGTACGCGATATCCGGTGGTTGACTCTGTAAATCTAGGTATACGCGTTTAGAACCAACGCCAATGGTAGTTCCATTGGCATCGTCTCTAGAAGTCTTTTGGGGAGGCAATGCAGGATTCATTGGTGGAGTCGTAAGATTTAATTCCTGAGGTACTACGGCGCGTCAGTCTTACAAGAAAAAGACATCAAAAAGAACGTACGCTTCCGCCGACTAGGGTAATGGCCACTCATTACCTCCCATTGCCATATTCGACGCAGGTCGTCGTCCCGGTAGACGACTGTCGCGCGCGACGACGGTGTAGGCCATGGCGTCGCCGGCCATTTTTTCTGTGCGGAGCCAAACCTAACGGTGACAGCAAATATCGTGTACAGGATGATCGCCAAGGCAGTCAGCAATGCTATCACCCCGCATTTTCGCGCCAAGCTCGGCGGAAGCCTTCTATAATTTGGTATCCAGAGTCGCAAAGCCCGCTTTTGCGCGCCTGGGAGGGGTATAGATATTTGGTTGAACCACGGCCGTGTTTGGGATCCCCCGAGATGGAATTTCTCCTCGACTGCAGAGTTGGTGTAGTGGGGGATGCCTATGGTCAGCCGAGAGCGGGTTCGCTGGTGGCCGTGTCTCGACGTCGAGAAGGACATCGTCCGGGTCGGGGTCGTCGTCGCGGAAGCAAAGAAGGTTACATAGGAGCCATCATCGCACTCCACACAGCTCGAACTGCACGTTCTGTTGCCCACGAGCAAATGGGGAAGAGGCTGCGCCCCAAACTCTACGTCCCTGACTATTAGTGGTACTTAAGCGCATTGTACTACTGCCTCCTGCTTTCGAGTTACATGGCGGACGTTTTAAGCGTTTGATTAAGCTGCTCAATTCAGTGAATGCGAACGTTGATATCTCAACGCTATTGATAGTAGGTCCCGTGACTCGCCACGAGTCGCGGCGCTATGGTGTAGTGGCAGCACATGGGATTCTGACGACTGAGTAGGAATTTCCCATAACCCAGGTTCGACCCCTGGTAGTGCCTTCCGAAATATCATTGCATTTTTTGTGTAAACTTGGACGCCAACTTTAGGGTGGCGCAGTAAACCTCCCGGGGGTGTTAGTAACGGTATCGATACCAGGCCCCTGGGAGGCTCTAGTTTTGAAACCGTTAGTAACGGTTTCGATACCGGCACGTGTTCGGAGCACGTGATGTGGCGCAGGCGGCGCGCCGCCCTGGTCCCGCCTCGGTCCCTGCTTGCCCTCGGCGCCGGCACTGTCACGTGAAAAGTCACGTGTCGGCATCTAAACCTACCTCCCAACCCCCGGAGGTTTCAATACCGTATCGATACTGTTAACAACTGCAGTAAACCCGAGGTGTATTGAAACCTAGGGTTTACTTCGCCACCCTAGCCAACTTGGCACTTGCATACAAATTGCGCCACACTGATCAATATCTATTATCATTTTATTACCATAATTGTTCAGCTCGGAGTAAGCAGATTTACGAGTGGCATGAATTAAATAACCACTTGTTACTTGTATGTTACTACTGTAACCTGGGGACCGGCACTACGTTCCTCACTTCTATGCAGCACTTTCTCATTCCTAGATCTATTCATTGGTAAACCATCGAGAAAGGCTTAGAAAGGTTTACGAGAGGCGGCGCGTGTATTTATTGCTGCGATGGAGTGCCTTCATCCCGAGTTTGAAGAGTTGCTTTTGGATGGCGAGTGTGGAGTAAGTATTGGAACAACGCTCAACCTTCCAAGTGTATTCACAAGCATCCTTGTCGTTATTCAACTATCGTTGACTGCCCTAGCGACTATTCACGTTCTATCTACATTCCGCGCCACACAAACAGTCCAGATACGGATACCGATCCTGATCGAGGCCACTGTCATCGGGATGACCAATTATAGGCAATTACACCCGTGATGTCATCTTCTGCCCATTCAATTCTCTTTTTCCCTCGTCCCATCAGCTCGCGGCGAGCACCGCCTTGCCGTCAGCAAATTTCCTTTGATTTCCTCGGTCAGGCCGTTCTCTCTGCCTCAACGTTGTACTTTTGGAGGTTATCTCGGTGACAGATAGGCGTCTGTTATCGTCGATCATTCGCAGTGACAAGGCGTGTGATCTCACACTCAACTTGGTTTGCTCTGCTCGAGGCAACGAGTCAGCACAAGGCTGAGGTCTGGCTGGCCTAGAGAACAGGCCATAACGGGTATTCCTCTTTCAAAAGGGTATTCAAGGACTCTCGGGGTGCGTCTTTCATCCGCTGCAGCCCAGGCGGGGCAGAGTTGACGCGGGAACATACATATAGTCAGTCCTAGCCCAGCGACATACGACGTAGACCCGCGCACGACGAGAACCACCTTACGTGCGGCGACTGAAAGGCGGGCACTTCACTTTGATTCTCCTCGGTACATCACTATCCCCCAACACGAACATCACTAGTCTCCTACTCTGACGACCAGCGCGACCAACACACTCACGTCTTACGAACCAACCATGATGGAATGTCCACCACGCGCTCAAAGCGTCATGACCGTCGAAGTCCGTTCCCCGCTTTCTCCGTGGCGACCCTGATATTCATATTTCCTACAGAGCCGCACCTCCTCGTTCTTTAACAAAACATTTTCCAAGCTCCGTCGCAAGAAGGGTTCTATATCTTCTGTGCGCAACTCCACCACTAATAACAACAACAATCCGTACAACGTTGGCATGTCAACACCTGAGCCGTATCTCGGCAAGAGATTCATGTCCCAGCCTTTACTTTCACTCGGCGTACGCGACTCTACTAGCAGTACAGGTACGACAGAACGGGAGAGGCGCAGCTTCGACGTCCTTGGGTCTCAACCGCCTGTTGACACCAGGTCTACAACTATAACCGCCCCGACGACAGCATCAAACAGGCAACCACAAGCTCCTCCTACAGCGCAGACGACTTCTTTGACAGCTTCCTCAGTAATACCTCCAACAGCTGCATCAGTGGCGCCGCCACCTGCGCCCGATGTAATGCCATCCAATGCAGCGCCAAGCACAACAGCACCACCATCTGTTACAACCGGGGCGTCGAGACCGTCACGAACAACGGGGAAACACGGTCCTTCCCATTCAATAACTGCGGCACTTGTCGCTGGCACCGGTGTTGGCGTGGCTGTTGTCGATGGCCTTCCTATCCAGGGTGACGCCGGAACCTTCGTGTTCCCGCCTTCGTCATCCAAATCTGCACTGCCGAGAGCGTCTGCGGCAATGCCCGCACCATTGGCTCCTCCGCTTACCGGATCGAAAACGTTGCCCCGTCCGTCGACGTCCTCCTCGTCTGTTAACCGTACGCACCCTTCCTTTGTTCGGGTGCCTTCTGCCTCTCCGTACGCCACAGCGCGTCTGAGTCCGACTCTGATCACGCGTGCACCGATGCCTATAATTAATCTACCGCCTCTCCCCATTCCTTCGATGCCAACATCTTCCGCAACTGGCGGCAATACAACTGTTCGGGGCGGCGGTCTAAGAAGCATGCCTGCTCTACCCAGGCAAGGGACCATGGACGACAATGATAACGATGGTGATGGTGATTCTAGTGATTCTGACGGCGAAGGGGAAGACGATGGCTTTGTGGATGCAGATGACGGCGAGGTTGATTCCCAGGAAGGCCCTCCGGAAGCCGGAGGAAATAGAACACCTCGAGTAGGTGGGAGGCGGGTCGAGTTGCCACCATTAGATTTGGGATCGAACGGCTGGGGAAGTCTCATGGACGGCAGTTTGGTACAGACGCCTGATCATGTGCAAACGCCCACAGATTATTTTTCGACATCGTCGAGGATATCTGGCGCCTCTATTCGCACGCCTGGGTCGTCGTCGATACATCAAGCGCAGACGCCGCGTATACCGCCTATGCCTTCGGTGTCCTCAATACGACCACAGACACCGGGGTCGGGACGAGTTGCTTCGACGCCTTCATCCAGTTTGATACCCCAGACACCTGGGACGGGCAGGATACCTCCAACCCCGGCGTCGTCCATTTTGATACCACAAACACCTGTTAGTGCTAAGCAGCAGGGAATCTATAAACATGCTTCCCGGAGTATGATCAATATTCTGGGTCCAGCAATGACGAGGCGTGAGGAAGAGCAGGAGCAACCGAGTACAAGTTCTGTTACGGCGCCTAGCCCAGTGATCGCGCAGCCTCAGCCTGCGCCTCCGACGCGGCGGCCTTCTGTGCTTGAAAGGCGAAGAAGCATGCCGACCTTTACTGTGCCTGGATCGCCGCCGCCTCCGTATCCGGCGTTTGCGCCACATTGGCGCGGGGGTATCGGTGTGGCCCTTGAACCGCCTGATATTGATGCCGTTCACCGACATCACCACGACCACCCGCATGACGAAAATGATGAGGACGGTATTATTGAAGTAGCCAGGTATCCCGAGGAAACAGGGCATTTCGTCGACATGCTTCCGACCTATACCAATGACATCTATCTAAGAGCGACGATGCCTCGGAAGATGGAATTTAGTGCTCCAGGCATCCAGGCGAAGGATAGGAAATGGCGACGGGTGGTATGTGAGCTGGAAGGAACGGTGCTGAGAGTGTTTGAGGGTAAGCGGCAAGTTTATTTGGTACCACCGTTCCTGACGCTAGGCTTTTAAGATATTTCGGCCTCTTCGGGTATCGGAGCATGGTGGGAGAGGAGAGTGGGAGTTGGCGATGTTGCAAGTTCGGGGAGTGCTACTAGCACGGCTTCAAGGACGTCGAGCGCCGGCAATGGGACTGCGCAGAATGGGACTTTGGCTGAAGGGAGGGAAAGGGAGACCGAGCCTAAATCTGGCGAGGTTGGTGTTGGGGACAGTGGGCAGACTGAGTTGACGTTGTATGTCCTTTCATCTACCTTTTAACTCGTTTATGATTGAACGGGGATCGGGTATTTAGGCCTCCTCCGTCATCACCGTCGTCACCATCGCAGCTCTCTCCGCCTCAGTCGCGCTCCATAATAGGGCGGATATTGACGCATGGGAGGAGCTGGAGTGATGTGCCATCACCGACTTCACCTACGGCGGCCACTCATTCGCCCGGCAGGACATCCTTGAATATACCTGATGAAGGTGGTGGAAGACGGGATGGCCGCAGCAGATTCGGGTCTACGCTGAATGTCTCCCGGCCTCACGCTTCGAGTACCGCGTCCGCTCCCTCTGTCAATTCGTCATCGCCACCAAGCCATTCCTCGAGTCCATCGATATCATCCAGCGCGAACTCGGCTGGGGGTGACAACTTGAAGCTTTTACACGCGTACACGTTGCAACATGCGGAATCGGGATTGGGGAATGATTATCTTAAACGGAAAAATGTGATACGGGTGCGGATGGAGGGGGAGCAGTTTTTGTTGCAGGCGGGGGATGTGAAGGGGGTTGTTGAGTGGATAGAGGGCTTGCATGCTGCTGCGAATGTGGCGCTGGATCTGGATGAGCGGCCGATGCCGCGTGGGCCGTTGTTTCCCAGAAGGAGGAGGAGGAGGCGGCCTGCACAGGGTACGGCTGATGCTAACAATGCTACTAATGCCGAGGGAGGTGGGAATGGGAATGGGAACGGGGGTTCATGAGATGAGATGCGACACACACACACGATATTATGTGTACATTATAATGTGTATGGATGCTTCATTTTATTGTTGTAATGTGGGGTTGTAGTGTTTATTTTGTATCTTTTGGTTTTGAAGATCTGGACGTTGGAGGCGCGAACCGTTTGCTTGCGCCTATAGAAGCGCTCCTACTTCATTGAGCTACGCGTGGAACGTTTTCCTTCTAACCACAACGAAGGCTTTATGTTCCAGTTTTTTTCAACGTAGCAGATCTGGCATGCCTGCCTCAAGATTAATCCGCCATTCCTGTTCATTCAAAGTCGAACTCAAAGTGGATATCTGAACACTGCAACGTCTTCCTTTTTTGAGCATCTCCTTGTTAAACTTATAGGGCCGATACTCTCACCATCATAATAAACAATAAGGGCGATTAATTGTTTTCGACTTTTGGACTAGTTTGATCGCTGATTTATAAAGACTGAGGCTAACTGGAACAGCATTTTGTCTACGATTTCATCTACTACGACGATGCTGCCTGGGTATATGTTGGAGGAATAGAGCACGCCCCAGCTCGCCTGTCTTTACCCTCCGCCGCGATGTCAGACTATACTTGAGGGACGTTCTATAACCCGACGCCATTCGGTTTGTGGCTTGATGGTCTTAATCCGCTGGTCTATTATCAGCTTTCACCTTTGCGCCGTGATCGTGGTGGCGGCGTAGATATATGGATCCCCCTCGATAAGGGTATGCATCTGAGGAGTTCTTTGGCGTCAAGGCTTATAATGCATGTATTTGCTGTCGGGCATCAAAGTACAGCGTTGACTAGTTTCCCAGGGGCGGTTGAATCACTACTGTAACAGATGTATCATATTCGACAGATAGTGTCGGGCATACTTAGGTATGTCCTTGAGAGAGGTTCGACGGTGGGTATAGTTGTCTAAGGATTTACAAACGTAGTCATCACAGAAACCCTGTGCTGCATGTAAGCTGATTGCATGTGCCGGCATCGGTTACACATACTTACAAAGCCCGACCTAGCCTCTAGTCGACTTGTACATACGTGCAAGTGAAGGAGGCAAAGTATAAATATTGAAATACACACCGATTGTATGACCTTTGTATGACCATTGTATTAACCTTTGTATGTAGCTTTGTATATCCTTTGTATCTAGCTTTGTATATAGTTTTGTATGTCATATGTATCCGAAATGTATCTACCTTGGTATATCGAATGTATTCCGAATGTATATACGATAGCAGGGTTAATCCTGCCACTCCTCAGGATCTTCACTTAGCTCTGCCACACACACTTAAATAAAAGGGCAAAAGAATCAAATTCATGTATACTAATAGTACAGCAACACAGTAATCATCACGAGCGAAATCCACACGTACACGGAGAAACACCAATTTCACTTGGGTATCATGAATTCTACCTGGGTGATTCAGAGCCTATTTTCAGAATCAGGCAGCACTCGCGCGAAGATCTATACTCACCGGTCGCTGCAACAATAATGAACAAAGGCGGTCACGGCCAACGAGGAAAGACGGTCGTAACAGCGCACACGCCAAATTTTCTAGCCAAGTCGTCAGCTGGGCGACGAGAAGACAAGCGAATAGAGATATACCGGGAGCGAGGGAGAATGTGCTAAGGGAGGACGGGAGTCAGCAACGAACCAGCGAGGGCGGTCGCAGGAATAAACCTGTGTATCGTCGTCAACGAACATAAGCCGGTCATAAACGCGTCGTCATTGCGGCTATGTCCCGCGTACCGGAGAGCATCTGTAGAACGATGAGAAAGGCATGACACGAGGAAATATGCGCACGGCCAAACGGGCATCTGTGATACACGGACATTTGATGGGGTGAGATCCAGGAAAACCCGGGTGCACATCGCACCACCACACATTTTGGTCAACCACAAGTAATACGCGGCAACGAGTTGGGCGATATACTTAGTGATCAGAGCGCCGACGAGTCAACCCTATGCAGACGTCTTCGTGACACTGGAAAACATGAATATATGCGTCTCATATTTCGGGAAAATGTTCTTACTTTGTTCAAAAGAAAGCTGTGTACCTTTCCGATGCTCTCCAAGTCTTGTTCCGGAATCTCTATCTGGCTCAAAATGGGCACCGTACTTCATCGCGGCTGGTCGCGTAGACCGCGCTCATCGCAGGTGAGGTGGGGTTCATGATGGATGTAGTCGCGGCCACGTCCTATCTCTGGGTGATGCGGGTGAAGACAAGGTTAGTGGTGGATAGAGCAGGGACGCGTACCTGGGCTGCCTTTATGCGTCACCAACGCCATTACCACTCGACAGTAAAGACAGGGCATTGCCTAGAGACCTCAACGACTCAAACCCGGGTCAGATCCGCGATCCATCACGCGAGTACCCGTGGCCCAAACCGCCGATCCGCGATCCTTGTCTGATCCGACCCGCCACGGATTACGGATCAAGACGAGTCGGATCGCCGAGATCGCCGAGCGGGTCGAGTACTCGAGTTTACTCGAGTATCCACACACCCAAATCCATTCATGCCTGATGAGTATCCCCGGGCAATGGCACAGGGACACTCAGCCATGCATGAGGCAAGGACTGAGGGTGGTGGGAGTGGGTGGAAGTGGTGCTGGGAGTGGTGGTGGTATTGGTGTGGGAGTGGTGGTGGGGATATTGATGTAGTAGATAGAAAGAAAAACTCACTACGCCTATGCCCGCTTCCATGTCCTCGCCCGCATCGCGTCCATCAAGATCCATATCTCTACGCGTATAGCGTTGTCGGATCCGTGGCGTCATGGTACGCTCTGGCGCGTAAATCATCCGTCTTGCGCAGAGTCGTCGTCCAGAGTCGTCGTCCGTCCATAGGTCGTCGTCCGTCCATAAGTCGTCGTCATCCACTGCTGTCACAGAGACAGCAGCAGCAAGCCCAGCACGAAGCCAGGGCAAAAACCAACACCCCAGAGGCTGCCTGACAGTCGTCAGAGCAGCAGTGGCGACGGCCGTCGCACACTGGGTGGTCGTGGTGATGGTGGTGGTAAGAGGAAGAGAGAGAAGCCATCCGATCGCAGGCTTACGCGGCCTCTCGGCGATTGCCGGATCGTGAGAATTGGCGAGAAATTCACGCGAACAGCTCATTTAGGCGACGCATGGGCCCGTTTGACTTCGCAAAAATTTGTAAATTTACTTTAAATATATAGTAACATATTCACGAGTCAACACGAGTACTCGCGGCGAGTACTCGTGCCTCCAGAGGCTGATCCGCGATCCATATGTGATCTGACCCGCCACGGGTCTACGGATCATACGGATCAGATCTCCGAGATGTCCGAGCGGATCGAGTACGGATAAACTCGCGTGATCCGCTGACTCGTTGAGGTCTCTAGCATTGCCGCATTCGTTCCACGATTCCAAGGTCGAATCTGCTTACTTAAAATGCGCCAGTAAGCTGGAAAAAGTATAAAGCAGCTCTCCGTCGCGCTTACAATCATCTGCACCATGCAGCAGCGCGATATGTTCATGACGGCGCCGACATAAAGTCGAGCATCTGCTGCGTCGTGTAGCGGCGACATGTAGTCGACCGCGGCCATCCACCCTCGCCGGACTATATCCGAGCTGGAGATGGTGGTGGTAAGAGAGAGAGAGAGAGCAGAAGGCGCGATGACGCGCCAAGTCTTGTTGGCATTGTTTGGCTAAACCGTTTCAGCGGCAAGTCGGCAAGTCCCACTTGCTCTTGGACCACCACTCGACTACAAGTCGGCGGCTTGGACCTACTGTCCGACTCCAAGTCGCAGTATCGCTTAGCGACTTATAAGTCGCCCTACAGCTTGGATAGGCCTACCCGTTCGCCATATACCCTCTATTTTCCTCCAACAAGAAATACGCGCCGTGCTCCAGCCTCAAGCAGTGGTGATACGCGTCTCATTCTCTCAGGGCGACAATTGTATTCTTTTCCTTTGTCGAGACGTTGGCCTGTTACCGTGTCTTGTTTGCTATAAAGCACTGGGCGCTCCTCGCGACTTCGAATCACCCGTCGCGCGCGCTGTACACTCAACAAGAATGGGACAATGTCCGCGAGCATGCCTGGCCCCGCGAGCGGTCGGCGGCGGACCTCTCGCTTATTCCAGTCGAATTACAGCAGGTTGTCTACACACTTGACTGGATGTGAGTAACACTTAACTTGACGTTGCTTATCAGTTTCTTATTCTCTCTCAGACCGCACCCGTCTCCATCTCACTTAAACTCTCGTCGCTGTCAGAGTCGACCTACACCATGTCCAAGTACGCGCGGATTCACTCACATATGCTTCTGGCTGCCAGTACAGCTCTGCATGCCACCGTCCCTCTGCCCAACCTTCTCTTCTGTTACCATTCAGCCTCGCGCGCTCATGCGGACGTCCTCGGGAGAACTTTGTGACCGCTTTCTTGCGGTTCTTCACGTAATCGCCCATTGACGAGTCTGAGGTCCGATTTTAACTCGAGACGCATGAGGAGCCATCGGCGACATGAAGAGCAATTCATGGGTCGCGTACGCTCTCTGGGCCTTTGTGATTCGCTTCTGGGACTCGCCAAGGTTTGTATTTTTGGTGACATTCAATATTCATAATACTAATCAGTTCATTCAGAAAGCAAACTCGCTGGACATTGACTTGATTCTCACTCGCTACATTCTCACGATGAACACCTTGTTCATTCTCGCCTCTTGTTCTCGCCAGCTCAGATCCAACTTCTCCCAGTGTGCTTGGCATGAAGGGCTGCTTGCGGGGGTAGCCTACAAGTTTGAACCCGGTTCTCCCGTGCCAATCGTCGCCGTATCATCGCCTTTCCCAAAACCGTCACCAACTCCAGGACGTGCCTCCGTTGTCATAAAGCACCCGTTCTTACCCCATCACAAGTGATTTCTCGCAATCCGTTCATTTGTTGTATTGATGAGGCGGCTGAAGCGCTTATCTTCCCTTTGTACGGCCGTGTTGCCCTCGTCCCGATATGCACTGATGTCAAGGCGGTCGTGGCATATTGTGGAGACTCGTCGACTCGGTCATCGGAGCCGATTCACGGAAAGCCACCGCCATGCCGTCTCGTAGGCCATCTGCTGCAACAACACCACCCTCCGTATTTGTAACAGTCAGCACTACCACTCGCGTCCACCGGAGTCGAGACTCAAACTATCAGTTTGCGCAGTCCCATCTTTTCCTCGGTAACACCACCGCTCAACAGCAAGAAATTATACAGGTTCTCGCCGATCGGCTGAAGAACAAAGTGCGTGTCGTCAAATTTATCTCTGCGCTCTCAATGCGTGAATTAACACACTTTTAGCTCCCATGTCACTCTGGAACTACATCAGATCGGTTAGAGTCCGATAAAGCCTCCCAGCAGGCTGTAAACGCCCTCATCAAACTGTCCCGTGACTCGCTGGACACCATCCTACTTGCGTTGTGTGATCTCGTTGAGCAATTGGGAAAAGTGCGTACAACGTGTCAATCGACGTGCTGCTTATCTGACTGGTGTTGTTCAGGCCAGGAAGGTAAACTCAAAGTTCCTCGTCAACGTTCTTACCACAGCCATGTCCTCGCGTTGGCAGCATCTCCCACGTTCGAGATCTCAGGCGAGCAGTCGCAACCTGGGCTCGGCACCCAACTTGTCCATACTCCCAAGTTTAGGCGCGGCTCCTCATTCGACCACTCGGCCCTACACCCACGGAAGACAACGTTGCGCGCTACCTCCTCAGCGTTATTGCCCTCTTTGTTTCTCAGTCCGCGCACACCGAAAGATCGCTCTCAATGCAGTCCTTTGATTCGTCCGACGTGGAATTATCATGACCCTTACTTCGTTGTCCATATCGGACCTCCCTGCCTTCCTCACAACCTCAAGTCGCTTCCCTCTTCAACCTCGGTCAAGTCCAGAAACAGAACATATCTTCCATGTTATCCATGATGAAAAACCCGTCGTACGAGTACCCCAATGTCACCCATCAACTCTCGACGCTCCCTCAACGCGTTTTTTGAGAAGTTTGCTGGTCGCGTTATTTTCCATAGTTCTGTCCGACTAGACTGTTGTATTTTCCGCCTCAGAGCGAAGGTACGGCAACTAGCCGCTCAGAACGAGGGTGATTTTGACAGTGTTGATCTCCAGCTGCTCTCGCATGGCGCACTAGACAAGTATCGTTTGGTTCAAGTCCTTTCGGGTGAGTACTTAGTCCTTCACTTTCACGATGCCAGTGTTTCTTTCAGTCACCCTGAACTGCATCGTTAGAGCTCTCCTTTCTGTTGGTCAATATCTCAGGCAAAATTCACGTAGCCTTTGCTACTTTGCTCTGTCCCGCCATCTGATGTGATGTATCTCAAAGCAACAATGTTTTTCGCCCCACCGCCTCTTTCTCTTTTATTTCTCGAGATTTTCGGATAAGGTATTGGTCTTCGCCTCTTTAGGTGAAGTGCCGCCTTGTCGAAATGTCCAATCTTCATTTCGGGCTCAGCCACGGTTGTTGTTGTGGAGGGGCATGTCAGGCACAGTCACGAGACAGGACGGAGACGACGTACACCTCGAGAACTGGAGGGCGAGATACGCTGTATGTAAGTTGTATACAATTTATATACAAAGCCGTATACATGTAGATATACAAAGCTACACACAAGGCTACATACAAGGCTATATACAATGCACTTACATTCATCACAATTTGATACAAGGATTGTAGACCCTTTTATTGAATTTCATATCATGCAAGGCTGTAGGTAAGTCTGCATACATTCCCCAAAAAGCCAGGTATAGCCTTGCCGCCCATGTAACCGCGTACATGCGGCGCACACTTTCTGTGATGGTATACTAGATGGCGTTGAGGTAAGCTCGGTCGGAACTTCAAGCAGTCGGCTCGCACCGCGTCGAGACACAGCGAACAGTGATAACGAGAGATGCGAAGATTCGTTCACCGCTGTTTGAAACGTTTCTGCCTGATCGAGGCATCGAATACACCAGAGAAACAAAAGAAGGAGTGGCCTTTGAATGAGAAGCTGATGATGTGCATTAGCGACAGTAGAACCATCGTACGGCCCGTGCCGTGGGCAGTAGTATAGGTGGTGCTCAAGTATGTAGCAGGCAGTCTGGACTGTCGTGGTGGTTTATATTCAAGTTGAAGAAGTTGCCAAACAAAGCCAATTTCACAACATAGAATCAAACCATCATTATTGACTGTTATCTCAGACGCTGTCCTTGTCGGCGCCTATGTTCTGCTTATTTAAATCTCGCTTTCTCTTTGATCGATGCGAACTTACAGTCTCAGAGCAACGGCAATTGAAACCGACTTCGCTTTTGCTCGGCCCCGCCCTGCCTCCGCTCGAATGGGATGTTTTACTCGGATAACACCTGCTTTTGAGTACGACGGTGGGCACGCATGAAATGGCTATTTGCTCCGATGACTAACGCGTCTCTACGTTCGTAGGACAGTTAGATCGAACTCCGTATGCCCAATGGGTGAAATCGGAGGTTCTGTGAATCGTGCTTCATAACGGAAAGACGACCCTTACGCTCAAGGCGGCCAGACGACGCGTATTAGATGGATGCACGTCGTGAACCGCGTCTTTCCACGCGAGAGGGAAGGCCATACCATTATGGCGCACGAAAGGCGGCATGCGCCCCCGACGCCGGATCTAAGCGAGAATATCGATCTACGGGGATGAGCTCGCATTCGGCGATCACCGCCAGGGCAAGCACACATCTACCGCCGGATTTACACCACTCTGTGTAATCTTTTGCGAGCGTGAATGCAGTGTACTATGTACTTGTCCAAGGTGCAGAGTTATCCTCTTATGGTGCAGGTCGTTGATTATGTGCTAAGCCCTTGCCAGCGTCGCCGCTTTTCGGTCCGTTAGGATCATAATTTTGCAGCGGTTCAGGTCAAACGTTTACTCATTGGGTTCGCTCCGCGGTTGGCATTGGGGACGGCGTAGCCTTTTCGTCGATCATCACAGATATATAACTCACTGGCGCTCGGTATATAGCTCCCATCCAAACGACCAGAGCCGTCCAGATCATTGGCCATCATGTCCTCGTCCTTCGACACTTTTCTCACTCCTCCGAATGCGGTCATTCTAAGGAATACTAAGCTTGCAGATCTCATTCCAACACAGGCCTTTGGGTCGTTCGGGATCCTTCTGGGATGCGCCGTTCTAGCCTTCTTCATCTACCGCCGGTTGAAATACAAGTCCCTCGGAAAACTTCCTCCTGGGCCTAAGGGTCTGCCTCTTATTGGAAATCTTTTTGACCTTTACGGCGCGGACGAGGCCTGGATTACTTTCACAAAATGGAAGAAACTATACGGTGCGTTACTTTCAGTGCGACTTAGTCGAAATCTCATAAAGTCTAGGTCCCCTCATTTACTTGAATGTCGCCGGTCAAGATATTGTGGTCCTCAACAACCACAAAGTTACCGCTGACTTGTTGGATCGTCGTGCTGGTATCTACAGTGACCGGCCTCAATGGATTGGTGCGTTTTCTTTCAAACTCTTTACAGCAATCATCTAATCGCGAAACTCTCAGTTGCTTCTGAAATTCTTACTGGCGGTCTTCTCGTCGTGTTCAGTCGTTACAATGACATGTAAGTCCGTAATCAGGTTGGATTCGCTGAACTAACGAGCACTTCAGTTGGAGGAGGATGCGTCGTGCAGCCCACGAGGGTGTCAACAAGGCTGTTGCTCCCACGTACCAACCTCTTCAGATCAAGGAGGCCGTTTTCCTCGTCGATGGCTTGATCAAGGATGACAGGAACTGGGATGAGGAGCTTAGACGGTTTGTGGTTCATCTATGCGTGCAACTCAAATCTCAATATCTTTTAGAGCTGCTGCTTCTATGATCATGTCCGTCGTATACGATGCTCCCATTATCGAGGACTGCCACGACCCCTCGATCGCTCGCGTTAACACTTTCGTCGGTACGTCATAATGCTGAGTTTTCTGTCAAGATATACCGACTCGTTCCTAGAACGTCTCGCTCGTGCCGCCTTCCCTGGAGAACATCTCGTCGAGTTCTTCCCTTGGATGCGCTACCTCCCCAACTCCATCGCCAAATGGAAACGCGATGCCGAGAACCATCACGCCGTTGACTCTGTCCTGTTCCAATCTCTCTATGACGAAGTCGAGAAGCGCGTTGTAAGTACATATCGCGACCGGCATCTTCAGTGTCTAACTCGCCTGTAGGATGCTGGTGATGACCGCCCGAGTTTCACCGCCACGCTTGTCAAGGAAAAGAAGCGCCATGGTATGAACGAAAAAGAGTCTTCCTGGCTCTCTGCTACCCTCTAGTAAGTCTTCAACCAGATCTTGACACTTATCACTAACGTCCGATTAGCGCTGCTGGTGCCGAGACTGTACGAGCGTCTTGCTTTCCGCTGTGTTCTTCTCACATCTTTACAGACTGCCGCCGTTTTGGAATGGTTCATGCTGGCCATGGTCAAGTACCCCGAGATCCAGAAGAAGTGCCAAGACGAACTTGATGCTGTTGTTGGTCGCTCGCGCATGCCTACATACGCTGACCGCGACTTCCTCCCTTACATCTCCGCTACTGTTCGTGAATGTCTCCGCTGGAAGCCTATCGATCCCGTCGGTGCGTATTAATTCTCGAGGAATCTGATAATGGTCCTGATCTAGCCTGCACTAGGTCTTCCTCACAGAGTGACTCAGGTGAGATCGCGAGTACGTGGAACGAACGTAGCGCTCAATATTATTTGTTAGGATGACTACTATGAGGGCCACTGGATTCCGAAGGGGTGCATAATACTTTTTTGTTGTCCTTCACTTAGCTCATATTTCACAGAACGATTGTCATCGCCAACGTTTGGGGCATGAACATGGACCCTACGATCTACGTACGCTGTTTGCTTCTGCGTGACGCTTAGGCTCACCCGCTGTTTATTAGGGTGAAGACGCTGCTGAATTCAACCCCGGACGCCACATCACCCCAGATGGCAAACTCGCAAAGGCTCTTGTGGACACTAAGGATGGTAAACTGGCCCCCTCCTTTTTTGCTCTTCAAGCTTGCTAACCGAAATTTGACAGAGGGTACGTGATACGCAAATAACTAATACACATTCTAACCTTGGGGAACTGTGACCAGGCCACTTGACCTTCGTAAGTTTGCATGCTCGGATCTCTTCCTTATTTCCTGACCTCTTCCTCCTCAGGGCTTCGGTCGTCGTATCTGTGTCGGCAGGCACGTTGCGAATAACTCGCTGTTCATCGACATTGCTTGTATACTTTGGGCGCTCAACGTCGACGTCCCGAAGGACGCCTCCGGCAAGCGCTTGTTCCCTGATAGTGAGAAGTACTTCAGCGAAGGTCTTGTCTTGTGAGTCTGGACCATCATATGCACCGCGGCATTGGCATTGACTGTGCTATTATAGGCGACCTCTTCCATTCAAGTGTATCCTCACTCCTCGGTTCCCTGAGGCGCCCGCTATCGTTGCGGAGACGAAGGCTCAACAATCGGATGATTGATCATTTTTTCCCACCTTGTAACTTTGTACACGGACCCAGAAGAGTCGGTCGAAAGATATAGATTAGATGGCAAGTGGTGCAGAGGGGGCTAAGAACAGTGATATAGTAATATAGATCCTGGCCACATAATGACTATCTATTTTTGCAGAGCCGTTTTGGATGTTCGCCTGTTTGAGTCGGGTCCAGTGATGAACGCACACTGTTGGCAGATGACCGAAGGCCGTTGTTTCCTGTGCTCGAAACGAAGACACATCTCCCGGTTTTGCAACTCAATCGAGAGTGGCAACGAAGACATTGTTGATGAGGTTCGGCATTAGATTGGCCGGATTGACCTTTGACATCCTCCCCGTCGAAGGCGGTTTCGTTCCTCGAGGTCAAGGAGAATGAAACTGAAGGGTGAGAGTTCCCGAAGCATTTTGCAGACTCACAGTTCACGCGAAATTTAAAAGAATAAGAATTTTATTGCGAAACAGAGCAGCAAAACTCAGATAGTCCGATTCCAGAAGCAGACACCCAGCCCAGTCCAACTCCGCGTACATCCAAGGGCATGCTGGAGGGCGTATGAAGTACCATCAGAAAGACTATCAAGTTCGCTTTCCAGATGCGGTGGCGGATGAGGCAAATCTACTGGCAAGCATTATGTAGGGTGGTTGATGAGATTCAGAGGAAAACACAACTCACGCAGAATGGGAATCTGAGTTATAGAATTAACATGGAGTCGAGGGTGGTCGTGAGGTCGACCGTATCCGTACTCATCCGGCGAACGTCCACTACACCAAGAACTTGAAGTCAGAAGGCCGGGTGAAGAATGTCATCAGTGCTTACAGATTAGAGCTAGCAATCGAGGCAAAACCCTCATAGTCCGGGGCGCAAGCCGCTCATTAACGAACGCCATGAGCTCCATAAGCGAGGCGTCGTCTCTCATGAGAGAGACGAACCTGTCGGTTTCGAGAGGGTTTAGAGTAAGACCGACATCACGGCAGAAGGCGGCCACAGCGTCTTGGACAGTGGACATGGCAAGATAGTAAAGAAAGAAGCAAAAAAGTTGTGTGGCCACAAGAGCGAGGATTCAGCATGTTGGAACGCCACTTATATACTACTCGGGGGGTGTCATCTTAGTCAGCGGGCAAGATCAATCGAGCTGCTACAGACTCAGTCAACAAGCCAGATAGAAGCGTGGTCCCTTGCAATATGATATACTTGTTCCGGGATTTCATACTACATATGCGGGAAAGACGTGTGAAGATGTGCCAGACCATGTAATGTCGCGTCGAGATGTGGCGATGTGCAGCTACTAATAAAAGGAGTTCCCCTGATGAGCAACAGATGCGAGGCTTTCGAACGACGCCCACCTCACAGCCAAATTGAAGCTTATCCAACCGCGTCGACCGACTTTCACAGTGATAAACGCTGGTGCATGCACCTAGGCTACAGAGGTTCAAAGATTCGAGACATGAGCAAAACCTTTGAATGTCTCCGAATTGGTTGACTATCATCGTGGCTCACTTTCTCCAGAGATGAAACCGACCTTCGATATGTCTCTGCCAAAGTTTTGAAGACGTCAAGGAGAAAGAAAAGAGATGACTTTGACAACACTTGAGTCCCACGAAATGTGATTTTTGCAAGGTTGCTCTTACAAGAATTCCTGAACTACACTAAAAACTCTTTAGAATGTGAGCGTCTGGCCGGCTGCGCCAGTAACGGCAGCACGGACGGCAGACGCAGACAGCAAGGAGTACGAATAGGGCGCGGTGGTGAAGGTTCCGTTGGGAGCGGTGTTCTCTCCTCCGCCGAAGTCTGGATAATGGTTTGAATGTGGGAAAACATCAACATGATAGAGAGAATACTGACCGTTGCCTCGAGCGACGGCAAAGCCCTCATCGGTGGAGTACAGAGCATCCTTCGGGGAAACCCATACGTTGTTTTCGACAAGAAGTTGAGCACCTAGTATCACCATAAGTCTTAGTATATGAATGCCTATGAAAGTAAAAGACGACTAACCATCGCGCGTGTTGATGCCGTCATTGTCTGTGTCAAAGAAGTTGTTGAAAATGTGGCCGTGGCCAAAGCGGAAGGACGGCGTGCGGGAGTTGAGGTTCTGCCACCAGTTGAGCGCGAACGTCACAGTAATCGCCGTGTCTTCTGCGCCGTTGCTGTCAGAGTGGCCGACGAGGGATGCCTTCCAGTGATTGTAGAGCTTGCTGTTGGTCACCGTGACCTTGGTGCAGCCGTGTGTGATATCGAGGAGACCGTCGTAGCTACATGTACATGATATCAGAGAGGCTGTCGCACGATGATATTAAAGGGAAAGCACGAACAAGTCCTTGTCGTGATCCAAGTCACTGGAGAGGTCGGCGTGGTCGACCCAGACGTTGGAGGCGGATTGGATGCCAATAGCGTCACCTGCCGAGGCGAGGACCTTGGCGATCTTGACGTTCCGGAGGATAACGTTCGATTCCTCGAGAACACGAAGTCCGACGCCGACGAGCGCTAGGGATGAATATCTTAAAAGTCTGATCAGTAGTTTAGGAAAGGAGATACATACAAGAACCAGGAGCCCCAATAACAGAGGTGTTGGAGCCGACTTTGACAACGGCGTTGCCGGTGATAGTACCTATCAAACCATGAGATATTCAGCTGAGCATGGTGAAGGAATATAGCGAACCGGAAATGATGACAATTTTTTTGGCAGATCCTGTGACGGCAGAAGTCAAGGCGGCAAGAGTTGTAACGGTCGTCGTCGTGCCGCCGGAGCCGCCAGTCGTTCTGGATCGAAGACGCGTTAAACCCTAGCGAATATTTAGTGATAGCTAGCCTCGACGTACCCGCTGCCATAACCGAGTGTAGCGGTGTCGCTGACGGAAGCACGCTTGACGAGACCCTGGTCGGCGGGCAACGCCTAGTAACCGAGCGCTGGTCAATTCAAGAGGAGATTTAGACGAGGAAGACATTTTACAGAGATGACGCTGAGAGCAGCGAGAGCGATGACGGAGAAGAGCCACTTCATGTTGACGATTGTAAAACTCGGGGAAATGTTGAGCTGTGTCCTCTGGCTCAGTGGTGTGAGGCTTTTATACCTTTTATGAGGAGCGTAGAAAGCGTTGAACGGTCCGTACGGGGCGACGGTCCTCGAGAGGATGGCGAGTTTTGAATGCGGGCATTGGTTCGTTGTTCAATGAGTTTTGAGTCCTCCGGATTTCTCCCGACGAAACATACACCGCCAAAGCCTGATAGTTTCGCGTGGGCTGGAAGAAATCCTTCCCGTATCAGTCCTTTGGTGGCCATAAGCAGACTTGAACGACTTGGGGTTCCTGGGGATAGTGGATACGCCTATACGATCGCTACCACTTGAGCATGGCACAAATATATATTTAGAATAGTCGGAAAAGAAAGGTACCATACACATACTTCTCTAGCTCGTGGCTTGAACGTGGCCATATAATGCGGGCTTCGGAAGTGACGGAACCGTTGACACTCGCTAGTTCGAGGAAATAGCATTCAGGTGATGTCCTTGGATAAAAATACGTTGAATGTTCGAGTATATGCCCGCCGTGAGACGCATGTGCGTGCGCGACCTTCTGACTGCGAAAGAAACCGAATTCAGAAGAGGAAACTGACTTCGGGAAATACTCACCTGACGGAGAGTGCCACGCTCGGCGGTCTATCGTGTGTTCGCGATGATGCGATGAAAGGGCGTCGTCGAGACGGGAGCCTTAATTTCGGTAGTAAGTGTTTGAACGGGAATTCAGCTGGTGTCAAGTTTCTTCGCAGGGTGACGGCCAGTTGATGTAAGACAGCGAGTCCTGGTCAGCGAACAGACGCGGCAAGGAATATCCATCTGTACTTCATGAGGCGAGTAGAGCATGCCCAAAACGAAGATAAGAACAGAGGCAAAGATTGTATCAGCCCCAGCTAAGCACGTCCCGTTAATTGCATGCTCCATATAGAAAAGAGGACACCGTACTTGCATACATGACCGCCGGCGCCTTCTTCATCATATTCGCTCTTCTTCAGGGTCGTCCGTTGACTGTTTAGGGTGTTGACGCAGTGCTGGGAGGGATGCGATGTCTCCCTGGAAGAAGTGGCCTTCTGAGCGTGGCTGTCACTGCCTGCTGGAAAGGTTGTCCAACAATTGCAATTGGGCCACGGATAATCTCTGTTGCCCCGGTTGTATTCAACTCGTACTCATGAGGAGCTTTGAGTCTGACCGGACCAACGGCGCCATCGATAACGCAGGAGAGCGCGGTCTTTCTTCAAGTGTGCGTCATGATCGATGTAAGTTCGTACTATACCAGTTGCTTCTAGCTCCACTAAACGTCTTCGTTACCGCGGAAGAAGAGTCGGGGAACCTAGTACGCAGTTTATTTTCTGTTAAAGATGTAGATCGAGCGGCCGCTGTGAAGACTGAAAACTGACATGGAAGACAGGACCATGCTGGAGGCCATCGTTCACTAGCTAATAATAGGGCTTGTACGATATCAGTTTGTTGATCAGTGATAACTATAGAAACATTTGTGTATCTCTCCACGTCAATGCTCGTGTAATTTGAATACTCATCTATTTCTGATATACCGCCACAAAGGCCCGTTTTCCGTGAGCTCTGACGCCTGACTTTGGCGATTGAAAGTCTCCGAGATTGACGACGTCGACTGTTAGGCATGATGCGGCTTTCGATCACTCTTGTCTTCGAACCACCACCACGTTCATCCACCGAGTAACTCTGTAACGATCACACCAATTCCCAAGCATGTTGACAACCCGGACATGTTACTCCGTCGACTCAATGGCTGTCCCTCGGTTTTGGCCCACCTTTGTCCACGTAGTTGACATTGCTCTGATACGGTCTGTCTCGTGGCTGATAATGTCGCGTATATAACATTTGACACCGGCTTAGGAGCGGAGGAGTTGGGAAGTATACACTAGACTGAATACTACCTGGGGTGGGCTTCAGCGGCGTGGAGATGAAAGTCTCCGTGTTTCTTCTAAATCCTACACGCTTCATCGATGGATAACAGACCGTTTACGTTGGCCTTGTCTTGAGGGAGATTGGAGGGATGAGAGTACGTGTATAAGAGGCGAAGCGGAACGACACAACACCCAGGCCATCCAAGATGACAACGTCTATACCTCAACCACCTACCATTCCTCTTTTCGGAAACTCGCAGTCTTTGGATAGCGAAGTGCCCTTGCAGTCTTTCATCCTCCTCGCCAAAAAGTATGGCGAAATCGTTCAACTCGACCTTCTGGGTGAGGCACCGTCCTTCTTTTTTACACCTCTGCTAACGCGACATGTTGATTTTGATCTCACAGGCTACAAAATAGTTGTCGTGTACTCCCACGAACTCGCCGACGAGATATCAGACGACAAGCGCTTTGATAAAAACTTCACTCCTCAGCTTCTCAATGTACGCGCCCTGCTGCACGATGGACTTTTCACCGTAAGATTTCAAGGCATCAAAATAAAATGTCCTTCCTAACTCTTTTCGCACAGGCATTCGGGAATGAACCAAACTGGGGGATTGCCCGTCAGTTTCCTGAAATTAGGCTGGTGCTCAGAACTGACTTATAATAGATCGTCTTCTCATGCCGGCATTTGGAACTGCAAACATTCGCGCCATGCTGCCCGATATGAGGGATGTTTGCGATCAGATGATGCTCAAGGTCTGGTGTTTCTCTGTTTCGTAGGATTGCCAGTACTGATCCCTTGCGTTTACCAGTGGGAACGGTAAGGAACTAGGCATTGCCACTGTCTGAAGCTCATCTTCGATGTCTGTCAGATTCGGTCCACACCAGCTCATTGATCCGACCGACGACTTCACGCGAGTCGCTCTTGACACCCTTGCTTTCTGTACCATGTCCTATCGGTATCAGTCTCTCTTTTTTCTAGCCCGAGTCGCCCTGATCAGAAATAACACTTCGTCTAGATTGAATTCGTTTTACAGTGTGCGTACTTTCAACTTGATCCTTGTCTCCGCTTACTCATAAGCGTTGTAGGTCGAGCCTCCTCAGTTTGCTAAATCAATGGCCGAGTTCCTCAAAGAGTGTTATTACCGCACAAAACGCCCGGGCCTTGTTCAATCCTGGATGAAATCGACAAATGCCAAGTACGAGAGCGATATGAAGGTGATGAAGGATGTCGGCAATGCCAGTCAGTCACCTCAGGTTCACACGATAGCATATAGGCTGACGGCGCACAGTTATTGCTGAGCGAAAGGCAAACCCGACCGAGAAGAAAGATTTGTTGAATATCATGTTGAGCGGGAGGGATCCCAAGACCGGAGAGGGCCTATCAGAGGAGACGATCTGCAATAATGTTAGTGGTTTTCCCAAGTTGACGTCTTTGACTGACCTCCTCGTTTAGCTTTTGACTTTCATGATAGCAGGTATGTAATTGTGAGGTGGATCTGTACCTCTGTAAATGCTTTTTCGTTTATACAGGCCATGAAACGTCATCGGGGATGCTTTCTTTCACAGTCTATTGGCTCCTCAAGTACCCGGAGGTTATGCGAAAAGTCCGGGCTGAAATCGACCAAGTGCTACAAGGGCGTCGCATTGAAGTTGACGATTTCGACAAACTGCCATACCTTGTTGGTGAGCCCTTCTTGTTTTGGGCCACGTCGCCGAGCTGACGCGGCTACAGCTGTGATGCGCGAGTCCCTCAGGTTGTGCCCTACGGCACCGGCCAGATCTGCTGCTGCGAAGGAAGACACCACCATCGGTAATGGAAAGTACTTCGTGAAAGCGGGTGTTCCTTTGGTAATCCAACAGTGGGTTATGCAGCGTGATCCAAAAGTTTGGGGTGATGATGTATGTCTGGATGTTAAACGTCTGTTAGATCGGTTGCTGACATAGGTTCGCAAGGCGCAAGAGTTCCGACCAGAGCGAATGCTGGATGGCAAATTTGAGGCTTTACCCGTAAGTTGTCTCCAATGAGTGATGTCCTGTACTGACTTCCTGCCTTTGTAGGCTAATGCCTGGCAACCTGTAAGACCGACCTCTCCTTCGATGGCGTCTACTAATATCATCTGTATCCTTTAGTTCGGTTATGGTATGCGAGGTTGTATTGGCCGTCCTTTCGCCTGGCAAGAGATCATTCTCGTCCTTGTTTCTATGATCCAGAAGTTCGACATCTCCTTTGCCGATCCTTCGTACACTCTGCAAATCCAGCAGACCATGACGCTAAAGCCCAAAAACTTGAGGATTCGTGCTAGGCTGAGGACTGATGGGCCGCGTCTCTCCGCAACTTCGGCTTTACATGTGAAGAGGATGTACGATTCGCCAGCCCCCTCTGTGAAGGGTGCGATTCCAACTCCTGGTAATGCGAAAGCAAACCTGTATGTACTCTATGGTTCAAATACCGGAACGTCGGAGTCGTTTGCTCAAAGGATCGCTGGTGAGGCGGCGTCATACGGTATTCTCTTTGTCTTTGTGTTTTTGTTCCGCGTCGCTCAACTCTACTTTCCAGGCTTTGCCGCAAAAATTGGCACCTTGGATAGTATCACCGGACACTTGCCAACTGATGGTCCCGTCGTGATAGTAACAGCGTCTTTTGAAGGTTGGTGTTCTACCTCTTTGGTTAACAGCCTAATGAAACTTGTGATATTTCAGGCCAGCCCGCCGATAACGCCGCTCGCTTTGTTGATTGGATTTCTCACCTGGAAGGTCAGCAACTAGCAGGTGTCAAATATACAGTCTTCGGATGCGGCAATTCGGAGTGGGTACAGACGTACCAACGGATCCCCAAGCTCTGTGACAGCCTTATTGAAGAGCACGGAGGAGAAAGATTGTTCCCTCACGGAGAGGGAGATGCAAGTCAAGGTCAATTCTTCCAGGTGTTTGACGAATACGAAGGGAAGTTGTGGGCAACGCTGTCAGCAGTGAGTTGGGTCGTTCATGAATGCGATGTCCTCCTAACCTTTGACTACAGAAATACGCCACGGGTAAGAAGAAGTTGGATATCCCTGCGCTGGATGTCACGGTTCTCGATGATGGCGATGAACGTGCGGAGACGCTTCGTCAACCTGATACTGCCATGGGTCGTTTGGTCGAGAATAAACTGCTCACGCCTCCTGGACATCCGCCCAAACGTCACCTTGAGTTTGAGCTTCCCGCTGGAATGTCGTTCAATGCAGGCGATTACTTAGCTATGTGCGTCGCCCAGCTCCGTCGTCACTGTCATGACTAATGGCTAAAGTACAGCCTGCCCCACAACCCTATACGGGACGTGCACCGCGTATTGGCCAGGTTTGGTCTATCGAAGGAACAGCAGGTAGGTGTCCTTCACTAGTCCAATGAACTATCTGAAATAATGCATACTCTGGAGATCATCATTTCGGGAGATAGCCCCACATCCTTACCAGTTGGAAAAAAGGTCTCTTTGGTAGAAATTCTGAGCGGTTATGTCGAGCTCTCGCAAATTGCAACGACAAAGGACATCCAGACACTCCTCACAGCGGCGTCTTCCGATGGTACACTCAACGCTCTAGAAGATCTTAAGGCTTCCTATACAAATAACGTCGCTTCGAAGCGTTTGAGCGTGCTCGACCTGTTGGAGAAATACCAAGACATCAACCTGTCCCTCGGCGCTTTCCTCAGGATGCTTCCAGCGATGCGTGTTCGACAATACTCGATTTCATCGTCACCTTTGTGGAAGCCAGAGAACGTCACGCTCACCATCAGCGTCATCGAGGCGCCTGCTCTTTCTGGGGAAGACAAAGTCTTCCTTGGAGTCGGATCGCACTACCTCTCGCAGCTTCTGCCAGGCGACCGCGTGCGCATGACGGTGCGACACTCCGCTACGGCGTTCCATCTCCCTGAGGACCCGTCGGTGCCAGCCGTGATGTTCTGCGCCGGTTCGGGCATTGCGCCGATGCGCGGGTTCATGCAGGAGCGTGCGATGCAGAAGATCAGCGGACGCGAGGTTGGGAAGATGTTGCTGTTCTTTGGGTGTCGGGACCCCGAGGTGGATTATTTGTATGGAGAGACGGAGTTGAAGGAGTGGATCGAGCTTGGGATTTTGGATGTTAGGCCGGCGTTTTCGAGGAAGCTGGAGGCGAGTCATGGGTGCAAGTATGTTCAGGAGTGAGTGTTCATCGACTCTTGCGATGCATCTGGTGCTGATCGTGTTACATTTAGTCGCATCTGGGCGGATCGACTGGAGATTATGGAGGCTTATAAGAAGGGAGCCAAGGTAAATCTTCTGCCATGTCTAACCATGAGTTATCTGATTTGGATACAGTTCTTCACGTGTGGCTCTGGTCAAGTTGCCAAAGGTATCAAGCTGAAGCTCATCGACCTTTTGGAGGACGTACACAAGCTGGACCGCGCTCAGGCAACTGAGCAGTTTGAGCAGGTAACGAAGGGGAGATACGCTACCGACGTTTTCGATTAGTGTTTTTCTTCAAACGGACTTCGCATAAAGTGATTTTCATTTCTTCAGCAAATGTACTTGTACTCTTTTTCTTCCGCTGTATTCTAGAACTCGATGCAATCGACGTGAAAGGCGCCGGTGGATCTTTCGCTGGACGATGTTGTGACGATTGAAATATTCTGCATTGAGAGAGAATGATACATGTTACAGACATAGACAACAACCAAGAGGCATTCCAAGGAAGGGGAAAAAAGAGACAATGGCAGCAGGCAGACAGAACTTGGCAAACTCTAGCGGGTGAAATGCATATTACGGTCCAACCAAGCGTCGTCGAAGCACCACTCCATCAAGCAGGGCTCAGTCAGTAGAAATGCGACAGGTAACGCGTCTAAATGATTGGTGCACGAAGAGAGTGTTGGAAAGCGCTTCAGATATCCGCGGTTTAGCTCCTCCTTTCAATATTTAGAGCGGATAGAGATTCAGACCTGGGACGTAGCTTGGTTCACACTGTCAGTCAGCGACTATGGAGGATGTTTGGGCTTAATGCTTACCATCATCCTTTGCGGTGGGTACCAACGTATCTTGAACAATTTCGAGCTTCAAGTTGTTGAAGAGGGACATCCAAGACTCGGTTGAATGGTTCGCGCGCGCTTTTGGTGTAACGATGAATGAAGCACAGGGGAAAAAACGCGTATATGCGTACCGTGACTCTTCGCGTCGCCGAATAGCATCGAGGCGAGGACATCCATGTGGACTGGGACGCGGGGCTGTGGCGCGACGATGTTGACGGGGGCGAGGTTTTCCTTGTTTTCGGATGAGTGATGGGATGGTTTTGTGAAAGGGTAGGCCATTTGTCGCGGTGCTGGTGATGGTATCCGGGTAGAAGGCAGGGGCCGAGATGTCGATCGAGTCGCCGGCCCGAACGACCGAGCTGACTGCTCTTGGATCTTACCACCATCTCGAAGACTCGGAGGGTTCGCTGAATTACTGGTAATGGTATAACATATTCTCAACAAGTTGAAACATAAAAGTTTCACATTTAGAGTACGTCTGTACTCTGTTTCTCAGGCGCACGGTCGTCTTTTGGCAGGATAAAGGAAAAGTCAAGTTGTTAGTGTCTATTCATCATTTTCTTTCGCGTTTTGATTTTGCGTTCAGTGAAGCGTTGTATTTTCTATAGCTTAGGTGATACCACTGTCGAGGCCGGGCACTGATGCATGTAGACCTCACCTAACAACTACTGCAAAATAACCCTCTGTTGCACATAGGTGATATCCAATCTATAAGAACAGCATAAAAACGACCACGGCATGAAATACTAAATTCCTTTAGCCAAATCCTACAACTCGACAATCCGGCGCCTCTTAACCTCTTCTCCTGATTTCCCAAAATATCGTTCAGTTCTGAAGCACCACTCGATCTGTCCTGCAACAGCTACAGCGATACCCTCAAGCAACGCGTTCACCGACGTCCCAATGTGACCCGGAAACACAGGTACGTTTGCAAAGAGCTCCGAGAACTCTTTCGTCGTTTCCTGGAATTTCTCCCCCACGTAATCCAATGCACCCTGGACGTCCAGTCCTTTTTCTTTCATCACGACGACGACGAGGTTGTGGTATGGATCTTCCGAACGGAGTTCCATAGGGAAGGAGTACACGTCCTAGGGAAGCTTCAGTATACTTAGGATGTGGGCCAACCAGATCGACATACGTTGACGAACATCATAACCTCCACGGCGAGCTGCATCATCTTGGACACGAAAGGATGGTCGTACACATCGTTTGGAAGGTCGTGCTGAATGAGGATGAGGTCCAGCGACGGATGCGCTCCCGATCCGGCTCTCCGCACGCTCAAGTATTCGTCAATGGATAGGATGTTTTGGTTATCACGCTCAAATGCTTGTCGGTATGTGCTGTCTAGGTATTCCTGGAAGTGTTGGATATAACGTTCAGCAGTGGAGCCTGTGCAGTGGGCATCTTCGAGCATCCGGGTCCAAAACCTACATAAACGGCCCAAGCGTCAGCAAGCAATATGGGGAACTCGAGCATACTCACTCTCGAGTCATCTTTCCCAGGCAGGATTCATCCAAGGACGCGTCGTATGGGTGTCTGGTTAACGTTGAGTAGAGCTCGTCGCGCATGAACAGGATCATACTTACCGAAGCGCGTTCAAAACCTCATCGCATTGTTTTCGTACCGTCGGCCCATCATTGCCATCGGTGAGTCTGTCAATGACATAGTACAAATGCATCTGCTCGATTACCGCGCGTACATGCGCGACGTCGTGAAAGTTGGGATAAACCAAAGAGGCGAACAAGGCGAAGTTGCAGCGCATGAATGAGGAGCGGGGTGTCGCGTCGAACGGGGCGTTCTCTTCGACCCAACGGTCGCATGTGGAGATTAGGTCTGCTGTGGCTAGGGGATTTTCGCGGGCGGCGAATGGCCAGTAGGAAGGAAGGTCGGGGAGGAGGACTGTTTGAGCTGAGTGAGCCATGGTGTTGTTGAGATTGAGATTGTTAACGCTGACCTTGAAGTTTTACAGATTAAATACCCTTTGCGCGTCGCTGGGATTTTTGAGCCGGGATACTTGTCGCCGGGGACATGGTGAACGGAGCCCTCATCACCTTGCTAATCGCAAGATCAGGGCGGAGTCAATTCTGGGGTTTGCCTGCCTTGCTTGGATTCTTGCCATCGGCTCATTCGTCGTCACCGTTTCAGCTCACGATTCCGTGTGCATCTGTTTCGCGCTAGTTTAGAGGCCACCGCCACCGGTAGTCGCTGACTTTTTTGAGCCGACGCAGATCAGATTGAATGCGACGACTGGACGTAGACCAAAACGTCCTTAGTGAGGACGGTTGTGAATAATCACCGACTCTGACCTGCGGGGCTTCAAATTTCGCCAAAAGCCAGGCAATCTCGTGCTATCAGCCGGGATCTACACCATGCTGAGATTGACGGCTTTAATGGCAGGACGCAATGATTTTCGGATGGGGATGATGACGATACTGTAAGTCTCAAGCCTTTGCCTTTGTTGACTCGAAACAGAAGTTATTTCCGGTAATGTCGTGTTCGGGCTCAGTTTTCTACTTAGAGATAGGAAGGAAGGAAGTATCTTTGCATCGACTCGTACGTTCTGAGCTTTAAATCTGACGTGTAACATCGCAGAAGGGGCCAGGCCCGCTGGACGATCCCGAACCATTCACCGACGCACCGACAGATTTTTACCTGTCTTCAATGCTGCGTCTCTAGCTATTAAACACGGAGGACGAATGAACCCGCCTCCAGGCATGTCCTTATCGTGGTGTTGAAAGCTTTTGGATCTCAGAGCCTCATCTGACGCGTGAGACGCCTTGAAATGATGCCGCATCTCCACGAAAGTCTTACAGGCTGCTCCTTGATTGGCGGATATCAACCCGCCTGAAAGCCCTGGTGAAGAACCAGTTCCCACCTCGGTATACCCTTTACAGCTTATCAAGGTCGCCATTCGAGACTCAGAAAGGACACGCTGTTAGCATCCATGTGTATGGACCGCAAGGCTACCCTCCGACATTGAGACCGCAATGAAGAACATGTACAGTGAAGAACCACCAAAGTGACGGGGGTGATGGTCATGGGAATTAATTCCTTTCGCATTTATCTGTCATTTTTGGAGGAATCTGCCCTGATTGATGCAGTTGCCTACCATTAGCCAGGAGTCACGAGAAGAAGAGAACTTGAAAGGAAGAAACATGCCAGCACAATTTTCGGAGAGCACTTTACATAGGAAGAGTCCTCTGACCAAATGGATAGTGTTCGTCAGAGAGTGTCGAGGCGGCGGTTAGTACTTTGCCGAAACATGACAGGCTGATTTACGAATGACTTCACAATTCAGTCAATCGTCAATGTCATAGGTGCTGCTTCCTGCAATAGAAGTTGCACGAAACGCGTGGAGGTCCTATGAGATGAGAAATATCGAAGCTTATTGAACAGCTGAAGACAGATCCTTGATAACGGTACTTTGGCCATGGCTTACAACACAAAGCAGTTAAGTAATATCGTGAGTAACGGGCCACGCAGGTGCAAAAAGGACCTTGAAAAACATACTTGGACATGCATATGGCGCATGGCGTGGTCGGTGTAGAGCATGCTCCGTCGACTCGGGGTCCTCGGTAAAAAAAACAAATTTCAGATCACGATCACGTGTAGTTCACTCCCTTTTGCTTTCAACCACCATCTCCTCCAATATGCTGCAGCCAAAAACGCCTAGTCGTAACCGCACCCGTTCAGAGGCAAAGACGCCGCTCACGCCGTCTCTCGTTGCGGGCGTCAATGGTGTCTCGCTGGCGTCCTCGCCGTCGAAGAGAAGGACCAAGTCAAAGTCAACAACAGGGCCGTTTGATATGTCGAATCCTTTCATATCGGCAGCCGGCTCTTCGCGCTCCAGACCGGGATCGCCCGTCAAGTTTCCCAGCGCAGCAGATTTACAGCGCCAGGCGGCATCAGGCGTTATAAGGAAGGGTGGGATAGAGAGCAAGTTGGATGTCGTCAAGATGGACTATGTCCCTCCTCCAAAGAGCGAATTGAAGCGGTCCAAGTCAACGCCTGTAAGCAATCCTTGCCTTCCTTTTGACTGGTCTAACAATGCCTTAGAACCGTGCGGGCTTTGACCACCAAGACCGGTTCATCACTACTCGCGACCTCGAGTCGGATATCGTCGCTGGCTTCGAGAAGATGCACATACAACCGCAGACCGTATCACCTGGACACACAGCCCGTCTTGTGGAAGCCACCGGTGTGCCTGTGAACCGCCGCATCCTCGGATTCCATGAGCCACCTCCATTGGCCACCTCCGACAAAACTCTCGCTCTTCAGAGAGACTATGCGAAACCCCTCTATGCCTCACGCCCAGGAACCTTACCCTCGTCGACAGGCGTCGTGACCAACAAATCACGTAAAATTCCCTCCCAACCTGAACGTGTCCTTGCGGCTGTCAACCTCATGGACGACTTCTATCTTAATCTCGTGAGCTGGTCCTGTCAGAACACGGTAGCCGTTGCACTAGGGCAGGGAACTTATCTCTGGTATGCCGAGACCGGCGACGTCAACACTATCGCAGAGGCAGGGGAAGGTCTGTATCCGTCTAGTGTTGAAATGTCCAATGATGGATCGTTCATTGGTGTTGGAATATGCAACGGAGATGTCGAACTCTACGACGCTGAGACCGCTCAGAAGCTCAGGACGATGGGTGGACATCAGGGACAGATCGCAACCCTTTCGTGGAACGAACATATCCTCACTTCAGGGTGTGCGGACGGCAGCATTTGGCATCACGATGTCCGCGTGCCTCGACATAAAGTCATGGAGCTCCTTGGTCATACTGGCGAGGTTTGCGGTCTAAAGTGGCGATCCGACGGAGAGCTGCTAGCCAGTGGCGGGAACGATAATGTTGTCAATGTCTGGGATGGACGGCTAGGCGATGTTGGAGAGAACGCACAAGGGAAGGCGAAGTGGGTCAAGCGGAACCATACCGCCGCGGTCAAGGTGAATCCCGTTCTATCTTCAACTTGCTCCCGATCTGACTTTCGTTTTTAGGCTGTAGCTTGGTGTCCATGGCAGCCCTCTCTTCTCGCCACTGGGGGAGGCACGAATGATGCTTCGATCAATGTATGGAATGTCAACACTGGCGCACGCGTGCACTCCCAGAAGACGCCAGCGCAGATTAGCACCATCCAATGGGCGCCGCATAAGAAGGAGATACTCACCACGCACGGATACCCCACCAACTCGATCATGATCCACGCGTACCCGAGTATGGAGCGCGTCGCCGAGATCCGAGATGCGCACGACTCGCGTGTGCTGTTCAGCTGTGTCAGTCCGGCGGGAGACATGGTGCTCACTGGGGGTGGAGACGAGTCGTTGAAGTTTTGGAGGATATGGGAGGTGCCGAGCGCGGCGACGAAGAAGAAAAAGATTCATGATTATGATGACAGACCACAGCTGAACTCGACGAGGTCGAATGTGCTTTCTATTAGGTGATGGTTGCGCGTTTCATATGTTGTTATTTATTGTGCCGCGAGTGGGGACTTTTGCATACTTGGACTACGTACATAGTTTTCACATTGTCTGCATGTCATTGCGATACACCCTTCAACAGTAGTAGTTCTTGTTTGGACTAATTGGATACAATGGGGATGGTCTGTTTCCAAGTCGTTAAACGATATGGCAGAAGCCTGAGGGAGAAAAAGACTAAGTGTACATTACATTTCGCGCTCTTTCGTATGGATCATTGTACAAGTGAGTGAAAAGGAAGTAGGCATATGTAGAGAGTATGGAAGGCATAGGGCATAGGTATCATAGAGAAGAAACGGGGAGCATAGTAGGTAGTAAGTACAGAGAGATAGAGATACAATAGTCAATTAGAAGCGAACATGAGCGTTACGCGCTGCATGCCGAAGCAGTATCTTGATGTTAAAGAAGAATGTAGGGAATGAGAAGATGTCACGGGACCAAATGAAGCTTAGGAAGCAGAGGAACATGAAGAGGATGAGGGCTTCGAGGATGGTGCCCCATTGTTCGTCGGACATGTGCGTGTACCAGGTTGGTACTAGGGGGAAGCGGGTGATGGGTTGGAGGAGCGTGAGGATGCATGCGCGGAATCGGCGCTGGTAGATTGTGAGGCGCGATGTTGAGGGTTCTAGGAGGGAGTGAGACGCGATCAGCTGGGGTGGCAGGGAAAAGACGGACCGGTGAACTTGATGCAGCGGACGCGATCGGTGTTGTTGTGCACTGCGAGGGGGGACATCCAGTCTGGATCGGACGGGTGCTCGACCTTCCATTTCATGGGGTGGATGGGCTGTTGCAAGGTGTGTTTAGTCTCAGGGTCATTACCGTCGACCACTACTCACGGCACACGTCTCAAGACCCCACTGACGGCGCAGCTTGCGCAAATCGAGACCGCCAGAGGGCGGCAGCTTGACGAAGGACTCAATGTCCGGCTCGATGTCGCGGTAGAGTTTGGTGATGTCGTCGTAAAAGGCGACGCGTACGAAGCTGTATGTTTAACGACGAATATTTGTGATAGGGAGGAAGAGAGCACGTACTCTGATGGGGGCGGGCGGTCCTTGTATTCGTTCTGGCGGACGCGCCACAGGGGGTCTTCGTCGAGCGTGCGGATGCGCAGGGCGGCGTGCTCTTGTGGGGATGGGGTGAAGAGCAGGAAACGGTCTTCGAAGAGTTTGAGGAGGCGCGTGTATGTGCTCTCCCCTTCGGGGGGCGAGAGGAGTTTGGCTTTGGATGAGTAGGGATTGAGCCGGCGTCGTTTACCGAAGAGGTGCGTGATGGACTCCATTGTAGAGAGGGGGGAAACTACGTTCCTTCTCTCAAAAGTCAAGACGGCTTCATTTTATGAGCATCCCAAGGCGAGTACAAGGCCATCCCCCCTCCTCCGCCCCCCCTCGTTACGGGAACAAAGTTGTCATGCAGAAAAAGGAAATAGAAACTGAAGCCGTGGCCTTTCGGGGACGTTCCCTTCATACTAAAATCGAACAAGGTTTGTGCTGAGTGCCGGAAAAGGACAAGGGCTAACAAGTTCCCACGCCATCAGCGTGTTGTGTGTCGACCAGCTTGGGAACAAACATGCCGCTCGTTGTTTGCTACTTGGATCTCTTCAATCCCTGCGAGGCTAGTTATTTATCGAGAGTAGATACTGA
Source organism: Hymenopellis raphanipes (assembly GCA_036872995.1). Lineage (NCBI taxonomy): Eukaryota > Fungi > Basidiomycota > Agaricomycetes > Agaricales > Physalacriaceae > Hymenopellis > Hymenopellis raphanipes. The sequence continues at coordinate 1,199,540 of JAYMDG010000011.1, forward strand.
GCATCCTCGGATAGGATGGGACAAGATAACTTGAACTTGGTGTTCCCCGAAGATTGCTAAGGACCCTTAAGATCATCGATAATGATTGCTTGCATTACGTTTTGATTGCAGCTACGCCGCAAAGGAGAAATCCTAGTCGTATCGGATTCTTCGCTTCTCCTTGGGCTTTCAATTAACTCTGCCCTTATTCCAAGGCCTCTTGAGAACACACAGTTCACAGAATGTATGGCAAGATGGCCGAGCGGTTAAGGCGTGTGACTCAAGCGCAAGCTTCTCGCTGTTCGCGAGTTCTCATCATCGTATGATGGCGTGGGTTCAAGTCCCACTCTTGTCAAGCTTTTTGTTTGGTTACTTTGTAGGCTGAGTGTTTTTGTGTGGCGCACGCCGCAAATAAGACGGCAGGATTGTGGCGTAATCGATCAACAAGCTGACCGCTGCAAAACTTCGATCAGACTACACTC